>JBAMNC010000335.1:0-675000 GCA_037902135.1 Cetoscarus ocellatus
AAAGCAATAATAATACTTAAGTACCTATTCTTATTTGAAAGGAATACTCATTACATGAAACGAACATGCACATCTACACTATAAAGTAAAAAGAGCTAACTTGAAGAATATGAACAAGCTGCACCACATCTCTGCGTGAGTCTGTTAATGTATCTGTGAAGGAGAGAACACATTTTTTAAATTTGTGTTCGCATTTATGGATTTGTCTATGCATTTTTGGATCTTCCCATGGATCTGTGTTTGCATTTGTGGATCTTTTCATGCACTTGTGAATTGTTTTGTGACAAAAATAGCTCCATCAAACCACTTACCATTAAATTACATGGAATTCTGTGGATGTCAAACATTTAACCGAGTCTACCATACCCCGTGATACAGATGATTATTTTAAAACATCAAACAAAACAAGGATGAAAACAGAAAATGCAGGAAGCATACATACATAACAGAACAACTTGTTAAGTATGAGCACAAAGCACATTGAAGAACGTCTATTAGAAACCTTAATGCCAGTATTTGCCTTCAAACTAAATGACAGAGCCAATGACTTCTGTCTTTGTTAGTTACAGTGTTAGAAACAATGGGACAGAAGAGGCTGACTTATGTCCTTGAACAGAACCACAGTGGGGGGGGTAGAGAGGGGGGATGCTGGGATATGAAGATGAAACACCAAATGACAACGAGATAAAGCAGAGAAATAATTTGGCAATGTCATGAGGGGGTGAAATATGACATGAGACATGAATTCCAACCAAACAGGAAGCTTTTGACAAAGATGCTGGTATTCTCTATTCATTTTCAAGGCCTCATTTTAAGATGCAGACTTTGTCCAAGGGTTGTGGTAGTTTTGTTTCAGCCTGTTTGGTGATCATGCCTGCAGGCAAAGAATGAACAAACTCTTCATCCTTTATTCCAGTACTGAGAATAAAGGCGAGCTGACTTCATATCTTTGCATGAAGATGATGTACAACAGAGAGATTCTCTACTGTGGACTCTGTAGGTTGGACCAGTGATGGGGTTTATGCTTAAAATAAAGTTATGTACAAACCTCCAGCCAATAGTCTTTTTCTTAGTCATCGCTGTCTCATCGTGTCTATTTAAGGAAACCCTGCTCAGCCCCAATACTGACATGGTTTTATAGATCATCATGAGACTGAGAAGCCTCTCCATACACACACGATGTTCACATACATGAAAGCTACAGGTCACAGGAGCCCTTAAATAGAGACAGAAAAGGACTAAAGTCTGGATGAAGCAAAGCTAATGCGTGTTGATGCCTTCAGAGCCCAGGGGCAGTATGGGAATCCTCAGCATTCTGGTCAAGGACACAAGGGCCAATCAGAGTGGAAGGAGAAAAAGGGGGGGATTTGGGAGGGGTTAACCTACTGGAAGCATGGTCAACCCACGGCCTCCACCACTGCTTTTTTTTGGTCTTGGCTTTCGCTCGCTGTGCTCCTAAAATTTCACAAATACAGCAATGCAACATTTGATAAGAAAATTCATAATCTTGCAAACTTTAAAGCATCTCTTACTCTACTTATAAGTTTCTCAGCTCCAAAATACTAATGCACTTCATGACACATATTTCTTACCCATCTCTCAAAGAACTACTTGCTAAAACATCTGCACAAACTTTTCTAAAAAAGGCCTTGACAGCCTTCGTCATACCGTCATCATCATCCTCCTCTTGAGGCTGGACGAGGGTGGATCCTTCTCCAGACTCCTGTGCTATGCTCAGCATCTTCTCCTTGCCCCTCTTAAACTTTTGCTGCCTCACCTTAATGCGCTCCATCCTGATTAGATCAGAGAGACGGTGAGAGACACAAAGTATCGACACAGAGGAGCAGCACATAAACATCTCCTGGCTTTGTATGGAAATTAGCATAGGTTACGTAATGGCCTAGTGGTCATTAGAGCTGGTGAGTGGATGTTATCAGTGCTTATGAGTAATTCCTGACATAACTGTTAGTGCTGGATATACATTGCTTTTATGTAGTTTGATATACTAATAGATGGCTTCCTGGAATCATAAAAGACAAGAGTCAGGAGTTTATATGGCTTTCTGAATCATGTTTAATTACATATTTACTCGATAATACCCACACGGTTAAAGATCCTAAAAGTCTTTAAAGACACTTAACTAGGCTCCATGGTTCGATGTGTCTTGAGAAATCATTTGGGACTTTAAAATTTAGGGCTGTTCTTAAAAATATGAGAAAATAGCCCTCTATAATGTCTCCATTGACAGTCACCAAACAGGTTGCACTGGCTGCTGCAGGATTGTTTTCAGCAACAATAGCAAACAAAAGTTTGTCTGCAAAGTGCGCTTTTTCTCCATTATCTTATATGTGCAGCTATATAATCAAGTCACTCTAGCTTAATTTTTGTATTTTGCCTGTTAATGCCTCTATTTCACAGATTATTTTAAAAGCATTTCTGTCCTTTAAAGTGGAAGGACAGTGGATAGATTCTGAAAGGGGGGGAGAGCAGGGTAAGACATGGAGCAAACGGGCCTTAGACAGGAATTGCACCCAGGCTGCCTGCACAGGGCCTTAGCTGTCATATGAGTTACGTGCATGGTTGTTACCCACTCTGCCAAATTCCACAAAAAAGTTTGACTTTGAAGGTCAGTAAATTATTTACTTAGTCACATACCTTCATGGCAGTGGTTACAAGGATTGAAAAATATGGCTATTAAAGAAAAAAAGTAATTGTGTGGCTGGTGGTCTTGTTTGTTTTAGTGGTCACACAGAGGCTTCAGTCCTGATTTCAATCTGTTTCATAACTTAATTTAATTCCTTACTGGAGCCTGAATTTGAGACGTTTATAAATGAAATGCTGTAAAACCCAGTGGTCAATCTAACCTAGAATAAGAAGATTTCAATGTGTTAATATCATGCTTTTATATTTGAACATTTTTTCAGTTTTTTAAAGTCTTTACAAACATCATTTAGATTAGGTTAGATTAGATTAGATATTCCTTTATTAGTCCCACAGGGGGAAATTCCAGATTTACAGCAGCTGCAGGATACAAGAAGAAATATAAGAAAGAAAATTACAAATGTAAAATAAAATAAAATAAAGATAAAAAATATATAGTATATAGTAAGTGGTATATTTGCAGTGGTTATGTACATGTTTGATATTTCACAGATGGAGATTTGAGATATTATAAGTATAGGTATGGTGGTTATGTACATGTTTGATATTTCACAGATGGAGATTTGAGATATTATAAGTATAGGTATGGTGGTTATGTACATGTTTGATATTTCACAGATGGAGATTTGACATATTATAAGTATAAGTATGGTAGTTATGTACATGTTTGATATTTTACAAGTGGAAAATTTGAGATATTATAAATATAAATATGGTTTATTGCACACCGGAGAGGTTTTTGTTATAAAGTCTAACAGCTGCAGGATGGAAGGAGTGTGTAAGATACAATATGAAAGGATAAAGTTAATCCAAAGTTGATTCAAGTATTCAAAGTCTCACTGTCTCTTCAGCTGCTCCACAGATTTTCGCTCTTCCTCCAGTCTGGCTCTCACCGCCTTCACAATGGTGGCCTGGAAGAGTTCTGCCCCTCTGAAACCCAGTGAACATACAAATGTCAAGTTTAAGTCTGTCAGGGATCTGACGATTTTACAATAAAACAAAACACGACTTTCGCTACAAAATCCAGGCTCTTCACTTTCAGCTTATACTCTACATATTCAGAGCCTGAAGGGTTCACAAACTTCGACAGGCACTGTGGCAGTGATGGGTCATTTCTTGAATAAATTAGAATTTAACTCAATACTTTTAATTCAGGGACTTGTCTTCCTACATCTCCAACCATAGAATATAGCCATTTAAATAAAATACACTGAAAGAGACCTGATTTGATTTTCAACACAATATGCTAATATACGTGTATGTATTTGTTTATTTTCTTTTTCATCTGTGTTTCTTTTGTACTTTTTGCTCCATTTGTACACCTTCTAAGACGGGCTTAAGGCAGTAACAGCATCGTGTAAGTGCCTCAGCTGTGTACCTGGACGCGAGGATCTGCGAGGCTCTGATATCAGCCACCACGTGGAGGAAGTAGTAGCTCATGAAGACTCGACGCTGCAGCAGCAGGAAGGCGAAGCAGATACTGTCCCAGATGATGCCCGCCTCATCACTGGGAAGTTCACACTGCTGCTCCTCAGCTGCAAAATATCCAAAATCCAGCAGATCTTTAACATTCATGTTCATGCTTGAAAAGCAGACTGAGAATCTACAATAAAGTTGTTTTTGAATGACAGCAGTGAACGTAGAAGTATTTGAAAGATGCCACTTTCTTGAAAAAATGGATGACACTTAAAACCTGGAAGAATTTCAGAAGACCAACGCGTAGAATAGAATGAGAACAACCAAACAACAAAAACACAAAACAGGTTCTTTTGGGGGAAAAGGACATCATTCAGAATCTTTTGTCTAAAAAAAATCATTACAGGTGAAACTTACTGTTTGATGGAGTATTGTGGGTATGCACCCTCACCCTTGATCAGTTTATTGGTGGTTTCTTCTTGAAAATAACTCTTGGGAGATTTTTTTTCTCACTCTGACCTGCTTTGTATGACTGACTTTGTTTTTAATTGAACGTTATTTATTTCGAATATATTCTAAAGAGAGATAAAAACAGAAATAGAGGAAAAAATATTGCGTAATCGTTACATACAATATATTTGAAAAGGAGCAGGAGGAAGTAAAACTTATCAAATCCCACCCCTTCTCCATCGGTTAATTAAACATAACTTAGTGATCTAACAATACAGAAAAAAAAAAGAAAATTATAAAAAAAAAACCAACAAAACAAAGGAGTCATCCTTCAATTTAGTGCGATACCTCCTGTTTTATCCATATATCTACTGAAGATTATATTTTTATACATTATTTTAAATTTCATCAGGCATTGCTTCAGATCCTGTTGTAACCCATTCCACAGTTGATACCAAAGTAGTGGTTTCTGCTCCTCCTTCAAAGTAAAGGGGAGAATAAAACAGGAAGTTAAGAGAAACATGAAGGAATAAAGTGTCCACTCACCTTGCTTAGTGTGGATTTTGTAATCCTTGATGGTGCATGCCAGGCTGAGCAACTGGATCAACCAGCAGTGATTCTCGACCATTACGTTGATGTAGCCACAGGCCAGGATCTACAAACAAACATTTCTTATGATATATTTGAATCACAGTATTCACTTATGCATGTGTGTCTATGAGTGTTTATTCATTTATTATTGAAGCAGCCTGAATTGTATGTTTGACTTTTATAGATAATAAAAGAAAACGACTGTCCAGGCAGTGACTGAGTCCCTCCTTAAAGTGGGTCTGTTAGATTGGTGGCAGAGCTCTTCAGAAGCCTTGTGCCTGGCAGCAGCTAGAAATGGAGGTGAGATTCTTGGTCTAAGCCTGGGAGTGCCTGAGGTCTACAAACTGTTTTGTTATATAATACATACATGCTCCTTCTTGCACCTCTAAGGGCTGGTGTCCACGGCCGCCATTTTTGCACTGGAAATATAAAATTAGAGTGCCTCTAACAAGAGTTTAATGTTTCTAGGTTACAAAGTTGATGTTATTCTCCTTGGTTATAGCTACATGGCTGGAAAATTAAGCCTGAACACAACACAGATCTCATTGTTCTTCATCTCACATGCTCAGTAGTCACCAAAGTTTTATGCAATTTTCAGCGGAGTACTTACAGATAAAATATTCTTCATAGTGATTACAAAGATATTGTAGGCGATCAGGAAGTCCCAGTAATGAAGGATCTTTTTGATTGGTTTGAGCAGCAGGTCTCCACCGAAGAGCAGGAAGTAGAAACAGGCCACCAGGTAACCCATGCAGAAGACGCTGATGCGAGTCGTCCCTGTGATGAAGATGATGGTGAGGACGAACCAGAACAGGTAGCTAAACATGATGACCTTCAGCATATCCAGGTAAGACCTAAAGGGCAGTAGGGAAACCATAAATATAACAAACGTTTGGTTTATACAATATCAAGTGTCAGGACATTGTATACAAACTCAGATTCTAGTTGAGCTTGACTTCCCGCCATTTTATTGTGAAACTATAGGTCTCTTATTAGTCTACTGTAACATTGTGTCTCTTCCTTTTGTTGAATTTGGGTTTCAGGCTTGCTGCACAGCACAGTGGTCACCTGTGTTACCTTTATGTGCTATCCAGTTTATTCTCTTCTAATTTTTGCAAGAGCTTTTATTTTGAAAACAGTTAAAACATGAAAAACAACAGAAAGAGAAACATTTTTAAATTTGAAAACAGCTTAACTAGGGATGTACAATATTACTGTAACAATATCTGTATCAGAAGATAATTGCCTAAAAATTGTATTATTGGTATCAGCAGATAGGAACTTTTTTTTTGGATATTTACAGTCAATATTTTGGTCCTACATACTGTCCAAATACATCTGCTGGATTATTGGTAGAAGGTACAAATGTATAATAATGATCTACCTCATCATCACTGAATTTCCAATTTTACTAATCAAAAGTATAATTCATGAAATAATATAATATGCGTTTCTTGCTTCAGATTTATTTCTAACGCCACTTAACTGTCACTATGAAAGAAACAGGTCTCTAATTATTATTGTTATCCATTCATTTTCAAATTTACTGTTCTAGAAGAAAACAGAAAAGTAGTAAAATACATTACGTTTTCTTAAGATGTCAAATACTTGTTACTTCCTTGCATTTCTGAAGAGAATAAATGTTTAAGTAGTTTGATTTGATGCTTGATTAATTTCATTCAAGCCCTGTGAGTGGCTCATTTTGTGTATAAAAGGTGAATTCAGTCTAAAATTTCTCATTACTGTTTAAAATGTTTGTCCAATTGCAAAAACATTTTCAGCTTTAAACATGTTTTTGAAAGATTTCAAAAATATTTATGATTTTGGTGTTTTTTTTATGGTAGGTGGTCTAATAAATTTGTTAAACGCTGTATATCCACTAAAAAAAAAAAAAATGTTAGCTGTAAAATAATAATATCTTGTGATCTATTAATTGAGTTCTATTTCAGTTTTTAGTATCATTTTAATATTAAGTCTTGATGAAAATAAAGTCGATATTCAATACTGAGGTTAAAATTTGGTATTGTGACAACACTGGATGATGGAAAACTTTGATTTTGAGCTTTTTTATCTTATTTTTTAACTCACTCAAATGCTCTGGCAAATGTAAACGAGAACAATACATCTCAAAAGATACTCAAGTAAAAGTACTGATTTAAAAAAAACTGCAAAAAGTACAACTATACAAAGCGGCTACTGAAATACAGAAACTTGATTAAAAGTGATGTTAGGTTTTAACCCTGCTTATTACTGTGCTTCTGTTTCCCACTTTAAAGTACTTTACTTAAACTTCCTTCTCATTTACTCAGTACTTTCTAATACACTTTATGTTTTTTTTTTTGTATTCCATTTATTTTTGGGATTGTGCCACTCTTTTTGTGCTATAATGTTGGAACAACCTGGCAAAACATTTTATTTTTATATCATTAATTCATCTCTTCATATGTTATATTTTCCTTTCACTTCTTCTCTGTGTGACTGTGCAGTTAAACAGAACATCTCTCTCAAAGTTCATGAGCATATTTTGGTAACATAATGTCTAAGGTAGACATCATATACCCAGTCAGCAGGGGTGAGCTGCTCATAAGGATGCTCTTTCACCACACAGTACAAGTCGAAACAACATCTGAGTTCATTCTGTTGCAGTGTGCATAATCGACCCATCAATCACACTTAGTGTATCACTTAGCGTCAGGACACCGGTAAGAGTCTGATCAATAAAAGTGAACCAGAGTGAAACCCGACTCCTGTCGCACAGCACAGGTGCATCGCTGCATGTCCTGTGTCTGCGTGTCTAACACGCTAAGAGCATGTGTAGAGAGACCATTACTATGATGCGTGGAGTGAAAACATAGGAAGCTGATTGACCCGGAGGAACATGGGACGGCGATAACAGCTGCTGAGTTTAGGAAGCAGCTTT
Organism: Cetoscarus ocellatus; assembly: GCA_037902135.1. Taxonomy (NCBI): domain Eukaryota; kingdom Metazoa; phylum Chordata; class Actinopteri; order Labriformes; family Labridae; genus Cetoscarus; species Cetoscarus ocellatus. The sequence continues at coordinate 8,039 of JBAMNC010000335.1, forward strand.
GATGAAGTGGGTTAGGATGGGACGGTACGTTGATGGGCTGGAAGAGCTGAGTGAGTGTCCTTCTTCATCAGGGGGGAGAAAATACCTTTTCCATACTTAAAAGCTATTTATTGAGTTAGAGTACAGGGCAAAAGCGTCTGCGTCGCGGAGTGACGGACAGAGTGTTTTTGTGGATTATGGATTTCTACCCTCTCCTCTCGTATCCGTAATTTGATCCTGGAGGGAAACGATGGAATAAGTGCAGAGCTGCTTTGGCGTGGACAGGCGGGCCGGACAGCTCTCTTTCTCTCAAATATACGCCTTGTTGATGGACACAGAGTGCGTTAATAAAAGACTTGTCCACTTTGTGCATCAAAACAGTGGAATGTGAAGAGCACATAATCAATGACTGTGGACAGGTCAGGATGCTGTTTTTTTGTTTCAACCTTGTTTTCTGTTTCCTTTGCTCAGAAACTGTCAGAAACTATTTTGCCAGTAGCACTGGTTTCAAATATCAGAAACAGCCCAAACTCTGATTATATATGCTACTGTGGTTATTCAATAAGCTTCTGACATAAGCTGCAGTCCTCTGTTGTTTTTTCCTACTTTTTTTGTCAAGGATACGGGATTACTGAGCTGGGATGTTCGTATTCAGCACCACCACACTTCGATTTCTATGGTTAGCAGGCGACATCACATTTCATAAGCTTAAAGTGAAAGGCTGGGAATGACAGTAACTGTTTTTTCTACTCTATCTCAGTGATTTTGATGTATTTATGGAGAATTAGACCTTTCATGTGCCTTTTTGAAAATCTACATTTGTCCAGGTTGATTGTTTTTAAGCCCTTATACTCACGAGCGCATATTAAGCTCCATTTGGGCGACATTCACACAAAAATTAAAAGATGTTCCTTTCATCACCAATATTAAATCACTTCTTCATGTCATAACCAACATTCCCTTAAACCGTCATCGAAATCTCTTCATAACTTCTCGAGTTATCTTGCTAACAGATGAAGGCAAAACATAGGGGGCAATGTTAAACACTTTGGATATTCAGTGCCATGCTGCATAAATGCTTCTGCAAGTTGCTGGTGCTTCCACGTGCTGAAAGTTTTGCAGTGAGTGTCATTTCTGTTGAAAACTGAGACACATATTTGACAACTTCTGCCCCCTGTCTTTCCTGTTTTATTTTGAAGCACTACCCCTTGTCTCTGCTCAGATCCGCTCCTGTTTGCCCTGCCTCCATCTTATCACACCTCCCTCCTGATTGTATCACACAACCTGTTTCCCATCACCCCTCATTACCTCTTGTATTTAACCTCATGTCTCCCTTTGTTCTGTGCCAGTTCGTCGTACCTCACAGTCTTCGTCCCAGCATTCTTCATAGTTTGTCTAGCTGTGTAATACCTTGCCTGTTTTCCTGACCTTTCCTTTTTTGCTTCACGCTTCCTGGATTTTGCTGCCTGATCTGATTCGACTCCTGCCTGCTCTTCGTTCCTGCTTTTTGCCTCACGTCTTTGGACACAGTTGCCTCTCTGACTGCCTACCTGTGTACCGACCCCTGCCCGTTTATTCATTAACCTTTTGCTATTCGACCCTGGTTTCCGTGTTGTGCATTTGTGTCCGGCTCATCTGTGCTACGATCATGACTGATTAGGGAATTGTTAAGCAAAAAGACGAATAATACTGATGTCATCATTTCTCAGTTAGCATTGGTTTTTGATTCCCATGCGTACTTGGAACATGTTCATATATGAAACAGGATCCTTTCTTCTTTCATGGACTGAACAATGAACATTAAGTTCACTGTTCACCTAAAGCATGACCGTCTTCTATGAATGGTATTTACTTAAGGCACACAAACATATATGTTGACAAACAACGAAGCACAGTTGCAACTCCAAGTAGCCCTAAACACAAAGACAGTAAATTTCAAGAAAATCAGCATTTATGTGTTCATATGGCAAGGGCCATGCACTGTTTTCACAAAGTTAGCTGTAAAGGTCACAAACATCTGTGATCTGAAAATGCTGACTGGGAGAAAGCAGCACAAACAGAACTCTGAGGTCCAGCATTGTTGGTGTAGTCCATCAAGTCACACATGGCTACTGGCAGCAATGGACATTTTGCAGTCTGGGACCCATTAAAAAAACTTCTGGATCATCAAACAGCCAAAAAGCAAGAATTTTGGCAGAAAATCTCTGCATCATGTAAATGGTGCCTCTATGTAAGATGCACAGAGCAATTCCACCATCTCCTAAAGCCAAAATATCCCCCAGGGAAAGTGCTGACATTTAACATTTGTAGCATACAACAGTGTGAACAACAGTGTGAACATCCTGCCTCTCTGCTAAACAAAACAAAAAAAGGTGTTTGGTACAGTCCACATAAGCACAAATTCAGTTTCAGTTTAAAGCACAATACAGAAAACTTTGTGACTTTGGTCTTCATGTTTGTTAAAAGTATTTTATTTCCCAGTGTTGAAATAATGAAAAGGATCATTTCCATTTCCTGTTTATCTGTGAATCTACCTGCAGTAGATGAAGTCAGGAACAGGGTTGTGGACACTAAAAGAAGCTGCGTCCAGATCCCTGCAGATCTCCACGTTGTCTCCAGCCATGAGGCGGACTGCGGCCTTATTCTCATCGTCAAAAACTTGTCTCTGCATGGAGGCACACAGCAGCAGCATGAAGTCATCTGTGAAAGAGAGAACAGACCTAAATCCAATTGAAACTATTACATAGTACAATCATACAAAATAATCTACAAATTAGTAAAGTATGAGTAACAAAACGGCCTCACTTACAGATGAGGAATGTTGGTTTGGGTTTGGTGAGGAAATCAGGGACGTAGAGCCACTTGACCACATTGGAGTCTGTTGTTGAGTTGGGGAACCTCCAGGGATAATCTGAAATTGAAACAGTCACCTCGCTCACACAAATACATCATTTCAGAAAAACTTGTGGGGCAACAAAAGCTTTATCAGACAATTTAACTGAGGTACTGTCCTTGTCCCTGCATACATGCATCAGAGGAGAACTGATCTGATTTGCTTCGCCATCTGTGTCTTGGCTCAGTAAGTGGTGGCACAGTATATACAACATTTCCCTGTTACAGTTGGCCTTTTACCTGTCCGAAGTCCGGTAATTCTTCAGTAGTCGGATGTGACCCTCCCCTCCGAGGGGTGTGGCCAGATACCAATGGGCGTGGCCTGTTGTGACAGGGGCGTGGCCCCGAAGAACTTTGATCAGCTACCCCAGATTCCAATCCAAAACACCGCTGATCGGCCTTTTTTTGTCAGAGGTAGGATTTGTGTAAAATTAATATGAGCCATAACCACATGCCTCTGCTGGTTTCCTTGATTAATGTTGTTTAGTGTGGATGATTTTATTTTGTTTGAACTTTTAATTGTGACTCTGATCTTTGATCTTCTTTGATCTGATGTTTTACCTGTTTACAATAAGACAGAGGTTAATATTTTAATTATAATTAAAGTATGGAAATCAAAATGCTAAAAACTATTTGTAATTTTTGAAAGAAATACATACGAAACTAAACCACAGGGTGCATGTTTAAACCACTGCAGACCTGTTTGTTTTGTTGACCTACTTACAAGCACATCCGCAGAGGTTTGTGCATGTGCCCTGTGGTTTAGTTTCATATGTACAACAAGCACACAGGACTGTGTAGAGTTGCTGAAGAGTTTATCTGATGACTATAGGCAGAGGCAGGCTAACGCTACCCATTGACTCCCAGTGTTTGAGCTAAGCTAATAGCGGTGGATGAGCTCTGCCTGTCTCTTCCTTGTTACTGCATGCCCAGTCGAAAGAATTGTGTCTATTTGCTTGTCATGGACTCAGGAGTGAGGCAAGACATGGAACAAAAAAATGCTGGTGTATCCCTTTGAGGGAGAAATTAGTTTCTTCATGCTTGGATGTATTTGAAAAAAATGAGAAAAAAAGAACAAGTGGTGAATTAGACAAACCTTTACAGGCTGCTGGTGGGATCCCGATGCAGACGAAGTATTGCACTGTCAGCATGCAGGCCAGAAAGCAGCAGTATTTGGGCCAGATCTCAGCGATGGCTTTCCTTCTGCGTTTGTACATAACTGCGATCAAGGCAAAGGCGTGGAGCATGGCGTAAAAGTCCATACGCTGCCCGATGACGTTGACCACCAACAGCAGGCATGTCTGGGGGGAGCACAAAGGGGGCAATGAAGCTGACAGTTGCTTAAAATTAAAACTTTATTTTGTTCATTAGCTTGTTTTTACCTCAAGTCCAAACTTGTAGAAGAAGTAGTTAATGAAGTATTTAATGAAGCTGACAATGCCAAGGTCAAGATGTTGCCGTGTGATATCGTGGAAGATTATTCTCGCAGCAGGTGGTGAAAGTTTATTTCGTAATCTAAAATACTCCTGGTGGCGGTAGATGGTCACCTCGAATGCCAACAGAGCTAGCATCAAGAGGTTATTCTGCACAGGTTAAAGGACAAAGCACTTTATCAGCATCTTCTTATTAGTTAAATATGAAAACATTAAAACAACTGAGTGAATGGTTTTTACTGACAGAATATTAGAATAATTTTTGGCATCTGAGAATTAAGTTATTTCATTTAGTGTTCTGAGTGTGTTCTTTGAGTGTAGTGGCACAATAAAAGGAGAGGAATTAAACAATTCATCCTGGTCCGCTCTGATGTGAAGGGAAGGAGAGCTGACACTCTGATTGGTTTGATCTTACGCCCAACACACACCCATGCATAATCAAGGCACAGTCCATCCTCTTTGCCCTCTGCGCCTGGCACCAAGAATTGTCTAAATAGCAAAATATAGACTGACATGCCCCAAACCGCCCAGTGTTACATATATTAGACCCTGCTACATTACCCCACCTTTGCTGCTGTCAAGCTTTGTAGTGTTTCATAGGGATCAGCAGATGATCTATCGTTATTTTCAGCTAAAGACGGTAAATGTTCGTGGTAACATCTTTTCTATCAATATCAACTGCATGTTTACTATGAGAAAGTATTTCCTTTACATTTCAAACTTTCCATTACTTATCATCACACAATACAGTCGGACTTTGTGATGTGCTTGACTGCAAACTCTGAAAGTCCTCACCCTGAGGTAGCCAAGCAGGTCGTCCTCCTTTTTCAGGCCCACCCAGTGTGCTGGTTCCACCAGGTCCTTATACAGCAGAGACTCCTTTAACTCTTCCCACTGCTCCTTTGTGTAGCCATCTTTAACCATCTGTGGACACAAAACAGACACAAACTCTGAAGCAAGCAAACTATTGACTGAATCAGGCGCCCTCAGATATAATATCAACCATGAAATAAAATAAACTGAATGAGAATATAGTCATCTGTGTGTTTAGGACAGGAACCTTTGGACCACGTACACAACAAAAATCATTTCTACAACGTAGTGACTGACCATATTCACTATAGTGCAGTTTTTGGAGTAGTTTGAAGGTTTTATGGACTTCAGCTGGTACAACATTTTGCATACGATAATGACACAGGTCCAGACAGTGCAAACGCTGGAGGCGAGTGGCCGATACTGGCTGTAGGGTAGTGCAAAGGCCCAGGACACCAGGAACACATAGTTTAACAAGGACACCTGCACACGAGACAGAGCACATGGTGAGATGCTTTACCACAAAGAAGAGTAACAAAACAATCCAAGACAAGCGAAAAGTTAAAAATAAACAATTCTTAGTGGCAATATTTATGTGTATCATTGAGTGTGCATTTAGAGGTGTCACATAAAAGAGGTGAGGTTTATTTTCACTTTATTTGGGGTCCAAAATGACATCTAACAGAATTTTTTCTTCATGTCAATGTATTTTTACACACATTTATGGGATGTTCCTCTTTTGTAAAAAAATATCTTCATTTTTAATTGTTTTTCTGAAATCAAAGAAATCATTTTTCTGCTACCACATTCTCTGTTACTCTTTCATTAGGCTGGCTACACACTAGACCAGCGGTTACCAACCTTTTATCCACAGACCTCCCCTCAGTTTTAACTAAGCTGACTCAAGCCCCAAAGGATCGACACAGAAAAAGTGATACATCGCTGTCCTAAATTTACATCAATTTTTATTGTTTTCATTCATAAAAATCTGGGTAGAATAGACCTACACAGACCAATTCTTATCAAAAGGTAACAGACTTAAGAAGGCAGTCCGTGTATTATCTTTTTTTTTTTTATCAAATATACACAATTTAAACCCATTTTTGTCAACCTTAGTGCTGAGAAAGCCTCATGCCCTCTAAATTTCTGGCACCTTCCTTGAGAGTCCTGAACTTTGGGTTGTGAACCAAAGAACAACAAGAGTAAAGGTCTAAATCGGGGTGGGCAACTCGCAACCCTGCTACTCTACCCACCGGTCAATTTCAAATAGAAAAAAAGTGACATATTCAGGAGGAAAACACAACATAATCTCTCTGAAAAACTTTCAAAACACATGAAACAGAGCTGTAACTGTCTGTAAAACTTTCACAAGCATTACAAAATGTACTTAAAAGAGGGAGCCAGTAAAATCTCTGTTACTTGTATTAAAAAGTAGCTGAAACTGGCTTGAATTCTGTGTTTTGCTCATTAATATAAGTATAACTATTTTGATTTGAGTTGAAATATATAAACATTGATACAACACCACAATTTTGTTTGCCTTGTTAAATTATAAGTATCTAAAAATGTTAAAAACAAGAGCTTCTTATATTGTAACGATGCACCCCACTAACTGTGAGAACAAAACTAATGTGGCCCTCATGATAAAACCATAGATGCCCATCCCTGGTCTAAACTGTGGCCCATATTTTGGGCTCTTGTAAAGCTGACCAGGTCAAAAAATGTCCTGCATGTAGTCTTTGTTTCTCCGAGAGAAGAAAATTATTTATAAATTAATTATATTAGCATTTCACATTATTTCACTCCCTTTACAGAGTGCATCCATTGTTAGTCCGTGCACTGCTGCTCTGCCCAGAATTAACAACATGAAATGACATTTTTCTTCTGTTGACTGTTTTTCCCTTAAAAGTCTTGGATATAGTTAAAATGCAGACATGATCATGAGTAAATATTGAGCATGTCCCTTTGTTCATACCTCTTCAACAGAAACCATGACAATATAGCAGGACACAATCTTAATGATGTGGATCTCCAGCAGCCACCATATGAACAGCTGCAGTTTGTGGAAATATTCCAAAAACTTGAGGAACAGCACAGTCAGACGGTCCACCACCAGATGCCATTTATTCTTCAGATCTGAGGAAGCAGATATAAAAAAACAGACACAGTTACAGGGAAAAGAAACAGGACTGCAGAGGTGAAAACTGAAAATGATTTCAGGAATTCAACCCTTTGAATATGACGACTACTCCTTTGTTTTAAATCAACCATCGTTCTTCTCACTCTTCATTTTAATTTCTTTTTACACACCAAACCAAGAGACAGCTTCACCTTCAGCCTCAGTAATAAGTTTGGTGATATACTTATTTCCCTTTTTTCACCTTATAAAGTCAAAAAGTGGAGCTGAGGCCTGACACATTAATCATCTGTGCCAGAGCTCTACCGCTGTGTAAAGAAAACTGTTATTAAAACTTAATGACTGACATTTCATATTTGTGTTATTGCAACCACATGCTCATTTTAAGCAATCTCACAAATTATTCTGCATAAATGTTTCAATAATTCTTAAGCAGAGGTTCTGTGCTCTTGTCAAGTCAAAGTTTATTTCTAAAGCATGTTTAAAAACAACCTCGGTTGACCAAAGTGCTGTACAGGTGTACAATATAATCATGCATACACTTAATAATAATAAAAACAGAAATGAAATTAAAATTAACACAATATTAAAAATGAGCATTTAAAAGTAGAGATAAAATAACAATAAAACAACAAAAGAAGAGTAAAATGAAAGATAGGGAATTAAAGATAAAGGATAAAAAAAATATTGGTCGAGATATGAGTACCAGGGAAAATGACTTTGGAGATACTGGCATATCGGATATCTGCAGAAATCCATATTGTGCATCCCTGCTATGTATCCGTCTATCCTTCTATCTGTAAGTTCATCCACTCCATGCATTACCTGTCTCTCCACATATTTCAGGATTTTGCTATCTGGATTGTAGTAAGGATGATTAAATGAGAGGCTCTAAATATAAAGCTTCCTTTCCCCTGTTGCAGCATTCACATTCATGTAACGTCCTTATTTCAATCAATCAATCAATCTTTATTTGTATAGCGCCAATTCATAACAAGTGTTATCTCAAGACACTTTACAATAGAGCACAAAGCTCTTCATATTATGGATACACATATATGCATAGATACATATATACATATAAAAATACACATATACATATATATACAAATATATACATCCAACACCCAACATGAATCCATATAGCCAATCATGAATCCCTCCATCATGGCGGCAAGAAAAAACCTTCTGTTAAGCAGCAGGAAATGTACTCTGCTGTATTTTAATCTTTGCGTCGGTGTTGAACTGACTGTGAAACAGTGTTAATTTTGTTGACCAATCTTTTTTGTCATAGTTTTCGTCAACAACCTTTTTTCCCCCGATGAAAACTAGACTATAACTAAAAAAAAACAAGTGCACATGGACAAAAGCTAAAACGAAATTAACTGACATTTTCGTCAACAGATAAAAACTAGACTAAAATGTTTGACGGACACTAAATCCAATCAAACCTAATTTCATCATGTAGAAAGTAGGGACAAGTTAAGAATATATCCAGTCACAACTATTTTAGTTGAGTGTAAAACATGACTTCAGAAATTCAAGGAAACATAAAAAATGCCGTACACTTCACACTTCATATTTTAGTCGACTAAATTTACAGTAGATTTCGTAGACTAAAATGTTGTGAAATTTCATCAACTAAAACTAGACTATAATTAAAACCATTTAGATGACTAAATTATGACTAAAACTAAAAGATATTTTAGGCAAAAGACTAAAACTAAATTAAAAAGTGCTGTCAAAATTAACACTGCTGTGAAACCAGTGGCAATATGGTTTGAACCTTAATGTATGGAAACTCAATTCTGTGTTTCCAAGCAGATTCCAAACTGTTACTTTCACAGCCTGATAATAAAGTCTTAAAACTGCCTTAATATTCTCAAAAAGGAAATAAAAACTCAGCTTTAGTTTAGTTGGGGGTGTATTTTATCACAGTAGCAGTTTCATGTCAGGTTTATAGAGGCCTCATTGTTTGGATAAGAAGCTCTGAAAGAGCATATAGCACTCACAGCTCATTGTAAACTTAAAGGCCCCACAGGGTGAGTTTTATCATCTATTTTCATATGAGGAACATTTTAATTTAGGACTGGTGTGAGTGTCTGTGTAACTATGCTAACAATGTGGCATTGTTTGGCAATATAATCAGTGAACGTGAGCTTTTGAGCTATAAGTTGTGTCTGAGCAGAAAACTGGAGGTAAATCTCAGCCAAACCCAAAAATCTGCAATACATTGAATTTTTACAGCTTTTCTCTGGATGATAAATGAGTCACTGTTGAGACTGCAGGCAGCAGATACTCAGAGCGGCAGATGGAGAACCTAGAGGAGAGCACTGGCCTTTAAAGATTGTGTGCAGCATATATCTTCTGAGCAGGCTGGAGAGCTGCAGGCTGAGCGAGATCTGAGAGAAAACATCTCTACACTCCTGCGACATTACAGCATACGAGTATCAGCTGTAAACACAGAGAGACGCGCAGTGACGGAGGCTTTTATCTACTTTGTAGGAAAACAGTCAGCTGGAGCTTCGCACACACAAAAACTCATGAGGCGTAAAAAGGTTTTGAAGAATGATGTGTGATGTAACAAGCCACAGAGACTTTACGTGAAGTGAGACAACTGTTTCTTCACTATGTGTGATATTAATGTGTTCATCTCAGGGACTTCAAACATTACACGGGAAAATATGTAATCAACATTACATTATACAGCCCACATCCCGGGCCCTCGGCCACCAGACTGCAACTCATGCTGGGTGGTGGGTCATTCAGTACTGGGCCGTGCCAAAAACAGATATTACAGGGGTTTTTTTAGGAATGCAAGATATTTGATTTTTGCTGAAATCTGTATACGCCAATATGTCCAAACTCATTTTTGCCAGTACTGATTACAATACTAATAAATGAAAATGATACTTTTGATTTATAAAAGTGTCCATTACATCATAATGAGATATACCATCATGGTGCATTTGTACCTTCTGACAACAATACAGCCAATATGGGATATACATGTACTGTATATGAACAATATGTATGGCCAAAACATCGCCTGTAAATACTACTGATGAGCTGTGACATAGTAACAGCTGAGAATAACTGATAATCACTGGTCTGTACAAACCACCGCACACTCAGCTGAAAGTCACCAGACTGCAGTCACTGGTTGGACCTATTTACTTATTTTGTTTGCTATTTTTTTTTTCAGGGAAGCTTATGGCTCTCACTGACCCTGTGTTACATTGAGTTGTAATTATCATGTCCATCATGAGTGCTGCGTTGCATGTGTTCACTACCTGAGCTCTGCTCCGTGCTCGGCTCTGGCTCGCTGCAGTGGTGGCTCTCGTCTGTGCTGGACTGACGGCCATCAGAGAAGGTCCTGGGCTTCTCGTCACCAGACTTTGTGTCACACAACACCACAACCAGGGCCTGGTCCTCCTTCTTTTCCATCTCCATCCCCCAGTCGCCCTGCTCCTCCTTTTCCTCCTTCTCCCCCGGCTCCTCCTGTTTTTCCTGAGGCTCCTGCTCCTCTCTGGGCACTGTGGCCTCCGCTGAGCTGATGCTGAGCATGGTGAGGTCCGGCAGGCTGTCACCAGGGTGCACCAGCCTGAAGGCGTGAGAGATATCATTACACACAGAGACACCCTGAAGCAGATCCACACAAATATCAGTATTTCTACACTTGTGAGGACATAAAGATGTGTTTTAAGTGCATGGTGCTATTTAAGACTTTTGAGTTATATTATTTATTTTGAAGTTCCAAGTAATTTTCATTTTTTAACCTCAACACATCCATGCTGGCTGAAATTAAACATCAGCTTAAACAACATTTGCCCTCCATAAAACACACCAGAGTCAACGGTAGAGATTGTTAAATCATGGTGGTGACCTACTGAAAAAGCAGAGTACTATACTACATGTAAGTTCCACTTCACTCACTCGGTCATGTATTTAATCAAGAGCTTCTTAGCTCCTGGGTGACGTCTGCGTAAGAAAGCAGGAAAGCACTGTGTGTATCTTCAAATGCTCTTAAGTGATTACATAAAATATCAGGGTATTTATTGTAAAAACACCTATAAAAGGGAAAACGCTGATCAGCATTGCCCACACAGGATCTTTTTTAAAGTATAAAAGTGTAAAGACACACTAAGAAGGGGAATCAACTTGGATTACTAAGTGGCCTAGAACACAAACAACAGCACGAATTGGCACAAACCCTAAATTTCAGTAAACAAAATGTTGGGAGATAGTTACAATAACAAAAATAGTGTATAAAGCACACATGAATCTACTATTCAAACATACACCTGATGACCTTTGAACCCTGAATAACCATTTGTTTAATGTTTACTCCAAAACTTGAAAATGGCAATTTTGAGAAATCAGGATGTAATAATTATTTGTCACATTTCAATCATTTTAAAGGCATTCTGTCCTCATAAGTATGAAAATACTCATTTAGTCAAATGGTCCGGATGATTCTGACAGTTTCAGGATGCAAATGCTGAATGGGACTAATCAGCACTGGGTTCAATAAAACGGCAATTTATCAGGCAGTGTAATCGATAGGCAGTGCACATTCCTTTTGCATTCTTAAGAACAATCCTTGTAGTTTTTTTGTGTTGCTATTTTTTGGTTTCTGAGGGATTTTTGTCTTGCAGCAGATCAGTGGTGGCAGCTGATGGGAGGAGTTCACCCTTTAAGTTCGTCTCAAGCAATGGTCAAAGGTCAGGTCTAGCTTGCATGAACCCGGCGCATACCAAGGCAAGCATTGTTTATCCAGTGGTCACACTTACTTGCTCTGATGAGTTGGAATTTTTTGCTTGATGCTGCTCAGAACAATAGTGTTACACAGACGAACAGTGAGGAGAGAAACCGACAAAGACAGGCTGAATCTGACACTTGAAATCACTTTATGCACACGTATGTATATCAAAATGCATTAAAGCGGGCCAAAAGACTCCTGTGGTTTGGGGTGGTCGAGCTGTTTTTAGGAAGGGGTTAATTTTCAGTGCAGAAAAGGGTCAAAGGATCCAGATACTGAAAGGGAAGAACACTTCTGTCAGATTTAAACATGCTTGTTAGACAGATCTGAAACATGGGACAAAAGCAGAAAAGGGGAGAGAGCTGGGTGGGTGGGGGTGTTGGGGGGAGAGGAGGGTTAATGATCCAGAGAGACCCCAAAAGGAGAGGGCCACAAGCAAAATAAAAGTTCACAAAAGCTTAAACAAACCTTCCAATAAACAAAAGCTCTACAGGGGTTAAAAATGTGAAAAGACTTAAGACATTTTGTCTTCAGCGAGGACAGAGTGTGAGGGAAAAGTCAAGTGCAGGGCTAGAGGACAAAGAAGAGGACAGAGAGGAGGGAGCTCAGGTGAACAGGGATGGTGGTGGATGCTACAGAAAGCGAGCTGTTACCCACCTATTCATGATCAGATAGACACGCCCATTGACTTTAGCGTGGCTGTGTGAAAGAGGGTGGCAGAGGTGAGATGGCAGGAGGTCACAGACAGAAGCAGAGATGAGATGGGCGAAGCAAGGAGCAGAAACACAATGGATGGTTCACAACAACACAGACGACAATGTCACAGCACAACACACCAACGACCATGAGCATTAGGGGAGGGTAAATATGTAACTGTGATCATTTCTGTTGAGTACAACAATCACCTAAGTTCATCATCGATGTTTCTTATTGGGAAAAAAAGACATTTAAACACATTTCCCTGCCAATTTGACTCCCCATGACGCTATTTCACTTCTATTAGGGCCGTCACTTATAATTAATATTTTAAGATTCATTCAAACTTGAACTGTAAGGAGCCTTTAAAATAAAAACAAACAGTGCAGCAGCGTAGGGTGCTCTCGGCATAACTTGACTGTGCACGCTCTCATGATGCTCTCCTGACCTCAGTAAATAAAGAGCAGTCTGAGCAGTGCGGAGCCTGAGTCTGTTAAATGTGGTGATGCTGTTTGGGTTGCAATGGCAGCTAAGGGCTACACAGGAGCATTTTCACATAGCAGGTATCCTTCATTAGAGTTCAGTTACCTTATATTTATATCAAGTTATTATAACGGCACATACAGTGTTTAACAAATGAATTAGACCACCACACATTGTAAGGTTTAGCCACAGCTGCCCTCCATTAAAAACATTGTTAATAACCAAAACATTTTTTATATATTTCTGTAATGGTAAATTCACCAGCATGTAGAGGCTCTATAACTGAAATTACATATTTAATGCAAAAATATAACTACCCTTGCTATCCATGAATTTTCAAATTAAATGTTTACACAAAAATACAGAAAAAATAGTAAAGTACATTATTATTTCTTGATTGAGATGTCAAATCATAGTAATTTACTGAGCATTCCTAACAAGATACATTAGTTTTAGTGGTTGAATGTGATACTTGATTCATTTCTGACTTCTTAGAAAAGCCCAGTGAGCTGCTCAAATTTGGTTAAAAAATGTGACTTCAGGTTGAATTTCTTCATTCAAGTATGTCCAAAAAAATATCATTTTCAGTTTTTAACATGTTTCTGAAGGATTTCTTAAATATTCAAGTTTTGTCATTAGTACGATAGGTGGTCTAACAAATTTGTTGAGCGCTACACAACTATTTTCAGCAACTTCACAATTTTTATACCTAACATAAAAGCTATAAGTTGTGTCATATCCTGTCCAGTCCTATTATATCATGAGTTACCAAAGAAATTCTCTCCCTTGATGATTGCTTTTAACAAAGCCGATAAATAACAATCAATCACAGAGGAGCAATAAGAATGGTGGTAATATGGAGAAATATTATCAAGGGGTGAAGAGAAAAATACTTTGGTTGAGATTTAGTAAAAATCAGTAAGTGTTCCTGAGCAAAATATTGTTTCTTTGTGTAAATATTCAAATAAATTAATCAGTCAGGAAACATAGTTTTGGGTCTCTTGTGCAATATTACATTTCAGTCACAGAAGCAACTTTTTCAAATGGCTCCCCATCCTCTTTGCATCATATACACATATTTCAGAAAATACTGTTCCAGTGTTTCTCATCTGACAGGAACCGCGACAGGCCTTTCCACACAGGCACTCCAGAAAATTTCAGGACTTTTTTAAGCAAAACCTGCTCTGGCCTTTTTAAAGATTTGTCACACAGAAGGCCAGGAGTCAAAGGATGTAGACATGACCACTCTCTGTATGTCAACAAATGCATGTTTTCTGTGAGAGGAAGGTGACAGAAGTCTGTGTTTTGCAACAGTGCATTTACACTCAGAGGCCTCTGGTGCCCTTAGAGTCACAAAACAAGGGATTGGACTTAAAAACCAACTTACCTTAAGAACTGATAACAACTTGTCCATAGAATCCTTATCATTAGCAACTACACAACAACTTTACAACAACTCGCTCAAAGAATTAATATCATTAGCCCTTTGGCGATAAATTCTCTTATCAATTCCTTCCACTTAGTTCTGCATGCTTTGCAAATCAAGAATATCACACTCTCATCAGAGGCAGCCAGCAGAGATTGATAACAGAGAAGCCAAACATCCTGGCAGATGGAGAGCAAGAGTGATCAGAATAACTGGAAACATCAGCAGCTTGCAGGAACATTCATCAGTGTGGCACAGAATTAAATATCAGGAGTGTTTGACATCGTTGTCACTGAAAACCGACTTTTGCCCAAACAGAAATTCTGCAGGAATCAATAAGGGAATAACTTAACAATCTGATCAATAAGCAGGATCGTTAAAGGCACTGGTATCAAAGAAATCTTATCAGTTCCCATCCCTATACAAAACTGTGCTCTTTAAATATCGAAATGTAAAAACAATAAATCCATCATTATCCATGGGTTTTAAAGAAGCTCATGATCTATTGATCACAAACATGTCTCACCTATAGATCGTGCTCTCCTCTTTGGCCACCACAGCCTGGAGGTCTGTGAGCTGCAGGAATCGGTCATGGAAGTAATGCAGATGGAGAATACACACCAGCAGGAAGGAAGTGGGAATGAAAATCCTGGTGAACAGCTCAGGAACAGAAAACGTCTCCAAACCCAGGTCCTCCAAACTGAATCAATTCAAAAATAAGAGAAACATATAAATATATATATTTTGAAAAAACATAAGATTAAAGCCTGCCTTTTTATAACACATTCTGTCATAAAATTACTGAAAATCTTAACATATTACAATTTATGATGCTGGTTTCTTCCAAATATATAATTAGGTGGGTAAAGTTTCACTTCTTTTGCTTATGCTGTGAATTGAATAAAGGGAAATCTTTCCAGGATTTATTAATTTTCTTATATTTCAGACACTGAAAAAAGAAGTGGAGAGAAGAAACACAACTTTTTCACTTAGAATTGGTATAACCTAGAGACACCATAAAGCTTACGAACAAAATGTCTCTGGATCTGGCCAAAAGAAAGAAATGATGGTTTAATGGCTGAGCTGAAGCAAAGCCAAAATAAAGACTGGCTCATGTTAGATCAGCAATATATCTTATCAGACATGCGTCGCTCAACAGACTTCACCTCTTAATGTCCAGTTTAGTCATGTTGGACCAGAAGGCCGGCGATGTTTCAAACTGGTAAGTGTAGACCAGTGTGAGGACCAACATGGTGTACACCACCACCGACATCCAGAAATACTTCAGGATCCTCCTCCACCACTCAAAGTGCACCTAGATGAGAATGATTGTAGTCATTGTTCTGTGGGGAGTATGAACCGACATTTACAGCTGTATTACATAAAATTAAAGGTGGCACATGGGGGGCATGTGAATTTATGAGGACTTTTCTGTTTTACTGTGATAGAGCTTATAAAACTCATTGGTTATGAGCCTGCTGTACACAAACTTTATGACCTCCTAAAACTGAGAGCCGTCTGCTCTTGGGAAATTGAATTTGGAAACTTTACAGCACCAAACCCAAACACTAATTTAGAATTATGCAATGTGCTATCACTTAGTAAACAGTCCTGTTACTATGATTACACACCATACTTCAATGGATCAAACACCAGTTAGAATGGCCTTACGGGCTAAAAACATCATCAAACTCTTTCAAGCTAGAGATTTAAGTACATTAGAAGGAATTTGTCTGATAACTTTTGAAACTGCATGCTATTCAAAAGATAAAAAAAAACAACGTCTGCTTGATATTTTTATTCCCAAAGCCAACCACTGGAGTTTCGTTAAAGGGAGGAGTTGTTTATTTGCATCTTAGTGGCCTAAAGCCACACAGCTAAACATTCAATGTGGGTTCTGAGTCATCCTGGATAAAAGAGATGATGAACATAAAAAAAACGTATTTAAATTTGCCAAACAGCGGTCTGAGTTGCCAAAAACAACACCATGCACAACAAACAAAAGAATTAGATCATGGAAACAGAATATGTTGTTGTTGTTTTGAGTTGCAAGAAAAGATTAGATATAATTGGCATCATTGTATTCGTTAACCATTATGAACTACTGTTGAATTAAATTGTGTATAAAATGACTCAAACACATCAATAACTGACAAATTCTCTAATTTGCCTGATTTGAAAAAAGCCTTTCTATTTGGCTTTAAAAATATTGGATTAAAGAATTTGGATTATCTGTGTACATTTCCAGTGCCTTGCATTGCATTGTAAGTTATCTGGTTGCCCGATCCTGATAAGAAGTGATGATAATGGGTTCATTTACCTGTTCAGCCCGAGCCCCTTTTTTAAGCCTCCTGCTCGAAACCCATACCCATAAAGAAAAGAGTGTATCTCTGCAACCACAAGGTCTATTTGAATAATTTTAGTGTCATAATAAAAGTAACACTTGAGAGATTTGTCCAGATGTGTAATTATCAGTATATGTGTTACTGGGATAGAGTAAATGAAGATAGAAGTCAGAATAATATGAAAATCTCATCCTCCCCTAAAGCAGAAACAATATTTTATTGTGAATATCTCTCTTAGAAATGATGCTGGAGTGGCTCTGAAACTCTAAAAATGAATAATAAAATATGTTTACATCATCTCTGTGACGGATTATTGTTATAAAGTGATGCAGAGAAAAATTAAAGAGGTTTGATAACAATATGGTCAGACAAGGATTTTGAAAAACAGTGCATATTGAGCCAAAAGTCAAAAATATATGTATTTGTCAAATAAAAGCCAACATGACTATAGTCTTAAAGGCACAGTTCACTGCTTGTGCTGTCGTGTGGAGGAGCTTTTCTCCTGAGCCCCAGCAGACCCAAAATTGGGTCCTATGGGGCTGAAGAGGTTAAACATCCTTCAGTATGAAGACACAACTTTTAATTACCATCAATAACCACATAAACAAATGTGATGTTTTATAGCATTTTGAACATGATGTTAAACAATGAACATAAATACGGGTTACAGATTTACAGTTGAAAAATGATGTGATTTGGTACCTGATAGAGCGCCACACAGGAGAGGAACATCATCATGTAGATGATTTTGTACATGACGATGGTTCCCTCGAAGCTGACGAAGAAGAACATGCCTCCACAGATGTAGATCCAGTATTTGACCAGCACAGACATGACCATGTTACCCAGAACCTGCATGATGTCCTGCTCCCCTCCTTCCTCAGAGTCCTCCTCCTCTATAAAACATAGCAGACAATCAGAAAACTGCAACGTAACTGATATTCAAAGAAACCACATATTCATACAGGTATTCCTTTATAGGTATTTATTCAAAATGCAACAGGATGTAACAAAAATAAACCTGTGAGTATATCCAAAGATCTGCTGATGGATGGGAGAGTTATAAAACACTACAGTGATACTAACTAACTACATGGCAGTCTTGACACAAAGAAGCACAGCTACTACACATTTCCCTCTGAAGACACATGCTATATTCTTGTTAGAAAAGCTTAAAATTAACTTTGGCTTATAAGAGTTAAACTAAGATTGTTGACATACACATGTAACAGATAAAACTGTCGATGTAATATGGATCTAAAGTCTCTTATAAGACAATAAGGATGTGAGATACTAGAGTTTTAGCAATAGTAGATAATAAACTAATTTTAGCAGACAATATTGACATGCTTTTCATAGTTAAGAACACCGAGTATGTCCTGACCAAAGACGACCTGTTGCTCTCACTATGACTGTCTATTTTTTTTTTTAGACAGACATGAAACATGGGAAAAGCATGACTCCCCCAAATTGATATTAATAAATCCATTCATCCATCTATTATCTTCACCACTTATCCCCAGCAGGGCCACAGAGGTCTGAAGCCTGTCCCGACTGTCATTCGTGAGCCAGGGTACACATTTGATTTATTGCTAGTCAATAATAGAGCTGACACATGGAGACAAACATCCAGGCACACTCACACCTACATACCACTCAGAGTCCCGATGAGCATGTTTTTTGTCTGTGAGAGGATTTGAACCAATAACCTTCTTGTTGTGAGGCAATAGCACTACTCTCTGCACTGACTTACGCACTGCATGATATATCTGTTTGAGATATTAACATTAAAGAATGTAGAAGAAAGGAAATATCTGAATTATAGAAACAAAATGTATATTTAAGAAAAACGCTTTACTGCATCGTCCTTTTTGAGGGCTAAAACAACACTGCAACAATATGAAAATGAACCCTCTTTTTACTCAAGCTTAATCTTTTAATTAGCATCAGCTCTTCTGACTGATAAACTGGCCTGCTGCAGCACTGACCCAAAAAGTCTTTACAAAACACTTTAAAGTTTCAACAAAGAGGATGAAATAAAGAAAAATCCAGCTGAGGTAGGTCTGTCGGCTCTGGTTAAAACTACAGTATGTACAAAACTTAATGGAGAGTTTTTGGTAAAGAATTTATTCTGCGGATATCTTTGGACTATAAGGTGGCTGAAAACATCAGCAGAAATCTTTATCTTTAGCCATATATATCATTAATCCCTTAAAGCCTCTTGTACCATATTTGATACATACTTTTGTGATACCTCTATCTAATCAATACGATCGACAAATTATGAAAAAAAAACAACTGAATACATTCAGATAAATGATAAAAATGTCTCAAGTGGATTATCAGTTGCGAGAAACACCTAATGTATAAAATGAGATACAAAAAATATGTGTTAAATTTTATAGAAATTTTGGGGTTTTTTTGGATTTCAGTGGAAAGTGAAATAAACATTTCAACTCCAAAAAATTAGAAGTTTCTGGCACTAATTTGTGTTTGTAGGCTTTAGTTGGTTTACTTTCAAGCTATTTGCCAATACAGATATTATTGTACATCCTTAAATTTTGTATAAATACCTCAACAGTTAGTCTAAATGATTAACTTTTCTGATCTTGGAAGTTTTCAATAGATAATCAAAGGTGTGCAAGTGTGAACAGAGAGGCAGAATCAGCTGAACTGCTTTACCAGAGCTGAAAAAATAAACTTAAGAGTGGAATTTAGCACATAAAAATAAAGCAGAGGGATCTATAACTAAAAATATTGAAGAGCTCTTTTTTTCTCTTCTACCTTCTTCAGATAGCAGCGCCTACTATACTATTATACCATTCAAAGATATTACGCAAGTTTGCAAAACTGTGAGCACGTAATTTGTGATTTTTTTTATTATTACTGCAAGTATAACTGCAACATTTAGGAGCTACATGTGATGTTAGCAGCTGTTGTTTGCCTATTTTCTTAATCAATGTCAAAACCGTACTTTAAAATAAAGTCAGAGCTTACCCTTCTTCTTCTCTTCCTCCACATGAACATCTGAGAGACCAGTGCTGTCCTCTTTTTGTTTTTCTCGTCTCTCTGTGAGTGTTTGTCTCAGCAGCAGCCAGAAGCTCAGCAGACAAAGCACCTTCCCACAATAAATAAAAGGTCGGTCAAACACTGGAGCAGCAAGAAAAGGGGAGATGAACTACAAATCATCTTCATTTACTTTAGCAGGCTGAGGGGACATTAGGGGTGGCTAAAACAGAGGAAGAGCAGATATATAAATATAAATGTGTATAGACAAATTGGCCTTGGCTTCAATAAGGCTGACTGAAGATTACCTCTATTAAACAAATGGAGTTCAATAAAAATGTTAGAGGAACACACTAGGCAACATTTACTGAAGTATAAAACCTCTTGTTCAATCACTGTCAACATGAAAGACTATGACCTCCTCCAAAACATGTCAAAACACGGCCAACCTGACCTTCTCCTTTAGGACTACACATCAAGGATTTCCTTTTTTTCAAATTAATGGACAAACTGGAGAGCCCAAACATGCAAAGTTTCAGGGTGGAAAATCCATTAAACGACAAACTTAGGTTTATGTCAAGTCACAGATGTTATTAAAAGGTCAGTTTTAACGATTATAAGTATGAAAGGTTTCAGGTTTAAAGTGGATGTGTAAAAACTAATAGGTCTGTAAATGTTCACTCTCAAACCTTGGATGAAAGTGAGTGGAAAGGGTTGTTCTTCTTGACAAAGAGCCCTGAGACACTTTTCATGTTCTCAAAACTCCAAATGTACTGCAGGACAATCAGCAGGTTGCCGTAGGCCACCATGAAGGGAGAAGACAACATTGCATAACGCCTCCGGTCTCGCACCATCCACAGCACGCAGGACCAGATGAGGAAGACAAACGTAAGCCAGCTGACATATGTGATGCTCCAGGCCTGTCAAATCACAGATAAACAAAAGTTTTACAAAACTCCCCTCGTCACAGCTGGGCTTATATCTGTTTAGTACAAGGAAGGCTACTTTAAAAAAAACAGCTTCAGTGAGATAATTCTTTTTATGAGATTCAATTTTGGATGTTTTGGTTTTATTGAGATAAGAGTGGATAGAAAAGGAAATCAAGCAAGAGGGTTGGGAATGAAATGCAGGATAAGAGCCACAGGTAGGACTTATGGTGCGTTTGATTTACCTCAGAACTTGGATGTGTGGGGTGGGAATTATGTCACATTTCATTTTAATCAGTCTTTATCAGTGTCATGATCCTGCTTTTATTTTATTCAAGTTTCCCTTTTTTTCATGTTTCATGTCTTGTCCTTGTGCTTCCTGTTTTATTTTGAAAATTCACCTGTCTTTCCTTGTCTCTTTAGGTTTTACTTCCTCTCTGGCGTTGTCACACCTGATCCTCCTCGTGTATATTACCCTCATGTCTTCAAATGTCTTGTTGCCAGATTGTTTGTACCCTCGAGTCACTTTCTGGCATTCTTCCATAGTCTTAGTTTTGATCATGACCCTGTTTGTTTTTGGACCTCGTCTCTAGCCTTGTGTTTTCTGGATACCACTGCCGGGTTCTGCCTGCTTTTGTGTAACAAACCCAGACTGGAAATAAACCCTGTTTTTTGCCTCATGGACTCTGGTTGTCTGCTTAAAGTGTTTTTGTGCCTGGTGTTCATGACAATCAATCAATCAATCAATCAATCAATCTTTATTTGTATAGCTCCAGTTCATAACAAGTGTTATCTGAAGACACTTTACAACAGAGCAAGCTGAAGCCATACTCTTCATTTTATAGATACACATATATGCATATAATACATATATTTGTACATACACATACATACAAACAGAGGTTTTTCCATCCAGCCAGAGACAAAGGGACTAACATCACATTTGTCTCTGCTGAATATAGACTTGATCAATCAATCAATCAAACAGTTAAACACATTGCACTTACAAGCTGTAAAGTCAGAGTATATGGATTTCCCAGTGATGTATCTACTTTGTAACTCAGATAATCCGACTTCCGAGATAAAAAAAAAACACATCAGATCTGGATCCCCAGCAGGAGGACTTTAGCCACTGTACTTCAGTGGACTAATTGTGAAAGGCACTTCTTTTCTGTCAGTCACACAAAAGGAAGACCGTGCATATTTTAAACATTCTCTACTCTTAGAGACTTGTTTATGACATTTATGAAAATAAAGGCAGGTAAGATGAAGATGTCCTTTTAGGTAAAGTACAGATCTGCTGCAAAAATCTGTTCTGATCTTACTTATCTTCTAATTTTACTCCTGTTTTCTGCTGACATACAAATTCTGGTATCACAACAACTTTATTCTCTTTAAGCTTGGATTCAAAGTCAAAACTTATAATTGTATTGCAAACCACTTAAGAAACTTTACAACTAAAAGTTTAAATGGTATTCAAAATATAAATGTAGGGAAAATGTCGAAAAGGAAACATGTCACTATGAAAGAAACTCACCTTCTCTGATCATTTAGTTTATGCTACAGAAAATGGAAGTTATGGGTCAGAAAAGCAAAATTCTGGATTATTTAGGACACGACACACTAATTAGAAACTCTACAATACAATGTTTTATGGTGCAATTCAAAACAATACCTTTTATTCTGTGATGTTATACTAAAGTTTAACATGTTGAAATGGGGTGCGGTGCCACATGATATGATATGATGCCATATACTGAGGAAAAATTAGATAAAATAACGTGATATCAGCCATTTGATTATCAGAAGAAGTTTGTTGATAACTTCTGAAGAACCCATGGACACAGCCATAATGTCAGTGCCTTCTTAATCAAACTTGAAATCAACCCACTGATAGACAGAGGCCAAGTCCAGGCAGGCCTTAAGGCCATCTTACCAAAAGTGACATCGCACAGACTTGTAGACATGCCCAGCGTGCCCCCAACTATCTAAAAGCAGAACTCATTTCACTATAAAAGCTGGTGCGATATATAGCATTCACCCCACACAGTGTCAGAGGCATTGAATTGTGTATCGTGGCTGTTGGATCTGAACCTCATATCTCCAGAGTTGCTTTTTTTTCAAGAAAGGAAAAAAAACTTTAATACTGAATTAATATTGTATTGTCCAAATCAGGAAAAGTTTTTTGTGTGTTTTTAATTGGTTTAAAATGTGTAAATCTTTCCCACTAATGTGGAAAATAAAATGGAGATGAAAGGTTTTAGCCCAACAGTGACATTATGTTGACCAAAGTTGTTTGTTGAATCAGGCTGACTTCATGTTTCAGCCCCAGAGGGTGCTGCTTATATAATGTAATGCAATAATCACAGTGAGATAAGATACGGATCAATTAAATGTAAATGTGATGAGATACCATTCGATGTGATGCAATGGGATATGGTGCATGAGGATGTGAAACTGAACAATCGGTCAGAGACATCAGGATTCAATACGATACAATACAACATGACACAGCACAGTATAATACAAAATTATATGATACAAGGTGCTTCAATATAATGCACTAAATTGGGATACAGTATGATATGAGAAATACAAGTCAGTCCAATTAAATCCTTTTTTGAGCCCAACAGAATCACACTGAAGAATATAAAAATGTCCTTAAAAGGTGAAACAAAGACTATTGTTTATATTCCTTGCTATCACCCTTGATCTGTGCTGTCAAACATTACTCCGTGGTTTTCTATTTTTATCTTTCCGTCACCTAGAATGTTTTGTTTTCAATAGACTGTTCCTTTTCCCCAGAGACGTAGCATTCACAAATAATTTTCTGCTATGGCCGTTGCCGTTCAGTCAGAGTCAGCAGAGGGAAAGTTCACTGCAGAACTTGATGTACAGACAAAAAGATTTTGGCTGAAGCCAGGACTTCAAAATACTGAATCCATGAGTCATCACAGTCTTCTTCACATTCTCACAAATAAAGGCTGTCAAGGACTGTGGCATTTTAGAGACTGTGGACCATTCAGATACTTGGACCACCTTGGTAGAAGACCTTTTAAAAATCACACAAACATGACTCCAGTGTCTTTTGTTGTACTTTTAGACTTAAACTTTGATTTTTATCCTAAAGAAACAGTTTTCTGTTGTACTTTCACCTTATTATTAGTACCGTCTTATCTAGAAGTACTTTACTAATTGTTTAAAGAGCCCTATCACAGTAGTTTTATATGTCCTTTAGTGTGTTTAGCTTGTTACCACTGCTTGATAAAGAATGTCTATGTTCAAGACAAAAAATCTACAGCATCAGGTGTTTAAACTGCCTGAAATAGCTTTTTCCCAAGTCCCCCTGAATCGACCTATCAGTGTTACATTCTGCCATCATTTCTTCTGCAGTTTGAACCCATTGGCTCAGGGTGGTAAGCCAAGTGCAGAGAACAGGCCACAGGTTGGATGCTATACCACTGAATACATGGTGCTAAGGTAACAAACCACCACAGGGAAGATGGATCAACCAATCAGAGCAGAGTGGGCCCATGTGGGGGAGGGAGCCTTAAAGTGGCAGCAGCTCCAACAGAGCAAATCAGACGAAAGAGAATCTGGTAATGTTGTATTTAGTAATTTAGTAATTTGTTTGTCACAAACCGTCATGCCAATAAAGCTCATTTGAACTGAACTGGAAATTAAATACAGCTGGAGTAGGAGCTATCAGGAAAACTAGAGGGTTTTGTGAACATTAGGGATTGTGAACAAACTCCAGCAATCACAAGAAAAAATTGAAGGTTTGAATCTAAGTTAAGGCAAATATGACCTCTTAAAACAAAAATCTGCTTTATTTGATTGAAAATAGAAGGTTGTTTTTTAGCTTAACCATGGGAAAAAGTTTTTGCAACTGAGGTTGATGTCACAAGGTGCAGATTATCTTTACCACCAAGACTTGACTTCTGACTTGTCAGGGATTTGAGGCATTCAAAGGAGCAGCAGTGTCCTTTTATTCCATCACTGTGAGAGCAGGACAACACTACATGAGTCACAACCTGCCGCTGCCCTGTTAAAGTTTCTCAACTATGTTGTCTTAAAAAGACAAGACTGTCAAAATGATGGAAAAATGTACTGTGGTTATTTAAGACCATAATCTCTTTATAATTACCATGTCAATGTTGACAGCCAACCTTTTAGGCAATTTAATCTTATAAAGGTTCATCTGGTTGCCCTCTAATTAATACATCGTCTTTGTGAAGATGCAAGTAATGCAACTAACTTCAAGTGTGCCTTTATATATGTTTTGTGTGCAGCATCCATAATATTTTGTCAGTGAATATCAATACTGTAAAGTTTTGTTTGCCTTGCTGCATTAAAACAAAAATCCACTCTCTGTATATACTAATAAATCACAGAGTTCAAGTGCTCCCAAGCCACCATCAACTCAAAAAAGTAGCTGTTAGTCAAATTTATTAACTATGATTCATCCAAGAATATTTAAACTAAGAACAGATGCTCTTTCTGAGTCATATCACGCCAAACATAAGGCTACAGCATCTGCCCAGTTCAACCACTGTTTCCTTCTGCTGGTCAGCCAGTGCTTCCACTGAGAAGAGGTTCAGTGCCTTGCTCAAAGGTTTCTTAATCAAAGTTGATCAGGCAGTAAAAAGCTTTGGCGTCTACCGCTCACACCACTATGTTTGAAGCAGGTGTGTGGGTTTAAACCTGTTCTGTCTAATTATAAGCAGTGTATTTGTAATGTCAAATTAGACTGCAAACTGGAAAACAAGTGTCAAATCCATTAGTCACAGTTTGTTTATTTGCCAGCTCCTGGCTGCATTACTCACCATCATCGCTATAAGAGCACAGATGTAGCTCTGTTTCATGACGAAGTGGAAGATTTTGACCATTGCACTGACTCCCCTTTTCTTCATCCCATCCTCTGTGTCCTCGGACTTCTCCTCCGTTCCATCCAACGCTGAATCCTCCGGAGGCAAACACACTTCATAAACACACTCCTCCTTCTTCTCTGGTTGGACACAAAAACACACTTTGTGGTAAGTTATGAGGCTCAGCAGTCGCATAAAGTTAAAGAGAAGCACTCAAGTCATTAAGTATAAAGCTTCCAGAAAGTTGGGGACACTTTGCAAGGCACCCGTATAGACAAGAATATTTGATTTTTGTGCAACAAAAGCTAAAATATCCTCAGTTTGTCAACAATACCAGACAATTTCAAAGGCAGTCCATTTTATCCTGGACAACAAGTTCCCTAAGGCATCTTTGTGAACATGATGTTTAGAGATTTCTCTTGTTCTGTAATCCAGTAAGCATTTAGTTATAAAGTGTTAGGTTTTGTCTGTCACAACATTTTATCCTCAAACATGGGAAAATTACAAAATGGGTGACAAAATAACTTTGAAGGACAAAGGCAACAACTTTGATTTAAATGGGTTAGTACAAATATTCATTTCCAATAAAGAAAACATCTACCAGAAATAAACCTTACAAAAACAAGTGACGAAAACTGATGCGAAAAAAACTTTCTTGGCACACTTCGGGCCCCTTAGTACCAATAAGCACCACAGTCTTCCTGTTTACGGTGCACCAATCCTCTGATGATGACTTTCTACAGGTTAACGCTCCAAGTCATAAAGCTCAAATCATCTCAAACTGGTTTCCTGAATATGCCAACAAGTTTACTGTATCCTAATGGCCCCCGCAGTCACCAGATTTCAACCAAATATACACATTAGAGATGTGGTTGAACAAGAGATTTACGTCATGGCGACAAATCTGAAACCACTGTGTGATGCTATCATGTCAACATGGACCACCCTCTCTGAGGGACGTTTCCTTCACCTTGTTGAATCGGCAGTTCTGAGAGGGTCCAACCTAATACCAGAAAGGCGTACGCAATAAAGTGGCTGGTGTGTGTATATCTCTGCTGGAACAAGGTAAATGTGGCTCCTTATTTGAATTTCCTGTACATTTTGGTCCAGATATGCACAGTAATAACAGGTGAGCTACCTTTTAACAAGATTCTTCTGAAATGCACGAGAGGCAGGCAGCCGATGTGGGCAGTCTGGACTTGATCACATGCATGCTGTCATCCTGCTAAAATGCACCCAGTGTGAAACAGCTGCTCGTGTCTATCAACTAAACTGGCTGCAAACAGCTGGAAAACTCTTACACTTTCTCTCAGAAGCATTGTTGAAACAGCCAAAGAATTAGAGGTAGATTTTTAAAAATAAATAAACACAAGTACAAGAGTGAGTTTGTATGCAAATTAACATTTTAGGAACCCAAGCACTGGTGTAATGACAGGCAGTTTGACTTCACTGCAAACCCATTTCCCCATATGGCGAAATAAAGCATCTATCTGTTAGTGTACTCAAGTGATGTCTTTAAAGTTGTTCTCTCTTCCTCCATCAGGGTCACACTGACGTTTAACAGCTGTATTCACAGGCGGCTTCTTTCAGCCTGAAGCCTTTTAAATTGACCATGACCTGGGAGCTCTGTAAAGTGCTGACTTGAATGCCAAGTAGACAAACAAAAAAAGAGCGAAACCAAAAGTTTGGTGCAATCAAAACTTAGGTACTGTCTTAGGCTTTTGTCTTCAGGCACTGATATGCAGTAAACAACACAATAACAACTAATAAATGAACTTTATAAGTCTTGTCATATATCAAAATTGGATGTTTTGTGATAACATACTGTAATTTTCAATATTTAAAGAGGAAAAAGGTCTGCACACTAGGAGAAAAAAAGGGATCCCAGAGTGAGTGCCGTCTCAATGTCTCCTTTCATTTTGTTTTGTTTTGTAGTTTATCCAATCGGACAGTATCATATCTCATTGGATTACAGTGTGACCTGTATTACCCTAGGATTCCTATCCCTATTTTGTAAAGGAACCATTCTCCTTCATTTGATCAAAAACATTTAAAGGTACGACAACCAGAAGTAAACTGGTAATCTGCTCACCTGTGCAGTCGTCTGTTGGGTCCATTTTGTATTGCGGGGTTGAGTACAAGTCCAGACAGACGGGTCCATTCTCAGTGGTAACAAAATCAAATGATGTCCCGTTGGAGGTGGGCACAGCCTGCCAAACATCATCAGATATTAAAAACAGACCTCTGTTCACCTGAAGAAACGATTCTCACAAGGGATCATACTACATCACTGTTCAGCATTCAGCCCCACAAAGACAAACAGGAGTAACACCTTTTCTCTAACACATAAAGAAAAGTAGGGACATATTTAGGTTTGTTTTCTTTTTCGGATGGTTTGTTACTAATTGGCTTTGTAGGGCATAAAGGGGGTTTTTACTCTTCACACTGCACATTTATTTATTCATACAGCCTGCCATAAAAACGATGGCTAAAAGAATTTAGCAATTGATTTGCTCTGAGATTTGCAGATGCTTTTTTTTTTTTTGGGGCATAATATTGACAACGTTTAAAATTGCAGTTTCAGGTCTTAGGGCTGGGCAGTATAATTTGTTTTTGGAATATATTATCATAATTTAAAAAAAAAAAGCTAAAAAAAATCATTTATACTAATATAATTTATTTCTCACAACAATGACGTCATTTTCTTTTGACTTCACCTGAACATTAATGAGTGAAAAGTCAAATGAACTGATCAAAAAATTATAAGTGATGTATGATACATGCCTTTGTACTGTTCAGATATACCAATATTTCCAAATGTGTTTGGAAAGGCAGAATTAAAGCATGGTAGTCTAATGATTCAAGGGTTTACAGGTGCATCAGTAAAAACCAAAGCACTAAGCAGACACACAGGCTAATAAAGAGTTAAATTTAACCACAGATTGAGAATGACTCTGTTCTTAATGGGTGCAGTGTGAAAAGAATTTTGAAGCATTTCCTATTCTTGCAGCAAGACTGAGGGTTAAAGGAAGGGGATAAGATGCACAGATTGAATCCAGAGCAGCCCCCACCTCAGTTGTACTGATGCCATCTTGGGTGGAGAGGAGCTACGAGGAGAAAGAAAAGAGCATACAAGGCAAGGTGTGTTATCGATGAGCTGCTGAAGTCAAAGGCCTCTTCCTTCTTAGCAGCCGCTGATAAGCAGGAACAAAGTCGGGCTGTGCTGCTCGGTAAATCGAGCCCATCACTCATCTGTGTCTGTGCGTCCTAAAAGCTCTTAAACCTCAGGAGGAGGCCAGCAGAGACAGACTACGGACCTTGATATGGGAACAAGGTCAGCAGGTGTGTGTGAGTGTGTGTGCATTTTCAGCTGAAATCTTTCCAGGGATACGTCTGTTATAAAGAAAAAGGCTGGCAAACAATCAGCTATTCAGCTCAGAGCTTAACAAAGAGTTGTTTTTGTGTTCATAGGTAATGCAGTTCTTCCATTCGACCACAGTCTCCCTTACTGCATTTAAGATATACTCTTCAAAATAGTTTGGAAAGGTTGTTATGGTCAATTACTTCTCCCCTTTAATAACAACAATTGTTTTTGTCCTTTATATTGTTGGAAAGCCTGATTAGTCACCTTTATAACAAGGTAAAAGTTGTATTTGTGGAATGAGCAACAGCTAAACATGAAGGCAGCAAAGCCCGAGGTTCCTCAGTGAAGCAAGGGTGAGGAACAGGTCTACTTGGGGTGTTGTCTCTCTGGAAAACCTACTTCGCAGTCTGTCTTTGACCTCACCAGTCTCACGGACCTTGGTCAAAAGTTTAGAAATAGTACCAGGGCTGACACCAAATAACGCTCCCGCTCTGTGTACCAGAACAACAACTTCTAGCTGCAGCAGATTTTGGCACATTGTTCTGGGCTGCAACCAACAAGCTTCGAATTCACAATC
The DNA here is from genome assembly GCA_037902135.1 of Cetoscarus ocellatus. NCBI lineage: Eukaryota > Metazoa > Chordata > Actinopteri > Labriformes > Labridae > Cetoscarus > Cetoscarus ocellatus. The sequence continues at coordinate 37,746 of JBAMNC010000335.1, forward strand.
CTTACAAGCTGTACCTCATTGTAAAGATGACTAATTAGGCTTTCCAACATTACAAAATAACATACCAACTGGGATTTTTAAAAGGAATTAGTAGCTGACCAAAATAATGTTTCAAACTTTCAGTCTCTTTATACAATTCTAATAAAGTCAAAGCATAAAGGCATGTCAGAATTTAAAGAAAATGTCTCTTAACACATCCTCATAATTGAAAGACTATGCTGGATTTTACGAGCCTCCTGTATCTCCTAGATTGTTGGAAAAATATTTAAGTATGTATTTATGTCACTTGAAACAAGATCCATAAAATGAATTGTGTTTACTAAGCTAAACAGATAATTACATATTTTACACCATGAGCAATAATCAATACTTTGTTATGTATGCATGTGAGTATTGACCCTGACGTACATTTTTCTCATCTGTGCCCTGGCGTTTTTCCCACCACATCTGCCGCTTCCTGTTGGCCGAGTTATTTGCTCTGTTTCCATCCAGATCTTCCTCCTCGCGCAGATCGCCATCCTTGTCGTCCTGAAAAAACAAAGATTGGATGATAAATATCTTCAACAGACTAAGATCAGTCGACTATTGTTAAAACTGAAATGATACTCTCAAGAACCGCAGTTTAAATCAGCTCCTATTGAAAGCTGCGTTACAGTGTGGGAGTCCAGAGATCAGGGGGAAGCAGGGTGACATTTAAGGTACTTCATGTTATCTTTCATTTTTTATGTTATTCTGTCAAGTTCTTCGAATCACATTAAACTTTGCTGAATGCTATCAGAGGTAAGAGGAAACAAACTCAGGAAAGAAAATATAGAAGAAAGATGGAGACACGGTTCACAAGCCGAGCAATGGTGTCATTGTGGAGAAGTTGGTAACTTGGTGCAAAGATTTATTTTGGGGCTTACAGTCCCAAGGCTGTGGCTTACACTTTATGTAGCACTTTTTTAAGGATTCCAAGACATTCAGAGTCTGCAGTTAAATCAGTTTGTAGATTGTTCCAACAAATCATGAAAAAAAAGTCCTATTCAAACTATATTTATTTAAATACTGCACAAAGACTTAATATTGTTCAAAATGAAAAACTTAATTGTTCATTTTGTAAAAGTTGGAACAGGGGAAATAAAAGATGGGGAAAGAAGAGGAAGTTCTGTTTATCCTTAAAATGTGCAGGGGATGCATTTTGGTAAACTGCTCACTGGCATGCAAAATTCTTTACTCATAAAAAAAAGGCATTAAGGTTTATGTTTGTAATCAAAGGTTTTGGTCATAGGGGTTTTGGAGGGCCCCAGGACATTGTAAATCAGCCCGTGGCAAATATATAGGAAAGGTTGCCTTAGTGAAAAGTCTTCAATCTGAACTTTTTGAAAGCAGCTGCTTTTGAATTTCAAAGCATTACTGTATTTTCATCAGGGATGGTTGCTAACGACCTGCTAACAAGGACAACAACATTTTTTGGCGACCTGTTGTAATAATTTCTGATATTTTTTTTTTAGTAAACAATAACACATGCTGAATGATATCATAAAAAAATGACAAAGGAAAACCAAGTCTGCTGAACGTTAGGTCTGAAAGTGACCTCAGTGTGACCTGATCAAGCTGGGGCTCATTGCTGTGGGTATGACAAGCAGATGTTGTTTTCTGAAGATAAAAAATTATGATAAAGAATGATTAAGTTTCAGTCTCTTTCTCGCTTTTATTTAATAACCCCTGTCCTGTAGTCCAACAGTCAAAAGTTAATTTTCTCCAATTCTGGATCAATATATTACAGTTACTGTGTCAGCAAAGTATATCAACTTACAAAGAATATCAAACACAAATCTAAACATCAAATCAAACAAAAATTAATAAATGAACATCCAGATTTTTTATGTTTCTGGCAAAACTGTCGTCAGTCATATTCTGACATTTTCACTATTGAACGAGGCTGTCAGCTGCTGATTTATCCTGTAATCATGTTTTATTATTGGTGTCGTTTAAAGTGTAAGAGTAGGTGAAAACACACACACACACACACACTGAAAGGAGATCAACGATGCATACAGTCCTGCAGGTTTACAGGGCAGTATTGACCCCACTATAAAAACACTAATCTATAACTCCATTACAGAACAAAGGAGCTGAGCCCGGAGCTCTGAGGGAAACGCGGAGCTGGATTCACCCAGTGTGCCACATTTCAATGAGAAGTGAAGCAGGTCTAATTCTGCAGACGGATTAAAGGAAGTATGAAAGAAATGTGGATGCATGGTCAGCATTTAAAGGGCCATTTCACCCAAAAGAAATAAAAGAGCACACCTTCATGTTAAGGCCAGATGGACAGTTTGAGTTTAAGTGCTGAGTTTTTTAATTATCTGCCCAAGGGAGACTTTATGTAACAATATAAAGATAAAACCTTCTTCATTGATTGACTACTGATGGAAAAATAGCGAGTCAACTACAGCACAGATGAGGGGACACTGCAAAAAAGAGAAAGAAAGAAAAAAAGACCAAAGGAAAGGGGAATAAACTCTCCACTAAGGGGTTTTCAGCTGGTGATAAAAAGAGATTGAAATTAAGACAGAGGCTTCAATATGACCAGAAAAGATGAAAATATACAGGACTTATTACTTCTTTAAAAAAATATTTAGCTAGACGTAGAGCTGGTCAATACTGAACGAAAGTCATATCCTTATATCTTTAGCTGAATGGAAATTTAAGATATTTGTCTGGAATTTTCCTTTAAAGATATGAAGACTGGTTGTCTTGTTACAATGCCACAGTAAAAAGTAATTTTGATATTACAAATGTTGTGGCTTCAAGTTTTCAAAGACCCACCGCTGAGTGGGTCTAATACACACAGTCCAAACAAAAAGAAGCTGCAGATCCAGCGTCATCTCCAAAATTTATTTACAAAAAAAAGATCTACACTTGTCACTTAACGGATGAAAGCAAATGAAAAGTTACCATGTCTCGGCCTATCTGCTCTTTGCAGTCAACAAACTTTTCCGCTCCCACTCTCAATAGCGCGGCCAAGTGTCACTAATCACCTTGAATTACCTGAACTAGGCATCAACTCAGGTACACAGGGATGAGAAGTATGGTGAAAATAACTTGGTCAATTTGTCATTATAAGTAACAAAAATTAAGTCCTATTATTGTTTACAAATGATTTCAAATTAAAAATATTAACAATTAGGCAGGCTAGAACGGTAATGCCAACAGATTATTTATATTAATATTCTTTCTTTGAGCCAGTTTTACCACAAATTAAATTTAGTATTTAAATTAGATTTCTGTTTGGTCCCCACAAACAACATATTTGGAGACTGGTTTTATTTACAAATCTGGTTATTATTGCTTATTTCTAGGCTGGTGCCCCAAGGTGACCAATTCTGGTCCATAAACATAATCATAATCATAGCTATAAATATTTAATAAATAACCTAATTTTGTGCATTAAACCCCAACAATACATTTTTCAACATTAGGTGTTAAGGGCTTCTACTTTTGTGATCAAGGTATCAGGTATCAATCAGGCATCAGTTTGTTTGATTTTAACAACTGGATAGATGCTGCTTAATGAAATACAATAAAGAAAAGTATTATTTCTCATTTAGACCAAACATTTCAATACATTTTTTGGTGCTTAATACCTGTAAATCAAAATGAGGCTCATGTAAAGGTAACAAGGTGCCAAGATGCATTCCCCCTTCATGCTCCGTCAAAATTAGACCAAGAGCATCTCGGATAACACCTCAGCTACGGCGGCCGGATCGATCGTCCTGTAAGCTTTCATCAATACAGTTTCTCTGCTCACGAGGCCACCTGGCTGCCCGGTTAATTCAATCTGTGAACTATTTTGGTGCTCTGTCTGGAATCCACTGAAGAGCTGTACGAAGGTGCTGAGTGCCAAATTCAGCTTTATATCTCTGACATCACCACCTGCATCCCACTCCTTTTTACAATAACGGTAAATCCAGTTTTATCACGGCATGATCTCAGTCAAGTTGATAGATAAAACATTTTCACTTTCTTATACCAGAAACTTAATTGTGGCCTCTTGGAAATCATAGCACACAGAGTAATTCCATCGAAGTACATTTCATCTTAAAGCTCATGCTGATGGTATATCTGCAATAACAGACCCAGTCACACTTAAGAAACAATGAATCATTTTGTAATTTGTTTTTTTCACGTTAAGTTGCACAATTCCATCAAGTCAATGAATATAATGACCCTGTCTAGCCAAATAATTGACTTATTTTCCAGTAAACGTTTGTGTGTTTATTGCGTTAGTGTTGGCTGTCCTCACCATCAGCTGGTCGATGGGTTCCTGCAGCCAGAGGCGGATGAGTGTGGCCAGGGTGTAGTAGAGAATCAGCAGCATGATGGGATTGACAAAGTGGTACCACTTACGATGCGGGTGCACGATGAGCTTCCATGTGTAGGAGCAGTTGCTCTGAACAATGGGAGAGATGCCAAACACACTGCAGAGACAGAAAACAGCAGAATGAGGAGAGATCCAGACTTTTCCCACAAGGACTCAAGATGTAAGATCAGCTCCTCTGGAAATAAACAAAGCTGGATGTTTTTCCTAAAAGGTGTTTTTCAAGCTTAAGCACTCATTTTAATGCTGCTTGTATTATTTCATAGAGTTCAAGTTTACATTCAGAACAGACTTTGTGTCACTGGCAAAGAGACGCAGCAATTAAGATGATAAATTAATCAGTTAACAATCAAACAAACAAACAAAAAATGTATAACTATTCTAACTTCTCAGTAATTCTGAGTTTCTATGCCGATAAAACATTTGTTGCAATTCTGACTTTATTTTCTGGCTTCATTTTCTCTGCTGTTCTCTCTTTACTTACCAATATTCTGTAAACTGTGGTTTTATTTGTGGCTTTGACCAAACAAAGTACATAAAAGTAAGTTGAACATATCAAATTGTGATGAGCATTTTCTTTCAGCTTTTAATTATTCCAGAGCATTTTTTACTGGTTATTTGCATAAAAACTAGCAAGAATAGTAAATTATAAACACAACTTATCATTTTAATCATCACAGTATGAAAAGTAATGCTTTCTCATTCTGCATGAGTACTTTTGATTTGCTCTCACACTGTTTTTACGCAGTTTAATGACAGTCAAGCAAACTAAAAACTTCCCCTTTTTAGTACTTTTTGAAAATATAATTGTAAAAAAGCTTAACCTATTTTGGATTGACATAGATCAATAAATGAATAAAACATGCCTTCTGATTTATGTGGGTTTTGTATTGTTTCATGTATTTGTTCTGTCTTTAATTATTGCGTATATTTATTTTTACACTATCTATTGTTGTGTTTTATGTCTTTAAAGTTCCATCTAGGCGCTGACATTGCTTATTAGCTCGGGCTATAAATGCTGTAGTGTGTGGCAATGTTCTCCATTCTATCCCTATACAAATAAACTTAAAACAAAAAAAAAAAAATCAAGTAAGTAATTTGCAATTCATTTAGACAACAACTTGGTTGAATCATTCTTTACAATTTAAGACACCCAAAAACTCATAATCCATACATTTAGGAACTTGAAACATTGAAGTCATTGTTACAATTGCATAACAAAATGTGCTCAAAGTGTCTTGCAGCCAGAGCTGATGTGTCATTCAAACATTGATAATTAAAGTCAATGACCAATGATGTTTTAGTTTAGAGCAGTCAACAGTTGCAGCACTTTCACTGCACACATTGATGTGTGAACATGCAACTTCAGAGCCACTATGGCGAGTCTTGAACTTCAACAATTTCCAAGCCTGACAAATGAGGCAGTTCCAGGGTAATATCCAACAAAAAAAAAGAATTTTTCCCTGACCTCAAGGTAAAAACAATTCTTTGATTGTCCTTTAATTTACTAGAATGATGAAGACAAACCGAACAGAGGAATGAACACTGATGTTCAAATCTCCTCTGGAAAGATCCAACGTCATTAATCAGGGGGTGCGTTTGTTCTCATTGAGATAAGTGTACAGCTTAATTCATCACTTTCTATTCAGCGTAGAAGCTTTAAAAGTTCTCCTTCTATAAATCCAGTTATTGATTACAGAAACAAAGCCAAAGTAAATGAGGGGATGGAAACATAACCTGAAGACGTTTGAGGTCATCCAAGGTGTCCAACAGTGGTAAAAACAAAGACTTCATTTTACAATAACTAGTTTTAAGTCCTTGAATGACCAGGTAAAGAAAAACTACAACCCACACAGCTTTAAGAGCAAAACCAATGGGGTTTAGTAGTGTTTTATTTAAGGATTTACATTTTGGAAAGGTGCTTTTATTCTGGATGGGCCTGCTTATATCAGAAGTTGTGGTCTATTTCCCTTCTCCTATAGGGGTGGGAACTGAAACCCAATTGCAGTTGAGAGTTGATAACATCGAGCTCAAGGAATCAATATCCTTTGTCTTTATGCCAAACAATTCCCTCATCAATTCCTTTCACTTTGTTCAATTCCCAAAACAATTTAAGAGAACTAGTTACAGTCATAATACTTGAACACAACTTCAGAATGAAATTGTACTGTCTAACTTTGATGATTTACTTTTGTTTTTTAAAAAAGTAAAGAAAACTTCCTCCTCCACCCCAACAGTGGAATCTGCAAAACTGCACCAGGGCTGAAAATCTGTTTGTATCACAAAGGATGCCAAATGATTCACTGCTTTTCCTCGGAGAGGAATAGAGGTCATCTGCTCAACAGGAAGGCTGCTGACGTCCTCCAGTGACAACCACAGATTTAGGTGCCTCCTGAGTCTTTTCTTTCTTTGCCATGTGGAGGAGTGGGCCCCCCCCTCTGACCTCACCACACTTCCTGAATGGTTTCTTGTTGCAGCTGGGGAAGGCCGCTTGAAGCAGGTCACATGACTGGGGACTTCCATTGTGAGGAAGCAAGACAGGAAGTGGAGTGGAAGCCAGGCCTCTCAACGGTCTCACTCAACACCCGGCCGACAGCAAGGCCGAGTCACTGTCAACAAGTACAATTAGGGCAGGCAGTGTGGTGGACTATTGTCTGACGGGGGTACTGCTCATTTTTACATCTGTAAGAGTTTCTCTGTGCCTGCCTGTGACGAAACACGGGTCCATCAGAGGAGGACATGCTGCATGTGTCACGACTCCGGGCCTCAGTTTTCACAGAAATACCTCAGTGCTGTGGAAAGTCAACACGCACACACGAGCAGATTGCTAATGATGAAGTAGTTCCCCTGTTTGTGTGAAGAGCTATCAAAGAAGCTTGTGGAAAACTTTCCAAAACAGGACTTCAAAAACATCAGTCCAAATGAGAAGGTCACTGTTTTAGAGTTACAGCCATTTACACATCTTTTCACACCTCAAACAAAGTTATAAACTTTTTCAAGACACAGTCAAATTAAATGTTATATTTGATGGTAATTTAACTTTCTCAATGATCCCTACTTTAACATGTAACTTGGTCAACTGGTTTACAACCTGTTGTATAATAAAAGTAACATTTCAAATATATTTCTACACATTTTAATAACACCTCAAACCTCCAAACTCCATGGTTTCGCCATGCCCCAAACACTACCACTAGCATTGTTTACTTACATCTCTGGAACTGCAACAGATCTCTGTGGGTACTGGTGTTTGAAAGATCCCACATTTGCCAATTCAAAAATGGCCTCAGGTCAAACACTACATATCCCTACCAATACTTTTTAAATTTTTTAGAACAGTGTTTTATTTCAGAAATGTTGAATTTGTGGATCAAAATCAAAAAATCCATATCAAATGAATTTTTAAAAATCTCATTTTCTCTTTGGAAATTGTAGCAGATATGGCCACTTTCCTATTCTCTTGTAATCTTCAATCAAGCAAACTTTATTGACATACCACAGTTCATCAAAATTCAATTGCAGTTCAAAGTGCTTTAAAGTGAGACAGAAAATGATTGATTATATATATGTATATATGTAAATATGTATATATATATATATATACACACACACACACACACACACACACATATGGAGAGAAAGGAGAGAGAAACTAAAGTAAAATGATAAAATCAAGAAGCAATAAAACCAAGAATCATCAGACAGAAATAAGTAAAAAGATAAAATATGTTTATATGTAAATTTCTGGAGTCATGTTTTACACTTGGATCCACCACCACTTAGCTAAGGCAGTTGTGATTGGATGTCCCTCTTAACTCATCCAACCTTTCCACACAACCAAAGTAGCTGTGATTGGATATATTCCTAACTTGTCCCTACTTTCTACCTGACGAAATTAGGTCTGATTGGATTAGGTCTTTGACAAACATTTTAGTCTAGTTTTTATTTGTTGATGAAAATGTCAGTTAAATTAGTTTTAGTTTTTGTCCTTGTGCACTTGTTTTGTTTTAGTTATAGTCTAGTTTTCGTCAGGGGAAAAAAGATTGTTGACGAAAATAATTAGTCGACAAAATTAACACTGTTGACTCTCCATCTACAGAAGTCTTTCCGGTGTGAACTTCAGTTCATATAAATATTCCTTGGTATCCGAAGTAAACAGCGAGTCTCAAATTAGTGCCAAATCAAAGTGGCGGAGTAGTGGAAAATTAAGTGGAAATAAAAAAAAAATTTGTAGCGTGTGATGACCCCAAGCAGTTTTTGTGGCTTGTTTTCTCCCAAAAATCTTTTAATTAAGTGGAGCATCTGGCACCATGTACATCTATGTATAGCATTAGTGACCGTCCCTAGTTTTTCTGAACAGAGAGAGAACTGAGCTGTGACACTGTGGCACACGTTCAGGCCCACGCCATGTACCTCACATAACCCCACTTCAAAAAACCTGAACTCCTTTTAATTTAGTATGTGTGAAGGTTCAATTAAATATGTGCAAACAGCCCTGATGCAAAAAGATTCTATTAATCATGAAGTGTTTTCGAGGAGCATTTAATCAACATGTTCATATTGCATAAAATAAAATGTTCTCCTCTATATTCTGCAGATGGGTAACTATGCACTTGAATCTCGATTAAGCCTTGGGATGAGACTACCATGCATAATAGAGTTGACATGTTGAAAAGACGATCTCAAACAGTCCTTTGTGTGTATGTTCTGAGTTTTGTTTCCAAACCTTAAAGATAATTCAAGGCGAGTAGATATTTCAATGTCCAGCATTTTATTTTCTTTGTTTTTAGGAAATTTATACTGAACATTTATAGTTTAAGACCATCAAAGTGATCAAACTATTTTTATTTGATCGCTTATTTTAAAGACCTCAAGAAGCACAAAGAAAGTTTCCTGCATTTCCTGGTAGAGTTATGGGGCTATATGAGATGAATGTATCCAATATTGAGGATCTCTTGAGCTCAAAGGAGGTAAAATATCCAACATTTTATAAGATTAAATTATTATTAAGCAACATTTTTTTCCTTTTATTAAATTGCAAGCCCTCATATAATCTCAGTCCTGGTCAAAACCATGGATTTCAGTGTAATTTTACAATTAAGTGTGCTGCATGCACTGTATTAACAGGCTGTAACTGACCGTGCAGATGGTGTAAAAGGGTCTGTCCATTCTAATTAATTTTTAACTAACTAGAAACCCATCAGTGCAGCTCAGTAATCACACCTTATCCGCCATCTGAAACAGCAGAGATGTGGAGCACACAAGGTTTGTCCAAGGCAGTTTCAGCTAAACATAGCTGTAAATAGCCTCGGTCCTGACATGCAGCAGCAAAGCTTTCAAATGAGAAACTGTGAGATCAATAAAAGTCCGCAACACCAAGGGCACCGAGACAAAAGCTTCAGAGAGACAAGACCTACAGAGCTGCTGGGGAAGTTAAAAAGCCATCATGATTTAGAGATTCAGAACACATGCTGCAAGTTAAATAAACTACTGAGAAGCAACATTTTTAAACAATATTGGATTTAATATCCTTGTGTTGCAATTCTTTAGCATCTGTGATTTGTAATTTGTGGAGACTTTCACAGAATATGTACATTTGTTTTTTACAAGTAATTCGGGTTTAACAGAAAACAAAGAATGTGATACACACATATCAGTGATTTTTTCTTTATCTTAACTAAGTTACATATTACTATGAATAGATTAATCTCAGGTGCTCTCGCTGCCAAAAGTATTTCTTAAATTCATTTTGTTTTTGTTTGAACTGAATATAGCTTTTTTCCTTAGTTTTCTATGAATGTTTTGTTGTTAGTATATATATATCTTTACTTGGGCCCAAACCGGGTTTTAATATTTTATTCCTTTTTCTGTCAATACCAAATAATAAAAATGTTATTGAATAGTGAATATCCAATTTTGACAACATACTCAAATGTTAAAACTAGGCTTGAAAAACATACAACAATTGAATTACTCAGACACAAAGAAATAATTGAGGATTTTAAATAAGAAGCAGTGGTTCTCAACTGGTCTAGCTTCAGGACCCACCATCAAACTTTAATGACAAGCTGTGGCCCAAATATTACAGAATAACAACACAAAAATTCATGATAAACCAAAATGACCTGCATGTGGCCACTCTAGAAAGGGAAATACACCCTTAATATTCAATTAGCTGTATTTTAACTGAAATCAAAAAGTTCATCTCAGGGACACAAGGTTTCAAGGCTATAAATGTAATTGTAGCTGTGATAACCCTGCTTCAATGGATACATGCTAAACAGCCTTGTATTAATAATATTTAATCAGCAGCACTTAATAAGCCATTCATTATGAGACTGTCACAAAACACCTCAGTAACTTCAGCCTTTTTTAACAGAATCAACAGAGCTTTCAAGACATGTGTCAGTTATCTTTACAGTGTATTATCACCACCTTTTGTTAAAAGACAAAAGACAAAGACGTCCTTTATGTGCCCCTCATGGTGAAATTCAGTTCTTTTACACTCTGTTGTTGAAACATGCAACACAAACACAGGCTGAAATACACATGCACATGCAAACAGGTCCTACGGTTATGCATTAATGAGAGATGTCAGAGTGATGGCTTGCTGCTCCTGAAGAAGCACTACTGAGCAGTTTTGGGGCTTAAATGCCTTGCTCAAGGGCACTGCAGCAGTGCCCAGGAAGTCAGCTGGCACCTCTCCAGCTACCAAGCCAATTTCCAAACATGGTTTGGTCGGGACTTGAACCGGCCACCCTTCAGTCCCAGACGGCACTGCACTGCATAAGAAAATCCCCTTCAAGTAAAAGCACAGGATTTTTGTCCTAACATTTTTTTTGCCCAGGCAAAGGCTCACAACCTCCTGAAAAGTGTACGCAACCCACTTTTGGGTCAAAACCCACCAGTTGAGAATCACTGCTAAAAGCATTTCAGAGGAAGCATGTTGCATTAACTGAAGGAAAAATATCTGCTCTGTTTCAATTATTAATATTGTTACATCAGAAGGATCGTTTACCTGAATTAATCTGCTTGCTGTAGCAGATTTAAGAGTAAAGAGTGACGCTGGGCTGTAATTATATCATGAGCTCCATGTACAGAGGCTGTAGTTCTCAAAGCTGCCAGCCCAAGACTGATTCCAATTAAGCACTCATCAACTCAATATACTGCCCATTTCTGCTGGCATAATCTTAAGTTAATTATGAAAGGAGTTTTTATTGAAAAAAGAGCAGCTCTGTTGTCTGAATAAATAAGATACTTGTTTTGTGACCGTGTTTCAGTTGCACTCTATTAGGTCCAGTGTTTTCAGCAATGGCCTGTTAGTCTCTTGAGTCACAACTTAGCCAGTCGGGGTGTATCTGACATGCACCCCAACTGGTCTGAACAATGAAGCGTGCCATAGGGACTTAACTGTCACAGCCTAGAGCAGATCAGAGCTCATGGAGCATCTGAAATAGTAAAGAGGTTTAAACTTGTAAAGCACTTTTCAGGTTGTCTGACCTCTCAAATCCACACGCTTCTGGTGGAGGTTTCTATAACAGGTGTCCATAAAGTGGTGCAGGAATGAGTCCAAAAATGCAGAAGCAAGTTAGTATTGAGCACTTCCTGGCCTCTGAGTGTATGGGATTTTGGAGTGCCTTTTTTGGATAAATACCTGATATAAGGTTTGCAATGAACACATCCACAGGATATTTCAATCTTTATATTAAAACAATAAAACATACCTAGTATTGCCCTGTTTTTGAGGTCTAAAAAGTTACTGTACTTTTAAAAAAAAGACTGCTAGTGACCTGCTAACAAGGAGTACAAAAATGGCCAGGTACCCTAAGGTAATCATTTCTGATTGTTTTTAATAAACATTAAAACATTCACCATGGCAACAGCCATGACACCATCTTGATCATTGATTTACTGGAATCTTCTTAATCAAAAGAACAGAAGCTTATTATTGTCACAAGGCTTTTGTTGTAATTCAACATTATTTACAGTATGTTGTTGATCATAAAACAGTACAGTATTTTACCTCCAGTTCAAACAACATTTTTGCTATTTTGGCTAAACTGTGTTCATGTCAATAACTGTTGAATAAAAACAGTTTCTAACAACTTAATCAACAATGGAAGAGTTAGAAAGCTAGTGCAACAAAATACTTTTCAATATTTCAAGAATTAATGTCAATAATGACAAAGATGTCCTCAAAGTGTATTTTTCTTAATGGATAAACAGCAATCTTTGCACTACATGCTGTCAGTAAATATCATGACCTCTGTGAATGCAGGTTCCGTCTGCTGGTCTACATTCATCACATCTGTGACTAATATCTGTTGGCAAGATGTGCAACACTGTGGGCTCACTGCGACCACAGCCTTCCACCGCTGCAGCCACAGACAGCTGATCATCTCCTCCTTATGCATAATGAAACAGCACTGTTTGTAGAGAAGAGCCTAAAAGCTCTGCTGCTGATATTGATGTGCTGTGAGCAGGATTTAGATCCACAGTGTCCCTCCTCCAGCTGCATCACCATTTTCTTCTTGTTTGTAACAGCAGTAAATATTTATCAGCATTTAAACAAACTTGCCTCAGGCGCAATAATTACCGTTGAGTCAAAGGAGCGCTGGCTGCTGGGTACTGTCATCACATCATGTATTTTCAGAATATTGAGGAGCCAGACGACAACGTGTGGACCTGTTCTATTCCTGCTTCCTTGTAAACAACCCAGCTGCTGATGAATTTCAGTTTATCTAAATTGGTGCCATTCTCTCTGCTGCATAAGAGAGATGTTTGGCTCCGTCTGTGACTTGTACTTCTTTTTGAAAACACTTGAAAATAGAGAGCTATCATTGATTAAACTTTCAATATCCCACACCAAGGATTTAAATTTCAACACTAGATATCTATTTTTGGACTCTGCACCTGATATATAAAATAACATAAAATCCATGGTAAAACACTGTGTCTCATCTATGTCAGTTTGTTGAAGGTGAGTTTGTTTTCCTGACCTGATGTAGCTGTCGTCAGGTAAAATGGACTCCTGGAAGAACTGGAACTGGTAGAGGTAGAGGACAATGAGGTGTCCAGCACTGAAGATGGCCATGAGCACACACATGCAGCTAAAGATGAGTGTGTCAAAGGTCCGGCAGAGAGACCACCAGGTGCAAAGGAACAGAAAAATGAAGAAGTAAACAGCCGAAGTCAACGAGGGCAGCATGACTCCTGAAACAGAGAGGAGCGAATTGTAACAGGAAGGTTGAAGCAATAATTGACAACTGTTTGCAAATAGTGTTTGACTCTGATGTCTTGTTATCCAGCTGTTAAGTATGCTTCAAGAAATAAATTGGAAAAAATGTTTTTGCAAGAACAGTGGGGAAATAGTAAACCTTACAGGACTGGCTAATATGTAGTGATATTGATATTGATACCCCTGTTGAACCCATACCAATATGTGGTATTAAGATAAGAAAACAACTTTAACTAGGGATGCCTGATCAGGCTTCTCTTGGTCGATGCTGATCACTGATCACCTGTTTGTAAGACTGCCCGATAAGGATCATGTTTTTTTTTTTTTGTTTGTTTTTCAATTTGCAATTGGTCGAAAGGTTTGTTCAGCAAAGCAAACAGCAATGCAACAAGTATCCTACAGTAAGAACAAGTGAATTACCAAAGAAAAATTCTTTTTTATCACTTGTTATTATGTGAATAAAAAAATCGACAGACTGACTAAAACTACTAATTCAATCCAACAGGCAAAACAGTGCAAAAAAGTTCAATAATTAAAAGCCAATACAATTAAAAATCTGATTTCATTAACATAATGTAACTGATGGAATTGTTTCATAATGCAAAAAGAAAAAAAAAAACTACTTTCACCCCACTCAAATTAATCCATACAAGTTTCAGCAAAAATCTAAATCTCCAACCTCTGTGAAATACATTTAAGCACATCATGTTCTTAACTTCACCACATACTGATTTTACCAAGACAACCTGAATGCATCACAATGTTTCCGACTGGACTGCAAATGCATCACTAAACACACATGCATTTGTTTGGGGGCATTGTGTAACTTCTTTAGCTCGGCTGATTAGCTTTTATGCTGTTGGTCTTAGAATGAGTTTCAGTACAAACTTAGAGTTTGGACTAATATTGAGGGCTTAATGGGCTGAAGACAAAGTTTTTGGAGACTCTACAACAGTTTATTTATGATGATGACAGAGCAGCATCCTCTTAAGCCGCTTGTCTGGGAGTAGCAGACAAGCGGATGGCGTGCATGAGGAAATATCAGGTTTATCGACAGGTAATCTGTGGAAGGAATCAGCATTTACAGGCATTAATTCAGATCAACTAATCATGTTTTTTTTTTTTTTTTTTTTTTTTTTTTTTACAAAAATAAGGCAATACAATCTGGAACTATATCTTTAACAGAGCTCATGTAATTCAAGAACAGCTTGTATTGAAAATGTAAGATAGTCATGATTCCATCTGCTTTCTCTATTTCACAGTATATTCCTGGAATGACAAACAAGTAAACATCCTGGATACTGAGAACATTCAAGTTGCAACTAAGTTTGGGTGTGTTTTTCATGGCTGTTTTGAGCAGATTAAGAGGATATTTTTTCCACTGAAGATACCTCTACGATATCAAACTAATGAGGCCTCAACAGACTCATCCAATGCCACGGTGGCTGGTACAACATTTGGCGTTCTGTGTTCGATGCACAGTGCTGATGTGCTCAGAGTTTATGAACCCCCATGCAAAAAACGATGTATGTTTGTTTGCCACTGGTTTGGTACTATGATGCCCTGTCACAGCACCCATTAGACTCGATAGCTCTATTGATGAGCTTGAATGTAATTTATTTTAAAAGCTTAACTGATTTTGAAAATGCTGATCTATATTCATTCCTACTCACACAACGGATTACCCTCATATTGCAGCCTCTACTCTTCAAGTAGCAGTGTGATACCTTGGCTGAATTGTAGTGCATTGCTACTTGCTGCAGTTCACATGGCAGACTGAACCATGGGCATAGTGCCATACGGTTTATAATTCTATCGAGAATTGTTGCATCCTTAGAAAACACAGGCTTTTAAAAATGTTCAAAAAGTTTCAACACCTCTCATTAGCAAATCTTGGTCTAAACTGGACTTCAGTCTTTAAAATCATCATGTTGATTAAATCATCGCTGATCTTCTCACCTGTCATGCCCAACAAGACGGTGACCACCACCTGCCCCGCAGTGGTTATCAAGTTCCCAATAATCTCCTTTGCTTTGGATGCCACCTGGGCCACAAGCCGCAGCACCTTCATTTTGGCGCTCTCCTTGGCCTCCTCCTCCTCTTCTTCCTCTTCTTCTTCTTCCTCTCCCTCTAGCTCCTCCTCCTCCTCATCCTCCTCGGCCTCGTACCCTGCTTCAAAGTCCTCCTCCAGTAGAATATTGTCGTCTAGGCTCAGCTTCTCCTCCTCCTCCTTCAAAGGTGGGATGACAGTGACACATAACATTTAGGTAATGAATCGCAGAGCAGTTAGAGGAAATGAGCTCTCCATGGTGCTGAAAACTCTTTCCTACAGGTAGCCTGCACAGTTGGCAGCATGATTTTAGAATGTTTACCATGTGGCACAGCTTATTTAAACATTTATGTGGTTCACGTGGTTGTTTGACATATTTATGTAGCACATTGGCAGATGTTTTTCCTCTGTT
Source organism: Cetoscarus ocellatus (assembly GCA_037902135.1). Lineage (NCBI taxonomy): Eukaryota > Metazoa > Chordata > Actinopteri > Labriformes > Labridae > Cetoscarus > Cetoscarus ocellatus. The sequence goes on from JBAMNC010000335.1 coordinate 53,809, forward strand.
TGCTCACAAAATAATCCAGCCAGCTCTTTTTCAGCAGCTCTTTCTGCCCGGCTATGTGTCCCTCTTTTTCTACAGTCAATAACTTAGAGACATAATGACCACTGAGCCATTCCCTGTGACTCAAAAGGCACTACACAAAGATAGAATGAGGTGGTAAAACTGCGGCTGGATTGAGACACCAGTCTCAGCTCACACGCAGGAGTAAAAGCCTGGACAAAAAACAGGATCTATGCAGGAATTCCTGGTGTTTTTCACAGTATGGAGAGCGGGGCCATCTGTGCCAGCATGAGCAGCAAATTAGAAGCGAAAGTAAATGTGGATTTAATTAACTGAGTCATAAAGAGTGAGCAGGATTTGCAAGCAGATGAGGGCTGTAATCCAAGTCATCAACACGCAGGGGAAACAAGCCATGGAAACTCCTGTTCTGCTACCTCTGGTTTATGAAGCTCAGAGAGGACAAAGTAGACATATAACAGGACAGCCCAGGGAAATAAAACCACCGTGAGGATTCAGACCTCAATCTCAGTGGTTGTAACTAGGTTACATACTTGCCAGTAAACATTACAAATTCAGTCTGAAGATGGTTTTGAACTCAGCCTCTTTTCTTCTGTTTGAGAACAGCTTTTTACAGTATGCGATCTTTTTAAAAAGGATGTGCAGTATTACATGTACATTATCAATATCAACAAATAACAGCTTTAAATGTCATTTCATTATCAGTATAAGTCGATATGAACATTTCTGCAGATATGTAGGCCAGCAAATATGCTCTTGTATTTTTCAATGTATGAAATTGTTGCCCTTTATATCTGATGTTTGATATTTATTTTTGGTGGTTCAGTATTTACCTTCCATTGTCTCTTGGGTGTGGTTTATATAAGCCATTTGAAGGCTTCTACCACTCCCACATACATGCTTTATAAATATATTTTTATGTGCATTGTGTTTCTATACCTGTGTAAAAATAAATGAACAAATGAATAAAGTTTGTAATAAATGCACAAAATTATTTGGCATCTGTCAGTTCTGACAGCCCAAAAGGACCTCTTTGTGCAGGGATGAGGTATTTTTCTCGGCCAACTCAGTTGTGCTGGTTCCCTCAACTAAAATCCTCAAGGATTTTTCACTGTGTTCTTGGAACATTGCTGATAATAAAGTCGGATTCAAACAAATGAAATCCACACCCTTTGTTCACTGTTTTAAAGGTCATTGTAAAAAAGGGTGATTGTAAAAAGCTACTATTGAGCTATTATGGAGCTACATCATGGTAGTTTGACTTAAGAGCAGCTACCGCACTTCCAACTTATAACGTCATGCTGTAACATCTTGTTAAAGAATTTCCCCTTAATCAAATGAACTGATCAAGTTTGTGCCTGTGGCTGTGGCTCTGGTGCATGTTTATTAAAAAAGGTCAGAAACAATTGCATTGGGGTCCTCCGACATTTTTTCAGTTCTTGTAAGCAGTTCATTAGCAACCATACTTTAAAAACACAATTACGCTTTAAAATTAGAGGCAGGACCATATCGCATGTGGAAATGCATGTGTTCTGGCCTTATTTCAGGGATTTATCCAAAAAGCTGCTTTAAATTCTGATATACTTCAGTGCTAAATGCTAACTTACTGCAGCATTTTTGGACTCCTTCCTGCACCAATCTGTGCACAATGCTTTATGCTTTCGTTATTACTTCAATAAGTTGTTTTCAGTTAGATGTAGATTGAGGATTTGCGGCAACAGAGGACAGTAATTGATGAAGTTTACTGGCTCATAGCAGGTGTTGTTAGAAAATGTAAAGTCTTATGCTGTTCTTTTAGGCAGAACAATTTACACTCCTGTTTTTTTTTTGCCTTCTGACTGTGAACATCGCAGAGGTGGATCATTTGTTACATCTCTAGAGTTAGTAACAAAAGTGTAATAGCGGTGAGAAGGAAGCATTCACAGTGTCAGATGTGTTTTTGACCACACACAGTCTCACACTTTTTCCCAATCCCTCAGTGCTGTGTTGCACTTTGAATTGAAATAAATGCAAATCTTCAGTAAATTAATTTGTCTCAAGACGTAACGACGGCAAAGCTCTGCTTGAGGCAGTTTACTCTACTTGAGGCAAACAGTATCATATATTCCAAAAATATTGCCACTCTTGTCTGTATTTCTTTAGGTTATAGCCACATAAACAGAATTTAGAAGGTTGATCAAGTGGCCTGATATATGCATCACAACTTGATCAGTGTATACATGAGTGCTGTCTGACCCTGCCCCTCAGTATTTTAGAGAGGAGTTTGAATCCATGTCTGCTACCATTTCTCCATTAGCTTAATTTTTGTGAAGGGCTCTCTTTTTTTTATTTTACTTTTTTCAAACTGACTGGTTGGCACAATTTTAAACGGCACAAAACTTTGGTATGTTAAGAGTGCCTCTTGAAAAAATAACTCCTGCCCCCAATCTGAGGTTCTGTGCTGTGTTCTCCGATGCAGGGGGTAAATATTACTTATTTAATCGATCAGATGGACTTGTTTACATATCCATAGGATGTATTTAAAGTCCATCTGGGCAGAGTCCCATGGAAGTAGTTGGGAGGGGGATAATCTTTCACATTTATAACAGGTCAGTCACTTCTTATTTTCAGCACAACTCAACAAAAATAGTAGCTCCTGCCTGTTTGCTCTTAGAAAGGATGCTGAAAAGCTTTATCACTTTCCAGAAATAATCATATCACCTAAAGCTCTGCAAGATGGATCTGTATGATAACAGACATTAAACTGGCAAATCCTGCTGCTCCCCCCCGAAGGATCTCTACAGGACCCGTTGTCTCAGCAGAGCACGCAGCATTGTGCGAGACCACACACACCCAGGACACCGGGTGTTTAAGCTGCTGCCCTCTGGTCGGAGATACAGGGCACTGAAGTCACGGACAAACAGACTCAGAAACAGCTTTTACAACAGAGCCATATCCAGGATTAATGAGGATTTAACACAATAACCATGTGCAGTCATACAAATAAACACGTGCAATAACCTGTAAACACTGTATTTGTGAAATATGTGCAATATTCTGTGAACACTGTGAATACTGGTGCAATTATCCACAGCCTAACATGTATACCATGTATACCAAGATAGATATGTGTGTATGTATATATATTTATCACTTCTTCTACATATATGTACAAATGCATTCTGTATATATATATATTTTTGATATGCACTTTTTATATTTTATCCTATTTGTCTTCCAAATGTTGTTTGAGCACCAGCCGAGACAGTAACCCAATTTCGTTACACAATGTATGACAATAAAGACTTCTTTTCTATTCTATTCTAATTTAAAGACATCTAACCAGTAAAATCTATTTGCTATCCTAGGATACATTTTCACTTCTTTTAAGCAGTTCAGGCCTTGTCTTTTGCTTTTCATGTTTTCTAATAAGCTGTTTACCTGAACTTGTTTGCTGAATATGGATTAGCATAAGATTTATTTGATCAGAAAATGTTGTTGAGTTGATGTTTGGAAACAAGCAAGTTAGATTACATGAAGACAGTGGAATATGAGAATAGACAGACTTTCAAGATAGAAATGTGGATAGAAAGTAAGACACACAGACAGACATATATGAAACCCACTTGCTCCTCTGCGTCAAAGTCTTCGTTGTACTGTGCCATGTCCTCAGGCGGCCTCTTCTGAACCAGACTGCGACAAAGCAACCAGGTGGCGAGGCCAACCAGGAACATGCCGATGTCAGGGATGAAAACTCGGATGCCATTTCCTGCGTCTGCACCAATCACACTGAGAGCAAACACAAAACAAAGGATACGTGGTGACAGAAAGCAGACACTCATTTCCTGTAAGATGGATCAATTTCAATACGTCTTTAAAATTGGAATTTGGAGTGATCTTGGAAGCTAAGATCTAAATCCTATCACGGAAAGTGGGAAAGAATGCAACAATACAAACTGTCTGTGGACAATCACTTCTAATATGAAACAGGTTTTCTTCTTTGGGGGACTTGTGGTGGCTTGGTAAGTTCACTTGGGATGGACCCAGAAATAACTACGCAGTTGTGCGTTTGAATCATGTCGAGATTTGTCATTCATCTCCCTCCACTTCCATCCAAATCTTCCTAGGTCTGTGACTGTTTAAAAGACAGAAACAAGAACGATCTCAAGAAAAAAAGGGTTGCATAAGATGTCGCTGAGCATTATTTTCCTTGACTCTGGGAAGTTGTCTTAAAACTCATAATGTATACCACTGCAGCAATTATATCAGACCGAAAACAATACCTGTTCACATGAGTGCATGGGAATGTGCATGTTTCCATGACTCAGTCGTCGTTTTAATATGTGCAGTGTTGATTGTTTTAGCTTTTATATGGAGCCCCACCCATTTTAATGAAATCTGGCTCTCAGGTTTAAATGAGTGGGATTCCATTAGCAGAAAAAACATGAGGTATTTTTTCTTTATTAAACTGTGTTTACTGCCTTAGAGACTGCATTCATTGTTCATAATAAAATAAAGTTAACAAGGGCAGAAAAAAACCAGGGATAAAAATGATTACTTTATCAAGAATTATGCTGTGATGCTTCTGTTGCCTATAATGTGCATTTCCTAAAGCCAAGGACACACTACAGGATTTTTTCTGACAGATTTTACCCACAGTTCCCAGAATTGTACACACACACACACACACACACACACACACATATATATATATATATATATATATATATATATATATATATATATATATATATATGTGTATATATATACATATAAAACAAAAGAGAACAATAGAAAAACAAACAGGTCAGCAGGGGTAGTACAATATAGTTTATTTTCACTACGGTTAAGTCAGGGTTGTTTTCTCCAGTGTCCAGGTATTGTTATTATTAGACCATCAGATCTTCCATATGAATTTGTATCCAGTAGGACCCTTACAAAACATTTGCATGCAGACCAACCATTATCCTTGAATTAGTCACCGAAAAGACAAGAGGCACAAATAAAATTATATCTGTAGTTATACTAATAAAAATACATAGCAACCACCTGCTATCATATAATTTTTTTTCAGAAATGTTATCCATTTGGACCAATACTTACTGAATTTATCTAAACAAAGTCTGATTACAACCAGCTTAAGAAATGAATATTATTTGTCCTTATCAACACCTCCCACTTTGTTTTGCATGCTTTGGATATCAGCAGAAGGCAGAAAACAGAAATAAACAGAAAGAAGTTAAAGATGTGATCATGGCAGATGGGACACAGAAGTGGTCAAATCTGTGGCTTAATTTAACACATTATGAACATCCAGTGTCTGCATCTTTGTGTTTTCAAGCAAGGATGAAAAAAAAAGAAGCATTTGTCAATAAATGTCAGGAGAGCCATGTGTTTGACACAGAGAACCTGTGTAGGCTGACTCTTTAATCACAAAGAGAATTTACAAGGGAATCAACAAAGAACTTGATCAATGTGCAGAACTGAGGACTGCACTTGTATCAATAAAATCTAAATACTTCCCATCACTAACTCCAGTATCCTTATATAGAGAGATAAGGCTGGTTCTGTGTGTTGGAGTTTGTTGGCTTTTGTCATTAAAAATGCCAGTTACCAGATGCCTGTGATTTATTTTTTGCTGTAATGATATTAAACAAGTATAATATCGTGGATTTTAATCATTTTGGTATTGTGACAACCATTTAGTTTTCTTTACAAAACAATTTCAACATATACACTGTGCATGTCCATTTAACTCGAGGATATTTGCTGTTTGAGTTTTTGTCCATTTCACCCTGCCCTGCAATGAACAATATTTTTTAATGCTATGAACTGCATAAAATAAAGTGAAAATGATCTTAAACTCTTGGTTTTGATGTGTTACTGTAGTTTGCTGATTCTTACCATTTACATCTAGACATTAATTGGAGATTAAAATAGTTCAACAATATATTATAATTAATCCAGTTTTGTTCTATTGGGTGTTTTAAATCAATTTTACAGAAAGTGACATAATGTATAGTCCTGTGGTTCTCTGACAGCAGACAAAGCTTTTGTAACTTTTGTTATTTGATTAGCCCGTTCACCTCAAACTAAATACCAAAAGCCTTCTTCAAACAGGAAGCTAAACAGTGGCGGCTGGCTGTTGCCATGACAGCAGGAGCACTTCAGGCTTTGAATGAGCCACTACGATGTGTTTTTGCTGCCCGAGGACACGCTTTATGAGGTGTCATGATTGCATTGTACAATTAAAGCAAATAAAAACTGTCCTCAAAATGGCTAACAGGTTTGAAAAGCCTTTAAAACTGACTTTTATCATCCAAACCAATTTCTATTTTAGTTTTACAACAATCACACTGCATCCTGTGTTAGGCCAGCAGAGTGTTTTCTTTACAGTTCATGCTGAGCTCCCGGTGCAGTTAAACTGTTTACAATAAACAAGAACATACTGGTGATTCAGCGGTCCAGGCCCCAGAGAAAAAAGCTGACAGAAGTTTGGAGGACTTGTAAAACAAGTGGTCATTTTAATCTCCTTCTGGCCTTGAATGGATACAAAGCTTATAAAAGTTAACAAGTTGAAAACAGGGTGCTAACAAACATGATGGAAAACGCACACTCAGATAAATAGGCTGACTTTACTCTCATCAAGGACGACTTTTTTCCATGTGCTTTTATTGTGGCAAGGCTTTGTGCATCCTCACACAGATGAAAGAGATGGAAAGTGTCAGAGCCAGGCAAGGTTGAGCCAGCTACTTTAATGAGTGCTTCTTTCCCTTTGTTTATCATGCAAAGAGTATTATAGAATGAGCGTGAGCAGTGCAAAGACATGTCTGACTTCAGACTGCAGGCCTTATCCCTAATAAGGGGTCAATGGAGATGTATAAACAGGGAGACTGAAAAAATGCACCGAAGCATCTAAATATTTTGGTATTTGAAGGATTTGGAAAGGTCAAACTTGATGGATCTGAGGGATTTTCCGACATAAATTCACTGTAACGTTTCTTAGTTTTCCGATACATCTATCTTAAGGCTGGGTGATATGCATGAAAAATCAAATCTAGATACTTTGCAACACAATACAAATTTGTATATCTGAATATTTATTTCTAGAAATGAAAAACATTGAAAAAATGATAGTGATATCGTTTTCATTTGCAATTCAGGTTGAAAGATTTTGGAGAGTTAAAAAAGAAACTAGATTTGTTAATTCAATAGTTTAAATTTTCAATTTAACTATTGTTTTATTCTTATTTTTCGGGGTTTATCAAAATTTCCTTCTATGACCTTACATCAAGTGCAGCGCAAACACACATACATGAACAGAGTAGAGGGAGGAAAAGTAGAAAAAGTGGTGTGACATTCTTTATAGGGTAAATATTACAAATAAACTGCTGCTTGATGTTGTGTTGTCTTAATGTAATCAAGAATTTCTATTTCTATACTTAACATAGTGCAGTTTTGACAAAAGCTGCACTGTTTTCTGGTGTTTCTGCCCTTAAGTTCACTTAATTCATGCAGGCTTTTTATCATTTAAAAACATTTTGTGTTTGGGAGTAATAAACATTTGATAACCTCAGTATACAGATGTATTGTCTTCATATTTTTGGGATTTGTCTAAACATAGTCAGTAATTAACAAATTCATCAGACTACCTGTCATTAAAATGAGACATATATATTTCAGAAATCTTTCTTAAACATGCTTAAAACTGAAAATGTTATGGTCGTTGGATATAGATTTGAACAGGAATGAGGAATTTCTAACTGAATTCACCTTTTTATACTAAAATCTGAGCTGCTCACTGGACTTTTCTGAGAAATCAACCACTAAAACTAATGTTTCTGTTCTGGTATGCAAGTAAATAACCAGAATTTGACAACTTAATCAAGAAATAATAATGTGCTTTATTATTTTACAGTTTCTTTTTGTAAAACAGTAAATTTGAAAGTAACAATAATAAATATATGTAATTATCATGTTTCTGTTAAAAGCTTCAATATATTAGAGTATAATCCATTACAGAAACATTTAAAAAATTGGAATATGTACATCAAAACATTAAACTGCACAATCTTAAGTGTCTTGGACTTCCACTCAAGTCGCTTGGGTGTCAAACATTCTAGCTTTTATGGTGTGCAATATGGTATGGTTTGATCTTTTTAACCAAAAGAGAGTGCTAAGAAAAATTACACAAATAAATTTGCTACATTTGAGAAAAAAGGGAACTTGACCTGTACCACTAACTCGATGCTTTGGCAGAAACAATGTGTTCAAATCCTTTCATCCCTCACCGTACACTTCAACACAAGCAGTTTATCAACAATAAAAACACAGCCAGTCTTGCCCTTTGCTAACACATTCTAGATTTTAGAATTAACTTACTTAGAATTAACATCCATCCTCTGTAAAGACTGCAGAAGAGTAGCTTTAAATGTTGCAGCTGTTAATGATAACACAGCATTAAATACTGCAACATAACACTCTCCTGTTTTTAAAATAACAAAAGCCAAAGTGACTATTGTAAAAGTGAAGGCATGGGAAGTTAGGATTTCTTGTTTTTCATTTTAAGATGTAAAGTCTAGGCTGGTTAAATGTTTGCAAAATGTGCCAGTACACAGTGCTAGCTGTGCATTTCAGCCAGGCGGCATCTCCTGAGGGTGTAAATGGAGGCCCACGCTAAAGTACCAAAAGCTGTAGTACCCCGAGTGTCCACTTGGGGCCAACTGCAGTAACCTGACATCTGAGTAATTGTATGTGGGGAAAACACTTTTTTATGGCCTTAATATACATCTTTACAGCCTGGTTCATAAAACAGCTTCAGTGTATATATAATGCATCTATGTGCCCTCACGGTGAATTTTTTTTTCGTTGCACCTGTTTCCCTTTTATTGAGGATTTTCAGAATCTCTATTGGTCAGAAGGGCTTAAGTCTCACCTAAACACGGCCTCTCCTTCTTTGAGGAGGTTGAGCTAAAGTTTGGTTGAGATAGCATGAGCAGTATGGCAGCCTCCATTAGAGGACATCAACAGCGTTCCATGGGCTCTGACGACATGGCTTCATCCAATCCTTTAATAGTCTATGATTTCAGCGTGCATCGTTTTTATGTAGCTTTGCTGCTGGCTGCCAACATATTGAAATCATTTGGACAGTGTGTGGGAGTTTGCACGCAATTTAGTTCAATCACATTAAAAATTAACCAGTGTTGTGCGTTCAGGACTCCCACTTTTGTTACTGTGATAGCAAACAGGTTCAGTATATTTTGACCTTTATTCATAATATAAGTGTCCATAAAAATGAATAAGTAAAATCATAGTTTTTCATTAAGTATTTCAAATTGATTCATTTGTGGTCAATAAGCAAATGACTGTGATTCTTACATTTTACTGTGACTTAGACCAAGTTTGAAATTCTTAATATACAACAACATAAACAATATTAATGTAAATGCTTTAATTGAAAACACATTCAGTTATCTTAAAAGCTTGACAAAGTCCAGTCCTAAAGTGACCAATATTCTTTCTTTTCTTGCATAGAGGCAGTAAAAAGATAGAGTATCTACTCTCTCAGAAAATGCTGCTGTAAACACAAATTGCATATGATCCTCTACACAAACAGGTAAATGCAGGCAGGGTAAAATGTTTATGGCTCTACTTCCGCCACTTACAGAATACTATCCACCGAGGGCTGTTGAGTACTGGAAAAAGGATGTGGCTGAGTTTGGACATTCCCGTACTTAGGAAACCGCATCTAACATGATCATGAGGGTGTGAGGAGACAAACAGCAGCTGAAGCTTTAAAGTATAGTCCTGTGAACTGACTGTTAGCTCTAACTGGGTTTTCTGTTCATCAATCATCCACACAGGGACAGGTTGGAGGTGTTCATGAAGCTGGTCAGAGGATGAGACAGCTTGGCTAAATGCAAAGAGTGCTGTTTAATTGTATTGCGGAGGTTGCTATATTTAGGACACTTACACAAACAATACAATCTGCAGCTTGTGAATACAGGCAGAGAGACGTGTCTAAGCTCGGAATGTTGTATAAAATATGCACCTTAACTGCTGACTCTGAATTAAAAAAAACACTAAATTAAAACCGGAGATATTTGAGGATCACACCATGCATAAGGACAGAAATGCATCACAACTATTTTTTCAATAATTTTGATTACTGGTATACATTTTGTTTTGTTGCGAGGACATTTGTAGATATAAATGACGGTTATCACTTCTGTAACACTCCTTTAAATGGATTAATAAGCACCATTAATAGTTAAAAAGTGACTAAAATACCATAAATGCCCAGTTTGCATTGAGAATATAGTTTAGTTTGATAGGGTTGTCCTAGCTCAGCATCATGAGCAAGAAAATGCCCTCAGTGGCAGCTACTTATTTGCACTTGGCAAGGCAGCACATTTTATAAAACAATTCAACTGGCTTTACAGAGTTGAAAAAAAAGAAAGTATGACATGAAGACCACCAAAGATACAAAAGTAAGACAAATAAATGTAAAACATTGGAGAATTTCAAGGTTAAAAGAAATATAAAAATGAATGTCAATTTAATTGAAAGAACAAAGGAGATAAAAAGAGAATAAATGAAAGGGTTGAGCTCATTCGAGGGCAGTAGTGAATAAAATTGGTTTCAGACTGTTTTAAAAGAGTTCACGGATGTAGAGAGTCTCAGGTTCTCTGGTGGTTTGTTCCTTTGGCGAGGAGCGTAACAACTAAAAGCTGCCTCACCCTGTTTAGTCCTGAACCTGGGAACAGTGAGTAAGCCTGTCCCAAAGGACCTGAGGGGTCTGGATGCTTCATGGGGGACTAAAACATCTGAAAGGTATTTTGGCCAAAGACCATTAAGTTATTTATAAACCAGAAGAAGGATTTTAAAACCTATCCTTTGACTCATAGGAGGAGAATACAGCGATCTAAGGAGTGGTGTGATGTGATCTGCTTTGAAAACAAAAGAATGAACAAGTTTCTCTGTTCTGTCTGTTTTGTCTTCTTGCTATGTTTTCATAGTGTGGTAATAGGCAGATTTTGTAACCATTTAATGTGATAAAGTGAGGGCCTGAGTCCATAATCACACCAAGACTTCTGGCTTGACGTGTAGGTTTTAGGGTCACTGAGTCAAGATACACACCGACTTTTAATCTTTCATCTTTGAGGCCAAAGACAAAGATTTCAGTTTTCTCTTTATTTAACTGGAGTAAATTCTGTCGCATCCACTCACTGAATTCTCCAACACGCCTGCTCGGTGACTGTGAAAACAGTCAACCTTTGGGACAGCACAACACTCATTAATGCCACTTTTCTCTAACTGACCAATCAAAGTCAAGAAGGGGTGGGATTTCTGGTATTAGCTTTGTCAACAACAATAGTACGAGATTGATTAAGAGGAAATACCCTGGTCTATAGTCACTGCTAAAGCCAGGGCATAATTCTTTCACTTTGTTATGTTATATGGGAGATGCTTCCACAAAAAGTACAATAGTAGGAGCGCAGGACTATTCAAAAGGACTTTTTGGATACCACCAAGAGAAGCAGAAGTCAACTTTCTGGACCTATAATCACTGGTGAGAAACAGCCTAAGGAGTTATGAACAACAGTTCTGGACACAGGCTTAAATCAAGCATTTCTATTTCACTTTAAGTTTAAAAATATGCACAGTGATATACTTTGATCTGAACTCTTTGTTTCTTTTGTTAAATCAACTATTTTGAATTATCTCTTTGAAAAGTGTCCTGCAATATGAAATATTGTGGCCAACCGGTAGTAAAAATAAAATAATGAAGCACACTTAGAAAACAAGGTTGCTCATCTCTGACTAGGAGTTAAAAAGTAACTTTATGCTTTAATTAACTTATACTGGCAATACCTGAAAAACACCTTTCTGTTAGTTTCTTTCAGAAACTTAAGTGGATCTTGTATGGATCAATATTCTGTATACAGCTACTATCACAGGTCAAAAAGACACAGGAATCATTCATAGCAGTGCATCTGTTTGAATGTCGTCTTGTTTTGTTGTCTGTTTCCTTGCATAGATATTTTACGATAGCTATTAGGAGCTTTGTGAACTAATGGAAAATCACCCTATATATTAAATAGTTTGTCTATCCTGTAAAACATACAGCTGCAAGCCACATGAAGCCAAATGAGACAACCTGGCATCTTGATTTTGGGGCTGTCTGACTCAAAAGTACTCACAGTGTTGGTATAATATTGGGTGATGTGGAATTACTTAAAACAATCAAACATGAGGTTATTCCTGACAAAACAGTTTCAAATTCAGTTGTTGTTGGGGTTGTAAAACACTTAAAGGGACAAAACAACAAAAAGATACCCTTAAAACAACAACAGGTTTTCCCCCATCATAATTTCAGAATTGAATACGAGGGCCAGGGGGGAAGCTGTGGGGGGCCTGATGAGTTCCCCAGGCCACCTGTTGATGATCACTGGTGTGCATTATTGTTGTCTTACCTCTCAAAGCCAATCTGTCTGATGGACTTCTCCCAAGAGGAACCTGGAGAAAAACACACAATTAGTTTGTGAATGTTCACATTGCTCTGCAAAGAAACACACCTCATCATTTCTGAAAGATGCTTTAACATCAGCCTGGAACAATGTAGCTTATTTCAAAAGATACAAAAAAAAGCATTTCTGTCACTGTATTTGGGACATAAAGTCATCGTCTGCCGTTCATATCTTTTCTGTCTGTCAACACAGCTTGTGAGGGAAAAAAGAAGCAGCATAAAATAAAGTCATTCAAGGTTATATACAACCAAAAGACCTAAAGTCAGTGTGCAAAAAAGGTGTATAAAATGCAGCTGATTCAGGCACAGGGGCGCCTCTCAGAAAAAGCAGATACGTTTTATAAAAGGAGAGTTGAAGGATCTCAAAGTAAGAGCTTTAAAAAAGAAAGAGATCATTTGAGGCAGAATATCCTTCAATTTCAGCTGATGTTACATTTCTGTTAATATAAAACAAATATCTCAAAGCTCTATGTTAAGATAACCTTGTTGTAAAAACAACACCTATAAAACGAGTGATTATTCAAAGCTCAGACTCCTTGAAGTGTTCCTGAACGTCACTCCGGTTCTCAGAAATGGATTTCCAGGTATTGAGCCAGCGCACCGAGATGAACTGGCCTTTGTTTTTCTGCCAGAGAAAACTAAACATCAGCTGTGACTTGAAGATCTTGGCTGTATAAAATATCGATACACGCATCCGGGTGTTTAGTCAGTGGATAAGGTGGATAATTGGGAGCTGAACTGCTGAGGTGTTTGAGTTTTATGGATTGTAGTTGCAGAGTGAAGATGTTAAAACACATGCAGGTGATCGCAACCCGACTCAAACAAGCTGAACAGAAGTACTGCAGCAACACATTACAGATACTTTATCAACCTGAATAAGACCTGAAAAGAACACTTTTACTATCAGATTAACAAGCCTGAAAATTATTTTGGAGAAATTCTTGTTAAAATTTAAGGAGGGTTTGGATATATATATACAGTGCTCAGCATAAATGAGAACACCCCTTCAGATTTGTCAGAAAACCTTTAGTTTCCTTTCAAATTTAACATTTTCTACCACACACTATACCACAAAATACTCCCCCAAAATGTGGGCCAATGATTGCAAACAAGATTTTTTAAGTTCTCAATTTAAGATCAGGGTGCAAAAATGAGTACACCCCAGTCAAAGTTGTGGGAGCAAAGCTAAATTTTAGTTACCATATTACCCTTATTTTCATCTTATTTTTAAAAAAATGTTATGCTAAACTCAGCTTTGTAAAAGCTATAAAAAACAAGTCCAAACTATTTCACATGATGAGGTTCAGTATCTGCAACATAAATGAAGAGGGCTCAGGCTATGGTAAAGATATTTTACATTTTGTATTGTCAAAAAATGTAATTAAAGTTAATTTTAGGAGTGTCTCTTTTTACAAACGCAGAGTGTATCCAGCAGAGAAATGATTCAGACTGTTGGGCACTATGTCAGATACAGTAACCACAGTCACAGGGCCATTAAAGTTCAATAAAACAATAATGAAGTGTCAGCGCTGACCCTGGAGCTGCTTTATTACTCATCAGTCTCAACAATTCCTGCAAGGCTAACTTCACTCTCACAGATGGTTGGAGAAAATGGAGGTTCAGTCATCTGTGATGGGAGAAGTCAACATGAGTAACCTCTGACATAACCTCTGACACCGAACACTGCACCCACAGTCCTCCTCCAAAGCATGTGTTAAAACACTGAAGAAACTCCCTCACGGCCACTCCTCTGTAACACAGCTGACAGATTAAGTGTGTGATGACCTAACATTCACTGGAATTGACTGTAGAAAATACGCAGTGAAAACAAGACATACAAGTCTCTTAAAACCACCTGAGTACAAATGTGGTAACATAAAGGATCAACCTTTCTCATCACATATACCCATTTAATACAGCTCAAGCAGGGCTGGGAAATATGGTCTAAAATAAAATCCCTGATCATTTTTTCACAAAACTCAATTTACAATTTTAATCGATTTTTTCGCTCTCAAAAGAAATAAAAAAATCCAAGTGACACAAAAATTACATGAATCAAGCTTTGCCTTTACGTTATGAAAATATATTCCAAAACCAAAAAGAATTTCCCTCTTAAAGTTAAAGTGCATGTCAAGAAATGTTGATTATGTACTGAAGGCTGAGGTATTTTCACAGTATATTAATTTGAAACTCTCTGATCAGAATTTAGTCTCAATTAAAAGAAACATATACAAGCCTAAACTTGTGCAAAACCCATCAGGGCCTACCAACATGAAAACTTCTCAATCATTAATGTTTAATAAAGCTTCTTGGTTTTTTCATATGGAGAACCCCAATACATCTGTATCCTTGGTCTGTCTGACGAGCTCTGTTAGGCTATGTCCACACATAGGCGGGTATTTTTAAAAACATATTTTTCTGTTCTTTTTGTCCCTCCGTCCACATGTTAACAGCATTTTATATCATTGAAGACGCATATTTTGGAAAACTCCCGCCATGGTGAAGGTTTTTGAAAAGGTCATTTTGGGTGTCTCAGTGGGAAATGTCACTCTGTGCCGACCTATATGTGAGGTGATGTCACTCTATGTAAAACTCTCACTGTTGTTAATATGTGCTGTTAAATTGATATGATTTTATCGATACCAATATCATTAATGATTCTGCTCATCAGTCCTATTTTTTAACAACTCCTTCATCCATTTCTGCTGATTTTCTGTGAGGAAAAAATGTTCCCCAATATGGTTTTTCAGCAGCAACAGTGTCAAACACAACATTCCTAAAATTCAATACAGTGCAGCATAGATAAATGATTCTGCAAGTTGCTGCTGTTTCCGCTTAAGACCATGATTTTTGACTTCTTTATCATTTTGCTGACTGCCTCTGAGGATGTGACGTCCTTGATTTGCAAAGCATGTAGAGCAAAGTGGAAGGTATTGATAAGGAAAGTGAAAAGCAAAAAGACTAATGAAATCAATTCCTTTAGGGATTTTTTATCGATTCTCAACTGGAATTGGTTTTCGATTTCCATCCCTAGTGTTAAGCTGGTGCTGTTTAGAAGTGTTGATAACTGGACTGTGTTGACTGGTGACCCATGGCAGCTTGCTCTGTAGTTGCTGTGATTATAACAGCTGTCAAACCAACAGAAGTAGCCATGAAAGTGTTTAATAACAGGATTTGATCAAGATTATCAGATGTGTCTATGTCCAGTTAACATATCCACAAGTTAAACCATAACACCATTCAGACATGGTGGAAGAAATAGATATGAAAATAAAACTTCTTTTGCATAGAAATTACAAGGAAGGTGCATATCATGGACATAGTCACAAGATGATAAACAGCATCTTAAAGCATTTTTGTGTTATCATGTGGACAGGAATATTTTTTAAAACAGAGGTTGTTTTTATAAATAATCTACATGTGGACACAGCCTTAGACTCCAGGCCTGACCCTGAAAACCAAAGCGTTTCCTATCACTGAAGCTATGTTACTTCATTGTTGTCAAACCTCTACCTTTGATTCTTCTTTTTTAGATCTCTCACAAACTACCCTCAGTACTTGCTGGTTCTTACTGCTCCTCACTGAAACTGAGGTGAGAGCTGTTTCGGAGGGTGTGTCTCATTTTCAGCAGTTGGAAATGTTTGTAAAGTAACTTGTTTTTATCAGGAGAAGCTCAAATTATAATAGAGCTTGACCCTTAATTGCTTGCCTATTACTATGTGGTATCATAATGTGTTGTAAAATGTCATATTCTGTCATAACATATCTTTTTTATGTAACTTTCTAAAGCTAAATGTGAACCTCCTGCTAGTCAAGGCATCCAAAATTGATATTCAGGTGTTTGATTATTGCGTCTTGTTGGCATTTGAAAATATAAAATCTTGAGTCATTATCTGCAACATTTAACAATGAAGCCTTTGTCTGAGCTGTGGGCTGGGAATTACTTTCTAATGAACAGCTGGCAGATCACAGCTGTCAACTCACAATTAATGAGGCACGGGGTGGAAATATAAAACACTGCATGCTCATGATAGAAAACCTCAAATGGAGCCAAAGAGGCACTCAAGTTTAAAAAGTTAGGATAACTTAGTTGTGCTATTGAAAATTACCATAATGGCCAGATTAGACTACACAAGTTGCTTTGTCCTTTACAATGTCTTTATGCCAGACTACACAATGCTTCTCACACAAAAACAACACTCAGGTGGGCCACCCTGGTATTTATACAGACCCCTGGAGTATATCTTCAGACTGTTTCACTTTTTTTTCTTAGTAATCTGAATCATAACCATCAGGAATACTTTACAACTATGATTGCACCAACTGATGAGTGACGTTAAAATGAAAGTTTCTATTGCTCTCATATAGAAAAGTTCAGCAGCTGCTTGCGAACCATATTTGATCCTTCTCTCCTCCAACATAAGATTATTGCTGTGATTTGTCACCTTAATGACAAAAAGCCTTTAGAATTGTGGCTCACCTGCTGTGATTCTTAAATGTTGAGAAAAGTCTTTCAAAGCAAACATGTGTTTCACGTCTATATGGAACATACTACTGATGAATACATTAAAAAAGAGGAAAGACAAAAAATAAACATACTAAATGGAATTAAGGTCCCCCACACAAGCTGCTCTGATTGAAAACATCCCCCTGAGTTTCTGTTTTATTATTAAGTGCCAGGGTACATGCTGATGTCAGATCAAGGTATCAGACTAGACAGAAGATGTAAGAACATTTCTGACAGAAAATACCTTGTAAAATTGGAATCATATGGCATCCTGGATGCCTGGTGAAAATGTCAGCTTCAAGATAATTTGTCCTGAAGTTCATAGTCATTGCTAAGCCAAACATTGAAGTCAGGGATGGGCAACTTCAGTGATCAAGAGGGTCACATCAATGTTGCACTGACTGTCAGAGGATCACACTGCAAACTAAAAGATGCTCACAATTTATCAATAACATCTACATAATTTAATAAAAGAAAAAAGTGCTTTACATAGCAGCATTTATTTTCTAAATCAAGAAACAAACTGACTTTTTTAAAGAGCCACACATAAAAGTCAAGCCGATTGAAACCACATTTCCGCTGCAAAAATTGTAAAAAACTACATTTTGAAAATATATATTACTTGGAGATCTTTTTTTATTATTTAAAGCTGCAGTATGTAATTTATTTCTTTTGTCACTGGCCGAAAAAAATGATTACCTGTCAGCATCTTATGACTGAAGCCACATGAGGGATCATTGGACATTTGTGCCCCTCCATGCTCTGTATTAAGCTTTTAGAAAATTTAGCAAGGGACTCCCACTTTCTGACCAATCAGGGCTCAGTTCAGGGACATTGTTCCTTTTGGATACTCTACTAGGGTGTATGTGCTAGTTAGATCTAATGAGCTTTAGTTGTTGTTTAGACTAAAAATATTATGTTGATTTTATGAGGGGACAAGTGGTCTGTGGTTCTTTTGTGGCTGCAAATACATTAAATAAATTGTCATCAATCAATCAATCAGTCTTTACTTGTATAGCGCCAATTCATAACAAGTGTTATCTCAAAACACTTTACAAAAGAGCCGGCTGAAGCCATACTCTTCAGTTTATGAATACACATATATGTACAGATACATACAGTGAAACTTTTAGTTTCCTTTCAAAATCAACATTTTCTATGGCATACCATACCACAAAATACTCCTCCAAATGTGGGCCATTGATTGCAAACAAGATTTGTTTAAGTTGCACACAAAAAAGGATTTTTCTCAATTTAAGATCAGGATGCAAAAATCAGTACACCCCAATCAAAGTTGTGGGAGCAAAGCTGCATTTTAGTTACCATATTACCCTTATTTTCATCTTATGGTAAAAAAAATGTTATGTTGAACTCAGCTTTGTCAAAACTTTGGAAAGTGTTCTTTTGTTCATTTAGATATTGATTAATACATTACTTTTAATAGGGGGTGTACTCATTGATGCTGGGCACTGTATATGCGTACATATATATAAAATACACATATACGCATATATATACACATAAATACATCCAAAACTCAACATGAATCCATCATAATGCTGAAGGCACACAATCACAGTGGATTGGTTGTGCATAAGGGAAGGGGCTAGGAGCACAACCATGGAAAGGAGGAGGGAGTAAAACTGCCTTCACTGCAGCCTTATTCAAGGTACAAACCCTTGGCTTTAAACAAATACATTAATTGATGCACATGCAAAAGTAAAGATATTCATATAATCAAATATAATTATGGGAATAATTGTGTTTTTCCTGTTTACAATTAATTGATGTTTGATGGTCTCTGGGGCCACAATGAGTGAGAGGGAGGGCCGCATGTGACTCTTGGGCCGCATCTTGCCCATCCCTGATGTCAATATCTGGCAGAAACACTTTTGTCTGATCTGGCCTTAGAACGGTTGAGAAGATTAAGGGAAATGCACAACAATAAAACTCCCAATTTAACCTTGCTGTGATGATTTATTCACATATTGTTAGATTTTTTTTTCCCTAAAGCATGAAGCCTACGTTTGTCCTTGGACTATATTAAAAAAAAGGAAATCACAAATCACTCTTTGTCCACATGATCCACCTCCTTCAATCTAACTAAAAGCCTTATCTCAAATTTCTATATCTGGTATTTAACCTCTTGACACCCTCTTCCTTTAGGCAGCCAAGAATAAACAGGGAGTCCTTCATTTCTGAGTAGAGTAGGCGGTTGTCCTCCCTCCAGATAACTTGATGTAATTTCCTCTGTTCTCTGCGGCCAAATGCACCATTAGAGCAGCAAAATGAGTTATGAATGAGCAAAAAAAAAAAAGTTTAGCACATCCAGCTGTCAGAGTGGGTCAGCGGCTGGTCACCAGATGATCCGTGGTCGGCTTCCTTTGGAGTCGTCTGTCATTCCTCTGTGCTGACTCAACAAGCTGGGAATGGCGTTTTCTAACAGTGTGGGCGCTTGTATCAGCCATCAAAGAGCACCAGATGGGTGGAGCTCACTCCTTTTCTGATAATGTTAACGAAGTTGTTAGATAGTGGCTTAAAAAAACTCACACTGACTTTAAAAACACTTTCCTGTCTTTGTCTAAACTTCTTGGCTGTCATTGTCCTCACTGGCAACCTCTGCCCATCTGGCGAACAAGTGCGATGAAACAAACTATAAAAATCACTTCCATGTTTGATATGGCCCATTTCTAAAGGAAACGGCCATTTAATCAGCTCCTATAGAGTTAACAGCCTGCTGAATTGCTTTTTTTGTGACCAGTTCCCCTGAGACTGTCTTCATTAGGACCAACACACTGTTCTCGACCTTTATTGTCCTGTTTATCCACTCACATCCTGTCCACCATTCTCTGAATATGAAACATTTACTAAATTCTCCTTCCTCTTGCTGATTTGATGATTACAACGATGACGTGCTGAGTTGTGAGCGTTGCATATCTCCAGTCTCTGCTGAAAAGGGCGACTGGTATCGGGCCCCAGAGAGAGAGGAGAGAGTGCAAAGAAGAAGTGCTGCACTGAGAGGTTAACGGCCCAGCAAGTACAAAGGGAGTTTTATGACGCTCACATAAAGTCTGAGGACGACAGGTATTTTTGGTGCTCAGCTGGGGTGGAAAGCGGCCTCGCCTCACCTCAGTGGGCAGAAACTCGCACTCTTTTCCAGAAATCTCCATGCTGAGTTCAGAATCCGCATAACAAAATATTCCCCCCGTGGTTGTAAGGCTCAGACCGTCCTGACTTTACCTCTGGCATTCTTTGTGTGTGATTTCACACACAGGATGGGTTTCCTGTTACAGCTGTCTGCCCCCTTCGGCACGGGCACTGTTAAAGTGGAGTATTGTTTGATTCAGGGAATAGACCATGTTACCTGTCGTCAGTAGTGCTCGGCAATTAATCCTGTTTGATTTCCAATTACAATTTTAGAATTTCTACAATCATGAAAAACAATGCAGATGAGGTTAATTGATTTATGGGCCCCTTGCTGTGTTATGCTTGTTTTTTTATATTAAAGGGATAGTTCAGTATTTTTGAAGTGAGGTTGTATGAGCTCCATATGGCCACTAAGTACATTAGATGCAGTAGAAAGTTCTCTCCTCTCCCTCAGTAAGCCACAATTTGTAAAAGTTTGTGATGCAGAACCAGCCGCAAACAGGGAAGTATTGTACCAAATACAAAGGGTATTTTCCCTGCCTACAAGAACTCCCATCAAAAATAATACCACAGTTTAGGAGTACGCTACCTAGAAATTTTTCTGAGTGCATTAACTTTTCTGAAAATAAAGTTTATCTGGAACTAACCGACTCACAATAGCGCTGCCACGATGCCTCAGGATTCAATTAAAATACAATTATTCAGCCAACAATTCAATATCGATATCACGACACATCACTATACAACACAGTGGGTTGCATCATTGATTTTCTACATATTTGCAACGGGCTACTTTTGTTAAATTGAGAAATTAAAGTAGATATACAGTGAACAGCATAAATGAGTACACCCCTACAGATTTGTCAGAAAACCTTTCCTTCCTTTCAAAATCAACATTTTCTATGGCATACTTTACCACAAAATACTCCCCCAAATGTGGGCCACTGATTGCAAACAAGATTTTTTAAGTTGCACACAAAAAAGGATTTTTCTCAATTTAAGATCAGGTTGCAAAAAATCAGTACACCACAATCAAAGGGGTGGAGCAAAGCTAAATTTTATTCATCATACTAGCCTTATTTTCATCTTATGGTAAAAAGGTGTTATGTTAAACTCAGCTTTGTCAAAACTTTGGAAATTGTTCCTTTGTTCATTTAGATATTGATTAATACATTACTTTCAAAAGGGGGTGTACTTATTTATGCTGGGCACTGTATATGAACTCCTTTTATTAATTAGAAAGTCATTCTGAAATCACTTCAGCAAAAATGTCAATAAATCAATTTTATAGGTCTTAGCCTCCTATACTTGTTTTTTCCTCAAAAAACTGACACTGAAGTCTATCAATCAATCAATTAATCAAACTTTATTTATGAAGCGCTTTTCATAGTGCTGTACATTCAAGAACACAAGCAGATAAGTGTCAGGGGGCACAAAATAACAAACAAAACCGTACCCACCCTCCCAGCCCACATTTAACACATGCAGCCGCTTACGCGCACACACATGCACCCACACAGGGACACTAGGTGAGGACTCTTCAAACAGCCACAGACGACTGAGGAAACGTTATCTTGAATTAAAAATGAGGAAACACAGGAGCTAAGGCTAAACTGATAAAACCACAGTTGATTACAATAAAACAGTCTTAAAACCAAACAATGAAAGAAAATAAATGAAAAGTGGTAAACCCAAAATAGTAACTCTGACACTAAAAGCAGAAGTCTCTGGCAGATGAAACGATCTTGAGCTGTCCCTGCATCAATTGAGAATCATTTACATCTGCATCGCCATGCATTGATGAAATGATTATTTTTGACAGCCCTAATCCATGGATGTGGTAAGTGCCAGGGTGTTCGTTATTGTGTACTGCTGCTGTTGAGCTACAACCCTCTCATCTCCAAAAACACGACTTTTCAGCAAATGAGAAAAAACACTGTTACTTTTGTAATGAATAAATGCTGTCCTGTCATGACTGGGTTAGTATTCATATTGACACATTCAGTGGTTTAACACTCGTAAAGTCAGACTTGAGAGGTGACCAATAGCACTGATTACAGAAGGAATATAAAGAAAATTGTGGAAAATAATTGATATGGATGTTCCTGCCATACAGCAACAATAGTGCAAGAGTACATGCAGGGCACATCACTCATATATTATACCCTTGTACTCCCCTCACTTGGGGACCTTTTTTAGACTTTCTACACAAAACCATCAGAAACAAGTTTTAAATGATGTCAGCACTTGTACAAGCTATATCAGTGATTTAAAAATCCAGTTATGGATGACATTTCTTCATGTGAGATCTGCCTCCCACCCTCCTTCTCTGGCTCCTCTCTGCTTTGTGCCTGTATGTTAGTTAGGCACATGTGTTTAATCTAATTGCAAGATACTGGCAAGATAATACATACACATGGAGTTGATAATTGGATATATCACAAAATCTGTTGAGATACTAAAAGCAGGACAATAAATCACCATTTTTACCTCCGCCAAGGAGGTTATGTTTTTGCCAACCCTTGTAAGTTTGTTTGTTAGTTTGTAAACAGGAAACTCAACAGGGTTCGAACTGATTTTGATGACATTTTCAGAGAATGTCAGTCATGGAAGAAGTGATACAATTTTAAGGATGCGGATCCAGGACTTTTTTAAACAATGTGAGATAGGGCGGTTTTCTACATTTTTGACAATAACTGGCAAAGGGCGGAGGTTTGTACTCTCAAAGCACTTCTAGTTTGTTGAAACGTAGTCTGTTTTTAATTGTAGCGGGAAAACCCCAAATCTTGTACACACAACAAAATACAGTTTCTAATCAGAGTTGTTTACATTAAGACTGGTCCCTGCTACATGAATAAACGTAATGTCTGTCCCAAGGCAAAATAACAGAAGAACAGAGTCAAATGAATATCTGCTGCCAGGTAGACGCAGGAGGTTGAACTACAAACAAATGCCCCTAATTTCTATTAATTTTCAACCAGTAAATAATTAATATTGCACAGTGAAATAGATTAAATTTCATGATATATCAATATTTTTACAATCCTAATGTAAAAAAAGCTGAATTTCTGTAACCCTCATAACAACTGGAAATCTATGCACAAAAAGACACAGACGACCTGTAAAATGAAGATTAAAAATGTCCACTAATTAAATTATATTTATTACGATTTAGTGCAGAGCTCTTCATCTACTGTCCCTCGATCAAGTCCCTCTAGGCTCATGGCAGAGGGCCGAAGTATTTTTAGAGTCATACGTGAAAAGTTATCACTCTGGATTTATATTTAAATTCTACACTGTGACAATCAACATAAAAAAACACTCTTCTAGCTACTGGTCACCTGAAATTTGATGCAGTTGATTGAAAATCCTCTTCATATCAATTAAATTAACATGATAATGATTTCTACAAATCACAGCTGCACTGCTGTTTCATATTTAACGCCCCATGTATGGAGTCCATGGTCCTCCAAGTTGACAACCCAGGTTTAAGTGTGACCAACAGCTCCTGTCTTTCTCTCTCTGATTTCCAACTTCAACCTCTGTCCTATCCAAATAAAGGCAAAAAAGCCCTAAAATTCTTAAAGCCCCAAAAAAGGTTTCCTTAAGTGAATATTTAGTCTCTCCTTTCCGAGTGTCTCTGTGAGTTTCAGCCCGAGGCGATAGGGCCTGTTCTGCCTCCTGAGCAGAGCTGGCAGGACCTCAACACTGGATACTTGCATCAGAAAAAAACAATTCATTATAACACAGGGTCAGGGTCTGCCCCGTCTAGACACATTCAAATTTTACAGTTTGATACAGTTTCATGAGAGGCCTGAGGCCAACTGTTACACCTACCAACACTGAGTCAGGAGCGTAACAGTGTTTGCTTTACTGGCAGCGAGAGTGTCCTTTTTTCTCTACATCGCCATATGGCACGAGGAGGCTAATTACACCGAGGAATGTGTTAGATTCATAAATCTTCATGATGTGACAAAATGCAATGGAGGAAAGGATACTTCTGGAGTATATTTCACCCAGCTCTGCAAACAGAGCATGTCCTCAGTAAGTATCCTGTGCTGAAACTTCCCCTCACTCTGTGAAATAAACAACTTCTGTGTTGAATACAACAGTGCATCTGAAGCTCAGAGGTCAGAGGTTAAATACAGAACAGTCAAGGTGATGGATGTGATGAGACATGGGTGTGTGCTCAAGGGCTAACGGGACCATGTAACATGGAAAAGTAAAGATATCACCATTTTTGTTGAACCTAGGAGCTCAGTGTGAGTAAAGAGACGTTAAGTAAAATATATGATACAGGTAAAGATAAAAACATTATTTTCTGCTGCATGATACCGTGACAAACCATCCCAGCACAAAGTCTGCATCAGCAAGGGTCCAATTTTACAAAGCTTGGTACTACAATCTGACGTGCTACCTGCAATTTCTCCCATGTCAAATCTGTGTGCCATGTCCTGTGTGCAGCAGACTCACTACCTGACACAGGACCCGTTATTTAAGTCAGCCATTCACCGCAATGAGAGCAGAACTGCACAATCGCTGACATTTACTCAGGCCATTCAGGCACAACTAGCAACAGTGAGATACTGCAGCACTCGCTCTCCCTCACTCTCACACACCTTCCCTCTCAAAGACACACTTAAAGAGTCCATAATGCGCCTTTTCGAGTTTTACATGCCCCTTCGTGTGGTAGAGTACTTCTATGAACAAGACAAAATGTCTGCAGCATTGAGACATCTCTCGTTCTCTCAGCCCCTCAAATAGACCTACCAGTGTGATGTCCTACCATTGTTCTGTTAGCAGTTTAGCTTAGAGTGGCAAGCCTAGTGCAGTTGCATGAATGCAGAGTTGTTGATAACATGGCTGAGTAACAAACTGACTGATCACCACAGAGCAACAGAGTCAACCAATCAGGGCAGACTGGGCCTTCGTGAGGAGGGAGCCTTACAGTGGCAGGAGCTCTGCTAGAGTTATCTAATTTGAGCATATGAACTTTACAGGCCATTCAATAATAAATGCATACTGTTATTATGATGGCTCACTTATCTGGCTCATTAATAAAGCACAGAAGCATCATTTCTTCAACTGTAAGGAACATGTAGACACAAATGTTTTACTAGTCCAGACTTAGAACAAAGAAATTAGCTGAAAACATTATATCCTTGGCACAGAAGCCACTATAGGATTGGATTTCATTTGGACAAATAGGAAATAAGCTAAGATTTTTTCCAGCTTTTATGACTTTATTGATAGTGTAGAGACACAGAGGACAGAATTGGAAAGGGGACAAGATCATAGGGGAAAAAACACATCAAACTGGCCTCAGAATGAAATCAAACCTAAGATGTCAGCCTAAACATATGGTTTTATGGAAGGACACAACCACCAGGCTATCTGCATCCTCCACAACCTGATTTATCCAACCAAACATCTCCTTATTTACCACTTTTTTTTAGCATCAAGTCAAGAAAAAAAGATGTTTACCACACAAACTGTTTGGCTGATTCTCCGGCTCTTAGCATGCAACAAGGACATGCTCCTTGAACAGTCCCATTTAGCAATCAAATAGCAACATGAGCACTTCAAAAAAGAGGTTTTAGATGTTTAGAATACTGCAAATTACTTAAACTTTTGACATCTTTCTCTCATTCTTTCCTCCTCTTTCTTTTCACTTGTTACCCAACCACACTTGTTTGCCTTTACTCGTGCCAGCACCCCTAAATTTATTTATTTATTTACCCTTTTGAGGGTTACCCACAGACATTCAAGATATTCAACATGGAGCAGGAATCTATCTGCATCATGGCCAGGATTGAATGTATCAGAGAGGTGGAGAAAAAAGGTCCTGGATTCACAAACCACTCTTTTAGATTACTTTTACAAACTCACCCACCCACCACTGTGTAGGTTTAACAAATTCACCCAATGATACACAAAAAACAGCTTTGAACTGGTGGCTAGTTCTATCTCTAGAATGATGGCACAGTTAGCATGCTACATGACAGAACACACAGAGCCTTTAAATTGTTTACACTAAGGAGGCAGCACGCATAAGTGCATCACTGAGCCTCCTATTTGGGCCTTCCCAGGAAAACTTGGAGCTGAAAGTGGTAAAAACACAGTTATCAATCTTTCTGAATGTTTTATGCAACTACTTTCTTTCATCAAAATGTTAAAAGTCAATCCTCTGATTTTACTTGACAGGGTCTCTGACTACAAAACCAGTCATCATTAACAAAGGGGCAAAACTGGATAAACAGATCAATAGTTTCTCCAATACTATGCACAATAACTCCTCAGTAGAGCTTTCACCTTATACTCAATAGTCGAATATCCTTTTGAGCTTGGCAGCATTACTATATATCCACATCTAAATTGAAAATGTACAGTACAGCATCACGTTACAACAGCTAGAGCAGTGAGCTCCCCATTTTATTATCTTCGTTTATTATTAAGTATGTTCAAAAAATGTTCAAGTTTGATTTTTGGGAAAAGTGACAGCCTTTTCCTACAGCGAATATTCTGCATTTTTGTATTAATTACTTCATCTTTTGTTTACTTTTTTCTATTTACTTTAATTTTGGTCCTCTATTGTGGAAAGCAACTTATCACAAGGGAAGGACAGACGAGGTTTTTGATTTTAAAACTTTGTCAATATCTCTAAAAAGCTGAAGAGGTTGTATGTCTGTTATGGATCTTCTTTGTGCATTTTTCATCTGAGATTTTGACTGATTTGCACAGTTTCAAAGCTCACAATATGTGGAGTCCAGACCATAAAGACTGCGGTGTACTCACAGTTGAAGTCTGAGGAGATGGAGTCTCCTGCCAGCAGGCTGGTGACTGTAATCTGATAGATGATGTGGAGCAGCAGGAAGGACATACTGGTGAAGCAGAGGGACTGCAGCAGACGCCCAGTGTGGCCTGAAGGAAGAGAAGGAGAGCAGCCACAGTGAGTCCAACAACACCTCCTCTGCTCACTTTAAGGATTTCCACATGTTACTTTACTCGCTAAATAAAACACAAGGAAAGGATTAGTTTTCTAGACTCAAGAGAACTCTGTAACTCAAGAGGGAAATTTTACCCTTTTGGTTGGTATTCTGGTATTTGTGATTTTTTTTTAAACCTTCAGGGCCGAGAAAGAATGATTCACATTCAGCAATGAAGTCTGGAGCTGTTTTAATGAATTAGAAAAAAGGCAAAAGTTACTGGAAGAGAAACCAAAGTAGGGTTTTCAGTAGTTCATAATTCATAAAATGGTGAAGAACTGGCAACAAAACAAAGGCTTATCCATAACCAACTTCTAAAGCCACAGATTTACTAGCTGTTAACTGTCTGAATGTGTGATGGCTTCCACTTGCCCCTGCATCGCCCTCCAGTGCATGTCTGCAAACACGTTTTAGTATCAAGAGCCGACGTACAAGTCCACAACTATCTATCAGTATGTTGTGTTATTGTCACTTTACTGTCACAAGGGCTGTACAAAAAGGGGCTGATATGTTCTGTTTAAGTGGTGAAATATGAAATACTAAATGAAAACAAGATTAGTGTTTTCTGTGAAGAACCATGTAATCTGTAACTTTTAGCCAAGAGGATGTGTGGCTGTGTTTGTATTTCACTACTCTTTTCCTGAAATAACATCTAATCAGTACATTTTGGCACATAATTCCAGGAATCCTCTGCTAACGTCTTCAGGTGAAGGTTACCAGTTCACACATACACTTGTTCAGCAGTTCCCCAAAACACATCATTTATCAGTATGCATAAAGTGAAAAAATTAGTCATGCCCTTTGCCTCTTATATAAAAAGTGAGAGAATGTATCTCAAGCAATTCTGCAAAGGGCCCACAAATGTCATTATAAAGAAAAACAGCCCATGGGTAGCTGCCCATGCTCTTTAAGCTCATAATTAGGAATTTGAATAAAAAGGCTGATTAAACACAACAAAATGTGCACTGACCAGTCCAACCTTGCAAGGGAGACTTAGTTTATCAGTTATTTTTTGTCTTTCTTTAGTAGTTGTGATATATGGTGTAGAGTCCCTGCCGTTTATGGATGTTTTTTTTCATATAATTTGCCATGCTTTAGTGGCAGTGCATAATGGTGTATTTTATTGAGCCTTGTTCTGCAGAGATAACACATAAAATGACTTAGGGCTGTTTTTTGTTCAATAATGAGTAACTCTGATGAAAAAAGTAACAATGGAGTAATAATGTAGTAATAATGGATTACTTGACTTGCAAAACAAACAGATTATGTTATTTATTTCACAAAAACTGTATTGCAAGTACTCTAAGAGATTATTTTGTAAAGTATTACCCCCAATACTGTGTGCAGGTAAACTAAACCACATTCACTGGTCCCACCATGTACTATGGGATGCTAATTAGTCAAATGTCTCATTAACAATTTGAAAGATAAACATATTTGTCAAATGTTTCACAGTTCTTATATAAAGTTAACAAGCTTATTACATGAACATGGGGAGTTTTTTTAAAAGATTACTTTTTGGGCATGTCGTGCCTTTATCGACAGGCCAGAGAGAGACAGTGGTAGGCCCATGAAGGGGGGCGAGAGAGAGCAGGGGGAGTACACTCCACAAACCGGACACTGGCTGGATTCAGACCCGGGCTGGCAGAAGTACACACATGGGTTGTGCCTGGTTGCTTACCACTTCGCCAAACCAGCACCCCACAAGAGGAGTTTTTAACATTTGTCAGCAGAGGTCACCAGTTTACATGCCCTTTACAAGGTAACACCTAAAGAGGTGTCAGCAGGAAACTCTGACAGCAAACTTCAACAAGCTGGAGTCAGTTTGGGGAACTAATCAAAATTTGGACTGGTCTACGTTGTGATGATCTGCTGATGAGACAGTGAGAAATATCAGCACATTGCTTGTCTTAAGTTAATTAATAGTAATTGACAGACCCTACTAGAAAGCAAATAATGTTTTGATACTTAATATCTTGCTATGAATTGTGATCAAAGTTTCTGTTTTACAGTTACTACGGCCGCTGTAGCTGCTCCTGCTGTAACTACAACTGCAGTGTGATGAATTAACCCAGTAGCCACTTCAATCTGGTTCTTGGGCTGACTGGGATCTCACTGAAAATAAACCACTCCAGGTTTAGACTGGCAGCAAGCATAGACCACTTCTTCTGGGCAATCTCTGGTTGGTTTGTTTTTTTCCAAAAGAGGGTTTGATTGCTGTGCTCTAGTCCAAAGACAGAAGCAGAGGTGGAGCGCCTGCTTGTTTAAAAGAAACTCCCCAAAATCTAAGTGTGAAAACAGCAACACCCTCTAGGATTGTGTGTTAATTGTAAGAGTTAACTCTGTATGATGGAAGAAAACAGGCCAAATTTCAGCTTTGAGCTTTTACCATTAACAACTCTAACCAGGCACCCATCAATTCATAAAGACATTTTTAAGACTCATGTGCTGCCTGGTAGTCTGTAGTGGCAGATCATGTTTGCCCCCATCTTGCTTTTTTGCCCCCACCTACTACAATGCTGTCACCCATAACACAGATCATGAAAGGGTCTATACAGAAGGTCCTGCCTGGTCTGGTCATGTCTTTCTTTAATTTAGATTAGCTTACAGCTGTCAGTGGATATTAGGGATCCTGGGAGGGACAGATGAAAACATTCTGCTACAGCTGCTCCACACATGGTAGCTTTATAGTGCACCTACAGGTATTTGGGATAATCTCAGGAGTTGTTATGGTGATGGTTCTCTGCAGTAGGACTTCTAAGACCCTCTCTCATTGGGAAGTTAAAATGTTTGTCCTCAAGGAAGAACAAAATTGATGGGACTCCTGTTCTTTGAGGGGGTGATGCAAGAAATGCCCTGAAGGATTGAATCATCACACATATCTGCACGCTTTGGTTCGCTGGTTCCTCGAAGGGCGACTTCTCTGTCTCATTAAATTCTCTGCATCCTTGCAGGGGAACATATAACAGTTTTATTATTGTATATGTCACAATATCCTGGCCGAGGTGAAGCACTACTGCTGAGCCCCGAGACACTGAGTACTTTATTCGATGTGTGAAACAATAAGACAAAAAGACCTCGGCTGGCAAATTAAATACTGAAGTGAAAACAATTTGTGCTAATTTCCCATTGCTATTCCCAAAGGTTTTTACAAAAAGGTAAAAGAATGCTTGTAAATACAAAGTATGAAACAGTTACCAGGCTTCTGCATCCAAAAGTATCATAAAAAACAACTGTTTTGGCACTTTACTACAGTTTCCTATATGTAATAATACATGATCATCTGTGTTTGTAGCCTGACTCTAAGCTTGAATAAATATTTAAATTTGCTTGGTCTCAAATGGCTGTCCCCTGAGCACTTTTTCAAGGCTTCCAAAACAATGGGTATTATTCAGGTTAACAGATGCTGTTTTTTCCTTATCAAACAATCATAGATCCTCATTTACTGCATACAATCACAAAATAGTAGTAAAGGAGGGAAAAATTGTGTTGTTAATATAATCTGAATAAGCTTGGGCAAAATATTTCTTAATGAGAAAAAATAAATTTTCACTGATTTTGGTGCTCTTAGTGCATTCATAAAGTAATGGATAAACAGCACTTAGAAGACAAACTTTGGTTAACTTACTCTTGAACTCATACACTCATCTATGTATTTATATATTTAAAGAAGCTGGGGTTGTCTTTGTACCAGAAGTTAAAGCAAGGTTTTGTGACTTCTCCACCTTAGAGTAAAAGATTTAAGTCATGCTCTTACAAATACAGCTTTTAAAGGAGACTGACCTCCACTACATGTCAACAAAGCACCCCTATGACTTCCTTTTAGGCTTTCCATCTCTGGCAGAAAGCCTTGCATTTTGACAATATGCAGATCTGCAGATAGTTTTGTACTCATCATCGCAAATACCAGTATTTTTTGGTGGAGGGTATACAGTCTACACTTTACTGAAATTGTCCTGCTCTTCAGACTGTGACAGTTTAATTGTGTTAGAAACAGATGTAAAACAAGAAAAACAAGATCTCTATGTTTCCATTCAAGACGGTAAATCTTTGAGGTGTAACACTGCTGAATTAATGATTAGCACAGTCTGTAGCCCAAACTCTGACCTCGGGTTTGGTGAAAACCAAGCTTTTTTTCAGAAAAATAAAAACATTATAATACAAAAGAATGTGGAAAGTGCAGTTTTAGCGCGGGGAAATCTATATCATTTATATCGTTGCTTTTCAATATTAATATTTTGAATGTTCACATCTCGATATCGATACGATAACGACATATTGTTCAGCCCTAGTGTTCATTGTGGTCTGTTCTTGAAACGCCTACTGACAAAGGTGTACGATGTTTCTATCAAACATACAATTGGGATGTTAAAACAACATATCTTTTAGCCCTTAACAAAGTGCAAACTTACATCAAATCTTGAACAAGTCTCTACCTGCAGTGTGAAAAAAATAAACCAATGAGCAAAACTCAGAATCAGAATCATTTTTTATTGCCAAGTATGTACAAGGAATTTGACTCTGGTTGTTATCTCTAGTACAAAGGAAGTAAAAATTAAAATTAAAATAAAATTAAAATGAAATAAATTAAAATAACTCTTAACAAATGCAGCATTTATACAAAGTGTACATCAGGAACATACACAAACGTCTGGGAATATTACAGCAAAAAACTACAGTTCCTGGATGGTCTTCTAGAGGCAATGAGGGAAACCAAAGGGTCTCGATTAAGCATCAATTCAAAATGTGAACTCTTACAGCAAAAATAAATATTCTACAGCTTGAAGCACAATTTGACTTATCTTTTGATTGTTTTTGGCAGGAATGTATTACTAGGTATTAAAAAAAGTGTGTTGCTGATTTGACTGACAGGAGGACATAGATGTTTGAAAGAGGGTTATGGACAATAGTATGTCCAATATGATGAGTAACACCTTTGGACTTCATAAACTAATGTGTTCAGACACCCTCTGTTAGACGTCTATGAGCTAAAACACAAACCTGGTAAATCATCCATAACATGAAATATTTATACAAATTCATGCAACAGTTCTCAAAGACTCCCCAAAGGGAAATTGTCATGTCAGTTCCCACTCAACAAGGCATGGAGCACCGTCACAGTGAGAGCTCTTAAAATTCCAGCATCATAAATGTGAGCAGCAGTTTGGATTTGGTTTAACTCTCCTGAGAAGTGAAGGCCTTCAGCGGGATGCAGAGCCAAAAACTGCCATTAAGACATTAGAGAGTAAATCACAAAACACAAACAGGCTGCAGAACGTATTGTTTGTATCCAGTTAAGATTGGGAGTCTTGTTTTATGGACATGTCCTAAGGCACACTGCACTGCTGTGGCTTTTTAAAGAAAATTACACCTAATGAATTATTCACGTTGAACATTTGGTACAAATCAACTTTACAGATTTGACTGCCAGTTTTGGGAATCAGGAGACAAAATGAAACAGACCATCAAAATAACACTGGATGTAGCTCCAAACTTAATTCCCTCTAAAACATTTTAAATATGCACTAAGGGTTTCTTGTCTGCACATTTTTAAGTTTGTGCTGGCAATATGAGCTCTGAATGTCTGCATTTGTTTTTGACACACTGAGCAATCATTTAAGTCAAATAACAAAGCCAGGAGGAGGTTAAACTGCTGAGGTGTGACAACAATTTACGATCTGCCCAAGACCGTGTAAAACTTTCCTCTTCAAAAGGGCCTATCCCTAATAATACTAACACTACATACATAGACTTAATCATTGCATGATCTATAATTTGCTTTTTTTAAATATCAATAGAGTGATTTAAAATTGATGCTCTTATTTTTATTCTTCTTATTATTGTTAGGTTATCACTTATTAATTATGCTCTGTTTTAGTGCAAAATGTATTATTAAAAAATATTAGTACTGGCGATGATGAGTTCGGAAATATCAGCATATTGGATAATGGCAAAAATACAGTATTCTGCATCCCTAATTTTTTCAGTAATCTGTCAAAAGCCATAACAATGTCACATATCTCTTTTGGGGTCAGGAGCTTTTCCCAAATGACACTGGGGGCACCCTAGATTAGTGCCACCTGCATGGTGATACAATTTGGAGCCAAGACAGGCGAAAAATACTGAAGCTGAAACCACTGATTTGATTTTGTTCCCTTTCTATTCACTCGGGTACACATGAAAATTAACAATACTGTTACGGCCTCCTGAAATACACCAGCCTCAAAGGTAAACAAAAAGAAGACCCAAAACATATACAGCCTGCCCCACAAAAATAATGGTTGACCAAATATTTATTAAACAAAATGCAAAAATTGAAATCAAATCTGTGGTGGATTATCAAAATGTCTGTGTCAAAGCGTAAAGCAAAGAATTTAGAAGAATTAAAGGAAGTAATTCAAGATCGTTCAGAATGATGTGATGGTTTGTTTATTTATTGCTAAGTTTTGAACACATCCTCTCTTATTTGTTGAGAATTGACATATTAAAACTACCAAGGGTTTTCCTTTATTTTCTCGTTAACAATAACCAAACAAAAAAATTGCATTTGTTTGTGTAACATTCTTCTAGTATTTTGCAGGCATTCTTGATTGTTGTGGCAAAAAGTGCCTGCAAGTTTTTCAAAAAGTTGCAGCAAAAGTTACAATATTTTGAGGCTTTATTTAATCAATTACATTACAAGGGTAAGTGATCCTGCATAGGTACTTCATCCGTTTCCAGTGTTTTAGTTATTTTTACCAAAACCTGATTAAAAATACAATGATTCAATTCTAGATATGCATTATGTTCAACGGATATCAGTGTTTGCCCAAAATTTTTCAGTTAGGGGTGGGGCCAGGTCCTTCTGGGGGTTGATGGTCAACCTAAAATAGTTATTTTTACCTCCGCCAAGGAGGTTTTGCTTTTGCCAGGGCCTGTCTCTGTGTTTGTTTGTTTGTCTGTTAGCAAGATAAAAGAAAAAAAAACTATTGGATGGATTTACATGAAAATTTTACCAGAGGTGTGGTTTGGTCCAAGGAAGAAGCCAATACATTTTGGTGGTGATCCACATATTTGTCTAGATGCAAAAAAATCCAATAATTTGCGAATAATCCCATAACTTAACATTGGGGCGTAATTTAAAAAATATATATTTCTGACATCACTTGATGGATTTGCTTCAAATTTAACAGGATAATATATGTAATACAACTCTAACATCATGGTCAATTTCATCTGGATCCCAACTAGACTGACGTCACCCACCCCAACCAGGATGTGTGG
The DNA here is from genome assembly GCA_037902135.1 of Cetoscarus ocellatus. Lineage (NCBI taxonomy): Eukaryota > Metazoa > Chordata > Actinopteri > Labriformes > Labridae > Cetoscarus > Cetoscarus ocellatus. The sequence continues at coordinate 88,235 of JBAMNC010000335.1, forward strand.
ATGCACCCCTGTCTGTTCAACCATTGCACCTGAAGGTTCATTAGGCTTCTGTTCAGCAGCAGGACTGAGATGGAGATGGACTGAGGAGGCAAAAAGTGGAGACTGAGTTGGTGTTTTAAATATTTTGGCGCTTGCTGCTGTGTGAAGCTCTTATTATAGCTGAAATGTCTGTTGAAATGTCTGTATCTGCTAATGCTAAAAACTGACTTATCACATTACATTTTTCAAATACTATTATCAAGCCAATAAGCTTCTGTTTCCCTAATACAAATCTTTGATTAGTCATTTTCATGTGGTGTTAATGTAAGATACTTGACTTCATAATTCTTATGATGTGAACAGGACATATTGGGAAAGACTTGCTTTGTGTTTTAAGCTACCACAACAATAGAGTAATTTTAAAGCCTCATAAAAAAAGGTGACGTAAACTCTGACTAATCTGACACGTGTCAAACGTGTTTGCAGTCATGGCTATCATCTCCATGAACACTGAGCTTCACTAGAAGACTTTTCTCTTTAACTATTGATGAGAGTGTAAGTGGTGCGTCCACTCTGCGCTCCCTTGTCTCACTCTCTTCCTCCTTTACTTCCTGATTGTTATTTCAGCTGCAGACGAGCAGAGACAGCCTCTCCGACTGGATGCTGCTCCCTCCTTCACTCCACCAATATGGCTCTATGTATTATTAAACACTGCATGTGGTCTTCGACAGAAACCCACATTATGTTTAGTATTTTTGTGGCGAGGGGGGGAGCTTAAAGGCGCGGTTGAAGCAGGCAACCGCAATCCCACATTCATCACCCATGAGGAGCAGTCACCTCTCAGTCGCTTCTCATAAACCTCACAGTTTCAGGGTGGTTTATGTTTCTTTCAAAGCTGCTAAAAATGAGGATGTGGAAGTAGAGCTGGGCAGAATGTCAGATTTTAATGAATTGGTGTGTTACATAAAGCAGGGGGGTCAAACTCAATCCCAGAAGGGGCCAAAATTTAAAATACAGTTTAAGATGTGGGCCAAACAGGATCAACATTTATTGCGCCATCTAAAATGGACGATGTTTTAATCAGAAATATGGATTTGAACAGCATATTAACTTTTGGGCAGGTTTAAAAGTCACTGTAAAAGCATTGATCAATGTATTCATCTATTAACACTGATCGGAGTGATATTAAAGCAAAGGTAGTGAGTGGCGTGAGTGCTATTTAATGGAGGGCCATTTATAATAGACATACAAAATTATCTCACAGGCCATATTTTATTATATCCCAGGCCGGATTTGGCCCACAGACCTTGAGTTTGACATGGCTGAAATAAAGGGTTTGACAATATTGTTTGTTTTAAGATTGATCATATTTATCAAATGAATCAATGTCTGGTCTAATGCCTGGTTAAAAAAAGCTTGTTACAATATGCTTACTGACTACACAATAATCTATTTTAAATATTTATACAGAGAAATTCATTTTGGCCACTTCATTTTACTTGGGAGTATTTTTTGCGTAAGTCATTAATACATGGTTGATACCAAGTCATCAGAAAAAAAGGTCCTAACCGCAAAACAGTGGACAGTTTTTTGTAGAAAATATAGTAAGAAAAGTGGCATTTCCATTGCGCCTTGTAACTTTCACACACTTTTTAAAAAAGTTGATAACCCATCAAATAGACAGCACTCTTTAAATTCAAAGATGACTTAAGATCATGATACTGTATAGTACCAAATAAGGAAAAAATAATAAGATCTAATGTTTGGGCTAGATTACCCAGCCTTACATGAAAGCTTATTCACCAGATTTCAGTTAGTAAACTTTTTCTGAACCAAAGCACCAAAGAGCTTAAATACCACAGGCTTTCACATCTACTGAATTAACTAATACCGCTTGTCAAACACACTCAGATCATCATGTTAGGAAATAAGCTCTGCCTAAAGAACCAGCATAGCCTCAGGGGCAATTTTTGCTCACTGAAGTGGTTAACTTTTATCAAAAGCAGACTCTACTCCCTGAAGGATATTTCACGCTCTATATTGGGTTTCCTCTCCAAACTGCACCGCTTGTGTGTTCAACCATTTTTTATTTGTATAGTATAAAAAAATAAGCTCAACTTAAGTCAAAAATGTTAATTTTTATCAAGCGGACATCAGATCTGGCCCTTGTGGATCACGTCTTTCTATCTCAAATCTCACTGGCCACAGATCGCTTTTTATTATTTCAGATGGACTCGTGCCCATACTAACCAATATTACCTTTCATGGGCTGAACTATGCGCCAAATCCATCACGATTTCAAGGAATTTCAAGTCCCCAGGAGAAGGGCTGGTTTACATTACAGAGAACAATATCACAATTCAAAGTCGAGGTTTTTGGGAAAAGTTCAAGATTCTGTTGAGGATGGACAGAAAGTCAAAGAGCCTCCAAAAGTTTAAAAGAGAGTGAGTGAAAAGGTCTTACCCTGCATTGTTGTGCTTGTGGGCTCTGCGAAGAGTGGAATGAGCAGGAGGTAGATGAGGTAGACGAAGGACAGGACATTGTACCTGAACAGGCAAGCTGTAGGGAGAAAAAGGCAGATGACTGAGGAAATAACTTTGGACCATAAAAACAACAAAGGATGACCAACGATATCAACTTAACACAAGTAACTGCAGATTATAGCTGGCAAAGTTAACTATTACTGTTGCTGTGGTAATAATGATCAGTTACCCTTAATGTTTCTAGAAACAGACATTAAACCAAAAAAACAGCATTTAATCAGCCATAAATGATGATGAGTTTTAAGAAAATCTTAAGGTTATTTCTTTGGATTATATTTACACTTGTGCAAAATTAACTTCTTAAAGTAACAATAACACAAAGCTTTATCTGCCTTTTGAGTGCTCGGCAGCACTGTAACAGTCAGTAAGCTCTGAAGGTACTACATAAAAATCATATTTTAATGGAGCTTATGTAGGCACACTTCTGTGGGGTGTTTCTCTGAGACAATCATGACAGAATTCTTTTAAGATTAAGAAAAAAGACTGTAGCTTAGTCCTAAACATCAGTTCTTGGAGCACACTTTTAAATAGGGATGGGGATCTTTACTTGTTACTGATATTGGTACCCTTTAGGGACAGGAAGTGATCAGATTTTATTGATACCAATGACATGGCTTCTGCCTAACCATACTATTCTCTCATGATTCCCAAAAGTTGGCCCACACAGTCTTCCACTGGCAACAGTGTCAAACATATGGCACCTTATATTTTTGACCACTTCTGCATCCTATCTCTCATGATTACGTTTTGACTTCTTTGCTATCATTTTTGCTGACATGGTAAATGGACTTGAGCTTATATAGCGCCTTTCTAGTCTTTTGACTACTCAAAGGTGCTTTACACCGCAGGTCACACTTACCCATTCACACCCATTCGCTCTCATATTCACTCACTGATGGTTCAGAGTTTCGATGTTAGTTATCCATCAGTATCAGCTAACACTTTCACGCCCTTTCATGCCCATTTACACGCCACTGACGCAGCAGTGGGAGCAACTTGGGGTTAAGTGTCTTGCCCAAGGACACATCGCCATGTGTCGCCCGGAGCTGGGCTCGAACCTGCAACCTCCTGATCACTGACCAAGCGCACTATCCAGCAGCCACATCCATCCATCAATCCATTATTCATACTGTTTATCCCTTTTGGGGTCGCGGGGGGCTGGAGCCTATCCCAGCTGACACAGGACAAGAAGCAGGGTACACCCAAGATCGGTTGCCAGGTGATCACAGGGCCACATGGAGAGACAGACACCCATCCACGCACTAGGGCTGAACAATATATCGTTATCGAATTGATATCGAGATATGAACATTCAAGATATTATCGAAAAGCAACGATATAAACGATATAGATTTCCCCCACGCTAAAACTGCACTTTCCACGTTCTTTTGTATTATGATGTTTTTATTTTTCTGAAAAATACTTGTTTTTCACTGAACTCGTAGTCATATCGTATCGTATCGATATTGAGATATCTGGCATGTATATCGAGATATGAAATTTTGTCCATATTGTTCAGCCCTACCACGCACTCACCTACACCTCAGGGCGATGTTTCGTTACCAAATAACCAAAAGAGCATGTTTCTTGATCTGTAGGAGGAAGCCAGAGTGCTGAGTGTCAACCCATACATGCACAGGGAGAACATGCAAACTGAGTTTGAACCAATAACCTTGTCGCCCTAGTTGGGAGCATTGATCATGTAAAATGTATCTGTTTTGCAAGTTTTAAAAATACAGAGCTGGGTTTCAATCTCCATTCCTACATTAAAGTCTTTAGGAGACAGAAAAAGCCCTGAAGTCTGTGTAGGTCCATCAGTTCTGGCTGGAACTACACAAACCTGATGCTGAAATATTCAGCTGATATGTGAGCAGTATATTGGCAAAAACGTTCATAGCTGCTGATACCAATAGTACACTTTTGAAGCCCATATGATGCCTGAAATGACTTGTTTTTCTGAAAAAAAAAACAAAACTACAGCTATTAATTTATTCTAAGTAAAAACGCCATAAAAATGCGCTGTTTGTAGCTCTTAAAAATACAAAGTTAAATTTTGCTGTAAACTGTCAAGAATATATTTTGCACATTATATTGTCTAAAAGAAAGAGAAACGGGTAATGTACGGTATTATACAGTGGTGTTTTTCCAGCCTTTTTTGTAATAAATAACATTTATCAGTGATTAAATTGTTATAGCTGGCACTGTTAACATGCTGCACTGTCAGGAGCAGTCACTGAGACAAACCAAACACATATTAGGGAGAAACACGTGGTGAGACTCATTAAAAATGTTCCTGGTGAAGGAAATCTGCGTGTAATAAAAAGCCAGAACATTCCTCAAACCAAACTTTACACTTACAAGCCTCATTATCTGTTCATGTAGCCTGAATCACACACAGAGCCAGGGTTTCATTTAGTCATACAGGGGGATTGACATTTGTTTTGAAGCATAATGACCTCTAAATATCATGATGGTGTTAAGAAAGACAAATGACTGACTGAGCAGCCCCAGAGGAACTTCACCTCATTAAAGACATTAGAACAACATATGTGATTACTGATAATAGATCATAGTTTCATCATCAAAATTAAATGAACACACACATGCACACAGAGTTTGGCCTGTCATGACCTGACATATGAAAAGAATCAGGCATCCCGTTAAAGAACTTAAAGGTCCCATATCCTGGTGTGTTTGACTGTTAACATCACTTCTTGGGTGTCTATGAAGCAAGGATTTTATTTAAGTTGAATGAAAAAAAATTAACATTTTTGTCTCTGTGGAGGTTCACATGCTCTCTTCTCTTCCCATTTGGAAACGCTCAGATCTGAGGGGGCGGGGAGGCTACAGGAGGCCTTGATAATAAGCTCTGCGCTGACTGGCTGGACAAATGATCTCCAGTGAGAGAGGGGAGGAGGGTCACAGCAGCGGACTTTAAAACAGTCATGGATGCCGTGGTACAAGTTCAGTGACTAATCAAGACCCGTAGGGCTAGCTTCACCCCCATGAAAAACTCTCATGTGTGTAGCCGTTATTTTCCACCAGAAGATTTTGTGGTGACAACTGGAGGACTAAGGAAGCTACAAAAGGGAGCTATACCGGTTCTCTTCTCCTGGAATGAGTATGCTGTACCCACGCCGAGACCGAGTGTGTGGCAGCGCCAACCAAGGGCAGAGAGCCCTACCCCGGATGTCACTGCAGACTCAGACACGGAGTCCTGCATGGAAATACCCAATGACCATGACTACTGTGTGACTCCAGCGACCGCGGTAATGCAGATGAGATGGAAAACGAGAACGAAGCCCTGCATCAGAAAATCATGGAGCTCGAACACCAGCTGGAAGTGCTGCAGCTGCGGACCCATTTCGGGATACAGCTCAAAGCAGTAAAAAGCTATCTTTTACAATTCCACTTAAGTGTTCTGTTAAAACACCCTGCCTCCACATATCTTCTCCACAAGTGTCTGATATCCACATTTGAGGGATCATTGCAATAAAAAGGGATGTATATTGAAAGATTTATTGATTTATCCTTTAATATTTTACTGCCTAATGCTGGTATCAGCATCAACCTCAAAAATTACGAATTGGCCATGCTCAAACGTGAACTGGATGAGGAATCTAAATTGACATGCATCAATTTCTGCTAAAATAGATGAGTTGTTGGTGGACAGTTTAGTTGATTTTCCATCCCGTTCTGTTGACCGCATATTATTATTCATTGGACAATAATTTGAAATAATGATGTGATGCTGGAAAGCACCAACAAACCATGCTGACGTTAAAAAAAACAAAACAATATTGACTTCCAAAAAAAAGAGGTATTAAATAGCATGAAATGTAAATACTCAGGTTACAGTATTTGGAGTATACTTGAGTACAGTATCAGTAAATGTGGTTCATCACATTCTCAGACTGGATATAACAGTATTTTGACCTAACACATGTATTTTCACAGAAACTTCCACCCATAGATGAACTGCTGCTGTTCCTCATGAACCTGTCAGTGGGCCTGCCTCTCAGGGACCTCGCAGAACGTTTTAACATTCACCACACCACAGCCAGCAGAATTACTGCTACCTGGACACATTTCCTTTACAACCTGCTCAGGAGCAAACGTCTGTGGATCCCACCTGAAGCAGTGAGAGCTCACCTTCCACCAGAGGCTGGCTCTGCAAGGCTAGAATGAAAGAGGGTGTGTGCAAAGGCACAATCACAAACTGTGAACACACATCTAAAGTTACTGCGTTATAACTGACTAATGCGTACATATATGACCTCAGATATGCTTAACAAAATTAACAGTGCTGTTTCAGATCTATGTATAAAATGTAAAGAAAAAAAGGGTTTGTGTTTCACTGCCTGTGGCAGTGTACTCAAATAAGAAAATTCTGGGAGGAAGTGAGAAAGTGTTTGCAAGATATATTATCTATGCAAATACCTTTAGACCCAAAGATCTTTCTGTTGGGTATATATCCAGCTAGATATAAAATAAGGAAGAAACAATAAATATTTTTAGAGATGGAGTTGTTACTTGCCAAAAGGATTATTGCCCTTGCATGGAAAAGAGAAACTAGGCCTAGGATCAGTACCTGGATATTTGAATTATCTACAACTCTTCTCTTAGAAAACATAACATATACTATCAGAGGTAAACAAGCAAACTTTAGTAATATCTGGGGCTCCTTAATTTCATTTCTTGAAAAAAATGATCTAACCGATGTAATGAAAATAACTGGAGATGAGACAGGCTATAAATGGCCCTCTGCCGTTCCCCAGGAAAACATACAACAAAAACAGTGGTGTTGATATCCCGTAATTTATAAGTAAGTTATCCCAGCTAAATAACTAATGCTGTTTTTTAATTATTATTATTATATACATGTTTGTGTATTTTCTTTTTTATATATATGTATTCACTTATTAATTGATTTGGTCATTTACATTTGGTTGTCTTGTATGTTTGAGGATGTATGAAATGTTAAATGTTATAAAACAATAAAGATATTTTTTGGGGACAAAAGGAGGCATTGCACATTTCTCTGAGAGTTTATGTTTAGGTGTCATGTTCTTCTGCTCTCCGAGCCCCTTTAGCATTAAAAGCAAAGAAAATTGATTTGCAGTACTTGGGACTGGACTGCAACTTTTGATTGTACAGCTAATTCTTAACTATTTTTTTATTTATTTAGAGTTAAATTTAGTTGACCTCTTTTGTGGACTTAATTCTTAACAGTACAGTTAAAAAATTTCACACATTTCCTCTTGGGTAGAACAAAATCCCACTTTCTTTAGATTAATCCTGAGTCTCCAGTCTTCACTGCTCAGCCTCTAACTCTGCTACAGTAGTAGGTAGGTGAGGAAGTTGGGGTAGTCACTCCCTGGTGACTACCCCTTCTTATTTTTTATAAAGCAGATTATTATGATATATATCATGTACCACCATTCACTTTAAACCAATACCAAGATACAGTTTTAATATCACCTTGGTCTTCTTCAGGCTGCATTATTTCAAGTTCAATTCATCCACTGGTCAACATTAAACATAAGTAAATGCCAGTCCTTCAAAGTGCAGATTTAAAAATACTTGATTGTGCCATCCATATTTTAAATTCAGTAAAATATTTCTGGAGGACAGTTTCAGTATTTAGGATGCGTCACTCTGGATTATGTAACTCGACACACTCACCCTTTCCCGATCACGCCCTCTTTACACACACACACACACACTAATTCACAAACACACACTCAAACACGGTCATGAAGGAAGTCTTTTGAGCTCATGATGAAAGTTAAAATGCTTAAGTGCAAACGTGACTTCCAAAAAGCATTAATTGATGTATTGATCCCAAACACGTGCCTCATTTCCCCGAGTCAGAGTGACCATCTGCTCGGATCGCTGCTTTTACCAGTTAAACGGCTCCCATCACCTGCTGACTGAACATCAATTAACACAGCCAAAATGAGACACTGGCAGAGGAAACACTTACTCATTTACCACTAAAGCACATTCAGAGATTTTAACAACCTATACACCTTTTAACAACTCTATTTCTTCAATCATTCATGATTCTAACAGAATCTGGCAGAAATTCAAAAAGCAGATAGAAATAGACTTCCTAATTTGTTTTCTATAATTTTCTGTATGACCATTTTCTGTAAGACCATTTGATAAATTAAACTTAATTTCAGCTCAACTAAAATCACAACAGAAGTCCTTCATGAGTTACCTGTAGTCTTTTTTTTAAACAGTTTTCCTCTGCAATGCACTGAAAAAAGTGATAAGCGCTTTTTTACATTTCTTTGAACATTTATGGGTCAGGAGGTAGTCCAGCAGGGAGGGAAGAACACATGAAACCTTGTATAAAATGTGGACACACAGTCTGACCTCCCAAATTTCTCTACGCGGTTAAATCAACAAGCACAAAGTTTATAACCCGGTCAGCCGTGTGAGTTACCGTCTGAGTCACAGATATCGGCTACTGCTCTTGAACTTTTGAAAAATTACACTTAACTGCTGAAAATGGGTCTTTTTATTTATCTTTGCACACTCAATGGAGCTATTCATTGACATTTGACTTGGCCCTGACTTTCCCCTCGCTGGAGCCCTTCACCAAAAGTAAACCTGCCTGTTTCCTGTGTGCTCAGATACACACTAATGAAACCAACAGTAGTTAATAAATGTTATAGGGGCTGACAACTTTGAGAAAACCACCAACAGATTATACATCCCTTAATGTTTGATGTCAGGTTGTCAAAATACTTGCACTAAAATACTTTTTTAATGCCTCTTGTTTTAAAAGACTATCTCCATTAGTATATTAATTGATATAAAACACAAAAGCTTAAAAAAAAACTCTAGATCGTCACGTTTGAACCAAAAGCTGAAGAAAGCAAAAGTAAAGGAGTATTTCCTGATTACACAGATTTGTTGGAAACCTATTTTACAGCGGGAGAGCCCACACACCAAGACAACTAAAGACAGATTTATCAGTTTTGTTCATGTAGTGTGTGGTAAAGCTGGGCAATTAAACAAGTTTTAAGCTCAAGTGCAATTACTGCCTTCCACAATCATGAAGACTGAGTCATCGAGATTTAAGGATTACTGAGCCACATGACACTTTTTTCACATGAATTTGTATTTTTATATGTATATTTTTAAGTATTTTCCTTCTTTAATGTTGAAAATGATGTTGTCAGAAGCATATATGTTCAATGAAAACACGTGGTGAGTGTTTTAAATCAGTGAGTAATCATATTCCTACTCATGATTTCAGCATCTATTAAAATAATCAAGATTATGATTTCTGCCATAATTAATGAAACCCTAATGTGAGGATGTTGCCACAAAGATAAGAGACATACACACCACACGCCCACCGGCTCACTCAAAAAAAAAAAACAAGGCCTCTGCCCTCACAGCTGTAGTCTTGTATGACCAAACAAGACTTTAGTGTAAACAAACATGGCAGACAAAATCAGGTCGATTTGAAGCTTAATGCTGCTTGCTGTTAGCTTCCTATGACATCCTTAGTGATAATGATTTCCTTCCAGTTCCTCTCCTTAACAGTTTGTCATAAACAGTTCCCGGGTCACACTGTACAGACACATGCGTTTTGCCACAAATCTAAGCTTAAGCTTAGCCTTTACTCTCTTTGGCTAAGCTTCAGCTAGCTTGCTCCCTGATAGGCTTTGTTCTGGTCCTTCTAACAAAATACGGAAGATGTGCTAAGATGTCCTTTGTGCACTCCACACACATCAGGACTATTGATCATAAATATTGAACACTTTTACTATTCACAATTTCAAGCTGTGGCGTCCCCAATCCTCTTCTAAGAAGATGAAATTATTCTTAACACACCTCACACCACAGGATAATCAGGTAAGATAATCTTTAGCACCAACAGATAATCAGGCCTTGGCTGACTTTGGTCAGAAGCAGGGATCCAAGGCAAAACTCGGGGCAATTGCCTTGAAGAGTGTACCCTGCTTAACAGGTTTCACAACAAAGTTTGGGGAACTTCATAAGGGCTGCTTGTAGTGGACAAGTTGGACAAGTTAACAGTTTTTCTTAAACAAATTTACAAGGGTGCTGCATTTCAGTTTAATGTGACTTACAATACTGATATGATTAACACTTAATAGCTGTCAATTCAATTTCCCTATTTACCCTACGCTGTAAACATCTTTCGGCCATGGGCATGAGAGTTTTAAACACAGGTTATCATTTTGGGGACTGATTATTAAGGGCATTTGTTTAACTCTACTGATCACGTGGTTTCATAAGAATCTGCAAAAATGATCATCAACCCAGTCAAAGGGATATCTCTATTATCCATCATATAATATTTAATTCAGTCATACCTAAGTGGAGTTATTTTTTCATACTAAGCTGTGAGAGTGCCGGACAAAGGAATGACTCAGACTCTCTACCTTTGGTTTGCAGCCTCTCTATCCTTTCCCTGATCATTTAATCTTTGTTAAATGTGGCATAAAATAAGCCCTAACCCTGCCTATTTTGCCTAAGTTGGCAGTCTGGAGCTTGCTGCCACCTATTATTCATCTGTTCAGATACAAATCTATAAGTCCCCTTATATCTGAACTGCAACGAGGTACAGATAATCTATCTGTATCTGCATGGCTCTGCTCCAGCTGCTAGCCTGCAGACACTTGACCACAGCCTTCCTGACCATTTTCCTTTCTCTGTATGACTCACCATCTGAGGATTTTTACACCAAGAATGAAAATAAACTGCCGTTGTTTTCAGACATCAGATTACTGCGAAAGCTCTTCTATCACATCTGAATAAAGCTTTTGTCTCCCCATGAAAAAAACTGTTATTACAGTAACACAAGTCTAAACACAGGAGAAGAAAGTTAGTACAAATTGTAAAATCAAGGCAGACTGACCTCAGAGTGTGAGAGCAAAAACATAAATGTCATGAAATGAGATAAGGTGGTGCAGTACCGGCCAGACCAAGCACCGGGAGATAACGCCGGAATTCAAACCCTCTGAAGAAAATAGTCAAGCAAAAACCACATCAACACTACACTATGTCTGAATGGAAATTTTCTGTTTAAAACCAAGCAACAGATCTTAAAGGTTGAAAAAAAATGCAAAAATATACCCATAAAAATCCTGGTTTATCTTTGTCCCTTGAGATATAAATGTGCCTTTGAGGTGGGGTGACATAACACATCTTCCTTAAGCACCTAGGGACTGCAAGTATACCATTTTATTAATGAATAAAACTTTTTTTTCTTACATTGACTGTTTGGTCCTTATTAGTAGAAGCAAAAATGCTGACTAATAGTTAAACACAAATCTACGGTATTTATATCTTTTACTTATAAAGAATGAAGACACAAACCCAAATATTCTAACCCATTAACAAGGGCAAAATAAATAGTATAATGTTTGTGGTTAGAACAATTATTTACAGAGATTACACTTCACTGTACAATTGCATTATATAGAGAAACTTATTAAAATGCAGTAACCTTACAAGAAAAGCACAAAATGGCGTAATTAAAATTAAATACTCAATTCTGCCCCATCACAATTTCTGTTAATCACTAGCATTAGCATTAGCGCACTAATAATGATTAGCATTCACATGTAGCATTTAGTTCTCTGATTTGATTAACCATGGAGCACAGTTCTTTAGCTTATATCTGATTCATTTTACAGGAAAATGTCCATTTGCTGGATCGTCAGTGAGCTAGTTTGTTAAATAGTTTAACGCATATGAGAGAAAAAGAGTGAACTACCCATTCGGTACTTTAAAAAGCTTGAATAATTATTTAATTATTTTTAAGATTTGTGTCCTGCAATCAGATATTTTTTTAACTTTGCTGATTATGTTAAAATAATTTATGAACAGGCAGTCCCATTTGATCACTATTTAAAAATCATTTTGTTTGAAAAACGGTACGATTTTGACTTTCTTCACCCCACATTTGATTTTTACACAATGTACAAAAACAGGAAGAAGTAGCCTAAATTAATTCAAGACATTTTGAAGTTTTGCTCCTTTACATTAAAATTGGGGTGGACAATATTGGATTTTTGTCGATATCTGATATGCCAATACTTCCAAACCTATATCCACCAAAACTGATACTGATATTTGTTTCAGAACACAAAGCTTCCACTTCACTAAAATTGACCTGTTCATTTAATGTTTATAGTCTATTTGTAGTCTATTTGTGTTAAAATAGATGTGAAGCAAGAAAAGCAACATTTTATTCTTAATAAATGACACTTTTGATTAATAAAAATAGACATTCAGTGATGAGGGACATTATGGTACATTTGTATATTCTGCTAATATTACAGTCAATATATGGGATATTTATGGCCAATTTGTACTTGCAAAATTTCAGCTGTAAATATCTGAAAAAAGTTCATATCTCCTGGCTCATATTGCTCTGATAATATTGTACATCCTTAATTGAGATGTTTTAATGAAGCTGACAATTAATGTTGGGCAAAGGTTACATTGTCTTGTCCTTTCTTCTCAAAATGCGTAACACAACAAATAGCAATGTTGATCAAATTTGCCAATGAGGTTAAAATCTAAATATAAGCATGATGATTATAAGTTTATAATGATGCTCTCAAAGTTCCTCATCTTTAAGTCTCCCGTTACCTTTCCAGCAGCTCAGTTTTATTCTGCTGCATCCTGCCTGAAAACACATCTACCCTGCTGATACGTCTGCGCTTTCACACCACAACTTTGATATCTGATCGGACATCTGCTGCAAGTACATGCTTACAATCGAGTTCACACTCCAAACTGTGCCAGTAAACACACAGACAGCAGCATGTTTGATCAACGTAATGTAGCTGTGTACAAATGTGTGTGTGGCAGCAGAGAGACTGTGTACACACGGGCCCATGCTCTTCAATAGAGGTGCTGTCAGATGGCTAACAGGAAACACAGACGATGTAACGTCAGCAGACGAGTCTTTCACTAGGACATAAGAAGAGTGACAGGGTGTCGGATGTGTTATACTATTGAGCATATACAGTAAAGATGATGTAGGAGTTTGGAGTCAAATAACATCTGGACAGCTGCTTTGTGTCTACTTTGTAGTTTTTTCAATGCAAAAACAGAGCTGGAAAATAAATACATTAAGTTTGAAGAAATGTTAAAAGAGTTGGGGTAGTACTTCCTAATTATATCCAGAGTAAATTGATATGGATTGTCTTTATCTGGCCATGTGTAAAAACAATTTATGATATGATATTTGAACTGATTAAAAACAAAGGGTCCCTGGCCTCATGTTTAGTGAACACAATTTGTCTGTTTGTCTGTTAGTAAGATAACAAAAAAAGTCAGGAATGGATTTTGATTAAATTTTCAGGGAATGTTGGTCATTGCACAAGGAAGAAGTGATAAGATATTGGAGGTGATCAGAATCCAGATGTCAACCCAGGAATTTTTTCAAGGATTTGTTAGCAGTGTGAGATAGGGCAGTTTTCCACATTTTTGCTAATAACTCAGCAAGTTCTCAACCAATTTTGATGAATTTTCAGGGAATGTTTGTCATGGCACAAGGGAATGATAAAGAGAATGATACAATTTTGGAGATCCAAATCCAGATGTGGATCCATAAATCAATAAATTCTGACAAAAACATAACCTCCTCGCAGAGGTAATAGTCAGATATTATTAGGAAAATATTTCTTCATTTTTATATTCATGAGAAGTTTGCTATGTTTTCTTCATTTATAAATTAAAAACTGACTTGTGGTCTTCACAAGTGAGAAAAAAGTCTACATGTGGCCTCCCAGCCACAGGTTGCCCACCCCTGGTTTAGACCATGTGGGGCTTTACGGCAATTTTTAAAACTTTGAAATGAAAATTGTCAAATACTTAATGTCTGGAACTTTGTTTCATGTTATCAGACAGGTATCAATACTGTTTGACCTTCACGCAACTGTTTCAAATTTTATATTCAGAAATTATGACAACTGCTTTTTTTACAGAAAAAATATTCTTATTCAGAAAAAAAACACGTATGATTCTGATCCATATCACCCTGTTCTGTATGAAAAATATAACTTTGATCCACTATGATCCAAAACATCCGACCTGAAATCTGAAAGATCTGGATCACAACACGGGTCAGAAAAGAAATTAATCTTAACAAATCCCTTACTTACAAAAAACATCAAATGATGGTATTTTTGTAAGCTAATGATGGATTAAGACTTACTTTGTTCAGTTGTAATTCAGGAGACTCCTGAATTTTTCACTGAAGCATTGGGTGCTTTAATCAGCAGCTCATCTTTGGTCTCTCTCATGACAGAAATACCTCATCTGTCTGTTCCTATATAGCCTCATTTGTTTCCACTTACATTTCCTCCATCCTGTCCGTTACAGCGTACAGCCACAATAAATGACAAGCGCTCATTTGCACTTTGAAAAAACATAAAATATTAAAGATATGTTTACGATAAAAGGGGAAGGCAATTCTTCTCTGCCTCACAACCACATTATTAATTCATACTGTTAAAACGACTTTCCACGAATTAATGGAGACAATGCATGGGCCTCACCATTGCTTTTGGAAATAAAGCGGGCGTCGGGCTGTCAAGTGATGCATTATGGTGGTACTGAGTGGGTCTTATCTATAGAAAGCATGCTGTTAGCCGTAAAAGTACCACAGCCTCAGAAGTCCCACACAAGATACCGCAGAAGCAGTAAGACACAGAGCATTTTTCAGTTGTGGTCTACCACAGAATTACTGCTTAAAACACAAAGTAAACTGCATTTAATAGAGTTGGCATCCAAGCTGTGATCATACCAAGAGCTTCATTTCCAGATTCACTTATCAGAGTTTAATGAGCCTTTTATTTCATCTCCAAAATAACACCCAGTCGTCAAAGATCAGAACTTTCCAGTGTGTAAACACTGATCAAATTCAACCCTGAGTCCAAAAAAACCTGCCAAGTTTCATCCTATTAAACACACAGTATGTAAACTCTGCTCCCTGGGGCCTCTCAGGTAAAACAATTAGAAAAGTTGTCTTATAGGGATACGCTGTGAGGTCCACCAGACTTTACTGATTATGGTGCTTGTTTTGAATTGCGGACTCTATCATATGTATTTATTTGTTTTCTATCCGTGGTTGTATTGATTATACATCCACAGTAACTATCTTTACAACCACATAGACATGAGGTCCCTCTTGTAAATGAGAAGCCACATCTCAGGGGGTTACCTTTAATACATGTATATTCAACAAAGACAAATATGGCACTATACAAATAAAGACTGATTGAATCTATATTCAACAGAGACAAATCTGATTAGGACAGATTAATGATCTGGGCATCCATGGGTTTGTCGCCATCATAAATTCTTATTTTAAGTCACTTTGTCTCTGCCTGGATGGATCCACTTCTGGGTGTATGTATGCATATATACACAAATATATATATTTATATGTATTTGTATATTCGCATATATGTGTGTCCATAAAATGAAGAGTATGACTACAGCCTGCTCAACTGTAAAGTGCCTTGAGAAAGCACTTATTGAACTGGTGCTATACAAATAAAGACTGATTGATTGATTGATGATTTGTTTTGTTAATACATCTCCATAAGATGCATTCACTCCCAGTTAGCTACAGCCAACCCGACCGTCCATACACTTACATTACTCTAGACCTCAACGAGTGACGCACACCTCGAGAATATGGAAGACAGGCAAAGCTACTCCACACAGAATACATCAAAACATCTGAGGAGAGCTGCATGGAAGTACTTTGAGCTCCACACCACCGATGGCAAAACAAAAAACAGAGACTGGGCTATGTGTCGATTATGTGCAAAGCAGTGTGTCAACTCCTCATCCACGACTAATCCACAGGGCCATTTGTTAGCGTTCCAAGTGCAGCGATGGAGAAAGTGTTAAGTCAAGCTAGACTTCAAGAATCATATGCAAAGATGTGCAGTTCACTGGTGTGGCCTTGGGAGAGGTAATGGTAAACTGATCTAATGGAAATGCCTTTTGTCTGTGTTACAGTTGGGCCATGGAGAGGGGGATTGAATCTCTTTGTGTACGAGCCATTGACTATAAAAGACTTGGATGAAACCATGTCATCAGAGCCTTTGGAGCACTGCTGATGCACTCTAATGGATGCTGCCATACTGCACATCCTATCTCAACCAAACTTTAGCTTCATCTACTCACAGATAGAGACGCTGTGTTTGGGTGGGACTTTAGGCCATCTGTCCAGCAGCAATGCTGCATTTCTAAAACCAGAAATTCTCAATAAACCCTCCATGAAAGAAGAACACAAAGATGTGTTTTATATTAAAGCCATTTTTGAACCAGGCTGTAAATATGTGTATCAAGGCCATAAAAACACATTTTCCCTGCATATAATCATTTGGGTTTCAGGTTACATCAGCCACTCGGGGTACTACAGCTTTTGGCACTTCCACATGGGCCTTCATTTACACCCCCAGAGGTTGCCGCCTGGAATTGGTGTGTATATCTGAAAATCATTCAAACTTAATTTTGGGAAAGTGACAGCTCTATGGTAAATCGTCTGAGGTATCAGGTATTAAACCTTTTCCAGTGAGCAGTGAAAGGTGTGAGCGGATGCCCAAATCTACTGTATAAACTCGAATAGCTCTTCCATATTACTTCTCTTGATGTAACCCTGATGTCATGTCTTGTCATGGCATCTCTGTCATAGTAACCGGAAAGATTACTCGAGCCAGCGCAACTACAAAAATGAGGATCTCTTTGGCTATGAAACAAGCTGGAAATATCTGAATTATCTTGTTTTTTTTAATCAATCTGGACATGTCAACACATATTTTAAGGGGCCATGGTGGAGCAGCAGGTTAGTGCCTTGCACAGCAAAAAGATGTCCCCATGTTGGGTTTTCTCCAAGTACTCCAGTTTTCTCCCACAGACCAGAAACATGCGCATTAGTTACTTGTGACAATAAACTGCCCTAAGATATGACTGTGAGCATAAATGGTTGTCTGTCTCTCTATGCCCTTTGATTGGCTTGTGTAGGGTTCAGGGTGTACCCCACCTCTTGCCCACTGCCAGCTGGGATAGGCTCCAGCTCCTCATGACCCCAAAAGGAATAAGTGTGACAGACGATAGAGGGATGAATCTTTACAGCTACACAAAGTCCAAAGTGTTGCCAAGTTTCATCCTCTGCAAAGCAAAAGGGTAAATCAAACCAAACATCATCTTTTGCCAAACACTTTTCTTAACAAAGTTACAAATGCTGTAAACAAAGCAGAAAACTGCACCACTGACTACAACTCAGAGGAATGTGAAGCAACACAACATTTACAGAAGCTCCCACATTGTAAACACATTAGAAGTGTTAATAAAGAGGTATGGATGTCCAGTCAGCAGCGAAACAATCAATAACACCTCTGATGATTCACTCACACTTTAAAATCAGACAACATCCATTAATATGAAAAACTACTCCATAAATGACTCAAATTTATCTGCTGGTTGATTCCCTGTTTGATCACAGTGATAGTAAGAATTAGTTCCTTTTTTTATTCCAAGAAGAACACAGTAAAACAATTACGTAGTGTATGATCTGATTATACTCATATTTCAGGCTTTCTAAACAAAAATGTGAGCTCAGTACTTGTCTTTTTTAATACTAAACATTCTACATTGAGACATAAACACCATGCAGAGTGCAGGGGCATAAAAAGCTTGGTTATGAAGCCATTTCTGCAGCGAGGTTTGGGGAATCTGCTGTCTGTAGTCTGTAGTGTAACAGTAAAAAGTGACAGCCAGGTGAAGAATTATGCTGTTGCATTACCGCTCTGGTTTGCTTAAATAATGTATGAATCTGTGCAGTATTTCCCCGCTGTTTGGGCTCAAGAGGACCAGGCTCTGCAGGGACGAGGAGTGATCTGTGAACCCAAGCGTCATGAGGTCAGTCACACATATCATTCTCATCTGCGTACAAGCAGAAAGATGATATCAGTGCTCAGGATTATACAAACACAAATACCTCAGGGTAGTGATAATTGAGGTCAAAGTTTCAGGAAATTTAAGAAATTAAGTTGCTGGTTTTAACCTGAAATATCTCTGGGACTGTAAAGTGACAACTCTTTTGTCAATCTTTGGAGGAATTCAGATCATATATTCCCTACAATGTATTTTTTTCTTCAGTCATTAACTCTTACAGACATTTTCTGCTAATTATTGTCCGCCTAGATTTGTTTTGCAATAATGCATGCACGACTTCAACCTTTTCAAGCACAATCAACTAAACACATTTTTTTAAGGACAGCCTGTGCTAAGTGAATGTTTATGCTGTCATGAAGTCAAATGAATGAGTCAACAGCTGTTTGACTATAAAGACAAAACAAAAAATCTAAATGGAATAAATCTTACAGAATTGTATCCAGATTAAACACAGATTGATTAACATTTTCACATCTTAATATGGTTCTGTTAAGCCTCGGCTATAAGGAGAAAAAAATAAAACAATGCAAAGAAAGCAAAAAATATTTACAGTTTTACATTATTCCTCTAAACCAGGGATCAACTTCTTTTTTACAAGGGCCATTTCCTTGACAGAATGTAGAGACAGAACAGCATCCTCACACATGTTCACACATAAGGGCAATTTAGTCACTAGTTAATCTGCTAAAGCAGGTTTTTGACCTGTGGAAGGACTACAGAGCAACATTTGTGCTTACGTGTACCCATCTAAACACATTGACATTTAATAAGGCTTTACACAAATCAGTCACCATGTTTGAGGGGAGGAGGAAGAAGAATAACTTATGTGATCCTGTTGATTCACCATTTATTCTAAAAAATAAATAAATCAGCTAAGGAGTGTTTTTTCACTTCCTTCACTTGTTTATTCATTTATTTATTTGCTTGACAGATGCATGGTTTTAGAACCTGTGCAGAACTCTATGAGACAGGGCCTGATCATTTCTGGCAGCGCCCCTGTTTCTGCTTCTATGCATAATTTTTTTCTATGTCATCAAAAAGCATATGGTGAAATACATTCCGGATTCTTGATATTATTTCAAATAGAACAGTCTCAGTTATTCTGGTGATGTGTCAATGTACCTTAGCTCCATAAGATTGCATCTGTTTCAGAAGACAGGCGTGTAAACCTATTTAAAGTTGAAGTAAAAATTCTCAACACTGCCTCTTAAAATGATATTGTACCATTTCATCGATTTATTACAATGCTCACTTGTACCAGAAAGAACCAATACTTGCAAAACTACATCTGATTTAGTAAGATATCCAGAAAAGGGCAAAAAAGTTATTGACACTGTCTAAAATGCGCAACAATATTGTCAATCTATACTTAAGTGCAGTTCAGACAGTATGTGGAGTGTATCTGCGATTTATAAAAATCTAAAACAAGAAATTTTGCAATTCCTGTGACTTCTATATCTTAGACCAGAGGATCAATATGTCTCGATTTTAACTGGAATCGTTTCTTGGTTTAAAGTTTTGGTGCAGTGACATCCCTACCTGACGCTTGTTCATCAGTGTGCACTAATTGTGATGCGTAAAAAGTGGAGGATCAAATAAAAACTCACCAGCTGCAAGACATATTGGTAACAACAACCTAAAGACGAGCCCACACACCACCTCAGAGGCCATGGCTCCGGGTTGAATCCAGGTAAAAGAAGCCAAGGATTGTCTTTCTAAGGTTCCTCTTGCATCCCAAACTCCTTCTCTGTGTCAAATCCCAGCTGACATCAAACTGGCTGTGCGCTCCTTCAGACGGCCACATCAGCTCTCCTCCCCGGGTGACACCTGAACTCCAGTGGTTATTCCACAGCGATTACATGGCTTACCAGGCATCTCCACAGCAGGCATGTCACTGGTTTATAAAGTCACTGCGATGGTTTCAGCAGCTGGGATTATTTGGAGTCATGGTGGAACCCAGGTGCGCCTAAGAAACGCGCATAAAAATGCCGGAGAAAGAAGCCAACAAGTCCTCAAGTCCAATTAACCTCCTCAAAAAGTCACTTAAAAAGAAGTGTTTCGAAAGTCTAAAAGTGAAATTCAATTCTTTACGCTGGAGTGGGACAAGCTGCTCTCGAAATTGCCAGAACATCCACCTTCCCCGGTATGTCCCCGTGCTGAAATTTGACTTTCTGACTTCTGGGATGGTTTGTACTCGCCAACTGGAGCCTACAGGACAAGCATGTTATTGGCGCATGAGTGAGCCAATCAGAAGTCCCCGTTTGGGAAGTGGTCCAGCCCCCAGAGATAATTGAAAGCAAGAGGTGGGACAGAAGGGATGCAGAAGACTCAAGTTTTTGGAGGTAACATGTCTAAAATCAGCTCTTCTAATTGAAATATCACATATTATTTTATCACCTTGAAGAAATATTTAATCAAATGGACATGTAATGACTTTTGTGCCTACAGGAAGGTTTTATATCCAAAATGTTAAAATCTAATCCCTGCACCTCCTCAGGTCTGCTGTCCAGCTGTTCACAAGAGTTAAACAGCGACCTCAGCTGGTGTGAAACCGAAGTGGACGAAGCAGCCTTATACTACTTCAAAACAGGCTGGTTAGCTTTCTTCTTGCAGGCAGGAAAGATGATTTTACCAGAAATGTTTTCTGCTCTTGAAATAATTGCTATCAGTCCAGCCAAGACAAATTCCCTGATTATGCTGAATACAGTTTGTATACAGTTTGTTTTGTTGAGTAAACACACAAATGTAACATGACACAAACCTCAACTCCACTGTGTACAGATCTGTGCTGTGGACAAGTAAGTCTACCCAACAATGTTTGGGATTATCGTCTCATTTGCATCATAGTGGTGTGCTGTGGATGGATAAGCATGCAAAGGTTCCATCTCTGTTACAACTGCTTAGATGTCTTCAAGCGAGGAGGAAACTGAATCTGTTTGTTGCTGCTGCTGCCAGGTCATTTTAGTTGTAGTTGAATCATTTTTGTGGGAAGTATTGTGCTTGGTAACATTTGTCAGAGCACCTGAGTGCTGAGTAAAATAATTAAAAATTTGTTGAAAACTGCAGACAAAAAATCTTTACACCACATGTATTGTACAAAAACAGGCAACCGGTGCTTTTGTGCAGTTTGCTGGAGCTTGTCTGTAATTTTTGGACCTTAAAAAAAATAAATCCTCCAATATGAGATGCATATAACCATTGTGGCTTTAAGCTTTATTATTCTAAAGCTAAGCCAGGTTTTCATCAGTAAGTGTTCTTAAAATACAAAAAAATAAAAACTTAAATTGGCGCAGTGCGCAGCCAATTTGGCAATTTGGTGGACCGGCTGCGCTGAGATGGGTGTGGCAGCGCACCAGGGGGAGGTGTCGACAGATTCAGCTTGCCGCAGTGACATTTTCATGCCAAAAAACTATGCGGAAGGTGCGCTGAAAGCTCTCCAGCTCCAACCTGGTCTATTCTTGGCGCAGGCGAAGCGCACCTAGTGCAGTGGTAATTTGGCTGACAGGCACACAGTGCACACACCTCACCAAAACCTCACAGGCAGGTATCCAGAGTGTCAGGCACATTTCAATGCAATAAACAATCACAGAAACCTCTATTTAATGTAACCAGCTGAACCAGCATATTTGTATCTATATAAATTGTCCCGTCACATCTGATGTCAGATCAGAGAGGTTTGTCATAATGGAAACTCAACCTGATGGCAGCTGGAAGATTGATGTAAACTAATGAGTTCACATCTCTCAGCCAACCACAAACAGCCACATCATCCGATACGGAGTATTCAGCTTCTCTCATCTCATGAAATTCAAAAGAAAAGAAAAAAGAGAGAGACGCTCGCTGAATAAATGTAAGTCACTCTGTGTCTTAAGGATTTACCTGTGATTGCCCATATTTCTTTGTTTTAATCTTTAATTAATCATTAATTTTTATTCTTGACGTGATCTAAAAAGATTGAGTACATTATTGCAAGGAGGATGAGGAGGAGATACCGGGAGAGAGTATTTCACCAAAGGTTCTGCTATTTGGCGATGACAGACCAGGAATGCAGGTGGATCACAAGCATGATGAATGGATTAGCCTGTTGCTGTGTTTAAATGTAATTATCACTTAATTTTGTACTCCTATTTATGAGACAGGAACAGATTACATCTGTCCCGCGAGGTGGTCCACACGGTGACGCACATCTTGGCCTCTGATGCGCAGCCTGGTGGCCCCTGCACTCTCCCAGATGCTGCAAAAGTGACAGCAGCTCTGACCTCTTTCGCCACCGAGGTGAAATTGTCACTGCGGCTCGCCCGAAGGGCATTTAAAGGCGAGGAGAGGCATTCATTTGGTTGGTGAAGATTACACTCGGCTGTGTTAAACCCACTCACGCCTTCTCTCCTCCATCTCTGCCACTTGCGCCGGTGGGAGGGACGGAGGCTTGGGTGCGCCTCGCTGCGCCAGACTGTGCCATGCAGGAAACTTGCAAAATGCCCTGGACACACCCCGTCGGCGCAGCACATCTGCCATGCGCCACGCCTGTGCCTGGTCTACGAATTTAGAGCCCTAAATGTTTAAAATGTACTTACACTTGGGTTTTAGTAATTCGTCTCTGTCAGGGCAAATTGATTTCTCTGTCATGTTTTAGAGCAACAGACAACCTTTCACACATTCACCACACCTAGGGCAGGTTAGACAACAGGTAAAGAGGATGCTTTTGGTCTGTGGGAGGAAGCTGGAGTGCCTGGAGAGAACCCATGCATGCACGCGGAGACCATGCAGACTCCACACAGACTGACACAGAGTTTCAACCTACACTTTATGCCTAAATATTTTGAATTCCAGCATTTAATTAGGTGATTGGCTATTTACATTAACCAGCAGTTGATAGGGTGTGTTCAAGGTGTGTGAGTATAAATAAGAGGCACATATTCAACCATATTTTCTTTTAAATTTGATCGATATTTTAAATGCCCTTCTATTTCTGAGCAACTAGGTTGAAAAATGAAAAGTAACAATTTATGAACATTCAAAGAAAAGTCAATGGGATGTTTTATTTACGTTACTGATGATGATACTCGGAGTAGAGGTGCATTGTTACACGCAGACCATCAGCAATGTTAGCTTTAAGGTCTCATATTATTTTTGTTTGGTCTTGTTTGTTTGTTGCTATCCTTTTAAAGGTGTAATGATGCTTCAAATTCACAGGTCGAGCAATTCCATGCATGTTACGTTGTAGAGAAAGAGTCTTGTGTGCATGTGTTCACCACAGACATTATTTCAGGCATTATCTGAAAAATCAATTAAAAAACTGGTAAACTGCTCAGCTTTGAGACATGAGAACTGGAAGTGCTAAAATGCTAACTCGCTTCTGTGTTCCAGGACACATTACTGCACTTCTCTGCAGAGACTTTAAAGGATGTCCTGACAATAAGTAGAATTTGCTGTTGTTCTAACAGGCTTAATCAAATCCTTGCTTAATATTGAATTAAAAAAAATGAAACTTTTTGCCTCTGTATAGACAAAGGCAGCTCTTTTTTCCTTCCCCTATGGAAAACACTTGGATCTGCGGATGTAGCAGAGAGAATTATTAGAATTAAGATGTTGGTTTACGTTGAGACCACAAAGTTCATGCTGGTGTGTTGGCCAGAACACTGCTTAAGGCCACTCCCAGAGGAGGATGAATAATGACAGAGGCTTGATGGTGGAGGCACTTTTTACTGTATATCAAGTCCAAAATTCACAGGTAAGGCATACAGTCATGATGGTTAGAAGAGGGTGAGTGTATGTAGTTCTCTACAAGACAAAAGAAATAAGCTCATGAGTCATTAACACAGCTGGTCATTCAACCTCATTCTATTCTGCTACTAAACACCGAAGATGGTTTACAATCAGGCACACATACCAGCAAGCTACAAACAATCTCAACACTCTAAAGCTGGTTATTTCATTTGGAAAATAAAACATGACTGCCAGCGGGTCAGAACAGCGCTCTAATTGTAAAGGGGTAACATCCGGTCATGCCAGTAGTATAGCAATAACTTCACTAGCTTGATGCTTCGTCCTTTGCTCTGACGATAATACAGTTTAAATGATCCACACAACACAATATGAGTATAAAGTGACACAACTTCACTGGGACATGAATGTCTATCATCGTACCTGAATCACCATCGGGGGCGAGCGAGTGGCAGCAGTAGACTGGCAGACACGAGGCTTGCTAATTAGCTCGTCCATCACACGGCACCCACTCGGACTCGGCTGTATAGCTATGACATCATAAACTCCAGGAAGTGAAAAACAGGGCATTTTGAGGGGCATTTTCTTCAAAGAAGTGTGGCACAATTCTCTGTGAACTGAGAGTTCAGTAGAGGTCTCATGTTTCTCTGCTCCCCAAGTCCAAACATCATGATGACTCCATATCGTAATCAACAGATTTTAAGCATTTTTCATTGTTCATCTTTTTATACAAAACAAGCTTTATTATGGAGCAAAACTACCTGTGACTAATGAGTTTGTGAAAAAAAATGCCTTACAAGAAGGGGAAATGTTTTTGTTTATAGCCTAAATTACATTAAGAAGCACAACTTAGTACAACTTCAGGAGCTGAGCACTCCTACGCTCATGATCTTAAACTCGGCTGTGGTCAGTTCTGTGTCCTTATAAGTTTCATTTAACTGAAATGAGTTTGGCTTCTCATGCAACCCCTCTCAATGTATGGCTTCAGTCATGAATGAGTCACTGAAAATGAAAAAAATAACCACTGAAATGTCGTATAGACGGATGCTTGAAGCGGCTGGCATGCATATTGAGAACTTGCAATGACTCATTCAATATAAACTGAAATTAAAAAGAAAAGATGGAAAGCTTGATGCCAACATACAGAGAGAATGTTCTCTGAGGGTCCTAATATTTTATTTTCATCTCACTTCTTAATCAAAACCATAACACCAGGGGAAATTGATTTTTGTTTATTTCTGATTGCTGTAAATAGCACTACATCTAAACTTAGAAATATGCACTGTAGGGAAGAAAAGGTATAATAACTGTAATTTTATCCTTATTTATCCAATATAACAAAAGATTTAACTCCCTGGAAGGATATTTATCCCCGTTGGTAAAAGACACTACATCTCAGAACAAGCAATTTAGCGCTGAGCTCATCTTTGTTGTTGTGTATGAGATAAAAAAGGAGGGGCCAAGTTTTAACTGCAGCATTAAAACATGATTATAACCAATCAATCATGTATGCTTCAATATATTTTATGACTTTATTGACAAGCAAATGATCCATGATGCTGTTCCCTCCTGAAGTGCATTAGGCTGGAGGAAAGCAAGGTATGATGGGAGTCGTCAGGTCCGAGCCAAATGTCCCTCCCCGGCCCCCCTCACATGGAAAACAGAGGGCACTTAAGGCAGCAAAAGGTCCTGCTTGTGATGTGATGAATCACCGCTTTTTGGCCTAATCACCAAAACCAATTCAGTGAATGAAAATAAGAAAAATAAACAGCTGAGGGAAAAGCTTACTTTGGGAGATCGGGGACTTATTTACCTCCAACCTCTGCCCTGGAGCGTCTCCTTTCCCTGGAAATCCAGGGTGGCGGGGTCCCGGTGTGGGAGTCACCAGCGAGGCCTTGAGCTGCAGCCAGCCGTAATCAATAAGCAGCTTCAAAACATGTCAGGCCTCAATTTGTTTCTGTTGTTTGAAGTCAGGACCTGCTGATCTAATCCCTCAGAAGGATGTAGATCTTAAGTAACATTTGTCTTTGATTTATTATTTATCCGACTTGTGAGAGGCAGTTATTGATAAAACTCTCAGGCCAAATGGACACAGCAGTTTACGCGGTAAAGGTTTAAGTCAGCTGTTCCCTATTCACCTGCAACACCTTTAAATAAGAATTATTATATTATTAATGTTGCATTACAAGAGAGTGCTGAAGGAATGTGTCCAAAAAGGCCTTAGTGAGTTAGCGTTCAGCACCACCACCTTCATTTAGCATCTCTAGGTTCCCAAGGCCAAAAGTATGAGGGATTTTAGAATAGCTTTTCAGATTCATACCTAGAACATGGTTCTTGAGGAAAACACATGCACACAATATTTTAATGTTTAATCTAAAAAAACAAAATATATATCTGAAATTGACCTGCTTTGGAATTTTAAGTAGAAATCATGTTTTTAAAAGGACAGTTGCTAACAAGCTGCTAACAAGGACTGCAAATATTGCCCTATTGTAAGCATTGTCGATCTTTTTGGGATAAACAATAATACACAAACCATAACTGCAGACATGGCTGAGACCCTGAAAAGCCCCATAAATGGATCAGAATTTAGTTCTACCCTGATTTGTCATATTTGCTGGGGTCTTGAGTGTTTTATAACCGAAGGTGGCCACATGAGGGTGCCAGTGCTAGTAAGCGTCTTCATCAATGTACCGACTATTATTGTCTCTGACATTCCCCTCTCCGCTGTTTTTAACTATACGTGTACATGATTTGGTAGAATGATTGCTCCGTTACATTAATAAATCCGATCTTGATTCACTGGGCCCTTAAAAAAATGATTACAAAAACTCATGCCATTTTAAAGAGAGGAGACTCGAATCGCATAGGTAAGTGTTAAGGTAGATATTGCTTAAACTCAGAATGTCACCTTTCTTTGCCTACCTTGCAGGCCCCTCCATGCCATGACTCTGAGCCCTAGAAGGCTTTACTCTCTTTCCCCCCATATAGGCAGCCTGGGCTACAGCCATGAGCACCAACTTGATCAGGCCATTTAAGTAAGAGGAAATCTTCTAAACAAGAGTTTTCAACATAACACTATACACTGGAAATATTGTAATTGCTTCTAATGATGTTCATGTTGTAGATTTCATTTGAGCCCAAGAAATCATGAAATTTAATCATTTACAGCGTTATTAATGTGATAAACAATGTTTAATTTCTCTCCAAATGTTAAGATATTTAAACATTTAATTTGAAATAATAAAATGCACCCGATATTGTCCAGCTTCTGTTTTTAGAGGATGCTAATAAACTACTAACATAGACTACAAAAATGGTCGGGGGCCTTAATGCAAGCTTTTCTAATTAATTTTGGTAGACAGTCATTTATACACCATAACCACAACATGGGGACCTGATCGAGTCACTTAAATAAGAGGAAATTCTCAAATGAGAGGTCACAACAAAACCTTAAACACTGGAAATCTTGTAGCTGCTTCTATGTTGAACTGCCATGTTTTAGTCCCATAGTAGTTTAATAATGGCTTTTTACTCTTGCTGATTATGGCTAGGCTTATAAACCATGAAAGTTAGTTATTCACAGTGATATTGATGTAATAACACAATTTTTTATTTCTGTCTTTAATTTTCCAAGAATACGCACTCAACTCCAGAGCTTAGCAATTTTCTTCCATCTTAAAGTCTAACTTATTCTTTCAACAAAAACACAAAACTTCAACATTTTTGATGTTCCTTCCTCTAAAAAATATTCTTTTTGTCTAGTCTGTTAGAAAATATACTTCCAGGAGTCAGGAATGATGAGGGTTAAATGAAGTATTGATTATCTGCCTGACATGAAACCCAGCCTGCCTGAAATATTCATGTGACTCTCTTTTAAAATCTCTCTAAATGCTGAATTTGTTGTAATCCCTGCAGAGCTCCCACACAGCCGGTCTGCAGCAGCTTTTGCCAAGAAGACAGTAGAAGTGCAAATGAGATTAACGTCCAGATTGCTTCAGTATTGATCCGTGAGTGAAATCTAAACTGTGTGTGCGTTCAATATTTACATGGATGCACTTTCCATGCACTTTAAAGGTGCCTCTGCTTAAGTGGGCTTTTTACTGTCTTTATGTGGTGGCTGTGGGCAGAGCTTCTCTTTTGGTATTCAGGCAGAAACACATTTTAACACTCAAGTCTTATCAAAGCCACTGTTTAGGATTTAAAATGATTTATTGATTAGATTAATTAATCTTTTAATTCATTCTCTAATCTCTGCATTCTAATAACTGGGTTAATCATATTTTCATATCAACAATTTGTTCAACTCTGCATTCCTGAAAACCTCACATCTAAATAGGATTAGGATTAGGATTCAAGTTTATTGTTATTCCACATGCACGAGTACAGAGTAACGAAAGGCCGTTTGGCATCCAATCCAGAGGTGCAGTGTGATAGACTGTTATATACAGAAGCGCGTGATTATATATCTATATGTATTTACAGAAAAAAAGGAGCCATAGGTATGTTATTTAACAGCCTGAGGACAATGGTTTGAAATACACCATCAAATATACCGATATACTAGGCATTGTGAATAGATATGAAGTTCTATTAATCACTGTACAGATTTACATATTTATGTGGATAAGTAAATAAATGAAAAATAAGTAGAGTGGGGCAGGGATCATTCTAAAAATATGTAAGTGAGTTAGCATTTAGCACTTCCAGGTTCCCAAGGTATATGTGATTTTAGAATACCCTTTTGGGATAAATAAATAAATAAAATAAAATAATATTCGTGATGAACATATGCATTCAAGATTTTGAGGATTCATTTAAAATAAAATGCACCAAATATTGTCACGCTTACTACAAAAAGTGCCGTAGACCTTTAAAGTTAGTTGTTTACAGTGTCACTGATGTAATAATACAACTTTTACTTTCTGTCCAAATGATACAAGGTTTTAAAGTTTAATTTCAAATAGAAATTAGGCCAGATATCGTCCCGCTTCTGTTTTTAAAATGGCAGTTGACCTACAAGGACTACAAAAATGGCCGGGGACCTTAATGCAAGGTTTTCATATTATTTTTGAAAAACAACGATTCATACACCGTAGCCACAGCACGAGGAACAACTTGATCAGGCCATTTGGTAAAGAGGAAACTGTCAAGCAATATACACAGTAGCTTAACATAGTAACTTAGCATATTATAGTAACTTAATGATAGTTTTTTACTTACACTGATTACTTTGTTATATAAAACACAAAAACAATTGTTATAACTTAAGGGGAGAAATAACTGACCAAAAGTATCGAAAATTACAATGATAATATTCAAGTTCCAATAGATTGTTCAAAATCAACCAGGAAACAAATATCCATGTCTTCTGCAGCTGTTTTTCAAACTTAAACACGTCACAGGTCGTGAACTCGCAGCTATTCACTGATGATGCTGTGAATACAACAGAAGAGGTGAGCTCAGTTCGGCTCATCTTGTCAACACAGCAAACAAAACCCCATTTGATGGCACCAATACTACATTTCACTGACGACGGCTACATTCCCCCTTACCCAAAGAGTAATCTCTGAATTAGTTTTATAATATGCACAAGACTTTTAAAAGGGAAGACAAATGGACTAATCTAAAATTATTTTATTGTCTTCAACTGCATGATTGTTCTGCTTCCTACTTTAGAGTCTATTTATGATGCAAATTGAAGGATAATGGCTTCATTCATTGATGACTGAATGTATGTTCAGTCATCAACATTAACTTATATTACATTATTGTACACAGGGAGGAAGATTTTAATGTACAGGATGCTGATATGTGGACTGATGTCTTGTCTTAGCTCTGGGTTGTTATGCTGGTTCATTACATCCCTAAAGACTTTGCAGAACTTACGTAAGGCTGTGTATCATTGAGGGCTGCTTGTGTCTTTGGAGAAGTCTCGAGGCTCTGGAGGATTTTTTCTTTGAACGCGCCGCCAGAGATGACCTAAGAGTTCAAAAGTCATGGGGACCTCATTCCTCTGTTTCTACAGCAGACAACAGCCTCAGTGTTTCATCACACAATGGACTTCTCAAGAGGATCAGGCAGCGTCTGCACTCACAGACAACACAGACAGAGAGGTTAGATCAGGAGGACAGAGTCTGGGGTTGAAGTAGATGATTTTTGTCAAAAATATCCTTATTGGGTCACATAGTAAAAGATCTGGCACATCTGTTTCATGAGGTAGGTCTTTGAGGGAGGTGCAGCACGGTGGCACAGCAGGTAGTGCACATGACCCATAGCAAGAATGTTGCTGGTTCGATCCCCGTGTTGGTCAGGGCCTTTCTGTGTGTAGATTGCATGTTCTCCCTGTGCATGTGTGGGTTCTCTCCTTCCTCCCACAGACCAAAAACATCCTCATTAGGTTGATTGGTGACTCCAAATTGGGTATGAGTGTGAGAATGATTGTCGGTTTCTCTGTATTACCCAGTGTCAGCTGGGATAGACTCATGACACCAAAAAGGGATACGCGGTGTAGATAATGGATGGATGTATGTTTGGGGCAGCAATGTGCCCAATGAAACTCAAGCCAAGTCAAGTCCTGCTGTCTTATTTAAAAGAAAGTCAATATTTGCTGACCTCTGGCAATTGGTTTACCAGATGAAGGTTCTGAAGCAAATAAATACTGCAGCCTGTAAATGTTCTGACTCCAATGCCACTGAAAATGGGGTGTTGTAACACAATACATATTTTTGCCCAAAACAGAACAGATTTCATTAGTAAGATACTGTTATAAGGTTGAAATATTTTGTCTCTGTATTCTGTTCAAAAATGATTTTATAGTTGAGGTTGTGTTTGTTTGTTTGTTGAAGGTCTGAAAAATACAGACGAATGTTATTCAGAGTTAAAGACTCCTGGGAACACTCGACCTCCCTGCCTCTCTGTCACAAATATCATCTTTCTGATGTCCACAGTCAGCGTTTGCTCTGAGATAAACTGCTTATATTTTTATAGTGACTTCCAGAAAGCAATATCCACTGTACACAACAGCTATTTACATTTCTTACAATGGCCTTTCAAACTCTATTAATACATTGTTTTCAGTTTTGGATATGTAATTGCAGTTAAGTAATTAGAATAATCAATTAAAGGCATATTTTGTTTCTTACTCTAAACTGAAAGGCCATTAAACAGAGGATTGTGCTCTGACAGCGAAAGAACAAAAACAAACCTGATCTCAGAACGATCATTCAGCGTGTAACATGTAACAGTATAAGGCCTGGTTCTGCACTGTCACTGCATTTCAAAGTCATATTCTGCTAACATAAAATTAGCTCCAACAACTGAATGAGGAAACATGTCAAAGCTTTTTTTTCTTTAAAATAATGACTATTGAGAGTCTTGTTATGACATAAATGTCTACACAGATAACTGGTCTCTTAGTAAGTTATTCCTTCACTGACTTTTTTTAGGTTTGAGCAAATCCTTGTTAAAAAAAAGATTTTTTGTCACATCAGAGAGCGTCAGATTTTCAGTTTAAGACTGTCTTTATTACTTTAACATTTATTTGGAAATAAACTGTATAGTCATTTATTTATTTGCAAGCATGTTATTGAATATAATGAGATATTATATTACTTACAAATTTGAGGCAGAGCCAGACATTTTAGCCTGATGTTGCTCAGACGGGGCACAGACAAGGATGGCATTCATTTGCACACGGACAAATTTAACAACAGATAACCACCAAAATTGAATCCCTACTTCCTTGTGCCATAACCAGATTACACATGCACCAAGTAACAACTGTATTGTTTTTTTAAATATATGTTTATTAACTTTTTTTTTTACTAAAACAAGAATAAAACAACATAATCCAACATGAAATTAAATAAATATAATAGCAATTATAATAATAATGACTAATGATGAATATAATAATCAATCAATCTTTATTTGTAGAGTTATTTAAAACTTTACAATAGATTGAATAAATAAATTGAATTCAGGCAAGAGGTTCAGCATTCACATCATAAAAGAAAAAGTTATATATACAACCCCTTATATATACTTAATAAAATATAATATATATAAAATTTTCCTCCAGAGAAAGGAATGCCCATGAAACAGACAGTTCACTGAATGCATGGTGACATGTATCTGCCTGTCAGACTGAGATACAAACCCTCTAAACCAGAGGCCACCAACCCTCTGAGCCAGAGAGCTACCAAAAAGGAGAGGAGTATTATGGAGGGCTACTTATTTGATTTAATATTTCTATATAGTTTACCTTAAAATATTTCATACTATGCATAATAGGCTGCATATGAGCTATATGTTTACCTTTTACTTTTAATGATTTTTCTCACTAATAATTATAATTGATTAATAAATGATTTGAGAACATTTTACGTACAAACATCTATAATAATTTATCTGCTAAACTGATATGTACAACAGTCTATAAAGGCTCTTGCACCAGTGGTGCAAGAGTTGTGGGGTCAGCACAGCATATAAGAAATTTAAACTTTGACCCCCTTCAGGTCAAACTTGAATAGAAAGTAGACAGTTGTAAAATGTGACACACATTACATTTGTTGTTTATGTATTGATGTAAGCATAATTTGCTCACAAAACAACTCAAACAATTCAGACCAAAATTGGCTATCTGTTTCAAGCTCTATGGTGTTAACAGGACGTCCCAGTGGGCACCACAAAGGCACCCTATTGGCTACCCCTGCTCTAAACAGAATAATGGAAATGTTAACACCAATTTGTGACATAAAGGGTTCCCATGTTTTATGAGAAACATCATATTTGCTGTTTATCTTAGACTTCAAATGATCTCATGAGACAAATTAAAGTATGACCCTCAGCAGAAGTGTTATAGATGGGACTTTGTCAGTAATCTAGCCCAAAGTTTACACTTTCTAGCACAGTTAGTTTGTATTTTTTCAAGTCTCCCTCTTTATTTGTCTGTAAATTAGTTATCAGGGACACTAAGTAACAAAGATAATGGGTCATGATCCATTTTAATGGATAAAATCTTGCTCTATGTTATGCTTAAATTGTTGTATCTTTCAGCAGGACCAGAGGCAGTGTGTAAAGTAAGATTTCTACAGTGCATTAAAGAGAAAGTGAAGATTGGCTTGGATTAAATTTATGCTGCTGAGAGGGGAATATGTGGGCTCAGTGTAGAATTATGAGCTGAGTTGCTCTGACTCTGTTAAAGACACTTAAGGTTTTCAAATAACAACTGTTGAGTGGTTTATGTTCTGTTCCTGTTGACGGTTCATTAGCTACCTAATGCATGTCTAATCTTATCGCAGTTTCAGTCATTAAAGGCACAAACAGTTCTGATCTCTCCGTATGAACACAGACATTGAATAAAGCTGAGCCACATCCTGTGATGAATCAACCTTGTTGGAGCTGAACATCATCCATGTCTAAGGCTCATACCATCATTAGAAGATCCTGCATTAACTGTAATGTGATTTTAACCAGAGCCTGAGTAAGTTCTTAAAGGTTTCCTGCTGACGCTGCGAGATGTAAGAAGATTAAACACCAATTTGGATTCAGGAGGCATAAATCAAAAGGCTATCAGTGTAGGTTATTGTAAGAGTGTAAGTTTTAAAGTTTCTTATGACAATGCCATGCTGTATTTTCTTCTTTTTATTTTAATATGTATATCATTATTACCTCCACCAAGGCGGCTATGTTTTTGTTGGTGTTTGTTTTTTGTTAACAGGATAAGTCAAAAAAATTAACAAATTGTAATGAAATTTTCAGGGAATCTGCTTTAGACCCCTATGCACTTGTTGCTACACAAATTTTACTGTATCTGTCTTTTTGTGTTTTTATTCATTTATTTACTTAAATGTATTTGTGTATTTATTTAAGAAAACTCGTCCTTGCATCTTTTAACATTAAGTTGTATTCTTTCTGCATGCTATCAGGGTTGGTGGTGGGGCTTCTCATTTCTTTTTCACAAACACTATTGTGAAACCATTGTGAAGAAATGTTTTAAATGTGTTGATAAAAAAAAAATAAACTTTGTTAAAAAAAAAAATAATAATAATAATAATAATAATTTTTAAGAGAATGATGGTCATGACACAAGAGGAAAGTTTTTTGATTTTGGTGGTGATCCAAACCAGATGCAGATCCAGGATTTTTTTTAAACATTTGTTAACACTGAGATACAACAGTTGTCCACATTTTTGATAATAACTTAATAGCTTCTCTACAGATTTTGATTCAATTTTCAGGAAATGATGGACATGGTAAAAGGAATAAGTGATTACTTTTTGGTAGTTATCTAAAATGTGGTAATGATCCAGATGTGGATCCAAGATTTTTTTTCAAGGAATTGTCAGCAGTGCTCCATCGGGTAGTTTTCCATAACTTTGACAGTAACTTGCTTAACAGTTGGAAATGCCTTGGAAATGGTACATGCTCTTGTAGCACTTCTAGTTTTATCAATACTGTAGTTTAATTTAGAGTCCAAATATTTTGGGGTGAAAAAATGCAGCCAACCAAAGTTCATCAGTTTTAAAAGCTACAAGTGTACAAGGCTATGATGGGCATCCAAATTCAGTTTCATTGAAAGTCACACATTTTTCCCTCATCCTTATTTTTAAAAGTAAGTTCTTCAATTTTGAGGACCAGAGAGACAAGGAAAGCTGAGAGATATTAAAACCATACTCTTTGCAAAATGCTGAGAGATAAAAGGGTTTTAGGGTTTTAGGTTAAAAAAAAATTATATATATAGTCAAACATCACAATACAGCATGACCTTATCATTTACTCAGAGATGTTTGCGTGTTCCTTTATTTATCATCTTTATTTTTATGTGTTTGGTATTCAATATTAAAAAACACTTTAAACTTTATTTTGTGTTTTGTTATGTGTAGAGAAAAAAGATTGACGAGCACTTAGATACCAGAGGTGTCAAATTCTTGTGGGTAACAAAAAAGAACATTGTAAAGTTCAATAAGGATTTTAGAAAACAAATAATGTTTTCTTATTTATTTGTTTATTTATTTATTTATTTATTTGTAATTATTATTTTAATTTATTTCAGTTGCTTGCTGATCAATACCTATCATTGCTATTGATGAAATTACATGGGCTATGTGATAAATAAGGAATTACTGAACAATTTAATAAAGAATTGATGTGTTGGGTATTGGTCCAAAGAACAATAATATATATTGTATAAATATATATATATATATATGTCTGTCTTCTACTCGTCGTTATTATGTTACAACCTATTTTTAATATATCCAGTTATTTATTATTATCGTGTACTTATTTGCTTTTTCTTTTTTAAGTGAGTATATGTTTGTATGTATGCTTGTTGTATGTGTAAATGTATTTGTTCAAAAAGGCAATACAACAATAATAAAACAAAATAAAAAGAAAACAAATACTTAATAACCAAAAATGTTACATTCCTTGTGAAATAAACATCCCCTATCCTTTTTCAAACACTGCAGTTACGTTTCTTTAACGACGAACAGCTCCTTGGCTCTGTGCAGTGTTCGTTGTCATGACAGCAGCTGCCGGGAGGAGGCGCTGTCCGTTTGTGTCACAAGAATGAGCAGAGCCAAGATGGCGTCCATAACAACAGCAGTGCCGCTGCTGATTTGTTTAGCGTCATTTTCATTGCAAATAAGCTCCTTCAGTCTTCTATCAGAGCCATGCTACAAACCCATCAAGGACGACAGGCCGGATTTCGTGAGGTAAGCGACCTCAGAGTCAACATTTTGACCTGACAGCGGAAAAGTTAATTCATTTGGCGTGTTGTTTAAGGAGCTGTAGTTTCTGCTCTGCGTGATTTCTTTGGCAACTCTCCCTCAGCGTAACACTAAGCTCTTCTTAACAAGGTTAATAACCGAGGTAGGCCAGTTAACGTCAGACGTGTTTGTCTTTGTTTAGGGTGTTCAGCGACTGTCTGAGTTTTTGGATCGTTTTTTGAGCATCTATTTGATTTTATGTCGTCTCTATTCTAATAGCTGTTGTATAAGTGGAAGTCTTACCTAATGGGCCGAGCAGCTAAAGAGCAATAACACCGGAAAAACCCTCAGAGTTACCTGTTGATTTGACTAGTTAATTGCAAATAAAAATTAAGAAGTGATAAGTAGAGACCCAGCTTTGTTTTAAATCACAAGACTATTTAAAAAATATCAATATAAGTATCATTTTGGTGATGAAAACAAACGTCAGGCTTGCCCAGTAAATGCCTGGAGAGATGAATTCATTTATTGACAAATGTATTAAGTTTTTAAGGTACATATTGATTGTACAAGAGAGTGTTATATATACATATATGCATATACAGTAGTGGAAAAAGTTTTTGTACAACCCAGACATTTGTGATATATTGGATTAAGAATCACCCTTCAGTATCCAATTTCTTTTAGCAAGTCACAGCCAAAGCACTAAACAAATCATAAAAAAGCCATTAAACACTTACATTTAATTGGTTTCATAGAAATACACAAGAAATGCACGGTCACTTTGGTAGCACTGATCAGCTAATGAGAAAGGTCATGCTTTTTATTGGAGACACTGTCTTTGTTGCCATGCTTTGTGTCTATATAAAGTCAGTGGGTTTTAAAGTTCTTCAGAGACAAAATGGTTAAAACCAGGAACCTAACGCAGGAAAAACGCCTCAAGATACAAATTCTCAGCCAGGAAGTGTTTAATTTTCTGTAACAGTTAATACACCAGTATGTAGAAGCTCTTTAACCAAATTGAAATTTTTCGTGCTAAAATGTAATTACTATTGTTATTAGAAATTTTCAAAAGAGCAGTCTTACAAAAACAAAAAACAAGAAAAAAACAGTAAAGCACATTATTATTTCTTGTTTAAGATGTCAGATGATAGTTATTTGCCAGCATTCCTGAACAGAAAAATAGTTTTAGTGGTTGCATGGTTTGGTTGATTAATTCCTAACTCCTCAGAGAAGCCCGCTGAGCGACTCAGATTTGAGTATAAAAATGTGAATTCAGTTTGAAATTTCTCATTCCTGTTCAGAGTGTTTTTCCAATAACAAGAACATTTTCAGTTTTAAACAAGTCATTGAAAGATTTCTAAAATATTTACTTATTGTCTTTTTTATGACAGGTGGTCGAATAAATTTGTAAAGCATTGAACATTTACATATATATT
Source organism: Cetoscarus ocellatus (assembly GCA_037902135.1). Lineage (NCBI taxonomy): Eukaryota > Metazoa > Chordata > Actinopteri > Labriformes > Labridae > Cetoscarus > Cetoscarus ocellatus. The sequence goes on from JBAMNC010000335.1 coordinate 125,615, forward strand.
GTATTATCTATGTATGAATTGTAGGCCAGAATGTCTCTGCTGTAAAATATTGAAATTGAAATTGAATTTTGGCAGAAATCTGACCTTAAAAGATATTGCACCTGTTGCAGTTTGAAAGCTGAAGTCACTTTCAGGAAGCTTGACATGCGACTGTTCAGATTGCCCATACTTAATGCTGTTATTACTTAATCGATGACACAGGCTTATCACATTTTTTTTAGGACAAAACCCCGCCCATATGAGTATGTGAAGGTGTCAGACCTTCCTCCATCTTGGGACTGGAGGAACATTGAGGGAAAGAACTATGTCAGCGTCACACGGAACCAGCACATCCCCCAGTACTGTGGGTCCTGCTGGGCCATGGGCGCCACCAGTGCACTCGCAGGTAACTGGCAAAGAACATGCAAGGCAGTGGAGGGAACTATTGAGACATGAATAAAGGAAAAGATAGAGGGTCTGCTTGTTTAGCCTCATACTTTGAGCATTATGTCAATAGTTTTTTTGTATATTCAGTAAGATATATACAAGACCATTTCGACTGAGCACATGTTATACTGTTACTGTTATTTCCTTAAGATCGCATTAATATCAAGCGAGGAGGAGTGTGGCCTTCAGCCTACCTGTCAGTCCAGAACGTCATAGACTGTGCGAGGGCAGGCTCTTGTTTTGGAGGAGATCACATGAGGGTCTACGCCTATGCACACAAAGAGGGAATTCCTGATGAAACCTGCAACAACTATCAAGCTAAAAACCAGAGTAAGAGCTTTTTATTCACTCTTTATTCTAATTTGTTTTGTGTTAACTTTACACTACTTGGAAAAAAATGTGTGGATATCCTGTCCATATTTTCCAAGTTATTTCGTAAAGATATTTCTCATTGACTGTACATTAATGGTGGGGTCCTTGAAGGGAGGTTTTTCCCCAGTGTGGTGATGAAGAGCTTGGATGGCCGGCAGATAGCCCTGACCTTAAATCCCATCCCCTACCTTCAGGATTAACTGAAACATGGCAGGTCAGACTCCCAGAAACAGTTTGTGACCTCACTAATGCTCTTATGCCTGAATGGGAGAAAATCCGGATGTGAAATCCAAAACCTTAGAGGTTGTGATCTGGGATGCACCGGTTGAGAATATCAGAAGTAATTCTGTTACCAGAATTTTCCTCACATAAAAAAATGTATTTTGTTAATGGTCAAAACTGTTTTACACCCATTCTGGCAAATTATATTGTTAAATCAAATGCATACATAATGGAGGGAAAAAATAATGTTTCATTTAACCTCAGTCTAATCTTTAACTTTACTTTAAAGCCTGCTTTACAACCACACATTCAGCAAGAAGCCAGTTGCGCTGCCCCACCGGCAGCATATGGGTCAAAATATGGTCTGATTATACTTTTTCAGAGTACACAAATATCACTACATCCCAAACAAAGATTAGCTGAATTTACAATGTTTCCTGCAGACTAAACACTCTGATGCTGACAAAATGATTTAATCCTGCTCTGTTTGCCCTCCTCAGCTCCTCAGTGCATCTTCATCAAGTAAACTTATCAAATCATGGCGTCTGTCTTTGCAACATAAATAAATCAAAATAAGTCAAAAACTTACTTTGAAGATAAACTTTTTTCCTCATAGTTTGTAAAACTGAATTTGGTCTGTACAAGTAAAACTGTTCATTATGGCAGGGAGGCTCTGTGTGATGAGAGCTGCAGACTGCAGAGGCATAAAAGCTGCTGGTATTCTCTGATCCTGAAACATCCTGAGGTGACAGCTTGAGATCACGTTAACACACCTGAATCAACAGATACCGTGGATTTCTCTAGTCCTCCAGCTCCCATAGCATTTCCTCCATTTCTCATCCAGACCTGTTGACTCGTCTACAAAAGTTTCTCTTGTCTGTGCTCCTGATCATGCAAGTCTTCCCAAGTGTCCAAAGTAAACGGCTACCATATTGGCTGCAAAAATGCTAATTTTTTTCAGTGTGTTATGCTGTTTGTGGATTCAACTGAACTTTTTTAAATGACATTGAGTAGGTGGCACCGTCTGCAGTAATGCATAGCTCTAGCTTCCATGCCGACTGTTTCTGTACAGATGTGGAGCAGATGTCTGTCTCTGTGGCTAATGTTCAGGCTTATGCCATGTACCTCATACAACCCCACTTTAAAAAAAACAGAGTTATCCCTTTAACTAAGAAATATTTATGTATTGAAAAATACAATAACACATTTTTACTGCAAATATTTGTCAAAATTGCCCACAAACATGAACATGTGCATCCTAATGTGTCTTCCTCCAAGTCATTTAACATCCTTAAAAGCAGACTTCTTCTCCTTGGAGCCCACTCCTAGCTGTACTTCAGAAGTGTTGTGCCCCTATGGAGCCCACATAATACAGTTCTGATAAAGCAGTGTGCCTTCACCAGTGACCTGATGTGGCTTACTCTTATCGTGAAGGATGCTGATGACTGTCTACTGGATGTTTGTCAAGCCAGCATTCTACTCCATGATTATTGTTTTCTGTATTTGATTTTTTTTCTTTATTTATTTTTTTATGAACTGTAAGCTGTAATAATCAAGATTACAAAAAAGTTTAAATATTTGACCTTATGGGCAATAAACGTGTTGCTTTTTTAATTGACTCGTGGAAGAAGTACCTTGATCATGATATTCTAATTTTTTGAGACTTGCCTGTATTCTGAATTTAAGGATAAAATAAGAATGGTTTGTAAACATTAATTTGGTTGATTATTGCTTCTTTTTAATAATATCAGTTATACTGTATATAGTTGGAAAGCCTGATTAGACACATTTACAATGAGGTTCAACTTGTTAGGATTGTACATTTCAAGGAATGAGCAACACAGCTAAACGTGTGGGTATCACCCCCAAAAAATGTGCCAAAATCTCCTCTTCCCCTTGCTGATCCTCTGTGAAGAAGGAGTGAGGAACCAGTCTTCTTGGGTTGTTGTCTTCCTGCTTGGTCATAAGTTTGGAAGTGGTACCAGGGCTGACACCAAATAATGCTGCCACTCTGCATACCAGAACACCGTCTTCCAGTTGCAGGGAATTTTTGAAGCATTTTTTGGGCGCCACCCACACATTTAGCTGTTTCTCATTCCACGCAAGCATAGTCCTTACAAGTTGTTCAATCAGGCTATCCAATGGTATGAAATACAATATCAGTTGGTATTAATAAAGGGGGAAATAAACAAGCAAATCAACATCTACTTACTTTTTTGCTGAGTATATCAATCAGTAAGCTCTTGTGTTTTTTGCTCTACGTAACAGTATTTTTTTTTTGTACATTTTCATAAGCCTTACAGGAGGCTAGCATAATGGTATAACAGCTGGATAAAATGGCTTATTGTAACTTGTTAGCTTGCCAATCCTTAACTCTTTCAGGTAACAGAAATATTTGGGCTACATCAGCCAATTCATGGTAGCTATTTAGCAATAGTCAAACAGAGAAAATAAGGGCAAGTAGTGACATAAAGATATATTGGTTCATTTCTAACTGCTGCTTTCTTGAATCTTTTGTTGCAGTCCGTGTTTTTTGTAACTATTAGGTGCTTAGTCTGATGAACAACCTTACAATATTCCTCCCTCTTTGTTTCAGAGTGTGAGAAGTTCAATCAGTGCGGCACATGCTCCTTCTTTGAATCATGTGCCATCGTTAAGAACTACACCGTGTGGAGAGTGGGCGATTATGGAGAAGTTTCTGGAAGAGACAAAATGAAAGCTGAGCTCTACACCAACGGACCCATCAGGTAGAGTAAGTCATCCTCCACACTCATTTCTAATCATCCATCCACCTACACCCTCCATGTGAGGCACCTCGGACTTTTTTATCCTGCAGTTCCTCATCATGGTGAAGTCTTTATTAGTGGATACATATTTAATCATTTGAGAAACTTAAAACCCTTGAGCATAATCTCATTTCAGTCAAGTATTTCTCAAGATTCACAACATTACATTGTGAATTGAAAGCCTGAGAATAACAATTATATATCTCACTGATCTACATTCCAACATCAGAAGTGATCGGTTTATTTGAAGTTCTGGTTCTGTCAGGGTTTTATTGTCGTAAATGACTGCCCATAAAGTATTCACAAGGTCTGTAAAAGTCTTTGGCTTGCTTTCTAATATCTGCAAATTTGATGAATTAAAATAAAGAAAAATCATCAGTGGTGGTTTGAGATTTATGGACAGATGTGTTGGATTAAGTGGCATCTGCAGGTTTTTGATTGCAGCTCCTTTTAAACATTATCCCTCAGTCTGTGAAGAAAGGCAGAAAAGATGTCTGACAAAAATGGATCATACTTTGGTTTGTCCTCTCTGAGCTACTATTAAAACAAGGTGCTTTAATGTGATGCGTAGGAGCCAGTCCCCCTGAAGAGTGCCTTAAGTTTGATTTTACTTGCATATTTTAATGATAACAAATAAACTCATCAACAATCAAGACAACACAGCCAAATGATCTGCACTGTACTCTTATTTAAAGCTAGGGGTTGGGATTCAAATGACAAAAAGACTGTCCATCAGTGACATTAAGCATGCATGGATGACAAGTCATCCTCATGAATGTAACATCAAGCCATCAATGTTAAGGCATGCAAGAGCTTGAGAGTGGAAACAAAACAATGAATCAATATAAAAGGAAAAATGAGTCCAAGTGTTGCCAAGAAGGGACAACAGAGTTTACTCATGTTTGCGGATGTCTTACATTACTGATTTGCAGTTTCTCACTTAATGACTAAAAAATAGTTGATCCATCTGATTCCAGTTTCAGAAGCACTTAAAGGTATGGATCATCTGGTCACTGAAAACCTAGATATTTTAGACCAATATTGTGCAAGCAGAGAGTTTTAATGTGTTAAGATGATCCTCAAAGAAGTAAGATTTAATTTCTTTAAGTGAATCACAGTTGTTTTTCCTACAAGGGCTCTTAAAACCTTTCATTGGAAGTCCATGCCATCTGTTTGTTTGCCATATTATTGTGCAGTGTTTACATACGTGCCCTCAATTACAATGACTCTCACAATTATGTCTGAGTAACAGAGTACTCGAGATTTAAAGACTCCTGTGCCACATGACCTGTTGTACTTATTTAGTCTTTTTCCATCAATCATATTTTTCGTAACTTTTATTTTCATTTATTGCTTCTTTATTGTTCAGTTTGAAAGAAACAAGGTACTTGTGCCATAATGAAAGGATGGGTGCTCACTTCTAACCCCTCTACTCTCCACATACATTTCTGAAGAGTTAGCTAATCAGCTGCATGGCCCTTCCTTGCCACAGCATTAACACCCTCAACTGACCCAGGCTCCGTTCATACAAGCTCCAGGTAGTGACATGCTGACACTACCTTCCCACCCCATTTATCAGTTTTTACTAAAGCCCAAAATTATTCATTAAAAATCAAAATGATGGTGTTGAGAGTATCAAAGCTCAATGATTGCATGAGGTGCGGGTAGTAAAACCAATCAGTAATTGTGCTTCATAATTGTGATCTGAATATCCATCAAAGTAATTAAGATTGTAATTTTTGCCATAATCGAGCAGCCCTCGTGTCCATGCACTGGCATGGACATGTGTGCACAGCTGTACAGACAGAAACATACTGATTTATATTATTCATTTATATACTTTTGTACACACTTTTACTTTTAGTTTTGTCTAGTTTTCCTTATATCCATATTTGTGTTTATGTTTGTAACCTCCACCAAGGAGGTTATGTTTTTGACGGCGTATGTTTGTTTGTTAGCAAGATTACACAAAAACTACTGGACGGATTTTGCTGAAATTTTCAGGAGATATTGATAAGTGCTCAGCTTAGAAATGATTAGACTTTGGTGGTGATCCAGATAACCGCCATTAGTGAATGATCGTTTTTGCTTCATAACTGTGTAACTGATAACGACATCAACATGATTCCGAGTGCTAGGTGTGGGTTTTCAGGGTCAAGGAATCATATTATGATGGTAACTTTATCATGGAACTAATGCTTATGGATGTAACAGTAATATGTGAGCTACCTTGGTGCAGGTTTGCGCTCCCCAGGTGCTTTCTAGTTTATGATTTAAAAATCAATAAAAAAAAAAATAAGGACACTGATTAGCCCAGTCATTTACCAGGCTCAATCACGTTTGCTTGAGGCTTTCTTGGATGGATCTGCCTGATGACAGACATGGAGTCCGGCAAATCCAGCTGCATTGCAGGGTTATCCCCTAGTCTGCCTTTGACCACACAGCCAAACTGACAAAATTAGAAGACTAAGCTCAAGGGCAAATCACCATGAATGTTGTCAAACGTACAAGTGCAGTGCATTGCCACTAAAAATAAAAGTGGTGAATTAAACGTTTTGCCTCATAAACACCCAAAAAACATTTTCATGTCTTTCAGTTGTGCTCTGATGGCCACAGATGGCCTCGAGAACTACACTGGTGGGATCTTCAGAGAGTTTCACCCTCTGTCTCTGCCCAATCACATCATATCTGTGGCTGGGTGGGGTGTGACTGAGGACGGGACAGAATACTGGATCGTCAGGAACTCCTGGGGAGAGTTTTGGGTGGGTCTCTCTCTCTCTCTCTGCCTTTTTGAACTATAGACTGCTGTACAGCCTATCCTCTGACAGATGCACCAAATATCAGCCCTGTGGCCAAAACACACACGCTGCATTACATTTAAAGTCTGATCCAACAACAGACAGTGTTCCTGCTTTAATTTTCCATAACATAAGTTTGCATGCAGGATAAATAATGTTCACTGTGTTTGGTTTTCAGGGAGAACACGGCTGGGCGAGAATTGTCACCAGTGCGTATAAAGGTGGAAAAGGTAACTGGTTCAACCTGGGTATTGAGCACAACTGTGCGTACGCAGACCCCATTGTAACATAATGTTGTTCAAAAATGCACAAAACCCTGAATAAGCTGCATGTGTGAATGCAAACACATGAATTTTTCTGCCAGATTTTTCCTCCGAGCCCCTAAGTAAATTTTGTGTGTGGATTCAGGATGAGCTAATGTTTAGATGCAGAAGCAAACTGTCTGGAAAACTGGCCACCAGCAAAGAGAGTGGGTGATGAAGTTTATTTTGTGTGGCTGGCCTGGGATCACAGGTTGTATGATGTTGAACTGAATAATCTTTGTGCACACAATCAAAGTGTTTCTTAATGTATTATGTTTCACAGTTTGTTCATCTGTGCCCTTTTGTGGAAACTGTGATTGTGTCAAATCACATTAGCACTGTTCTTAAGGCAGGAGTGTTTATGTGAAAACAACTGCTGATGCCAAAATAAAGAGAAGAAACACCTCTGTTCTGTCATGGTTGTATTTTTCTCCATGGAGGCCCAGCAATCGTGTTAATTTCAATGTACGGAAAGGGAAATTTCAACAATTTAGCTGTTTGAACAATATTATAAGGAAGGGCTGTCACTTTTACCAAAACCAAACAAGATCAGTTTTTGAGAGTACATGCTAATAACTGAAGATAATCAAACCCTCACTAAAAATGTGGCTTTTTATTTGGGCTCTAACAATGTCACAGTTTGAACAGAGTGATTTGTAGATCTCAAAGGCTATTGAAGATAAGTATGTATCAGAATTAATATTGTTATCTGCTAAAATGAGAGTGTGGAAGTGTTGGCACATTGATATCCATCATTATTGTGCATTGCTTAAAAAAATTACACATCAGTACAACAATGAATGAACATGGCAATAAGAACTGCAAACGTAGAAAAAATGAAATAAAGTGCAATACAAGTAAAGGTTATAAAATATGTATGGATTTTCTTGGAAGTTGCATTACTCTGCAGAAGAAAAGTATTTTTGTTTTCTCTGAGCCTCAGGGCTTTTAATGTGATAGAGACTAAAAGACAAACTCTCCTCCACCTTAAGTTTGAGTAGAAGATTTTAGAGAGGAAAACATGTTTTAATAAGAATAAGAAGTCATAATAATGGTCAGAATTCTTTAGAGAAAATATCTGGGATGTTAAGTCCTTGATTTTGAACCTGATGAATCAGAGAAATGATTTGAGAAGACACGCTCTAGTAAAAAACTTACTTTTTTCTTACTTTTACATGACTGACATGTCAAAACAGTAACCAGATTTCTTTTCAACGAATCATTCTTTAATTTGTGTGACTTATTTTTAACAAATGTTATCTCAAGACGCTTCACAAAAGGGTATTTCCAGGCCTCACAATTTATTCTTTTTATTTAAATATTTATTATTTTATCAGTCATGACCCAACATGAATTCACTGTGAGTACAGCACTTTACCATTTAGCTAAATTCACAGTGGCAAGAAAAAAAAACCTGTTAGACAGACAGGAAGTCTTGAGTGAAGCCACAGTCATGATGAAATGCCATCCTGAGTGTGGGGTCCATAAAAGTGATTTTGACACATTTAGCCAGAGGTAACTGGTTATTTGTTGTCTGAAACTGAGTCAAGATTCAATATACAGACAAAACTTTCATTACCTCCACCAAGGAGGTTATGTTTTTGCATATGTTTGTTGATGTTCATTAGTAAGATTACACAAAAACTACTGGACGGATTTTGCTGAAATTTTCAGGAGATGTTGGTAATGACCCAACTTAGAAATGATTAGATTTTGGTGGTGATCCAGAAACCGCCATTAGCAAATGATCGTTTTTTGCTCAATAGCTGTCTAACTCATGATGATATCAACATGATTCTGAGTGCTAGGTGTGAGTTTTCAGGGTCAAGGAATCATATCATGATGGTAACTTTATCATGATATTATTGCTTATAGATGTAACAGTAATATGTGAGCTACCTTGGTGCAGGTTTGCGCTCTGAGTGCTATCTAGTTAATATCTGCAAGAATAACAATTATAACCTGGCACACAAGATGGGCCCTTCAATATATTTCACTGGTCCATCTGGATATCAGCCCACAGAAAATGTTTGGGAATGGGCAGAGCCTTTTAAAAGCATATCCAGCAGGTGACTGGATGATTGTTCCGTCGTTACGGGCCAATCGGATAATTCAGTAGGCAGGCATTACTGCCACTTTAAGCCACTTCGTAAAACAAACTCTTGCCAAAACGGATGAAAGTGGAGCAAATAAGTCTTTTCTATAAAGAGGATATTAATGTCTTCATTTGTTTTTCATTTAATGCAGAAATGTGGTCACGATCTGATAAAACCTCTACTGAAGCTGTTAGCATCTATGCTAATCTCTGTACGAGCAGTCACTTCCTGCTGTCACTCGTAGCTCGCACCTCTTCCTGCTCACAGTCGTTGTAGATCGGAGCTCGTCTAAGATGGATCTGCTTGATTACAGCCATTAAATAAGGCTGATCCATCTGTTATGAAAATCAGTTTGTACCCCAAGATATAACACATGAATCATGATAAGGTAACTAAAGCCTCTGACATGAACAGTTTTTCAGCACTGTAGATCATGACATACTTGAAAAGTCAAACAACAATAAAACACAATATTTAAAAGACGTTTTGACATGAAATCATGTGCTGGTTTTTCATGTCATGAGACCCCGCCTGGACGGATAATACCACCTCCTGGGCCTAATTTTCAGCTCAAAATAACTCCTTTTCAGTCTACTCAAAACTGCAGCCTCTTCTCTTCAGAGCCATTATCACACATTTCTAAGGAAGGTATTTATTCCCTTAAACGACAGGCATGCTGACTCACTCACTTTAAATTCACCTGTAGAGAAACAGAGACTGCAGGGCTGGGTAAAAGAGCTCGCAGTAACATTTTCCCTCTGACATGCTGCATAACATCCACTCAAACACCATCTAAAGGAGAGTCCGGAGGGTGAACGGTCAGGACTGATTTAACAGAGAATAACAGAGAAGTATTACACTCTGTACTGCACTGAGACACCTCCCTGTAACTCAGAGGAGGGGGTTTTAAGACTCAAACCCTTCTCACATGGAAACGTGTCTTTTGTCTTCTTTTGTTAAGTTAACGGCTGCATGAATCAGTTTTTGTGGATGAGAAACGAAGAAAGCCGTTAAGGACAACGAGTGCTGAGCAATCTGCAGGAAACTTTACATCACTGAAATTAAGTCTGTCGTTTCCTGGAGCTTTAGGAGGCTGATTCCATCGTCATTACTCAGACTAATGGCTGGTTTTTAATGTAGAACTTTTTCATATCTCAACATGAACATTTCAGTGTCTTTCATGAGTCTGAGTTTGTTTTTATCCCCATTCAGTCCAATATTCACCCCCCATCATCTAACCTTCAATACGGACGTCACAGAGTTAATAATGGGGGTATCTCACCTTTTCACAAGCATCATAAAGGCTACAGGAAAGTTTGTAAGATGGTCAGGACAGTTAACTTGACACGCCAGATGGACTGCTCTGTATGTCTCACTAGTCCATCTGGGAAAGAGCCCATAGAAAGTGTTTGGGATGAGCAGAACCTTTCATTGCAAATCCAGCACATGATTGGACAATTGTTCCATCATTCACAATCATTAAGGGCCAATCAGATAATGTAAGAGGTGGAATCTACTGCTGCCGCGTAAAATACAGAATGTAAGAACGAGTAGAACAAACTATCGTCAAAACATGCCGGAAGTGAAGAAGAAATGTGGTCCAGATGCTGTTAGCATCTATGCTAAACTCTGTATGGGCAGTCGCTTCCTGCTGCCGTCTCGCTGGTAGCTCGCACCTCTTCCTGCTCTAAAAGACTCTGATTGGGCCGTGCCCCAGGGCAGCTCACAGTCGCTGTAGATTTGAGTTTTGCAAGATGGATCTGCCTGATCACAGACACTAAATCAGGTTGATCGGCTGCTACACAAGGTTACTGGACAACAGCTTGTGTGCATGAATATCTGATTGTGTGTATGTGGAGCTCCCACTATATGTTCCCAAAGGAGGCACGAGCACAAATTTGTGGGGATGTGGTTGGCCTCTGTGACGCTCTGTTGGAGCTCCTGCTCTTTAAGGCCCCCTTCCCCATATCTGATTAGTAGACCTGTCTGCCTCGTGCTGAGGGTCCAGTTCAGCACTACTCAATCCCACGTTTTCAACAACTCAGTATTCTGTCTACAGTCTATGTTCTGCTCTGGACTTGCCCGCCTCAGCCAACTGGCTTGAACTGAAGGCACAACGGTGGAACAAACACTGGTGGTTCAATTACTGCAGAATTTTTGTCTTGTGCATAGAAGTACTCTACAATATCACTCTTTATTAAAGCTGACCCGTTCCTTTCATGGTGACAGTCTATATGTGTTAGAAACAGATGTAAAACAGGATGAACAACATTTTATTCTTTATTAAATTACACTTTAGAGTTATAAAAGTGGACACTCAGTCAAGATGAGATAAAACATGGCATATATTTTCTTTCTTCTATTATTACAGCCAATATAAGGAATGGTTATGGCAGGTTTGTACCACCCTAATAATGGCTGTAAATATTGGAGAAAAGGTTCATTCATCTGCTGATACCAAAAATCAACCTTTTAGACAAATATTTGCCAATTCTGATATTACTCAGATAATGCTCAACGTGAGCTGAGAGGGAAATGTGACCTCCCTGTGGGGCTCTGAGCCCCACTTTGTGAACCACTGGGCTATATTTTCTTCAAGAACAGCAGAGAATTTGTGTCTAGCAGTAGAGAGTATGGGAAGCTAAGCTTTATGAATAAATCTGAATTTAATGCATATGTTTTATGCATTTCCTTTCTTTGTACTCCCACTTGTTGGTATTAGTGTACATAGGAGTCGATGTGCAGGCGACTGCCTTTTCATTGACCGTGCACTTTAAGTACAAGCTATGATTATAAATACATCTCATAAAGGGGAATACATTTTCTGTGCTGGCGTTTGATTGCTTGTCCTTCTGTGTGCATTAAATCTTGGCTACAGCATCTCAAGAAAGAAAGAAGGATGGTAGACCTTTAAATGAAGTCATGTGGAGTGAAATGCAGTAAACACAGCCCACAGCCTTTTATTTAGGTTTAGATATTTCAAGTTCTTTCATCTCTGCCAGGACAAAAACGTTGAATTTTAATGTATATTTAAAACTTACAAAAGCAAAGAAGATATGCCATTTTTAACTGAACTTAAGCCCCTCCAAGGTTTCTCAGAAAACCTGCAGTGGATTTGACCAAGAGGCTAAGACTGTCTGAGAATAAAAGCAGGATTTGTATTATAAAAGAGTGGGAGTGTGATTCTCAGCTGGAGCTACAAGTTAGAAATTCGACTCGTTGATGCTGTGAAATCTCTGTTGTTTCCTTCTTACTCAAGGACGAGGATTCACACAGGGCATTGTTATTAATCAGTGAGGGTTTAACCACAGTTCACTCAAAGGGCAGTTTAAAGACCGAAAAGCATTTTATTTCACTTTAGTTTGTCATGTACAATTCCTATAACAGACTATATATGCAAATATTTCAGCCCATGTCTTAAGGGATTAATTAAGCATACTGTCTTTGTAAAGAAATGACAATACTGGAATATAAATAAATTATAACACTGTTTTATGGAAACCAACAGAGGACACACATTCATTCATTTACTCTGTTCTCCTAAAATGGCAAATAAGCTTGTCTTTTATTTAACTTATATTTCTTGTTGTTTAGTAGTTCAGGCTGGTTTATTTTTTTTGTGATATAAAAATCTACATCTGTATCTTAAGTAGAAAGAAACGGAGCCCAAAATTGCCCTGCAAGTTTTGGTGCATTTTGGTTTGGTGGTAAATCAATTAATATGAGTTACTCCTGCACGGAGCCCTGAAATGGTTGAAAACACTCTGGGTTTTTTTGTTTTTTTTAGAGTTTTCAAAATGTTCTGCTACCTGTTGAAAATTCACCACATTGTTAGAAGACCTCTGGTAAGTCTTAGGTGTCAGATTTGATTTGCTAATATCCTTCATCCAAGTAAAACTCCCTGAAGGCTACACAGAATGAAGAAGGTGCAGTGAAGGTTATCTGCAACGCCCAGTCTAAACCATTAAAATAAACTTTTTCACTAGACCTGACATTAGTGCACACTTTAAAGTTCTTGGAGCACGCCAGGCCCTTGAAATGTGACAGGTTTGTCAAAATAATCTTTAGGATAATGCAATTCTAAACGAGTCTTTGCATCATATGTGCTTGGCTCTAATCTTTCATTACCACAAGAAACTAATGTGCAAATCCATGTCCTGAGAAGCTCTTAAGTAGAAGAACATGTTTTTAGTGTAATTATAAATTTTCTAGAACGTGATATGAGGTTATCAGCTTCATCGTCAGCTTCATCTTCATCATAATTAATACACAAGAGATTTGTACAAACTGAAACCCCATTCACACATGCACAATCCCCCCAGAAAATTTACTGAACTTAGGGATTTTCATCCAAACCTTACATTAAAATTCCCATGCTGGCCCTTAGTATTCTTTACATTCTCCATTGCTCCTTTGTCCGGCATGTTAACTCCAGGAAGTCATGCTGTGAGGAACAAAGTCAAGGTCGCTCAAGGGCTTGGGCTTGTGTTTATGTGAGAAGAAGAAGAAGAAGCTACAGGGGCCGTCCACAAGGAAATGAATTCACACACACAGTTTTAATCATATGGGCATTTTGTCCACACGGATACGATGTTTTGGGTGCCCAAAAACACACATTTTTGAAAAAGCAGCCCAGAGTGGATGAATTTAAAAAAAAAAAAAAAAAACGCCTTGCATTTCTATGTGCACAACTAATATGGATATTTCAGAAATGATAACGTCATAGCCCTACCTGTCCCAGAATACAGCGTCTCATTCATGCTGCAGAAGCTTCTGAGCTTGTCTTGGTTTTTACAGCAAGACCTTCTGCTCCTCGAAAACCACTGTGAGCAACATGGAGAACAGCATTGCACGTTAATGTGTGCTTCATGTCTTCTTCTCTGGTTTTGGTGTAAGTCTGCGGCAGCATTACAGCACTACTTACAGGCCTGGCATATACATTACAGTGTTTTCTGTGTTTTCATGTGGATGGACACATATCTTGAAATGATGCCGTCTTTACAGAGAACTTTTTGAAAAAGTAAATGTTTTTGTCTCTGTGTGGACAGGGCCACGGTCTTTGCTCTGTAACCTTTCAAAGCTGCTGGATTTGTCGTATTTCATGTCTGTCATCAGATAGATCCGTCTTGCAAAACTTCAAGCTAATACATTTACTCCTGGTCAGAACATGATTGTGACAATCAACATGTTTCATGAGAAAGAGGCTGTTAATGTGATTACATTTTGTTGAAAAATGACTGCAAGTCTCCGCCTACTGCGTAAAGCGTTTGACCGGTGGAACGTTTGTTCAACCATTAATCAACTTTCTTTTCTTATTTAAGATTCTTATTGGGGTTTTTTTTTAGGTTGTCCTAAATTCATTCCCCAATTGTTAACATGCTCAAAAACCCTGACATTTTCTGACTTTACTAAAGTGAGCTGCATGTACGTACACAAACTGCTGAGTTTTTCCTCCCAGACTTAACCTAATTACCTCCGCCAAGGCGGTTATGTTTTTGCTGCCATATATTTGTCTGTTTGTTTGTGTTTGTTAGCAAGATTACACAAAAACTACTGGATGGATTTTGTTAAAATTTTCAAGAGATGTTGGTAATGGTCCAACATAAAAATTCTTAGATTTTGGTGGGGATCCAGATAACCACTATTAGTGAACAATTATTTTTGCTCAATAACGGTCTAACAGCTAAGGCAAACTCAAGACCTACCTTTTTACTCTAGCTTTTAGATGATTATAGTTATTATTGTTTCTTATTACCTTTTTATTTATTTTTAATCCTCTTAATCTGTTTTATTTCTATTTTTCAGTTCAGATTTATTATCTGGAATTTTATTCTCTGTTGACTGCTTTTCTTTTTACCATCCTACTTTAGCTGATTTTATTACACATATGGTTTTAGGTTATTTCATTTTACCATATTATTTATTTAAATTTTATTATGTTAGTTCATTTATTTATTTACCTTCCTTTCCCTATAGTATTTTTTATCTAATCTGTTATGATTTTCAATTATAATTTAAGTATTAGCTCCTGTGTTTCCTCAGTCTTTTAATTCTGTTTTCTGTTTAGATTTTCCTTTTATGTCGCTGTGCTTTTGATTAATTTAGTGTGGGTGTTGTATGTGAATTGCGAGGGTGGGTGTGGTCTTTTATTTTCTTTGTATGCAGTTTTCTACTTTTTATGTCATTTATTGTTATTTCATTTTATTCCTTATGTGAAGCACTTTGTGCTACACATTTTTTGTATGAAAAGTGCTATACAAATAAAGTTTGATTGATTGACTGAACTAATAATGATATCAACATGATTCTGAATGCTAGGTGAGGGTTTCAGGGCTAATGAATCCTATGGTAACAGTGAGCAGTAATGATAAAAATAGTGACAGAATGCAGAAATAATATCAACATCAAAGAATAATGCCATTTTAAATCAGTCCTTGCACCACGTGTGCTTGGCTGTTCATCAATAAAGGAATGTGCAGACATATACTGAAACTTAGAGGCAAGTATGTAAATGAAGCCAGAGTTGAACTGGTGCTCAAAATGACAACCCTGCATTGAAAAAATAGAATTTAAAGGAAAGAACACACAGAATTTTAAGGAATGATGCTCTATTTTGACTTGATTTTTATAAAGATCTTATTTTGTGTAGGCTAAAATTCCTTTTTTGCGCTTCTGTGTATTTTTGTCCAGTTCTCCGTCTCTCAGCCTGTGTGGACTAAAGCCAGACTGCACATCTGGATAACAGCAGAGCATTGTGTCCCCTCCCTTCTGGTACTTTGGGGATGTAAATGCTCATTCATGATGCCAAACAAACTAAAAAATGTGAAATCTGAGATGTTTGCCTCTTTAATCATCATAAACCACTTTCTCCTTCAAGCTGTTGTGGCATTAGCAGGGCCATAAAGGGGGGCAGAAGATTCTAAGGGCCCTTTACTGACAGGGGCCCAATCCGTTTTAACTTTGTGTCACTTTTGTCTGTTGTTTTTTTTATTTTAATTGTGTTTTAAATTCTCTGTAAAGTGTCATTGAGTGTTGAGAAGGGCACTTTTAAATAAAATGTATTATTATCATTAATAATAAAAATATTTTATAATAGGACTTAAAAGAGCTCTTATCTCTTCAGTTACAAAAAATACCAAGCTTTTCTTGTTTTTATCTGCATTGAGATTTTTTTGAACATTTAGGATATTGTTTTAGTTCGTGCTCAGACAGAGAGAGCACATGTTGAGGCAGGACTTAAGGCTACCTGACCAGTAGCAACTCTGCCATTCCTATACCAGAAATTCTCAATTGAAAAATTGATTGCGATATAAAAAAATTCACCCCCCATACAGTGAGAGCACAGTGCTTAGCAAATTTATAAGACCATCTTTCATAAAAAAAAATATCTAAATGTTTTAGAATTCAATTACTTATTTAAAATTGAACATGTTTTGTCATTGAACATCCATTTTGAGCAGGAATGAGAAATTTCAAACTGAATTCACCTTTTATATCAAAACTTGAGGCACTCACTGGGCTTCTCTGAGAAGTCAGAAATTAATCAAGCAAAATATTCAACCACTGAAGCTATTTTTCTGCTCAGGAATGCAGGTAAATTCAACTCAATTCAAAGCTTTATTGTCATTATAAGACAACAACAAAACTGAGATAGCAATTCCTTGGTGCTTAAAAAACAACAGACAAAAGAAACAAGACGATAAAACAATAGTGTCAGGAAAATTTCCCAAACTGCCCCTGACTGACAGCCCATGTGGAAATAACGACAGGAGAAAGGAGTCTTTTGATCATTTACTTGCAAGAACTACGAGCACTTTACAACCAAGGGAACTTCCTCACGCACTGAATTGTGCATCTAAGCTTCTCATTTAAAAAGTCGAGTCAGTTTAGAGTTACACAAACATGCGTCACAACAGTGGTCATCTTTCTCATTCAGAAACTGTGAGTTCTTCTGCTGATCTGATGGCGCAGGCCTCTGCTATCAGAGACAAGATATTCTGTTTTGATTTCTCGTTTCAGCGTGAAGGTTTTTCACACAAACATATAAGAGGATCATAATATGTGATATCATAATGATAATAGATATATATACATTTTCTTTATAGATCGTAAAAACATATGCCAGTAAATAAATAAATAAATAGGTGAACCGTATTAACTGCTAAAGTGCAAGTGCATATCGAAATGCAAAAATGGCAGCATTAATGGTTAGTGTTAAGAGCTATGGGGGAAAAAACTGTCTCTATATACACCAGCCAAATTGAAAATTAATGGCTAACAATAGTCATCATATCTTAACATTAAAAATATAATTGCAGTTAAAGAGCTTCAACATGCTGGTGTATTTACAGTTATACAAATACAAATATGATTTGGTAATTATCAATGCTGTTAATTAGGGCAGCTGTGGCATAATGGTGTTCTAATAAATTTAAGCACTAGATATATATTGTCATACTTGTTTTCATTTACTTTACAGATGCTTGGTTTGAAAAATCTGTGCAGGGCTGGTTTGGGATGGGGCCCAATCTGATATCTCTTCATGGAGCCAAACATTTCTGGCAGCGCCCCTGCACTGTGTCGCTGCTCTGTTTTCACTTGTGCAGCTTTTCCTGTCTGCTCGAGTCAGATCTTGAAAGTCATCTGCTTGTACTCCTGTCATAAGGTCAGAGTGAAGACAGGACATTCCTGTACTTCTGTGCGTGCTTGAACAGAAACGCTGGTGCGCCGGCAGACTCGAAAACTAACTGGTCTAACAGGTAACTGAATGCTCTCTGAGGCCATAATTAGAGCAGTTTGTCAGCGCAGGCTCCCGTAAATTAAATTCTTCTCTGGTTCTTGTTTCAGATCTCATACAGAGCTGCACAAACACACTGCAGCCGTCTTCTGGTGATTAGATTTCTGCTCTCAATCACTTAATCTCATTTGTCCCATAGTCCTTGGCTTCTCTCCATCTGTTGGAATCTGTGTGGACAGGAGCCAGCTTTTCACTGATCACTAATCAGACAACGATCTGTCGATAGTGGAAAGATTCACACATTAATAACTTGAGAATTCAACAACTTTAGTTTGCGTGTTTCATCATGTCTGTCGTCCCCTCCGCTTCTCATCGGCCTCGCGCACACGTGCACGAGCTCAGACAAAAACACTCAGTCAAGCTAACATGAGTTAGCATGACAAACACCGGAAATTGGTGTATTAACGGTCAAGAATAAAGCTACTTCGACATAAATAATTAAAACTTGTGGCGTAAAGGTACATTTATCAGCGAGGTATAATATTAAAATCTCGTTTACTGCAACTTTAGCCTGTTTTATGAGGTTTCATAAAGTATCTTTCTTTGAGGTAGGGTCATTTTTGGTAACTTATCCCAGCATATTGATCACTTATGCAAAGCTACTGAAAAGCAATGTGTGCATATAAAAAAAATATTAAAATTCAGAAATGAACCTACAGAAGAGGATAAGGGCCACTGAAAATATTAGATGTGGATAAATATAAAAAATGAAGTTGAAAAAAGGCGTAATTGTAAGATTAAAGGCAAAATGCTTAATCTTAGAATTTGGGGGAAAAAAGTTAGAATTTAACTCTGTAAAAAGGTCAGATTTTTTAATTAAAGTCAGAATTCAATTCTAAGAAAATGTAAATAAATAAATAAATAAAATCTGAGATTAAGGTCAGAATTCTGACATTAAAGTCAACTCTGAGAAAACGTTAGAGGTCTGGGGGGAAGTCAGTATTAAGGTTTATGTCTAAATTTTGAGATTAAAGTTAGATTTCTATGACTAAGAGAAAAAAAAGGCTTAATTCTGTCAGATTTCTGAAATTAAGTTTAAAATGTTGACATATGCTTCAGAATATGACTTTTCTTAGCTGAAAAAAAAAAAAAAATCAGTTGCCCTAATTCTCTCCTGCAAAAATCACACTTTGTTTGATCAACAGTAAATTTTATGATGCTTCTTGATTGGTGTCAAAGAAATAACTTTTTTTGGTAAATACCATAGGCCTACTGTATAGAATCATTATTTATATTTTCTGTGGTTTTATATGGGCTTGTGTCCCTTTATTTTTGTAATAAATTGCTCTCTTTCAGGGAGTCTCATTCTTCCACACATTGAAACTACAGACATTAAATTATATAAGAGCACACTCAGACACAAATTAATAGAGCTGTATGCCTGTAAGATTTAAGACATTTTTTTAAATTTCTTTTTCTATTATTTATATTTATTTTTTGTATAATTATTTTCTTTTTTTGTATCTATCTTTTAAATATATCTTTTTAATCTACTTTTTGAAACAGCTATTTGAATCCTAATTTCCCTGCGAGACCTTCCCAAATGGATTAATAAAGTTTTATCTAATCTATCTAATCTAATTACAAATTACTGTGAAAAAAACTGATTTTTCAGAATGTTGAAGGAGTAAAAAAAATACAATGCTAATATATTTATGCTCAGATGTGATGATCTTTTTATACTTTCTATCTTTTATACTTCTTCATAACTTGTCCGCTGTCGTTTACAGAACAATGGTAAAGTCTTGTGTGTTTTATTTTGAAATCCTGCACTTCCGGAGTGTCTCCAGCTTGACGGAGTGGATGTGAACCGGGCTGAGCGGAGCAGTGCGTGTGAAACAGCGGCAGACTGCTGCTGCTCTGTCGACCGTCCCTGTGAGCCCGGGGTGATTTTTATTTTTCACTTTTTATCTCTCTGATTTTAATCATCTGGAGACACCAGCAGGTCCTTTGTTTTATTTTAAACACCCGGTGCAGCCTCAGAGGGACCCACCATGAGCATCATCACCGGGCTGCAGAGCTGAAAACAGTCTCCGATCTGAAGGAGCCAAAGAAGATGCCTCATGGACCGCTCCATCACCACCAGTGCGCCACTTCAGGGCATCCAGACCGCCGAATAACAAAGACATGCCGAGGTTTAGTGTCAAATGGATGGTGGCGGTGCTGTTGATTGTGGTGGTCGGCGGGGCTTTCTTCTTCTGCGAGTATCTCATCTACTTCCCCACCATCCTCAAGTGCGGCTGGCCGGAGATCAGCCATGCGAGGGCCGGGGGAGAGGGCATCGACGGCCGGCCGGAGGACTCCACAGTCCGCGCTATGGTGCTGTCGGACACCCACCTCCTGGGAGCCGTGGGGGGACACTGGTTCGACAAGCTGAGGAGGTAATGGCATCTCCCCTCTTCATTAGGACCCATCTTTCATTGTCCCTCTTTGTTGTGTGATTTGTAAACAATAACAACCCCACAGTCTGACGCGTACTTGTTGTCCCCACAAGGGAATGGCAGATGGAGAGGGCTTTCCAGACCGCTCTGTGGCTGCTCAGGCCTGAAGTAGTCTTTATTCTCGGGGACATCTTCGACGAAGGCAAGTGGAGCTCGCAGAAGGTAACCCTGCTTTTCTCCTTATTGTCTGCAAACCCACACTGCCGTGAGGATGATGATGGTGGTGCTGATGCAGAGCAGAGGCCAGCACTCTTTTGTCATCATCCCCATGTTCATCATCATCAGGGATGTTTATGACTATTTTGAGGCCCCAAGGGGCAACAAAGAGAAAATGAGGCCCCTTTCCTTTGTCTGTGGTGACCATGAGGGCCACAAAACGTTGTTATCATGATCAGGGGCCAAATGTCAAGCTGAAGCATGCTCTCAAGTAGAAGTGCTTCGAGAACACAAACCTCCACCAAGGCATTTTCAACATTGTTGGATGAGTTATTGTCAAAAATGTGGAAAACTGCCCTATCTCGCACTGTTAACAAACCCTGTTGTGGCGATTTGGATCTCGACCAAAACCTGATCACTTCTCCCTTGTGCCATGAGCAACATTCCCTGAAAATGTCATGGAAATCTGTGAAGAATTTTTTCAGTTATTAGCAAAAATGTGGAAAACTGCCCTCTCTCACACGGTTAACAAATCCTTAAAAAAAATTCCTGGATCCGCATCCGGATTCACATCATCACCAAAGTTTAATCACTTCTTCCTTGTGCCATGACCAACATTCCCTGGACTTTCATCAAAATCCACTCTATTTTTGAGTTATCCTGTTCACAAACAAACACAAAAAAATATCATCTGCCAACTTTGTTGATCATTAGTGTTGTTCTTACACTCTCAGTAAGACAATAAAAAAAACTAATACAGCAAAACAATAAAAACTGCTGCTGTTGGATAGAAACTTTATATTACTATTTTCATGCAATAAAAAATTACAAATCGGTGCTTTTAGTCGCCTTGAGTTGTTTTATCGAAACTAAGTGAAAATAATACACATTTGCAATTATGACAAAATGATTTTTAATTCAAATTTACAGTGATTTTTGCATTTCATGAAAAAAGTAATTTTGGAGATGTGAGGTCTCTGCACCACTCGAGAGTCCCCTTTCATAGCACCTGTTGCAGGACTACCCCAGTTTGATAAACCTTCGTCTTACCAGAGTCTTTTCAGTGCACTGTGGTGAAATTATTACCTTAGATATGTTACTTCAACATTGCCAATCACAAAGACAGCTTGTTCACACTCGGAGGTAAAAGAAAACATTTAATTCTAATGATATTTGGTGTTCACGTAAAACTTATTGGTGATAATGAACGCTTTTTATTGATTGGACAGCTGATGTCAGACAGTATTTCTAAAGTACATCAGAAATGTTTAAGTTTGTCTAACAGTGTTTTTAATACTCATCTACAAACACCCGACAGTATTTTCTTGTCTTCAGTCTTTTACTGAGGCCAGGTCTATTAACAAATCAAATCAACAAAGTATAAATAAAAGTAATTCAAATTGCAAGTTAGTTTTAAATTGTTTCTGAATGGACAGAGGCCATCAACAACAGAATGGGTCTAACCTCGTACCACGGAGGGTGAGGCTCGATAAAGATGCTTGGCAAAGGCTCAGTTGTCCAAAACTGCTGGTAATTGTTGACAAAATTTTAACAAGTGGTAGTGTTGTAGATTATCAGGATGCAAAAATGTTGCAAAAAAACAAAAAGACACGAAGACAGAACCAACTTACAGCCTTCTTGCGGGTTTATTGACGATGCAGCAGGGAATACAACTTCACGCAGCTCTCGCCAGACGGACTCCTGCCTAAATTTCCAGATCTACCTTTAAAGTCAGCCAGAGAACAGACTGTCATCTTAGGCCCAATAACTGCCCCAACTGCAGAAACTAGCAAGGTCCACTTTCTCAGACGTTGTCTACTTGGGGGTGCTAGTTAGATGGAGTGGGTAGCATCCGTGCATGAAAGGCACTTGCATTTTGAGGCTGTCCCAGGTTCGTCCATTTGCCAAGTGTCTTCCCCTGCTTTCTACTCCATCAGCTGTCTCTGCCTTACCATTGAAGGCCAAAAAAAACACCCAAAAACAAAAAATGTTTTTAACTTTTTCAGATTTGACAGTGCTCTCCTACTTCTGGTTCAAAGTAATGCTGGCCGACCTTTGTGCACTATCTGAATTACACATAGAGGTTAGAAATGTTCATACACTGCCAACGTATCTCTGCAGTTAAGACAGTGCCCCTTCCCTCCCTTCAGTAAAAATAATGCAAGCATGTTTTCTCAATTGCACTAACAGACCTTGCATCTAAAGTACAATATATATGCTCATAAGCGTACTTCATAAAAGTGAAATTAATGCATTCTTATGTTGACTTTTGGGTATATTTCTTCAATATTTGTGAAGTCTTTGCCAAAGTAGTCCTAATAAAAAAGAGACAGACAGAGGACCTCTGCGTAAAGTCATGTGAAGACAATCACAGTAAGAAAAGACAGTTCACAACCTCTTATTATTTTAGGTCTAAATTGTGTTTAAACTCCTTTTTCTTTTCTGCTTGGGAGAAAACACTGAATTTCTAAACAATAGTGGTAGTTTATTGTTTTAATGTAAAACAGAATTCTTAGAATTATAGGCAACATTTTGAGAATTGGTTGGAACTTAACCTGACACACAGGATGGACCGTTCAATATATTTCATGAGCCCATCTGGGAAAGAGCCCATAGAAAGTGTTTGGGAATGGGCAGGACCTTTCAAAAGCACATTTAATTGAATTGAATTGAATTGAATTGAAAGCATTTATTGTCATTGTACTTTGCAGTACAATGAAATTCAGAGTGCTATTCCACTGAAAAATACGCATTAAAAAAACAAATACAACAATTTAAAAGACACAGTTTAAAATGCAGATTACTTTATAACAGACAAATCAGATAATGTAGCAGGCAGGCGCTACTATGGTGGTGTAAAGAACAGAACATGTTGGAAATGGAGTGAAAATATCTTTTCTATCAAGAAGTCTTCAGTCTTGTAAATTTAAGACAGTGTCTGGGGTTTTCAGTATATTTTTAAAACTCATTTTAGTTTAAGATATAACTTTTCAAAATTAATAGAAAGTCAATAACATATAGAAAAAGTTGTTGGAATTTGCGAGGAACCCTCGCCCCCTCTCAGAATTTCCAAATGTTGCCGACCTTTATGTGCAGTTAACAATGAACAGGGCTTTACATCCGGCTCCTGTAACCAAGAGAGAGAGAGGGAGAAGCATCTAAATTGCAAAAATGTTGGCAATGTTTGTTATTTTTTAGCAGCATTTGCAAAAGTTGTCCCATCCAGGCCTGACAGGTTACAGGTTTTAAGGAAAAAATTACCAAGAATAACGACAGCAAAAGCAGCAGCAACCTCTCTTTCAGCCTGTGCTATCCTGCTGTATAAGAACAAAAGAATAACCATCTCCTGGGAATCCTCACATATCGTTTGCAGGATTGTCAAGCAGGATAAGTCAACTCTAATGTAAGAAAGAGAAAGTGTGCTGCACAAAAAAAAAGCCTCATTAAAAAAGGAAACAGTGCTCACCGACTGTAAAATCTTCACTAATCTACTACATTCCCCCGTCAGCTTCCTTGTACATTTTCTCACTCAGCTGGCGTCTTCGCTGTAATTTGTATTCTGTAGGTATAAAGCAAGAGGAGGGGCGCAGATCCAGGAATATACAGGCCGAGAAATTCTGGAAGTAGGTCAGCAAGTACAGACTGTTTGTATTACAGATCGATATGTTGTTTTTCCTGGAGTGATCAGTTCAAGGTCTACTTTGCAAGTCAGCAAAGAGGTCAAAAGTAAGAAAATTAGTTTGATATCCCAGTCATTTCCTCTGTAAATTTATCTGTGATAGCAGAAAAACCCAATTCTGTTACCTTGTGCTAGAATACCTTGTGCAAGATGAATAATTGAAGCTCTTCTGTGTCTTGAAATAATTTATCTGAATTTGCACAGCTCATTGAAACATTCAATAATAAAAAATGCCCACTGAACTGACTGACATTTTTATTGACCACAAGCAATTCAGGCCGTGTTTTATCCATTTTAAATCCTTAACTGGGACTTTTATTAGGTTTTCAGGAGAATGTACCAAATGACAAGTGAAATGAGACAATTTCACCTGAAATCAGACAAATATTCTTACTTGGATTTGCATCTTTAAACGTGTATGGATATTTCAGCCAGGACCACCAGGTGAAGTAAAGACACCAAAACAGATATTTGAATTGAGCTTACTGTAATTATTAATGTTAAGTCAGAAAATGGCATTAAGGAGGAGCTGCGAGGGAGGAGGGTTGCAAAGCAGGTCGTAGCTGGATCAGCAAAGAGCAGCTTAAACAAGTTGCTCTGAGTGCATTTAGCTTAGAGGCAATCAGCTGGCTGTCAGCAGTGGTGGGCTAACTTTGGATCAGCTGCCTAACAATGCTGCCATAATAGCAATCTTGACTCTTTGTCCTGCCAGAATGCTATGATAGATATGTTCACTTTGGACTTTTGTTCAGAGAAAGAAGAAGATGAAAAATATCTAATAACTTTCAGACACAAAATGAAAGTTTTTGCTGAAAATCTATTACTTTGTCAAGAAACTGTAGCAGGCTGGATGAAGATCACTCAGAAAAATACTAGAAGTGCTTCGAGAGCACAAATCTCCGCCTAGGCATTTCCAACATTGTAGGGTGACTTATTGTGAAAAATGTGGAAAACAGCCCTATTTGTTAACAAATGTTAACAAATGATCAGTTAACAAATGTTAAAAAAATTCTTGGATTCACATCTGGATTCAGATCACTGCCAAAAACTAATCACTTCTCTTTTGTGCCATGACCAAAATTCCCTGAAAATGTCATGAAATATGTTTATAATTTCTTTAGTTATTCGTGAAAATATAGAAAGCTGCCCTATTGCACTTTGTAGAAATCCTTAAAAGAATTCCTAGATCCGCATCTGGATTCAGCTTACCACTAAAATATTATTACTTCCTCTTTACACCGTGACTAACATTCCCTGAAAATCTCATCAAAATCAGTTTATAACCTTTCAAGCTACCTTGCAAACAGGCAGATGGACAATTACCTGTACAAATTACTGACATATCTTAGTAATGTTGCAACATTAGCTGTCCAGAACATCAAAATACGTTTTTACTACTTCTTAGTTTTTTGTATTTATTTACCCATAAGTATATAAACAGTTCACCTGAAAATATACTTAAAAACATGAGTGTGGGAGTCAAAGAAGCCTGTAAAAGGCTTATAGAGCTCACCTAAAAGACACATAGAACGATCAAAAGTAGATTTCAAACATCAATTATTAAGTGCAGCAATTATGTCCAAAGAATAATATTGAAAAGTATAAAAAGTACAACAGAATGAAACAAGGAAGGCGTTTAGGAACAATCCCTCACTGGTCATTGCTTGTTGTATGCACATGTAGGATGGATGGTCTTCTCCGTCTACAGATAGACTTAAACACTGGCACCTTCTTATTCACAAGGCTGTTTTGGGTCTGGTCTCATCACACCTTCAAACGCTCATCAGTCAGAGGACTACAGGATCTCATAGCCCCATCCCAGGATCTCCTCTTGCTGTCTGTTTCTAAGATCAGGACTGAGCTGGGTAAAAAGGCTCTTGAATTTGTTGCTCCCTTTAATTGGAATAAATAAAAAAAACACCTGAAACTGAATGAGCTGGTTCCTCTGGACACTTAAGACGATGTTAAATGACTTGGGTGCAGAGTCATCTGGCTGCAGATGCTTTGACTGATACATTTCTTATCACAGTCTATCTTGACACTTAGATGTTATTTATTGTTAGCCATTGTATTTCAAGTGCCTTTTTCGTAGGTTCGGCCAAGTTTGTTTACTGTGCATCTGCCTATCTTGGTCAGGACACTTGTGAAAGAGTTTTTTTTTTTATCTCAATAAGAATTTCTCCTGAATTAATAAAGTCTAAAAAAGAATTAATGACATTTTCATAGAGATGTGATTACTGATTCACATCATAGATTAACTGCAGCACTGAATTTCACCAGTATTAATGTCCCCTATTACCTTCTAGTGTATGTAAGTTTTCTTAGTGACTGTGATTGCTGAAGTAATACATGCAGGACGCTGCTTTTGCCACAAGGCATCAGAAAGACTGAAGGTCTGTCTGACTGAAGAGGCTCAGTAACTGTTGCTATGAGAGGGGTCTCTCTGATTGGTTGCTGAGTAGACCAATTATAGAGCCAAAGGGTCACTTTTGTGCCATTTTCTGCTTGATTCATCTCCACAGAGGGCTTCCACATGGAGTGGTGCAGGAATGAGTCCAAAAATACAAAAGTGAGTTAGCATTTGGCCCTCCCTGGTTCCCAAGGCTTGAATTTTAAAGCGTTTTTTGTTTTGAAGGGCAGTTTCTAACAAACTGGTAACAAGGACGACAAAAATGGCCAGGGACCCAACAGCAAGCCTTTCTGATCGTTCTTTAGTGATCAGATATTCATACACTGTTGCCACAACCATGAGCACCAACTTGACCAGACCAATGGATTATGACAAATCCTCAAATAAGAGGTAATGTGATGTAAGAAGTAATTTCTGTAACTGCTTCTAAGTCGAGCCGCCATTTTGTCGTTCCAATTGTAGCTTATAAACAGCTTTTCACTCCCAAATTAAAAAAATAATGAAAAGTAGGTATGTTCTACAGGGTGGGCCATAAGTTTCCATACATAGGAAAAATAATCATTGATGTTGGACAACCGTTTTTATTTAAATAATGTGCTCTATGATTACCATTGTTTCTTTTTTTGTGATCAACTTTTTATTTGATTTTAACAGGTTAAAAACAGAAAAACAAAAATTTAACAGAGCTTGAGGGGCAAAAATGTCCGTGTACCAAAGTACATGTGCAAAAGTCCACCGCGGGTTCCTTTTGGGTATCGGTACATGAGTTAACAGGCAAGCATTAAATGTCTGTAGCACCTTGCCCATCAATAAACACGTTAAATTACATGTGTTCAAAGAACATAAACAAAAAACAACCAAACGACCATCCAGGCCCCTAGCTACGTAAAAAACGTTATAGGAAACCTAATGACTCAAGCATTTTTGAAGGTCGTTTATTACCATAGACCACATCTCAATGACAGAGTCTTTTGCTTCATGGAAATCTTCAAGTAAGCTAGTAGATAAGAAACCAAGCCCAAACAGACAGACAGTGAGGAGGTTTCCAACGAGCCACCAGCTTTTTTGCCACCGTGAGTCCGGCATGTTTTCCACTGTTGATGAACTTGACTTAGCACAGTTGAAGTTATGCTTGTAATGCCGTTGGTGATACGTTCCTTGAGATGATTTATGTCTCGTATCTTCACCTGATACACCATGGCCTTCAAGTGCCCCCAAAGATACCCTAGAAGATGCATCAAATGCATCTTCTAGGGTATCTGAAACATAAAAAAAATATACTTTATACATTTTCCTATGTATGGAAACTTATGGCCCACCCTGTATATCAGCAATGATCCAAAACACAGTGAAAATCCCATTGGCTTTCAGTCAAGAGAACCAGTGAGATGCTAACTTCTGCGCTGACCTGTAAAAATACAAAGGTAATCCCTGCAACTCTACATGTCCACGTTTGTTAGAAAAGAAGAAGAAAATTGAAACATATGTAACATTTTTTCCAGACACAAATGAAAGTTTTTATCACTTTCAATCACTCACTTTGTCAAAAAATGGAGGAGAGTCAGGAAGAATGATCATTTACAGTCTTTAAAATTCTGTTAAACTTAATTAAATTATTACTGATATATCTCAGTAACATTAGCTGTCCAAGTCAATGAAAATATTTATGACACTACTGAGTATTAACAGAACTAGTATTAATGTTTTCTTTTACCTTTAAGTGCATGTAAGTTTTCTTTGTGAGTGTGATTGTTTAATTTAACTCACTACTTTCACCACAAGGCATCAGAAAGACTGAAGGTCTGTCTGACTGAAGAGGCTCAGTAACTGTTGCTATGAGAGGGGTCTCTCTGATTGGTTGCTGAGTGGACCAATTATAGATCCAAAGGGTCCCTTATGTGCCATTTACTGCTTGATTCATCTCCATAGAGGGCTTCCACATTAACTCTCAAAACAGAACAACAGTCCCTAATTCACTTACTTTGTCCCCAAAAATACCTAAAACCCAAAGTTATTCAGAGAAAGATTAGATATAAGAGCAGGCAGATTCTTGAGTTTCAGACCTCAGAAAGTGGAAAAGCTGCTTTTTCTGCCTGATAAATCCTTCAGTGAATCTTTTGACCATGAAAAGTCAGAGTTGACGGTTTTGTTCCAGGTCTTACTGTCTGTATTTTATAGAAAGGGAAATTAAAGTAACAGGCAGCATTTGTAAAGTATTTTTATTTTTTGTAAACTGTCTCATCTTTATACTTAAAAAACAGCACCATTATCTCATAAAACTCAAAGATGTCTTTGATTTGCATGTTTTCTCTGGTTAATAAGTCATTAACATAACAAATGAATCTTCATAACTCAGAGTGGAAAGTGTTTTCCATTTCTTTCCAGTAAATGGCTTCAAAGAATTATTAGTTATTAAAGTTACTGAGCTCTGATCTTGAGTCGACGTACTAATTCTTTGAACGTTGATTAAAAAGATCATTAGGGAGTTGTTTGCAGATGCATTAGTATAAAGATCATCACATAAACACACCGCAGTGAGGTAATTAAAGGTCTCCTGCGAGGGTCCTCAGTCCTACAGGTGCAAAAGTCTGTAGTCTGAAAGTCACCCAGCTCTGACACCCATGGGGGTCACACGGTGACCCTCTGAGATCACATTAGCTGGGATCATGAGCGTTCCTGTGGGAGGTTTGTCTTATCAAAGGTTCGTACAAAAATATGCCTCAGCTGTGTTTGTATTGTCCTCTGTTTCTCTGCAGCACTGGGAGGACGATGTGAGGCGTTTTCACAGGATGTTCCGGCACAACACAGACACAGAACTGGTCGTACTGGTTGGAAACCATGACATCGGTTTCCATTATGAGTAAGGACGTCTTTTAAAGGCTCATTGTTTTTATAGTTGGGTCTGTCTGCCTGTCTTTCCTGTTCTGTCTATTTGTCTAGAGTGATCAAACTGTAGTAAAAGGAGGGGAGGATTCAACTGAGAGTTTCGGCTTAAGAAGGAATTTTGTTTGTTTTTCACTGCCCCTGCACAAATTTTTCATAACAAACCCTGAGAAGGTGTTGAGAAGAGAAACAATTTCAATAAACCCTCAAACTGTTGCAACAAGAAGAAGTGAGCTCAGAAAGACCAAATTTCACAACCCCTGGGGTTGTTGTTCTGGGTCAAAAGCAGAAGTTGGTGGTTCAAGCAGAAAGTATATTTCTGATTTGCTTTTTTTAGATTAATTTTTGGAGAACAAACTGCAAAAGAACTTAAATCTTACCGAGTGCATTTTTGATTTTTAGACTAAAACAATCTATAATTATTAAGCCACATTTCCCTGACAAGTCAAGACTCAGCATCTTCTTACAGTATACTGTATAATGACAAAAGTCGGGTTGTGTGAGGTACGTGGCATGAGGCTGAACATGTGCCACAGTGTTACAGCTCAGTTCTCTCTCTGTTCAGAAATCTCGGGACAGATGCTAATGCTATAAATTGCTGTACATCAAAGGTTCTCAGCTGATCTGGCTTTGTGACCTACCATCACCCCTTTAGGTCAAGCTGTGACACAAATCAAGAAAAATGTTCAACTTCTCAAAATTATTAAGTAAAAGATGCTGCACTTGAAATCTGAGATAGAACAGAATATCACAGTAACACAAAAAAGATGAACCAGAAACCAAAATACCTGCATGTGGCAATGCTGGAGAGTGAAATATTTCCTTTTACACTCAATTAGCTGCATTTTAATTGAATTTTAAAGTGCATTTAAGGGACATAAGGCTTCAAGACTATAAATCTAACTGTAGCTGTGATAACCCTGTGTCAGTGGATGCATACTGAACAGCTCTGTGTCAATAATATTCATTTAGTAGCACTAAATAAGCCGAGGCTGCCACAACACAACATACTTCAGTGACTTCAGTTTTTTTTAACAGACTCAACAGAGCGTTCATGCTCAAACAGGAAATAAAAAGTCCTGCTACTGAGAGTTGTTTAAAAAAAAATCTTAAAAACATGTAGCTTTAGCCGAGTACCTGCTTACTGAACATGCAACAAACACCTTTCTATTAAAACAGGTGTTAATTAGCACCACCTTTTGATAAAGAATGTGAATAGATGCAAATTAAAAGCACAGGGTTTTTTTTCCTAACACTTTTTGCCCAGGCAAAGGCTCGTGACCCTCTGAAAAAGGGTCCACGACCCACTTTTGGGTCACAACCCACCAGTTGTGAATCTTGCTGTACATGGTGCCAGATTCTCTGCTTAATTAAGGAAATGTGGGAGAAAACAAGCCACAAAAACAGCGTGGGATCATCACAAGCTATCAGTCCATCAAACTTTATTTATAATGTACTTTTCATACAGAAAAAAAATGTAGCAGTGCTGTACATTCAAGAACATAAGCAGCTAAGAGTCAGGGAATACACAGTAAAAAACAAAACCCATCCCACCACGCAACCCACATTCAGCACACACAACCACTCATGCGCACACACACACAGACACACACAGATGTACACACAAGGACACTAAGTGAGGACTCTTCAAACTACCACAGACGACTGAGGAAACGCTGTCTTGAATTGAAAATGAGGGAACACAGTACCTAAGACTAAACTGATAAAACCATGAAAAGATATAATTAAGGTAATAAAGCGTTAAAAGTTAGTTGAACTAAGACAGTCTTAAAACCAAACAATAACAGAAAATAAATAAAAGAGGTAATAAAACATAATATAGTAACTCTGAAACTAAAATAGAGTAAAAAAACACAAAATGCATATTAAGAGAACAAAACAAAAATCAGCTAAAAGCCAGACTAAAAAGGTCGGTCTTGAATTTGCTTTTGAAGATATGAACAGTAGGTGCTGCTCTCAGGTCTGCAGGTAAACTGTCACACACTTGGGGGCCATAATAATGAAAAGAAGCTTCATCGAATGTTTTAGATCTAACTTTGGGAACTATTAAAATACCACTACCTGAAGACCTGAGGGCTCTACTGGGCTCATATGGTAAAAGCAAATCAGATAAATAGGGTGGACCAAGACCATTAAAGGATTTAAAAACCAATAAAATAATCTTAAAATCAATACCGAAAGATACAGCTACAGACAGTTTGTATGTATCCACTTAACTTTCCGCTACACTGCTGCTTTGATAAGGCATGTCTCAATCCTTTTTTGCCTAAAATTTTTTATTTGCCGAAAATTAAACACAACCCTGCTTGGTTTTTAGTTTTTTTACCCACTGTTAAAAGAACAGAGGAAACTCCTTTCTCATAAATCCACATACAGGAAGTGACACCAACATGTCAGAAATTCTGAAGAGCAGCGTGAAGGGAAACGACTCTCTGTCCATCCTTCGGGAAAAGTTTTAGGACACCAGTCAGGGGGTGACACTCTAAAAATGAAATTGTGTCAGGCTCAATGTAGACAGAAGTAAATATCGTTTTTAAAATAATCCATCCATCCATCAGACAACCATTCACGCTCCCCCACAGCTAGGGCCAGTTTAGAGCCTTCAGTTAACCTAATGAGCATGTTTTTGGTCTGTTGGAGGAAACTGGAGTGCCTGGAGAGAACCCACACATGCACGAGGAGAATATGCAGACTCCACACAGAAAGGCCGACGTCCAAACCAGCGACCTTCCTGTTGTGAGGCTACCTGCTGCTCCACAATGCCGCCCTGTTTAAAATCATGCCATGCTTTATTTATGTATTTAAGTTTTATTTGCCTGTTTTAAACTAGCCAACATTAGTGTTTTTTAAAACATAGCAATGGCTAATTTGGTTTAAAAATAACCAAAAGACGTCATTCTATGTTATTTCAAAAACCTGAAAAAACTCACTGAGGTAAGGACTTTAAAAAAAAAGTAACAAAAAGCACAAAATGACCCACTTACACTTTTTAGGATTTAAGTTTGTGCAGTGCTGAACAAACAAAGAACACATAAGAAATTAAAATGCTCCCTAAAAATATGTTTGTTGGCATACTTTCACAGCATCCAAAATGTATGAATTCACTGCAGAAAATATTCCCTCACAAGTGCAGTTTTTTTACTCGCCTTTGAGTCATGTTTGTAGAAACTGTAGTGCCCATCTGTTTTACAGGATTATGGACTTTATTGCTAATTACACAAACTTTGTTGTTTACCCTGTCTGAGAATTCTAAGCTAGAGCAGGGGGGAGTCAAAGGAAGAGCAAAGCATTTTGAAATTGTTTTTCTGGGTAGAAAGATCGATCAGAATCAGATCATTTATTGTGGCCATGCGGGTGTCAAGTAAACATGGAGTTTGTTTTGGCTTCTGTGCAAAACAGGGAAGATAAAAACAGAATAAAAAGTAAAAATCTATTGGACAGCAGCTCTTACACTGACAATGAACTTCCATAAAACTGAAACTTAAAAATTAAAGAGCAGTCAGGAAGATGAGCGGTATATATGAAGAGGATTAGCATACTTTACACTAACTATGAAAAATGGATGCTGTGTGTAGAGTTAATACTAGTATCCATGGGGCATTATTGTAACACATGTTAGTCGAACTCAGAGGCTAAACATTAATGTAATACTCTGTGAGTAAGTGACAATACTCTCGTCTGTAAAAGGAATGAGTTGGCTCCACACAACTGAATAACAAGTACTAATTTACACTTAGTACAGATCAGTGTGTGATTACACAATCGCACACATCCACAAATCTTACTAAGAGGAAAGAGTGCAGGCTAAATGACTGTTTCTGAGCAATCAAAAAGGAAGTTCAGTGAAGTTTGTGAGTCATGAAAAGGGAGAAGTGTGAATGTTTTGTTGGCACGGACAGTTAATTCTCTGTCTTTTCACTCATTATCAACTTTTTCCAAAATGCCTAAGGCATCTTTTTAATCTTTCCTGGCATTAAGACAAAGCAGCAGCCTCCAGCATGGAAAACTAAAGCAAAAGGAGAGAAAACAAATGCAGTTCCTCGAGTGCCCACTGGGTGCTGACTTTAAAACGAGAAGACTCTTCATTAGGAACCATGTTAAAACTTTAACAACAGAATTAAACACAATTACAGCCCATAAAAATGTCCTCAGTCTAATTAATCTTTCCGTACACACTGTGCTGGTGGGTCTTTTTATCTGAAAAGTCTGAGTATAGCACGACCAAGTAGTAGCAGAGACCGAAGGGTGTTTTATTCTGAAAGGATGATCAGATCCTCGCATATCCACCCATGTAATTGACTGTGCTGACTTCACACCGCTGTGATGAACAGATAAGTCTAATCTAAGACAAATCCACAGCTAAACCTTGTGCTCATGCACTCTTCCACCTGTGCTCTAGATGTAGTTTCAAACATATTAGATCCTGAATGTTGTATTTAACTGGAGGACAGTTAACAGTCTCAAAAAGCCTCTTTAAGTAACAGAGTTATGTCACTCAGTGCCTTTACATGCAGGTAAGATCAGCTGTGGTTGTTGCCTTGTTTACAAATGGCGACTGTCCATGTCCTAGTATGCATTTGGGGAGAATCAGCTCTTTGATGGAAGTATGTTTGCTTCCAATACAGTAGGTGGAGACACACATGTATGGAAAATGGACGTGGGCAATAATGAATTCATGCAGATATAACAGAAATGTATTTTAGTTAATATTGTTACACATATATAGAAACAACTGAAAGTATCATTTTTACTTCATCTATCAAGCTTTAAATGCCTTATTGAAAACTAGAAAACAGTCTTTACCAGCCTGCTGATTTAAAATTGGCTCTATTTTATGGAGCTTACAGTTTTTATCAAAACTGTATTGATATGAAAACCATGCAAAATTTCAGTCTGATATAAAATGCACTGACATTTGCTGTAATTATCATCGGAAGTTTTCATGTCTGCCTACAGCAATAGTAAGCTTTCCAAAACCCCCTTTGACTTGCAGAGAAACTGGAAAAAAATTATCCTGAAATTCCCCGGTGATTATGCAACAGGACAACGACCCGAAACACACTAGCAAGTCCACCTCTGAATGGCTTAAAAAAATAATATTAAGGTTTTGGTGTGGCCGAGTCAAAGTTCGGACTTAAATCCAATTGAGATGCTGTGGTCTGACCTTAAACGGGCAGTTCATGCTCAAAAACCCTCCGATGTGGCCGAGTTCAAACAATTCTGCGCAGAAGAGTGAGCCAAAATTCCTCCACAGTGATGTGAAAGACTCATCACCAGTTATCGCAAACGCTTGACTGCAGTTATTGCTGCCAAGGGTGGCACAACCAGTTATTAGGTTCAGGGGGCAATGACTTTTTCACATAGGGTCATGTAGGTTTGGAGAGCTTTTTTCCCTTAATAAATAAAATCATCATTTAAAAACTGCATTTTGTATTTACTCAGGTTATCTTTGTCTAATATTAAAATTTGTGTGATGATCTGAAACATTTAAGTGTGACAAATATGCAAAAAAGTAAGAAATCAGGAAGGGGGCAAATACTTTTTCATGGCACTGTATATTAAATTTAAAATGGCTTATAAGCTTTACTTTAATGAGGGAAGACTAATAACATACTGCAAATGAAAAAATACGGGTTATGATAAAATAACCAAAATAATAATCATAGAAAAAAAATACTTTGTCTTTATAAATTATGCAGTTAAATTTAGAAATCAGACATCATTTTAACCAGTCTTTTAGCTCTGCGTTAGGCAAAGAATAGTTTCATATTTACAGAATCATATCAGAGTAAAGTCTACATACAGGTGAGAATTTGTTTGTAGTTCATTCCTGTAATTGGCCCTTCTCCTATGGACGATGATTACGAAACACAAAAAATTATGTGTAGGGCATAATGTCATCTCTCTAAATATAATCAGGTAGTTATATAACCACCCTGATTATCGAGACGTCTGTATATGTATACCTTTTAAATTTACCGTCATCATAGGGTGCTTTAAGTGTTTAAAATGCATCTCTAAAGAGCTTGAAGATTGCTTGAATTTTACTTTGGACAAGGAGTACGAGCCGTGTGCTTTTAGGGGCCTGGTGAGAATAAGAAGGTCGGGGAATCACCTGGGTAGGTTACCCTGATATTTTCTAGGAAATATCAGGTTTGCATGTGTGGAAAGGTCTTCACACTTGCAGAAAAGCAGTGACATTATCCTGAAAATACCAGGTGAGCTGCATTTGTGAATGAAAACAGCAGGGGCTTCTTCTCCCTGGAAGTACCCTGAATCTACCCTCAGTATTTCCTCCCTCCCCCACAAACTGCAGGGAAACCTCCTGATGTGAGGGCCACGAGTGAAACAGGAGGTCAAGGAATTACCAGGGCAGGTCATGGCTAGTTTTAAGTGTGAAAAGGGCTTAAGCATTTATCCACCGTTGTGGATATCGTCCTGATTAAATCGAGTATGCAGAGTTTAAATGGTACAGAGAAACTCACCTCGCACACATTCACATGCACAACACTGACCTTCATGCCAAATTTTATCAGTACAAGGGTGAAACATGTCATTGTGAAACTTTTCTGAAGCATCTGAATGACAGGGTGACCTTTCGAGTAGTCTGTTTCAACTAAATTCTATCCGTCTGTGAAGGGCGGTGTAGAAAAGTCTAACATGGAAATAAACCTGTGGATCTAAAGTCCTCAAAGTCAGACAACATAAAGTAATGACCCTCTCCGAGCTTCAGATGAGCTTTTGTCAAACATCATGTTGATTGTTGAGCTTATTTTTATGTGCTGTTGTTAAATTGGATTGCATGACATTGCAGAGATGTTGCATTTATTGTGTATGTGACTCTGTTGGAAACTGTTCCTCTTAATTTCTCACGGGAAG
Organism: Cetoscarus ocellatus; assembly: GCA_037902135.1. Classification (NCBI taxonomy): domain Eukaryota; kingdom Metazoa; phylum Chordata; class Actinopteri; order Labriformes; family Labridae; genus Cetoscarus; species Cetoscarus ocellatus. The sequence goes on from JBAMNC010000335.1 coordinate 161,883, forward strand.
GAGCAGTGAAAGCAAATAGAGCGAGATGCATGAAATCCTCCTACAGTTAGAATTTGATGTCTGTGATTCAGAAAGGCAGGATTATGTCGACGTGCAGCCGCCGCTCATGTGTGTGTTTATTTATTTGACTGGTGCAGCAGAAGTGAGACGGCTCGCTCTCGCCTCTTATGTAACAGCGTGTGACAGACAGACGTGTCGGGCCGAGCAGAAGGTTTTGTGTTTCAGCGTAACGATGAGCACGTTGTGTCTCCCCTGCAGGATGGACTGGTTCAAGCTGCAGCGCTTCGAGAAGGTCTTCAACGCTTCCTCCACCAGGATCGTCACCAAAAAGGGAGTCAAGTGAGTGTGATCAGAGACATGAAGCACACACATTCATACTGTAGGCTGACCTGTGACCCAGCAGCAGGGATGTGACTCAGCAGGACGGAAGGTCACAGGTTTAATCCCTCTGAGTCAGTGTTTGCCAAAAAAAAAGGATTTTTCTGCAGAACAGCAGACGGATAACTTCTCCAGAGAGCTCGGATATCTGCTAAAGGTCACAAAATGACATAGTACATTCCTCTCTCACACTGTGCATCAATGAATGTGCTGTAAATACTCTCGTAGATCCACAAACGGCACACTGTGCATGAATGTCCTTGGGAAATGCTTGTCTCTGACTTTTGAATCTACTTCAAGTTTGGTAGAAAACTGCTGAGTACAAGATGACATTTTTTAAATGTTTCAAGACTCAGATTCTGAAAGTCAGATTTTCTTTACTGTCCCACAAGGTGAAATTTGTTCTGCTAACAGAGCAAACAGCATAGGGATGCATATCGTTGGATTTTGTTAAATTAACAGATATTTAATCTTATTTTAGTCAGTTTGTATATTTATGAATACATCCTTGTTACAATGCAAAGGACGCAAAGTTTAAAGCTAATGTTTTTTTTTATTTTGTAGCTTAGTCTACAATGAATTTACAGACAGCATATTGTAAATAGTTCACATTTTACATAGTAACAAAAGAATACATTCAACACCCACCCTCTTAAGACAGAACATCAGATACTCTTTTCAAATGCTAACTTACAAGAAACAATAAATCTGTGAATGCATTTCTTTATATATAAAGAAACATAAACCATAACTAAAAGATTTAAATCCCGCTCCAATCTCTCTGGTAAAATTCCATTCTATCCTAATCTCAGTCTCCTTGCAGAAGCTCTCCTGTCCCCATTTTTCATAAAGGCCTCAAATGGTTTCCATATTTCCTCATAAAACTGTAGCTTATTTTTCAGGATATATGTTATTCTCTCCATAGACATAATATTTGCCATTCTTTTAATCCAAGCACCTAATGAAGGTGCAACAGTTTTCCTCCAGTTGATAGCAATCAGTCGTTTTGCCTGAAGTACAGAAAAGTCCACAAACTTGCATCCTTTTTTCATTAACTTAGGGCTTGATGGATATCGATGCAGCAATATCATTTTAGGTTCTAACGGAATATTTACAGATAAAATTAGTTTTATTTTGTCAATCATTTTCCTCCAAAATGTTTGGATTTTAACACATTCCCAAATGCAATGTATAAATGTTCCTTGAAAATCTCAACATGTGTCAGGTATATTATTGTTAAAAGCTAACGTTTTTACTCCTATTATGAGTCTTTTTGTTTTGGACACTTAAACATAAAACAGGAAAAAAAAAGTTGATTCCACAATAAAAGAGATTTTTTTCAACAGAAGTTTTCAAAGTAGAAGTCGAACCCCCCAGTGTGTCATGGGGCACTAAAAGGGGAATCCCAGAACTTTAGGTGTCAAAACAATCATTTTGCATTCAGAGTTGTATAAACCACAATTCCAATGACGTTAGGACGTTGTTTAAAATTTAAATAAAAACAAAATACAGTGATTTGATTGAATTCACTACAAAGACAAGATATTTAATGTTCAAACTGATAAACTTCATATTCCCTTATTTTGAATTTGATGCCTGCAACACCTTCTCAAAAAGCTGAGACAGGAGCAACAAAAGATGGGAAAGTTGAGAAATACTCATAAACAAACTAACATGAAGCTGGACTCTCTGGCGATGGTGGCAGAGGAAAGAACTCTCGACAAACTGCTGGACATTTTGGACGATGCCAGTCACCCTCTGCACACCGCCATCAGCAACCAGAGGAGCCTGTTCAGCCCCAGACTGCTCCTTCACAAGTGCAGGACTGACAGACTGAGAAACTCGTTTGTCCCTCAGGCCGTCAGACTGTACAACTCCTCACTCGGGGGGAAGAGGAGTAACAGGAAGACTGAGGATGGGAAGGAGGAGTAGCCAGACAGTAGCCATATTTTTATCTATATTTTATTTTATCTATTTATTTATTTTATTTATATCTATCTATTTATATATCTTCTAATGCTGCTGCTGGAATCTTAATTTCCCTCAGGGAGTCTTCCCAATGGATTAATAAAGTTCAATCCAATCTAATCGAAGCACCGGTTTGGATCATTTCACAGGTGAACAGATCAGCTGCTTTAAGAGACTCCCAGATTGGTGCTGATAAGATTCTACCAACACTGATGCCTTTATCCATTCTGCTTGTCAGTCAAATTCTCTATTAGCTTGTGTTATTGTAGAAAAATGTTGACCTTCAAAGGTTTTCATTGGCAACAACGTCAAACACGTGGTACTGCTGATATTTAGTGCCGTGCTGTGAAGGCAAATGGTTGTGCAAGTTTCGGCCGACAATCACACGGGTAGCGTTATACTGTTTAAAGTTTAGCCACAATTCTGGACACTCCTGGTCCCTGTCTGTCCATGATCACTGATCAACATTTTTGTTTTGGTTTCTGCTGACTGCCTCTAATGAGAGCTTAACATGCCTGCAAGGTGGAAGGAATTGATAAGGGACTTTTTGAGCATGTAGACAAATTATATCAATTCCTTAAAGCTAGCAGTTTTCAATTCTCAACTAGAATAGGTTTTTGTTTCCCATCCCTAATCATTTGGGGCCTGTGCTCTGATGAGTTTGGAGCTTTTGTCCAAAACAAATAAAGACATTTAGTGATGGGACAAAGTTTTTTTTTTCCCTACAGATTACTCGATACATGCTGAATGTATTCAGCAAATGCCCTAATGTCCAAAACCACATTAAATCCAGGTTTAATTATTTCAAATCTAAGTTTATTTTCCCTGTTCCTCACACCTACTGCTAAATCAATCAACCAATCAATCAAGTAACTAAACAAAAGTCCATCAGCACACACTTTGACAACATCTATACGGCTAAATATATATACATTTTCATAATAAATGTAAATCCAGATCATCAACAAACAGACAAACAACAACTTCATAAACAAAAAGAGGAAGACTAGTCCATACAATCAAAGCTGGTGTGTGCCCGGGCCGACACCGCTGCACAGCAATCAACACCACCAAACAGCCTCTAAAATAAAACAGAGCAGCATCTTACCTGCTGCCTCTTCAGATTCAGGAAAACTTCCGTTTTTGGACAGATTTCAGTCAGTCTGCTCTGCTGCTTCTCGGCATGCAGCACTGTCTCCTCCCCTGAGCTGCCGTGTGCTTCTGTGCTGCTCCAGGTGTCAGAGAGCACCGCTGATTGCTTCTTCATGGTTTAGATGGAGTAATTAGCCTCATTGCTGTGATCTATGAACTTAAGTATTGACTTTTTATTTAGTATAGGTTCTATTCCTAAGCAAGTAGCATTAAAAGTAAAATGAAATGCTTGCAGTGCAGATGGATCTTTGATTTAATGTCCAGGCAGATCCGTCTCACCAAGTTTCAGTCTACACAGCCCAATCAGCGTCTTTAAGAGCAGGAAAAAGTGGGAGGCACGAGTGAGACGACGTCAGGAAGTGACTGATCGAACAGAGATTAGCATAGATACTAACAGTTTCAGTAGCAGCTTACTCAGATATGGACTGCATTTCTTTAATAAATGAAAATCAAATAACACTGAAAGCATTTGTTGTGCTCAAGTTTTCCTGAGAGTTTGTTTCACGAAATGCCTTGTGCTCTGCCCCTTAAAAGGTGGCAGTAGCGCTCGCCTGCTACATTATCTGATTGACGAAATCAGCTGCTGGAAATGCTTTTGAAAGGTTATGTCCATTCTCAAACACTTTCTTTGGACCCTTTCCCTGATGGACTAGTGAAATATGTTGAATGGTGTGTCAGGTTGGTTTCCTGAGACAATCATGAAAACGCTCTTAAAACAACACATAATCACGAAGTGCCAAACTCAAAACTAGCTTAAGTCTTGAGAAATTACACACATCTGATCACATGTACCTTTTTGGCGTGCTGTGGCAGATTATGCCCTAAAGGCAAGGTTGGTAATCAGATTTAGAAACACTTAATGTTATACTGGTTAAAATGATCGTTATGTCCCGATGGCAATCAATGCATGATGTGTTCTTAAAAGAGAGCGAAAAATAGCGGCTGTCTACAGCAGGAGTAAAGCAGGGAAAACACCAACCAATCACAGCGATTCGGACTGAATTTATTAAACCAATCAAATCCCGTACTGCCGTTCTGCCCACCTTCTGTGTGTACATTTTGCTGGCGTGCACTGACCCTGATTCAATGAGCATAGCCGAACCTAAATCAGTCAGCTCTTACCAAACGTCAAGAACTGACTTGAGACAGAACAATTCAGTGGCAGACGCATGGGCAAAAATCAGGCATCAGGCGCTCCAAGGTTCAGTACGCAAAGAGGGAAAATCACAGGCAGAGGTATCGAAAAATCACGAGGCAGAAAGAAGGGTCATACAAACAGGGTCCAGATCAACGTTGGCATGAACGAGAGCTACGTAAAGAGTGCTCGAACGTGACTAGAAGACAACGAACTGGCGACAAGACAGCGAGAGACAGGAGGTTAAATACACGAGGTGATTGGGGTGATTAGACACAGGTGCACACATGACGGGGGAAGGGACAGACCTAAAACAGAGATGACGGAGTGATTTCAAAATAAAACAGGAAACACGAGACATGAAATGTGAATGTGAGAAATAAAGAACACCAAAATAAAGCCTCAGTGAAGAAACGCATGCTGGCTGTAAGGCACCTCCAAAAGCTGTCTGAATATCTGAACAGCCTCTTCTGTATTTAACTCCAGCGTTCCTGTTTTGTCCTTCCTCTCCTCAGTTTTCTGCTGGTGAACAGTGTGGCCCTGCACGGCGACGGATGTCCCATCTGTCAGTCTGTGGAGAAGGAGCTGATCAAACTCTCCAGAGACCTCAACTGTTCCCTTCAGGTGGGACCAACATTTCCTGGAAGTCAGACACACATTTCACGGACTTTCTCTCACAGCCAGCAGCATCTCAAGCACTCTGAGCTGCCTGTGATTATCAAGGGTAAAAGAGCGGAGCTAAGTGAGGAACAAGAGGGAGAAAATTAAACTTAAATCCCGTCTCATCTGGAGCTGGTGTTTTGTGATGTGTAAACTCTGGATGTTTGTGAGACACTTTCAAAGTTTGGACTATTTTCTCCTCGTCCTTCCTGCACACGGCTCCTCGCAGCAGAAGGATTGGAGCGATATGAAAAGAAAAATGTTGGCTGATGTTGGTGGACACGCTGGGAGCTGGCGGACACGGCAGCTGATAAATTCTTTATGTTGTCTTTTTTTTTCCTTTCCTGCAGAACTCGCAGACGGGCAGCCCTGTGACAGACAGCTGTGAGGGCTCGCAGACTTATCCTCCAACGCCCCCCATCATGCTGCAGGTACACCGCAGGTGGACTCTGTTTGTGTACTCACTGAGGCTGGAATGAGTCCACACACTTTGCAAATGAAACTCTTACACAAACATTTTCTTTTCAGGGAGAGAATTTGTGCTGAAACAGTCAGCCGAGACAAAGATGCACTCAGGCACACATAATCTTGTTGTGCAGCCTAAGAGAACTGTTGGCTTAAAGGTTCATTCTGTGACATTTCACACTGAAAGTAGAAAGCACTCAGAGAGCGAAAACCTCCACAAAGGTAGCTCACATATTGCTATTACATCTATAAGCAATAGTAACATGATAAAGTTACCATCATAACATGATTCCTTGACCTTAAAAAAACCCACACCTAGCACTCAGAATCACATTGATATCATTATTAGTTAGACAGTTATTGAGCAAAAACGATCGTTCACGAATGGCGGTTATCTGGATCACCAGCAAAATCTAATCATTTTTAAGTTGGGACATTCCCAACATCTCCTGAAAATTTCAGCAAAATCCGTTCAGTACTTTCTGTGTAATCTTGCTAACAAACAAACAAGCAAACAAACAAACATACGCCAGCAAAAACATAACCTCCTTGGCGGAGGTAATGAGGGTTCCTGCAGATCCTTTAAAATCTAAAATTAGATTTTTGAGATTTAAGGCCAAAAACTTGTTTTCAGTTTTTGTTTTTACCTGTGAGCGGTCTTAAAATTGAAGGGCCGTTTGTCTAAGATCGAATTCATTAAATTTAATGGCTGCCTCACGAAACACTCGAAAAAATTGTGGCAGCAACGTGACGCCTGCACAGGTATAAAAAGTTCTCCGTTTATTTGCTTTAATGCACTTTCTCATCAGTGCTTCTCTTCCCCTCTCTCGAGAGAAAATGTGTCTAGAAATGCTGTCATTAAATTGGTGTTGAGCAACCCTGACTTACTATGCTTAAGTCAAATAACAAACACACTTAAACAAAAAAGCATTCTGACTATTTTAGAGGAAAAAAGGTGAATAAACAATGCCTAGAGCAGACACGTGGTCCTGCTCCTCTCTAAATGTGGCCTTAAATTGTAAGAAGACAATCTGCTGTGTGTTTCAGCCTGATTTGAACATACATGGCAATATTTCTATAATCATTTGACGTAAAAGGAAGTTGTTTGCTATTTACCAGAAATTAGTAGATACGGTTTGTTGTAATAATTACTGTTCAACATTACTTGACGTATTTCGATAAAATTCAATTTTTTAGTGCACTAAAAAGAGCTGCGTTTTTGCTTTTGAGCTTAAAACATTAATATTGGAATTAAAAGTTCTGATAAAAGATAAATGAAGCCCCAAATCTCCAAAAATACAAATGTTGGTGCTGCAAAATCTGTAATTTTTACATAAATAAACACAGTTTTATCATACCTGGCAAATGCTTTTTATTCTTTTAATTGGTTTAGAAGTTATTAGACACACTCACAACCCTGAATAAGAGAAAAGAAAATTATGATAAATTTAGATTTTGAGGTTTATGGAAGCCCTTAAAGGACATGATTTTGCACATTTTTCTATCACCATTTTTCTCACGATAACAAGTTAATTTCAGTCATTTTCTCGGGATCTCAACTTATTTATGTCATTATCTCAGGATAACTAAGCTTGTTTTCCTGAGAAAATATGAAAGATCATTTTCTCAAGATAATGGGATAATCTTTCACGTTATCTTGGGAAAACAAGCTTAGTTATCCTGAGATAACAACATAAATAAGCTGAGATCTTGAGAAAATGACTGAAATTAACTCGTTATCATGAGAAAACGGTGTTAGAAAAATGTGCAAATCATGTCCTTTAAGGGCTTCTGTAGAGGTTTCTCTCCAACAATATTAGTATTTATACTTTTTTAGTTTAAAGTTTTTTTATTGTTTTATTGAGTGGCTGCTTCATGTTGTTGTAGATATCTGTTATATTATGATGCAGAAATACTGCAATAATCAGTGTATTTCATGAGTATCATACAACAATACATCTCGATATCACTTTTATCATTTTGCATCATTGTTAATCTGATGCCTCTGGACATTCATCAATCCATGTATTTTCTATACCCCACATCCCTTTTGAGGTCGCAGGGGTGAGAGGTGGGGTACACCTTAGACCGGTCACCCGCCAATCACAGGGCTAACATAAAGAGACAGATAATCATTCACACACACACTCAAACCATTATTTAGCAGGTGTTCTGCCGCATTAATGCAAACATAAAGATATGTTTTCCGTGCAGCTTTGGCGCTGCATCGTGTTGACGGGAGTCTCTTTAACCTCACAGTGTTGGTGACAACAAGCTGAGCCGTAGAAACCCCGACATGACTTCTCACAACACGGTGGCTTAAAGTGAGGAGCTGGAACGAGCTGACACAGAAATGCACATGTGAGACTTCAGATAGAGTGGAATAAGAGGATTTTTATAATCTGAAACCCCCTAAACAGAAAAGAGAAAAAGTGAGAGGAGTTACAGAAGAGCGAGAGTCTCCCAAGGATGCTCAATTATCAGTTTTCTTTGGTTCCCTCGTTTGATAATGAAACAAATGATTAAGACAGCCGCTGAGTCTGTTGATTGTCTTTAGAGTTATTCACTGAATCAGTGGCCTTCAGATATTACAGTATAGTAAAAATATTCATTAATATCTGATTTAGGAGTCCAAAGAGGATCATCAGATTGCTTATGTTGCATTTCTAACATTTAACATCTGCATTTCTTTATTCAGGTGAAATATGAAAATGAGATACTTACAATTCAGAGGCCTGAGCAAACAAACGTGAATTTTCTTTCTTGAAAAATGACCGTAAAAATAAATTACCACCATCTTTGGCAAGGTTCTTCATTATTTCCATTCAAAAGCCAACATAATGTCTATGAATTGTTTTAAGAAGTGTGTATTATAGATAAAACGTTGTCTTTGCTGCATGTCTGAGCAGAACGTTGACATTCCTGCACACCACATCTGCCAATCCTATTTTCTCCTTTTGTTAGTGAATAAATGAGTCAGCTGTGACTATTTCTCAAGCCACCAGTTATTAAAAGCTTTCATGTGACGTCACGTTTTTACAGAGCTGGCGGAGAAGAAACACTTCCTCCTGCTTAACTCTTTGGAGAAATGATCAGTCTTGGTCGCCAGCTCTATGTTTAACTTTTATTTGAATCAATGAATTAAAGGCAGTTATGTTTTAATTGGATGCACCAATCAATGAAGAAACAAGGCCCAGTTTACTTCTACAGAGCATCAGCTCAGAAAGAAAACTCAGCGAGGAGCAAGTAGTGGATTAATGCTGTCAGATGCTCCCCTGGCTATTTGAAAGATAGATTAAAGGATAAGTGCTCAGTGAGAAAACTCTTATGCCTCACTTGTATCAACATGCATTTCTGAGCAGTTACATAATTTACCACATGGCCCTTCAGTGGCACCTAAAACTGACCCAGGCTCCGTACATGCAAGCTCCAGGCTCATGGCAATACTGATGCTATCAGCAAGAGCCAGAACATCACTGTGGTCATCGGGGTGGGGGCCTCCTGTCTTAGGTGTTTTGTTCAGTTGGCCACACGACACCTCCATGAGGCTGACATGCTGCGGACATACAAGCTCCTGGTAGTGACACGTTGATACCACCTTCCCTAGACCATAATCACTCTACTTATCAGCAATTTCTGAACACAGTATTACCCCTTAAAAAAAGTCAAATAATAGTGTTTAGAGCATCAGAGCTCGATAATTGATAAATAATGATGAATAATGATGATAAATAATAACTCATTTTGACCCTCAGAGAAAGAGACAATTTTCTGTCTGAGTTCTTTTTTCAGTGCCTGAGGGCCGCACGGGGACACATTGTCGGGCACTCTCAAGGAGGAAAAAAATACAAATAAACACAATAAAATATAAAAATTATATTTTAGAATAGAATTATACATTAATGTACATTAACATCAATATATTTTAACTCAAACACAACGAAAAATTAACAATTTTAGGAGCATGACACCTAACTAAAGCCAATTTAAGCTTCTGATTAATGCAATAAATAATGAATGTGTACCAGTTTTTTAAGCCCAAATATATAACCTTTACCACTGCTTCAAATATAGTTTTTACTAATACTATTTATAATGTTTTAATGCCTCATAAAAGATGTTTAGAGCTACAATCATAGCAAAGTAATTTCTTTAATGACTTGTAAAAAACGGTTAGTAGAAATATTTTATCACCTTTCTTAATTTGGGCATTATTTAGCACTGGTTACTCATGATGAATCATATTAACTGCTGTTGTTATTTTTTCTTCATATTTACAATGTTTTTTTTTTTTTTTTTTGGAAATGACTGGTGGGCGGCATTGAGAGTGGTGAGGGGTTGCATGTGGCCCCCGGGCCACCAGTTGCCCAGCCCTTCATTAGATTGTGATTGAATTAAAGAGAAAAAACTTTAAGGCTTTCATAACAATCAAATCAACTTTATTTCTCACACAAGTAAAGTTGTTAAATTCTTGATAAAAGATTGATGCCATAACACATCAGAGTTTGTTTTTGGATCAAAATTACAATGTTGATGAATTATAGGCAGTTTATGTATTGATAGAGAGCCTTTACGTTTAATTTACTTTTATGAAATGACATGAATTTCACTCCAGAGATCATCAAACACCCTTTTTGAGTCCAGGAGCCCTTTTTTAAGAGTCTTTTTGCTGAATTAAATGTTGATCACTGTGCGTTTTGTTGTCCTGCAGCACTATCCTCTGTTCAGAGTGAGTGATGCCAGCTGCACCGGTCAGGATGCTGCGCCGCCTGAAGAGCGCCACCTGCTGTTCAGAGAGAAGTATGACGTGCTGTCAAAGGAGGCCTCACAGAGGGTGAGCCAGCACTCTGCAGTCTCATCACAGCGCCTCACATGGCTCTTCTTTTCTTCTGAAGCTGTGTAGTCCCGTTAAGATACAGTCTGGTTGTCAGTCAGAGTCACTGCTCCGTGGAAACCAAACATCATGATGAAGATGATGATGTTGATGATGATGAGGGTGAAGGTGATGATGTAAGTGAGCAGCAACCGGTCGCTCTCAGAGGCTGAAGTGGACTTTCTCTCCCTCTCTCTCTCTCCTCAGCTGCTGCAGTGGTTTAAGCCCCGCCTCATTCTCAGTGGACACACCCACAGCGGATGTGAAGTTCTCCATGACAACAAGTACCCCGAGATCAGCGTGCCGTCCTTCAGCTGGAGGAACAGAAACAACCCCAGCTTCATCCTGGTGGGTACAAAGAGCTCCAACAGAATTTTGACTCTTCATTTGTCAGAAAAAGTGGAACAAAAACTGATAAAAAAAAGTGATGGACTGCACTGTGGCATCATTACCTAAAGCAGCACTATGTAGTCTTTCCACCTTAATACAATATTTCTAGAGTCATTGTGACGGTAAATCACCTTACAACAGGTTGAATGACACCTCTGTCATGGTCTGAGGGGGTCTGTATCACCTTGACTGGCACTATGTAACTTCGAGGTGGATGGTAGGAACACTCCCACACTAAAAAACTACACATTTTTTACTGCTTTGACTGCTTTATGGCATATGTCACTTCCCCCTCCTTCCTGATTTGTTTAAAAGACAAGTTGAGGCGAAAGCTAAACGTAGAGTTATTATCATTGCGGAAGCAGCGAAAAACCCGAAGAAAAGAAAGGTTTTATCGGAGGAGACAAAAAAAGAAAGCGGGAGAGTGACAAGCTAAATGCCCGGACAGGGATAAACATTGGCCCGGCGTTCACTCACCGGCATGAGCTGAAAGACGAGGAGGGATGTCTGACCGATGCTGATTTGGCCCTGTTATTGTTGGACTGCAAGTACATGTTGCTAACAACGGACAGCTGACGCTTAAAAAGTGACTTATTCTAAAAGAAACATGATCAGACTGTACCTTATCAGTCCGCATGGTTTATTTGTCTGTCGGGACGTCCTGTCGGCTCACTGCTCCTCCCTCTGTATGTCAACAAATGCACGTTGGTGTGAGGCGCTCTGTTTTATGACCGTGCAGTTACACTCAACGTCCATAGAGGGCACTAGAGAGCAGAAAGCCGGAATCTTACATAGTGCGGCTTTAAAGGGAAAACTCAGTATTTTTGGAGATGGGCTGTATATCAGTCAGTGAAGTGGCTGAAAGAGCTTCAAGCAGCGCTGTACCTTTAAGGAGAGTGAGCTGAAACTACCAGTAAGGTACACTGCTTTTGGCAGATGCAGCGATTTTGCATTATTGTGCGAGTCTTCTCAAAAATGAGCCGCAAGTCTATGTTGGGTTGAATGTAAATCTGGGCGAAAAACTTCAGAATGATTAATTTTCCCTCATTGATTCTGCCTGCTGAATCTTGTTCTGAAGAGTTTCTTCTTCTGTAAAAGGGACTTTGTCACTTGAATCAAATCTGGTTCAGCATTAGTTTCCTCTGTTGTGTCTTCCTGAGTCCATAGAGCCAAACAACAGAAAGTCAGAGTTAATGCGCACAGGCGGAAGGACACACAGCCATTTGCTGCATCGGTAAGATAGAGCCAAACACAGAGACTTCCTGGAGGAAAAATAAAGCACTCTGGAATTTTTCACCCAATTGTACATTCAAACCAACGTAGTTTCATCGTTTTTAGGTAAAACTCACACAACTACACAAAAATAACTTAATTTCAAAAATACTGACATATCCATTTAACAACAGACGCAGAAGCCATCACAAGAGGCCAAACATGCGTGTGTGTATGTGTATTTATTTTTTATTTTATTTTATGAAACAAGTGGTAACATGTATTCAAACTGACATCTACAGGGTTAAAATCCTGAAAATAATAAATATTTGGTAGTTTTGAGCAGAGCTGAAGTGGTTTAAGAGATTTATGCAGAAAAAAGCAAAAACAAAAGTGATAAGATGATTTCAGAGCAGGTGTTTTTGTGTACATTTTTGGCTTGAGGGCTCCCAGAGGATGCGAAATATCAAATCTGACACCAAATTAAAACTACCAATGCAATTTAATCACTGTTACTTTCTTACAAATCCAAGTCTCTAACACCAGCAACTCTCCACTCATTTTATACAAAATATCCTTTTTTTGCTAAAACAAATGGTAACTTGTATTCATACTGGTATTTAAAGGGTTTTTATCCTGAAAATGATCGAATATTTAGTTTTTAATGCAGAGCTGAAGTGGTTTGAGAGATTTAATCAGAAAAAAAACAGTTGAAAAAATTGATTTGGTGATGTTATAGCAGTTGTTTCTGTGTAAAGTTTTGGCTCGAGGGTCCCGAGAGGGTAGTAACTTAGAGGGACATGCAAGAGTTAAAAAGGTATATTACATAATGAGTATTTTGCAGTTTATCACATGGCCCTCCAGCTGTGTGGATGATGTTATTGTGGCCCTTTGAGCATCCCAAGTTGTCAGTCCCTGGTTTTTTAAGGCCTTTCCAGAAGAGAGTTCAATCACTAAATGAGTTTAGACATCATTGGTCCAGAGAATGGCTGTTAGTATTTTAGAAAAGATTATAAAACAGAACTCAAGTAAAACTCTATGTTTCATCAGTATTTGCTGTTAAAAAACTTGAAGTCAGGATTCACCAAAAAGTAAAAAAACCAAATATGCTTTAGTTTACATTTTTACTCTTGGGCGCCCCCTTGTGGCTGATTCTGTTCATCACAGTTAGCTTCTTCACTGCCTCTTATCCACTGATTTTAATCCTCATCCTCTCCTTGTGTCTCTTTCTCATCTGTCCCCGTCCTCAGGCGTCGCTGTCCCCCAGCAGCTACTCCCTGTCCAAGTGTTTCCTGCCGGAGGAGAGCACGGTGATCGGCGTCTACTGCTCAGCCGGCGCCTGCATGCTGCTGCTCTTCCTGGCTCACTGTATGTGGATGAAGGGCATCCTGCAGTGCCTCAGCCTCTGCCTGCTGGGCAAGCACAAGTCCCTGTGAACTACATCTCCCAGAGTGCACCACACTCCCAGGACTGAGCCATGAAGTCACCACAGTAGAGTTTGGTTAGATACTTTGATGTGAGGATAATGTGGCGCCGTGTCCTCCTCTTCTGAACGGGTCAAAATCTGTTCCCTACACCTGGATTTGTTTCTCTTAACGTTTTAGCAGCTCTGTAAAGGACTGGACTTTATATTTTAGATGTTTTTAAAGGACTTTGATGTGAAACCTGCTGATTTTAAGACGATTTTGTGGTTATCAGGAAGCAAAAGTGTGCTAAATTGTTGCCAATCATCCCTGGTGTTTGTTTACCTTTCTGGGAGTGCCAAACGGGTGGAGCTTCAAGAGTAAACACAGAAACCTTCTCTGATTTTACAAAAGTTATTCTGTGTTTTTGTGACATTAACAGGGACAGAACAAAGAAGAACACTGTAAATATTATTCTGCCCTAAGGTGGTAAAGTCAGAGTCTGTTTCTGTCTCCTCACTCTAATGTTTACTGTGATAAAATGTGAACACACTGTTTCTGTTGTTGATGTCTGACAATCCATCCACATTGTTTTTATGATGAGTATATTTATTGCTGACTCTCTGTGCCAAATGTTTGTGAGGGTTTTTGCCAAACTTGTTCAAATGTTTATGACGACCTGTATATACTGAGCCAGAACCTTCGATTCTGTTTTTAGAGCATCATGGTGTCAACTAGAGGTTGATGTGCACAAAGACTCAGTGAAATCACTCGATCACTTTATGATGGATTATTAAATGTTATGGGATGTTTCGAGTGTTCGTGGTTTCCAAAGAACCGGAAATGTTGAAGAAATTGGCACAATGTTGTGGTGATGAAGTTCATGAATGTGACTTGAACACAAATATGTGTTTGCAAATGAAAAACATGTCAAATAAAAAGAAAGTTTAAGATGAACAATACTTTTAAGTGATTTTCCTAATGCTGACATCAAAGGTACAGCTACTAAATACTGAGGCTGATCTTATGAGGGTAAAACCACGTGAATCACAGTCACACTGTTTTATTTTAAAGGTCATGGATTTGAGCACAACTGCTGTAAGTTTACATTAGTGAAGTCTTTAGCTCCCTGCTAGCTACTGATTGAAGTCAATGTGTTTTTGTGAAGACATTGGAAAATGATTAGCTAAAATCTGAGCAAAGCATTAACTTGAAATTTTTGGTGAAATTAAACAAAACAGCAGCCGAGTCTTTCCGTATATTTAGTGATGTGTTTTGGGAACCCTGCATGTCATGTGAACGTGTGTTTGAATGGCACAAAAGATTTTGTGAAGGCAGAGTCCAAGACGATGAACATCCTCGGCATCACATCATAAGTTCAACAAATAAATCCTTTTAAATGATCAATGACTGAGTTTAAGAATGAGAGTAAAAATGGTCTCCACTGATAAAAAGACAGTTCAGCAAATTTTGAATGAAAGTTTGAACATGAAAAAAGTGTGTGCAAAAGTTTTCCCAAAATTCCTGATCGCAAAAGAAAAACACAAGCAAATTTGAGGAGACATTTCAGAATAAAGCTAAGAAAACATTTTTTTTTTAAGATGTGATGACATGAAGAAACCTGGTTCTAGTTTCATTTGAAAACACCATCGTCACCAAGGATGAGGAAAGCACAACAAAGCAAGTAAAAATCCAACTCCATGTCGATTGTTTTCTTTGACATTAATAGTCAAAGAAAATTCAAAACAATCATGGCGTCTGCCTGTGATGAGCAGAAAACACTCATGTAGGTGGAGGTTGTATAGTTATGACATCATAAACCTCAGGAAGAGAAATCTGAGTGTTTTCAGGGGCATTTTCTTCAAAGAGTCATTTCTCCATGAACTGAGAGTTTAGTGCAAGGTGTTACGTTCTCCTGCTCTTCAAGCTAACCTTGTGCAGCAGCTGAATCAGCTTGAGTCAATGTCTGTAATCAGGCAGATCCATCTTGCCAAGTTCCAGTCTACAACGTTTTTGCTCAGCCCAAAGCAGCACGTCACAATCAGAGTCCTTTAGAGAGAGATGACAGCAGGAAGTAGCTGCTCATAAAGGGGTTAGCATAGACGCTAACAGCTTCGTTAGTTGTTTTTATCATATATTTACATATTTTTTTAAATAAAATTAAAAAACAAATAGAACTAAAAACTTCTCTATAATGAGGATATTTTTGCTCCACTTCTGACATGTTCAGACAAGACTTTGTTTTATGAAGTGGCTCATTTTGAAGTGCAGTAGCTCCCGCCTATAATATTATCTGATTGGCCTGCAATGAATGTGATTGACGGAACAATCACCAATCACCAATCACCTGCTGGATATGCTTCTAAAAGGTTCTGCCCTCCCCAAACACTTTCTATGGGCTCTTTCCCAGATGGACCAGTGAGATATATTGAATGGTCCATCTGTTGTGTCAGGTTATCTTCTAGCTCCCTTCAGCAACATTGAAAACAAATTAAATTGATTTTGCAGGGCATCAGACCTTTAACGATGATCCAGTCCAGCAGGGCAGCCCACAGACATGGCTGCACCCTGAAAAGCCCCATAAATAAGCCCCTGGATTGGTTCTAGTATGTCTCACACGTTACTGTCAAAAACAAAGTCCTCCGCTGTTATATGCGAGTTTTATGTGAGTTTTCAATACCAAAGGAGTCCACACGAGGGTGTTAGCAACTTCGTTAAAATACTCTGTATTTACTTATTGCCTCTGATGTGTTGAACCCCTGCCTGTTATTCTTCTACTTAATGGAGACAAAGTTTGGTGGACTGCTTGCCCTATAGCATGTGTCAACTGTCTAGGCTGATTCCCGAGCCCCCCACCAACATTAATATTAGAAAAACAACAGCTCATACCATTTTAAAAAGAGGAAGGTCACCTTTTTAATCAGGCAGCAATAAAATAAATGTATTGTCAGTAAGTTATGTTAAAGGGATATGAAACATTCTCTTTGTTTTCATGTCTTGCCTCAATCCTGAGTCCATGACAAGCAGATAGACACGATTTTTTAGACTATGCTTGCAGCAACAAGAAAGAGACAGGCAGAGCTCGCCCACCACTTGTTAGCTTAGCTCAACCACTCTGAGTCAACGGGTATAGTTAGCCTGCCTCTGCCTACGGTCATCAGTTAAACTCTTCAGCAACTCTAAACGGTCCTGTGTGCTTGTTGTGAATCATTTTTTACCATGTTATGTTACGTCACCTATTTTTAGACAGAGATTAGCACTTTATGTAGTTAACGAAAGAAATACACACAAAACTAAACCACAAGGCGCATGCGTAAACCACAGCAATCATGCTAGTAAGCTAATAAGCGGTGGGCGAGCTCTGCCCATCTCTTCCTTGTTACTGCACGCACAGTTGAAACAATGGTGTCCATCTGCTTGTCACGGACTCGGGAGTGAAGCAAGACACGATTACAAAAAAAGATGTGGGCCCATCCCTTTCTTAACTTGATTTAAGAATGGCTGTTTTCTTTGCTTCCTCTTTGTTGGTCCCATAAAGCTTTACCCTTTATCCCCCCTCATGGGCCTTGGCAGAGCTTTGTGCTCTCTGTGCACTTCTAGTCAGACGTTTCGTAGGGTGGTGGATACTTCAAATACACAAATGTATGTGCAAAGACACTAAAACGTGGATTTTTCATGACATGTTCATTTTAAGATCTAAATTTTAAAGTAAAGGCTCATGTGACCATAAAGATCACAGCCTGACTGCACGGCTGACTGACGCTTAAACAGACTTGGAGCTTTCTGTAATGTTATTACCAACCCTCAGCTCCTCCTGCTGTGACGTCTGCAGATAGAAAGGTCTGTATTTACACCTAAACATCTCCGTTAAACAGGTTTGAACTCTGAATCCATCAGATCTATTCTCACTGTTCACTTGCTGTCATAGAGTATTGTGATACTATCAGGTGGGTTTGGCTTTGCATTTTACTTTAACTCTAATGATTGTAAATTTCTATGAATGCCGATCAAGATGTTTCTTAAATAAATAAATATTTCAGCTGTACACATTAAATGACCCTCTCAATTAATTTAAGGTCTGTAATTAACTCCTTACATGTTTTTTTTGTATCAATGGCAGGCTATATTGACCTTGGGGTGGCAGGAAGTGTGCATCCCTCACAGCAAGAAGGTTGCTGGTTCGAATCCCGAATCGGTCAGGGCCATTCTGTGTGGAGTTTGCATGTTCTCCTTGTACATGCGTGGGTTCTCTCCAGGCACTCCAGCTTTCTCCCACAGACCAAAAACGTGCTCAAGTTTGATTGTTGACTCTTAGTTGCCCTTAGGTATGAGTGTTAGCGTAAATGGCTGTCCGTGTCTTTGTGCGGCCCTGCGACCGGTTCAGGATGTACCTCGCCTCTCGTCCAGTGTCAGCTGGGATAGGCTCCAGCCCCCTGCAACTCTAAAGTGGCCCTGACTTCCATGCGGATCAGATCAGCAACCTTCGTGCTGTGAGGCGCATTTACTACCTGCTCCACCACAACTCCGCAGAAAAATCAGATTTTATTCACCTGTTTCTTATTCACAAGATGTTTTATTTTAATTTTTGCAGATTTTACTCTTTTTCCTCCTTTCCCTTTCCCTCCCTCCTTTCTTTTCAGTCCACTCACTTGTTTTTCCACCCCTTATTCATTTGCATTATATTTCCTCAGGCCTGCTTATCTCTACTGGTGTGTCATCTTCTGCCTTCTTTTATATTTTGTGTCAATTGATTTCTTTCATTCTCAAATGCATAGTTTCTCTTGTCATGATGTGTTATTGGTCTTTTATTTCATATAGTTACCTCCATCAAGGAGGTTATGTTCGTGCTACCGTATGTTTGCTTGTTTGTTAGCAAGGTAGCTCAACAACTACTGGACAGATTTTACTGAAATTTATTAGGAGATGTTGGTAATGGCCCATCTTAAAAATGATTCGACTTTGGTGGTGATCCAGACAACCGCCATTAGCGAACAATCGTTTTTGCGCAATAACTATCTAACTAATAACATTAACATGATTCTGAGTGCTAGGTGTGTGTTTTCAGGGTCAGGGAATCATATTATGGTAGTAACTTTATCATGGAACTGTTGCTTATAGATGTAACAGCAATATGTGAGCTATCTTGGCGGAGGTTTGTGTCTCCCGAGTGCGTTCTAGTTTTCTGACTGTAATCACCTTCGTTCTCTTTATCTGCTTTATCCTTCATTTAAGTTTTGCTCTCGCTCTTTCATTTGGTCATTTTGTTTTTGACTTGATTGTTAATTTTCATTTTAATATTCTCTGCCCTTAATTGTCAAGGCACATTGTAAACGTCTGATTCTTAAGGTGCTTTATTAATTAAGTTATTATTACAATGTGCTCTTCAGATACATTATATAACCTCTTCATCCAAACAGGGAGCCTCAGCTTTAAATGGACCTGTCAGACTCCTCATCCACCCTTTAACGCAGACGTCTGAGGTGTCTTGTAGGTTGTTTAAAACAAAACTTCAAATACCCAAAAGCAAAAGTACAAAAAGTAGGATTTTTATATGTCCATGTTAAGATGGTATAAAGTTTAGAGTAAAGTCATAATCTGATTGGTTATGGGCTCATATACCAACAAGATATTGACCCTGAGCATACTTTAAAACTGTGCAGAGACTATTTGACAAAGAAAAATCAACCTGCAGTCTGGAACTGATGGACCAGCTGAGTAAAAGTCTGGATTTGATCCTATTAAACAAATTTGGGATTTAGTATTTTCAGAGATTGATTGCACAAAAGTTTAATTTAGAGCAAG
This sequence comes from Cetoscarus ocellatus, assembly GCA_037902135.1. NCBI lineage: Eukaryota > Metazoa > Chordata > Actinopteri > Labriformes > Labridae > Cetoscarus > Cetoscarus ocellatus. The sequence continues at coordinate 181,321 of JBAMNC010000335.1, forward strand.
TCTGTGGAAACAGCTCGAAACTATATCAAAAACAAGAGACCTTGGAAAAGTACTTAAATACAATTCAACTACAATGCAAGCTGTTACCAAGACTAAAGGAGGCCAAACAAATTGTTATGTTTTTATATGTGAAAAAGGACGATTTAGTTGTTTCAGTTTATTTGCCAAATAAATAATGGTAACATTTTTAGTTTTAAACAAGATTTTTGAAAGAGGTTCACTCTTACTCAACACATCAGGCTTTAAATCTTCATCCTCCTAAATGTTTAACTGGAAGAGGTTAATTTGTAGTATTTTTGTTGTTATTATTATTATTATTTTATGGAAAACTTATTCTCATCTAACAAAACATGTCTTTCAGTTAAATGCAACAGATCTGCTTAAAGGTCACCTGAGTATTTTTTTTAATATATGGTTGCCCTTATATGCTTATATTTTTTTAAAGTCATGAAAGACAATGCACATGAACAAACTCACATGCAGGTATTCATAAACATATTTTAATTTATGGTCCAATTGTCACTGTCATTACTGGTTTGTTCTTAATTATCATTTTAACATGTTGTTCAATTGACTTATATGTCTCTTAAACTTTGTGATATGTTAACATATTTATGTGGAAGCATCAATAAGCTCTCTGAGCTTTTCACCTCTTCCTGCTCTGTATATCTATTCTTGTTGTTTCTGCTTCTTACTGTGCAAAACATATAATTAAACCATTAAATTATGTTTATTATATCAGCCAGCGCAAGTTTATTTTCATCTTCCAATGCCCTATCATTTTTGATAAATAACTGAAACTCATGAAATATTCATTGACAAAATAAGTAATAAAATCTTTTTACTTGAAATTGAAGCCTTTTAAAACCTAATTCCAGACCTCAAAGTACCACAAGAGCAGAGCACGCTGCACTTGTTAGTTTAATCCTGAATAAACCATCTGTGATCTGTAATACTCCACACCAAAGAACAGAGGATATTTTTAAATTAACCTGCAGTTCAAACATGTGTTACATCAAGCCAAATTTCGGGAGTATTCGCCTATTTCCTAGACACAATATGTTTTAATTTTCATTTGAAACTTTGTTAAATTCAATGAATTCTGCAACATGATTGATAAAGATGATTTAAAGCTGCATATGGAAATTGATCGAGCAAAGGGTTGAGTCATTCTGAAGATTCAAAAGCAAGGCAACTGGACTGTGTAGAGTTTGCCTTGCTTTTGAATCTTCAGAATGACCATGACCTGGATGAATGAGAATCTACACAGACGTAAAGGGTTGAGTCAATTATAGACTCATGCATGAGTTGCTGTAGAGTTGTTCTGATAGCTCATTGTTGCACACAGACACTGATCAGGCAGAACATTATGACCACCTCCCACCCTGACTGGACTGCAGCTGTTGGATCAGACCACACGGACCGGCCTTTATTCCCCATCAGTGAGCTTTGGCCCATTGACCCTGTTGCCGGTTCCTCACTGTTCCTTCCTTGGACCAGTTTAGATAGATACAGACCACTGCAGACCAGGATCGCCCAACAAGAGCTGCAGTTTTGGAGATGATCTGACCCAGTCGTCCTTATTCTTGTCCATTTTTCCTGCTTCCAACATCAACTTTTAGGTTTAAATGTTCACTTGCTGCTTGATATAACCCACCCACCCAGGAGCCATGATGGAGATATTCAGTGTTTTTCACTTCACCTGTCAGTGGTCAGACTGTTATGCCTGATGAGTGTGTACCTGTTTCATGGGACAGCAGTGTAACCTGTTAAGAACCGCTGCCCTAGAGATGCTGATCCCACAAAAACACCATTCAAACCCTTTTCACACTTTGCAAACAGGTTTTTACCCTGAAATGTCCGCACCTGGCAGCCTGAATCATGAACCCAAATGAGTAAAAAACCTTCTGTGGAAACAAAGATGAACACAACTGGACACCAAGATGGAAATAAAGCAAAGTCCTCTAATGTGCCTCTTTATTTAAAGAAAATAAAAATGTCATTTAATCATCCTCCCAGGCCAAACAAGGTTTTTGCACCTCCAGTCAGTTCACTCTCTGTCGGGGATAGACGTGTACTGTAGCAGAAGAAAAGGCTGATGCTGTTTGTACAAGGAGAAGAGCTTGTCTTGTTGGGTGCTGCTCACACATTCATAGTGCCTGTGCCATCAGTGTGGCTCCAAAGGACCAAAGAATTACTAATATTGCACGCTCTCATTTATTCATCTCCATTCTAAACATGCTTTCCTATGTGTGTATGTATACATATTTACCGTATACATACATAGGTATGTACACCTAGGCACACACATAATTAAACATGTATAATTGTACATATATATTTATATAGACCTATAAATTTACATGTACATACATTTATAAAATTTTACACACACAACGCTCGCTCTCTCTCGCACGCGCTCACGCTCACACACACAATGCGTCTGTGAGTCTATGTTTGTTTTATGTACACATGCGCACAGGCACGCACATCAGTACAGATCTCACACACACTTCATATCGAAAAAAGAAACAAAAAAAGTTGGTTCCTATTAAAACAACACCAGGTTGCAATTTGGACACTTTCAATGGATTTCCAATGTTTGTTTAAAGCTGTGAAATTCAAAACAAAAAAAAAAAAAAGAAAAGAAAAAGAAAAGATTGAAAGGAGGAAAAAATAAAACCAACAAAATACAAAAAGGCATGGCGCTGCAACATCTGGTCTTCACTGCAGGTAAGTGGTTAATTTGCATAATGTATACAGGTTTTTAGGATTTTTTCCCTATTTTTTTTATTTTTTACTAAACAGCATTTCCTCTTTTTTTATAAACCAGAAAAAACTAAACTCTACAGAGAAAGTCCTCTACCCGCAGTCGTCCGCTGCTGATAGAGATTGACATCAAGCTGTACAGCGCAGTCGAAAACATACTTACATCTGAGCTCATTTACAGGTACAGCCATAATCAAGGCACAAAGATCTACAAGTAGATTTGTTTTTCTTTCAATTAAGTTGTACAAAATAATATTACATTTTACAGTCTGTACAGGATAATTCAACCTTGCACAGTGTACAAGTTAACAAAAAACAAAAAAAAAAAGGAACAATACATTTCTCTCTCCCGTCCCCGTCCCTCCCCTCCCATCAGTATCTCTACGCTAAAAGGATGGTTTGTGTGGAAAACAAAAACAAAAACAAAAAAAAGGAGGCAGGTCCGAGTCCGTGGAGGCAGCAGGGCTAAGGTGCAGAGAGCTCAGTCCCTTTTTCCTTCATTTCAAATCCTTCATCATGTCGTCGTGTTTCCGGCCCCGCGTCTCACACTTTTTAAAAAAAATCTCTCGCTCCACACGTCTTCTCGGCTTCTCGGTGCACCCTGCAGCTCAGCAAGCTAACGTCGTGACAGGGTAATAAATATTGTGATGCTACATTGTGTGTATGCTTCCTCTGGAGAAAAAAAAAAAACATCAAAAACCAAAAATAAAAGAAGTTATTAAGGAACCTGATGCAAAGTGCATTTATCTCTTCATCCGCTCGGCTCTCCTCCGTACGCTCCGCTTTGTCGCTCCGGTTTTTCTGCGTCCACGTGGAGACTAGGAGCCAATCAGAGGAGGCAAAAAGGAAAAAAAAAAAGTCGATAGGTCATGGTGGTGATGCCAGCGTTAACCAGCAGGCGACATGAACTTCAACACACACATGCGCTCGCTCACATGGCATTCCTCCTTCTCGTCATCACGCACACTTCGACACACAATCGCTCTTGCCTCTACACTGAGGTCCTGTTGGTGTGTTTTTATGTTTCCACACCCACCAGTCCAGGTCCAATGACAAAAAGCCAAAAATCAGAAAAACAAACAAAAAGGGGGGAAAGAGGAGGTAGCCCAAGGCTTAGTGGAATGACAAAAATCAAGGCATTCAAAAGGATTAAAAGAAGAAAAATAATAATTAGCGGCACGCAACAACTTTGTTCCCCAAAACTTTGCTTTCACGTGGGTGAAATGGGGATGAATCTGTCTCAAAAAGAAGAAGTACAAAAAGCTAAGAAGTTAAGAAGAGGAAGAGGATTTGACACACTTCAGTAGTACTTCATAGTCCTCGACAGGAGGGGTGGTCAGGGCTGGTTGAGGGTCTCTTTGGGGAGGAGGAAGAGGAGGAGGAGGAGGAGGGAGGAGGAGGAGGAAGGGTTTGTCAAGGATGCAGAATGGTGGAGAAAGAACACAGAAGGCTGGCGGAGGCGGTCTCCCATCACAAGAGTTCGTACTGCCGCAGGTGCATTCTCTGGATGATGTCCCGGCAGTCGTTGAACACCCGCCGGATGTTCTCTGTGTCCACGGCGCAGGTGAAGTGGGGGTAGCAGTAGTGTCTGCCGTCGCCGCTTGCAGTGCTGATCCGCTGAGAGGGGAGAGACACGGACAGGAGAGGTTAGGACCAGTGTTAATTTTGTTGACTAGTTATTTTCAACATAGTTTTCGTCAACAACCTTTTTTCCCCTGACGAAAACTAGACAGTAACTAAAGTAATAAAAACACATGGACAAAAACTAAAACTAAATTAACTGACATTTTCATCAACAGATAAAAAATAGACTAAAATGTTTGACAGAGACTTAATCCAATCAGACCTAATCTGGTCATGTAGAAAGTAGAGACATGTTAGGAATATGTCCTATCACAGCTACTTTGGTTGTGTGGAAAGGTTGGATGAATTAAGAGGGACATCCAATCACAACTGCCTTAGCTTGGTGGTGGTGGGATAAGTTGTGGAGCGATCCAATCAGAGCTGCTCTCTTTATGAAGTGATATATTCATGTAGAGCAGGTTCACTCTTTGTTGTCAATTCTGGTATTGTAACTGAGATGCTCTGCCAGGTAGTCTAAACAAAGGTGATTACACTTCACGAAAAAGTTAAATTTGTTTCTGTTCATTTATACATTCAAACTTTACTAGTGTTCAATAAAGGGTTATACGATGTTTCATTTTATCCAAGTGTAAAATATGACTTCAGAAATTCAAGGAAACATAAACAATGTCTTACACTTTACACTTCATATTTTAGTCGACTAAATTTACCGGTTTCATCAACTAAAATGTTGTGAAATTTTATAAACTAAAACTAGACTAAAATTAAAACAATTTAGATGACTAAACTATAACTAAAACTAAGACTATAACTAAAACTAAATGAAAAAGTGCTGTCAAAATTAACACTGGTCTGGACTGAGCTCAGGCTTTCTCTTCTGTTTATCAACCTGAACATTTATCACAAAGCCCCCGTCACACATACTCAGCACCCCTAAAAAACACCTGAAAACATTGAATTGAGCCGCAGGTGAGGACAGTCTATCTGGGTGTTATTATTGGTGCTTTCCGTTTACCTCTGAGGCTCAGACAGGGGGAAGTGGGAATTACATCACATCCCAGTTAGGAGCTGGTTAAGTCATGGTAGCCGAAGCTTGTACGACTTCCCAGTGGGAAATTGCGACCGATGGGGGCGTTCCCAGTGATGAATCTAATTTGCACCTCGTTGAATCGGAGTTCAATAAGTCCACATCAGGCTTCATTTGCGAGCCAGCACAAGTACCTTGAGCTAACAACATTACGCATCCGCTCAGGGGAGAAACAGGCTCCGAACTTTAAGGAACGATCACCGCTAACACTGTGCTTGTCGCACAGGGGGTGTTTGATGTTACTTTGTGGCTCCAGAAACATCAGTGTGGTCACTGGGTTTATCATCACAGACATCAACAGGACTGTTCTTCAGTTTCATAAAGACATTACTGGTTTAATTTAATCAATCCGTCCATGCTAATGTTCCCTCCCTTTGTTGTGACTTTATTGAGGCACCTTTAGCTCAACTGCCCCAGAGAGTACGTCACTCCTTCTTCTGCGTCACGTGAAAGACGTTACCAAAAACACATTTTCCTTTGACTAATGCATTTACTATTGACATAAATCCTGAAAAATACTGAACTATCCCGTTAAACTCAGAGAATAAACAAAGGCTTGTGGTGCTTGGCATCAGCCTCATGCAGGCCTACCTGCTGACCCAGTGATAAACTAAACTAAACATATTCTGGCTGCTTTATGAACTTTATATTTATTTGCTAATAGCCTGATTTGAAACCATGTTCTTGGAAACATCCCTACGACTAACTGCAGCAGCATTTATGTAAGCAGTATCATAAAAGGATTTATTCGACTTACAAGAAACTCATCTCGGATAAAGAACTTAGCTCTTGTCACTCTTGGGTCCTCACCAGGTTCAGGTGTTGCTGAAGAGGAAAACAAAACAAAAACAAACACGTTCAATATAAAAAACAACAACAACCACTGTTGGAAACCCGTTGATATCTTAATATCTCTGGTACAGGATACAAACCTTCATTTGGTATGGTGTAGCGAGCATATTCAGGGAAGTAGTCTTCAATTTTGGATTTTCCAGCTAATACTTTCTCAGCCAGCATGTCCTGCTTGTTCAGGAATAATATGACAGATATAGTGCGTAACCATCTGAAAAACACACAGAGAACAACATTAATGTTTCAAATGAATGATGTGTGCAGAGTTTCATGACAGCACAAGTTTAAGCTCTATGTTGTGGATTTGATGAATGTCGGATCAGGCGCTTGGATTACGGTGGCATGACAATGTTGGCTCTATTTAAAGGTGATGTTATGATGACATTCACAACTTCAAGCATTAAATGGCACACAGGCCGAAATGTTTCTTTGTCTAACTATTACTGTCGTTAAATTTAGGGCCTTGCATCTTCACTATTCTCATGATTCAATTTGATTACGATTACTAAAGGGATATGGCAGCTTTTTTTGTTTTCATGTCTTGCCTCACTCCTGAGTCCATGACAAGCAGTCAGACAGCATTCTTTCGACTGTGTGTGCAGTAACAAGGAACAGACGAGCAGAGCTTGCCCACTGCTAGTTAGCTTAGCTCAAACACAGAGTCAATGGGTAATGCTTTGTTTTGTTGACCTACTTACAAGCACTTCTGCGGTGGTCTTTGGTGTGCCCTGTGGTTTAGTTTTGTAAGTATTTCTTTTGAAAATTACATAAAGTGCTTGTCTCAGTCAACAAATAGATAACATAACAGGAAAAAACAAGTCACAACAAGCAAACAGGACTGTTTAGAGATACTGAAGAGTTTATCTGATGACTGTAGGTAGAGGCAGGCTAACACTTCCCATTGACTCCTAGTGTTTGAGCTAGGCTAATTAGCAGTGGGCGAGCTATGTCCGTCTCTTTCTTGTTACTACACACAGTCGAAAGAATGGTGTCTATCTGCTTGTCATGGATTTGGGAGTGAGGCAAGACACGAAGAGAAAGAAAAAGTTTTCCTTCCCCTTTAAGTTAACGATTCAACTCAATATCACAGCGCAACACAGGAGGCAGCATCCTTGACTTTCTATAATACTTCACCAGGCTACTTTTAGAAATGAAAAAAATGCAAGTAGTCGGAAAGTTAAAAACTTATTGTATTAATTAGATATATGAACTTTCGTTGTAAACCATATAAATAAATTGTAAGTATCTCTTCTTGAACTTGTTTTTACTTCTCAGACACAAAACTGATACTGCAGTCTGGCAGCGTCTTTACAAGATTAAACTATTATTTGCTCTCTGCATCAATTCAGATCATTCAAATCCACATCACGATGCATTGATTACAAGATCATTTTTGACACTCCTATGAAAACTTTGTTGTTAAGAACTCTGTCACTTCTTTATTTCTGTACTCTACACATTGATGTAATAATGCAGTTTGCTTCTTTATGTCCAGAAAAATGCATAATCATCTGTTACAGGAGTGTAAACAGCTATTCAACGAACTCAAATCCTGACAGTATGAGTGGGACATTAAAACAAAAACAGCTGACAGGAGAGAAAATAGCCATCATCTTAAAAAAAGAGTTGAAAGCACCTGATCGGACTTCATGTGTTCTGACTCACCTGTTATTCCAAATACTGCGGAAGAGGTCCAGGGCTTCTCGTAGCCGGTTGGTGTTGTTGTCTTCCCTTATTACCATGTTGTAGCTGCTGCTGGCCACCACGAAGATGATAGCAGTGACGTCTGTGGAGAGAGGAGAGGAACGACCCACATCAGGACTAACCAGATATAGAAGGTGACGTGGTGCTCAGAGCTGTCACAAAATACTACAGCAGTGACACACCGCTGTGTGATTTAAAGACAGAGTGGAAAGAAAGGTGGAGGGCTCACCGTTAAAGCACTGGATCCATTTTCTCCTTTCATCTCTCTGGCCTCCAACATCAAACATGCTACAGAGAGAGGACACAGCCAGACTTAGTAATGCTGGAAAACCTAAATACAATTAGCATATTCAAGCTAGCATTTATGAACATGGATTTCCCATCCATCCATTATCTACACCCCTTTTAGGCAGCCTATCCCAGCTCACACAGGGCGAGAGGCGGAGTACACCCTGAACTGGTCGCCAGACGATTCGAGGGGGGACATAGAGCCAAAGACAAGCATTCGCGCTCACACTCATACCTAAGGGCAACCTTCTAAACATGTTTTCGTCCTGTGGGATGAAGCCAGAGTGCCCGGAGAGAACCCACGCATGCACGGGAAGAACATGCATACTCCACATAGTAAGGCCCTGCCTGGTTGGGAATTGAACCGGCAAACTTCTTGCTGTGAGGTAGTTATGTTTTCGCAAAGGTCTGTCTGTGTGTCTGTGTGTTTGTTTGTCTGTTGGCAAGATTAAGCAAAAACTACTGGATGGATTTACATGAAAATCTTACCAGAGGTGTGGTTTGGTCCAAGGAAGAAGCCATTACATTTGGTGGTGATCCACATATTTGTCTGGTTGCAAAATATTTCAAAAATGTGCAAAAAATCCCATAACTTAACATTGGGCTGTACTGTAAAAAATCATATCTCTGACATCACTTGATGGATTTGCTTCAAAAGTTACACAATAATATATATAATATAACTCTATCATCACAGTCAATTTCATTTGGATCCGTTCGAGATTGACGTCACAAAAAACACTTAAGTTTATAATGGCAAATCCCATTCATTTCTCCTCAGCTGCTCTGACGGTTCTGCCCCCTTTACATCATTATGGGAATTGTAGTTTATTGGCAAACTCATGTCAACATTTTTCAAGCCTATGTCTCTACAGTTCCCAGCTTCCCTTGGACACATGGACAGACATGAGTGGCCGTCATATTGGAGTGCGGGGTGATCCACAATAGTATCTTGGTGGAGGTCTGCGCTCTCCGAGTGCTTTTCTAGGTTTGAAATGTTTTCTTCTGCTAATTTTCTTCTATATGTCTAAGTCACTTGTAGTTCATTGGGCCGTCTCTATGTATCTCTTTTAAAGTGGGGGCATCCAAACTATGGCACGTCAGCCCACAGCAAGTTCTCAAAGCAACTGTTGCTCTGTGCTGGACTGATGAAAAAAGGTTTAACCACTTAATAGCAGCACAAATTTCAGCACTTATTTGCTTTGCTATCATCTTTGTTTCAAGGTCTGGCATACAAAGATATCTAATCAGCCTCGAGCATCATCATCCCTACGAAGTTACAGGAAGTTTAAGTGACAGAGCGGACAGCAGGTAGAGACTAAAGATGGTCCACAGCAGCACAAAATATGAAGATCCAGAAACAGAACAGCAGCAGCAGGTCCTGCTTACCTCTCCAGCAGCCCTTTAAGCATTACTACTAGTTCTCATGACAACGATAAACAAGCACTAATAGGTCTGTGTCATCTTTAATATTAAGAATTTCTGTCTATATATATATACATATAGTTTATTTTTTAGAAATTTTCATTCTACAAGGACACCCAATAGTGACCAAACCTCAACAGTGACAACAGCAACAATCACCTTAGAGACAACAACTAACAACAAGGGGAAAAAAATAAGAATAATAAAACAATAAATAAATAAATAATAAAGCAATGTATGTATACATATGCATACAGGCACACAGAAAAATGATAATAAAATAAAAATTAAAGGGAAAAGGGCTGTCAGCCTGTTGTGAAAGCAGATTGTCAATTTTAATTTATAGAGTTTATGTCGATAAAGGGGTCAGAAGTCCAGAATAGAGTCCAAGATGATGAGCCTGCTGGTGCTAGAGGTCCAGGAAGGGGCAAGGGAGCCAGGGTGCAAACACAGTGAAGTGTAGAACCCTGCATGTCTACAAAGTCCAGTCTCACACATTATATACAGCCAGAAAATACTCAGTTTTCAGCTTTCTCCAACTTTATATAAAAGGGCCCCAGATCCTCAGAACACTTGAGTATCGAACCTCTTTAAGATACAGACAGGAAACCAGTTCATTCAACCATTTTTTATAACAGTGAGGGGGGGTTGATTTTCAGTGTTCAGGAATAATACTTCTAGCAACCACCAAACCAAAAAATAAAATTACTGTATATTGTCACCTTTCAATTAACTTTCTTTTGGTGCGTGTGCCGCTGACCTCTTGATCTCAATGGCTTTTTATCTGATTAAATAAAAATAAAATTAACTTAAAAATGATTGAGATTTTTCCTCACTTTATAAAACTGAATCTCTGCTTCAGAGAGACCCTGTAAACATTTGGATCCTGGTTCTTGCCCGTCTTGTCTGTGATCAGCCACCTTAGACGCTACACATACATGTACAAATGTTTAACTACAGGAAGATCTCTGCTCTACGCTGACACAAGTATGTTTCGTAAAAAGAGATTCCATATCTCAGACTGACAAATTTAGCGACATAAATAATCAATTAAGGGGGAAAGAAAGCTATTTGTACCCTGTGCGACCCCGGCTGGATGGGAATCATCAAAGCTGGATGATAAAAAATGCACATCCAAAGGGAAGTCATGTCCCAGAGTTTTCACATCAATCATTCAGGATGATATAATGTGATACAAAGGCCCGTTTCAGATGCTAGAATAAGTCTGTTGTGTCTGTGACTGCGGAAATGGGTCATCCCATCTGACATCATCACAGCAGTTACAAAACATTTACTCCCAACTTTTACTGGGCTCCTCTGTGAGCTGTGAGGATCTCTGGACATACTCAGAAATCACACCGGGGGACCGCAGGGCCCTTCGACGGTTTTGGGTGCTGTGATGACGCTTTTCCAAGCTTTTTGCCGCAGAGCACGTAGGGGTTCAGGGTTTTGTTCTTTGAAATTTACAAAGGCCATGAGAAATATAGTGACAAGACCCAAGAGGGAATTCTTTACAGGGAGACTCTGTGCATGAATGATGCAAGAAGAGGCTGTGGTCAAATGTTTTCTAAAAGCGTGCCCCCTCGGTCGTATTCGGTGGCAGAATGGTGGAAAAGGCCTGAGGAGCAGTTTTCTACCACCTTAGTGAGCAACTTACCAAGAGACGTTTTGTTTATTTATTAGAATTTGTTTTTTCTTACATAAGTTTAATTGTTGTTATTTCTTGAAATATTCCGCGCTTGGTAATTTATTGCTTATTTCTATTAAAATCAACACTTGTGTCTTATTTTAATATCTATATCTTGATTTTCTTATTTCTATACTGTGTATAAAAACAACTAACTTTATCCATTATTACATACAAGGTAAGCCAATGACTTTGTCAGGACAGCTTTTTAAAGTAAATCCTCATTTTTGGAACAATTTGCTGAGCTATATTAGAAACTGCGCTATCTTAAAATGATCTAAAAACAAACCATACATTATGAAAGATCTTAAATATCCTTAGCCATAATCTTCTGTTCTTCTATTTTATTTAGCTTTTTATCACTTGTCTACATATTTTTCTTTAGTTTAATAATTTAACACCTCACTAATCATGTTTTAGCATCTGATTGTTTTGGATTTACCTGTTTTACTAATAATTATTCATCTAATTGGTGATCAGTACATTTGGAGGACATCTAGACAAGCTAATGTGTATTTTTTGGCCTCTCCTGCATGCTCCTTTTTAATCAGTTAGTTTTTCTTCCTAATAATTATGTGCTGCATTAATTGTTTTTCTTGTTACTTCTTCTTCTTACATATTTTTCCTTTGTTTATATGTATAATAAAATAAAAATAAAAATAAGTTACCATGGGTGTGTATATTTTTCTGTAAAAAGGAAACAATATAGAGGAGAACAGATTTTAATTCATGAAGTGTACTTTTTTTTGTCTCTATTTGAAGTTATGTGCATTCAACAGACTCCTTCTTATAATACTGATTGAGGTTACACTCCCCAGGTTCAGGAAAGGCCTTCAGTTTTCTTAATTTACAAAGCCTTTCCTTTTATCAACTAATTTAGAAAAACTGTGACATTACTAGAAATGCTCAACATGGACTTGTGCAACAAAAGGTCATACACGGGTGAATGATCCTTAAGATTTGACTGCATCATCACAGTACTCCCAGTCAAACATCAGACACGAGCCCTGCACACTCCTTTTTTTAATCTCTGTCATTCCTTGTATGATTCCTGGTTAAAGACATATCTCACATCTTTCCAAGGTTTTTGGGAAACATGGCCAGGATTAACACTCAACTTGCCCTTTTTGATGCTCTTGCAGCTTCCAGAAATGTGAATGAAAGTTTTGTTGCAGAAGAAACAGACTCACAAGTATGTTTTGAATGACGTGTCCTCTGAGAATGCATTTATTCTTTGACTTTGAAAGTCGACCCAACAGTAAAGGCTGAATGTGGTCATACGGGCTGAAGCTGTGCTCCCTCGCAGATAATGGATTTTTTCAGTAAACTGTCCAACTTTGTTCTTCTGATCTTTTGCTTTCTCTATGAGTATATAAAGGCTATTTCATGGATCCTGAGATATAATGGCCATTGCACACGAATAATGGCGAATAATTTGGAGGCAAATTTTGACGGAAAAATCGACCTTGGTCTGAAAAAATAAAAGCCACAATTTCGCTCAGCGAAATAACGTTGCTGGTGTGACAGCTTGCATTGAAAAAACAGTAGGTTCGAAAAAAATACATAACGTGCGAAAAATTTGTGCAAAAAATACGCGCCTGGTGTGCAAAGGCCTTAAGTAAGCAATGTAAGTGTTGCTGCTTGGTGTCGCCAGTGATCCCATGGAGCTGTGCGTGTAAAGAAGCCTGAACCAGCTCAAATTAGATCAATGATTTCAATTTGTCCATGAGTCCCTGTCTATAGGACTATTTATTTCTGGGTTCCCACTCTTTTCTAGAAATCATTTTCCAGGACTTTTCCAGGACATTTTGTGGGCAATTCTCAGGCTAATGTAGCCTTCTAAAAAACAAGATTAAAGGGCTATGATCAATATCTCTAGCTTGTTCCACTGTATAATTTTGAACTTAAAATGTATTTATTTCTAACTCTTGGGCTTGAACATCGTCTGCTAGCTATCTTTTTAGTTTGGCTTTTATGTAGTGTCTTACTATTATAAATTTATGGTTTATACTTATTTTTTATGAGTTTTTTTATTTACTCTGCTTTAGCCATTTTTCATTATTTCTTTTTGTCACCATTGTTTTGAGTTTTTATATTTTATTCCTTAACTTGCATTATTTTATCTACTCATATTTTATGGCTAAGTGTGCATTAATTACCAGGAACATTTTACTTCATTTCCCTTTGGTTGATTTTTGTTCACTAACAAGGAAGAAGGAAGATAAATAATTTTCTAGGACAATTCAAGCTTTTCCAGGACATTTTACTTTTTTCCTCATTTTCCATGTTTTCCATGACTGGAAAATTGGTCAACCATTTTCCAGGTTTTCCAGGTGGGAACCCTGTAGTACCTCCACCAAGGAGGTTTTGTTTTGGCCAGGGCCTGTCTGACTGTTAGCAAGGTAACTCGAGCAGTTACAAACGAATTTTGGTGTTTTCAGGAATGTTGGTCATGGCACAAGGAAGATGTGATACGATTTTGGTGATGGTCTAAATTCGTATGTGGATTCAGGAATTTTCTGAAGGATTTGATAATGAAGAATTTCTCCATAATTTTTTCTTAATGGAGGGTTGTGAGCACTTCTACTTCTATTGTGAAAAGAAAATCCAAAAAACATGATTAAATGAATCATACATTTTGTTTTGTCGGACTAGAAACCCCCAACAAGAACATCTGACTGTTATGTTTACTTATGTTTGTAATTAGTATTTTCAGTGAGTAATCCACAAACAAATTTAATTTTCTTCTTCTTTTTTTCCAAAAAGGTAAACTGTCATGGTCAAGGATTAGACGTAAAAGCCATCATAGTTATTTATTAAAAAAAAAAAATCCTAGGGTTAAGAGACTGTCGTCATCTTGTGTGTTTGTATCTTAATAAAAAACAATCAGGACTTACTGAAAGTTCACTTTGTCTACTTGGAACCTTGTTTCAAAAATCCCTGAAGTTAACACTCGGCAGCGTAGAAGGTCCTGTAAAAACATACACATTCAGTTTAGTAAAAAGATAAAATGCAGACTTTTCACTAATAAACGTGAATGTGAATAAGAGTCCTGACCTGGTCCGTTGGTGTGTAGTCGTTCTGTCTTACAGAGTCAATTCTGTCAAGGAAACTGCAAAGAGAGAGACAACACAGTGTTAGATTTTGCATGTAGGTCTTTAAAATAGGCAGGGAAATAAAGTTACACAGATTCACTGACAAATATTTTAGAAGAACACTGATTTTTAAGCCAAAACACAAAATTCAATAAAATGGACACAGAGTCGGGGCTTATCACAGTAAAACACACCTCCTCACGCAACTGTCTCACTGATCAAATCATCCTTTTCCATCTAGTTCAACCGAATCTGCAAAACAATCCTCAGTCAAAAATACAGAAATAACTGCTCTGTCATTTGATTAGAACGTATATTGTGTTGCATAAGCTCAAACAGGAAGCTGCAGATGGAGGCCGCCATGTCTACCTCCCTGTAGAGGCTCAGCAGGCCGCTGTTATGGCAGCTGATGGCCACAAGAGGGCAGGGCTGCTCAGTCTGGGCTATTTTGGTCTGTCTCTAACCAGAGCGATTACATAAGGCGGTTATTGTGGAGGTTAGGTAGCTCGCTGTTGCCGTCTCTTCACTACAGAGAGAGCAAGCATGTGCAGCCGCAGCCGGGCCGCTCTGCAGCACATACGGTTTAGGACAACCAGAGTCACACAGACCCCCCCTGGATGATCCACATCGGCTTGAACTATGATAATCTGAGGGCAGATGTATGTGCAGACCTTAGAAACAAAGATCCATTACAGCAGTGACATGAGAAACACACTGTGTAGGCTTTTCTGAGATGTTCATTATGATGCAGAACACAAAGATTCACAGTCAGGCAAGTATATTAATTATCTAAACAACAGCCATTGATCATTAAGTAGGTCTCTGCCTACAATTTTAGCATTTAGCTTTGTTACCTTGACTGACCTACTACAGGAGCCAAAGTGGGACACACCACAGTTCAAACTATATGGGACCAAAGAAATTACTGCCTCTAAAAAACTAGTGGTACAAATAAATTCACCCATACATATGTTCATCTGAAAAAAGGGCAGGAAAATATCAGTAGGGGGCCACAGGTGTATTACTTATTTTAAAGAAAGGGAAGTTTATAAAATATATCTAATCTAAAATTCAATAACAACTACATAAATGAAATGTTTTGGTGTCAGACGTGCGTAAATTATTGTTTCCCCATGTCCTAAACAACATGAGTTCACTATTTTAAGGTAGTGTTGTGCTGTTGTATAAATATCTCAGTTTGTGGTCAGTAAAGAGAATTTAAACCTTTACATGTTGTCTATAAAAAAGAAGTTAAAAGATTAGCTCAATCTAAGCCTATCCCAGCTGACACTGTCACCAGTCAATCACAGGACTAAGGCAGAGAGACAGGCTCACAATCACACCTTCAGACAATTTGGAGTCAAAGCAGCATGTCTTTAATCTGCAGGAGAAAGCCCTTCAATGTCCCCGTCTGACTTGGGAGTCAATTCAGCAGCACTACCTGCTGCCCCGACGTGCGGCAAACAACATCAACCACAATATGACAAAAAAACATGATCGGGTAATCTTCTGACATTGACCATTAGGGGTGTATATTGGCAAGAATCTGACAAAGTGATACATCATGCTATACATGGGTGATTATACAATATATCAGGATATATTGCATCACTATAAACAGGGCAATACCTCATAGTTTTATCATTACAATGTCTTTTTTTAATAGCATGAAGAACCAACAATATTGTTAAAAAACTGTTTCTAATCAGTGTTATTTACACAATGTATGGCCCCTGCAATGTTTACATACTACAAAGTATTTTAGTGGCTTCACTAAAACACAAAAGATCTGAATTTCTGTGAAATATTGAAAAATAAATAAAATGATATTGCACTAAAAATATACAGTATTGCACCACATAAAATAGTGATATATTGGTGCATAAATATTTCGGACACCCCTATTGACCTATACGAAATGTAACAATCTGTAGAATTTTACTATGCTGTAAATCAAAAAGTCATATACAACCATAAACTTTGGAAAGTTTAAATAAACTAGCCCAACTTTAAAACTGAAAAAATACCATAACACTGTGATTCTGTTGTAACTGACAGACTGCATCATTTCATAAAGGCACATGATGCCGGATTAGCTGAAGAATATAAAATGTGGCCAAAAGTTTGTAGAGTATTAATACACTTGTTTAGTCAATGCTGGGTTCAATCTTCTCTCTTATTCTGGTACGGGAATCTATGCGGTACCAACACATCCAACACCTAACAAACCAAATCACAGCACAGACTCCAGCGCCTCTTTTCAATAACATTTACCACATGTCAGAGCCAAAGATGCTGACCCTTCTCTTCTCAGTGTGCAGTCCAATATTGTCTACTTACTAAAGCAACAGAGGCATTTTTTCAGATTGGCTGCGAAAAGATCATTAAGGAAACAACCCCTTTTTAAAGAAATAATTCTGTTTCTCAGAAAAAAAAAAACCCATACCCAGCCATACCCCTATTAACCTATTCCTTTAATTTAATCTCACAGCTGCCTAACCTAATCCTCCTTTGTTATTCTTTCTTGGCAAACTACCTTCCATAAATCTCACTTTGATTCATTTCATAAGCACCCCTGTGAGGAGTCAGGAAGTGGTTACACAGTGAGTCAAATTTGCAAGGCAATGCTAAAAAAAAAAACACTTTTCTTAAAATCTGAATATTTTGCACCACAATAGTTGCATAACACAAGTCAAAACACATGACAAATTACTTAAATCAACATTTTAAGTCCCCTTTTTTCATATCTGTATTAAATGAAGGTAGGGCCAAGTTAAAGATCAGGGATTTTCTCATCCTAAAGGGAAACTTTGAGCCTGTTAGCCGAGCCAACTTGTTGCTAATTTCTAAGACATCTGACAGCTAAAATTCAGTTTGTTGTAAAAAGATGTATTATATAATCAAATAATGTCCTAAATGGAATAATGACTTGATGGAAGCAGCAGAGAAGGGGGTATAAAGTCTGACATGCAAGCTCAAAACTGCTGACTAACCGGCTGTTTTAGCAATTGGGGTCAAATGTCCTTTCTGATCCATGTGAGGTCTTCAGATGTCCAAACATCATCTTTATCCAAATGAATCTTATCACAAATCTGTCCGATTTTATTGCTGCACCCCTGCTTTAGTACACAGGGGACATTCGTGCCTCCTGTTTAGGCCGCATATTTAGTAGAAGATAAAGATTCAATAGGTGTTTTTACAGTTATTGGAGCCTAAAGAACAGTTTTTTAGTTAGTCCAGCATGCATGTTTGACACAAAAACAGACCAAAATACTCATCTCCCCACCATCTTTCATCTCTAACCAAACAGTCCGTGTCACCAGGGTGTCACAAGACAGCCAACCACGGCTTCAGCATACCACAAACCTGATGAACATGAGATTAAAAGTCAGAGTTTCAGGATTGTTTTAATCAACAATCAGTCTGTCAGTCTGTTTTTTATTCAAACCTAAAATTAGCACACCTCACACACGGATGTAGGACTAAATGAAAGAGAAAGAATGATCTGTTATGTAGCGTTAGATAACACAGACGGCCCTCATGTGCTCGGACAACAATGTTTTCAACACAGAGATTTATTTCTTCTGCACACACTCCGCACAAAGGGAGAAGTACAACTGTTTCTGAGCTTGGCCTTCTCAGATACATACATGTGTCTCCTGACACAATATAGGACATGGACAGAAGAACTGATCACTGGAGTATTATGTTAAATTCACTTGTTTTGCCAACTCCCTGTCATATTTTTTAGTTTTTAAAAGTGAGTAGATGATCTTTCTTCAGCTTAAGTATCCACAACACATTCATTATTGTTTGAGTGCTTCATAGAGCTGGACAACAATGACCAAATATGTTATGAACTTTTATATGATTCTAGTAAAAATCAAATGGTACTCAAACTAGTTTGATAACATGAAACAAACATGAATATCATCCTTTGCACCAGGGGTCCTCCAACCACCTGGGCTGTGAACTGGAACCAGGCTATGGATTTTTTGGGACTGGGCGGTGGAGAAATAAAAATAATCAATCATCATTTCCCTTTATCTGAATATTAGCATCCAAAGGGTGTTTTATATTCAACCAGAGGAGGTCAGAGTGCACAAACCTCCACCAAGGCATTACTGACAATCTTAACCAAGTAATTATCAAAAAAAAGTGGAAATCTGCCCTATTGCATGATGTTATTATAATTTTTTTTTTAATTCACTTAACCACAGAAATCTAATCACTTCGTCTTTGTGCCATAATCAACATGCCCTGAAAATTTCATGAAAACCTGTTGAGAGCTTACTGAGTTATTAGTGAAAATGTAGAAATCTGCTCAATCTCACGCTGTTAAGAAACCCTTTAAAAGTTTCATCAAATTCTGCCGAAGAGCTTTTGAATTTTGCTCACGGACAGACAGATGGACTAACAAACAAGCGGACAAATGCTTACATATCCCCCTGCACAGACTGACTGTGCAGACTTTACACACAGTCTCTCTGTCCCTGTCATTGTAGTGATGAAGTGGAGGGAGACAATTTAGAGGTCAGAACTGATAAAATATTGATCAATAATTAATAGAAAACCAGACCATCAAGACACGCCTTTGTAAATGTGCGCAAGCCGTTTTTCGTCATGTTTCTCTGCATGCGAAGTGTTATAGTGAAATTCGTTACTGTGTGTTAACTGATGACTTTCAGCTGACAGCATCCTAAATGTCATTGTTAAGCAGCTGATGAAAACAGAGTGAGTTTTCATGAATGTTTACTTATCTCTACCCCTCTTCAAATCCAGACTCAAACCCACCTGTTCAGGACTGCATATGCCATTTCACAACAACCTGCATGTTTACATCTCCACATCTGTTTTGTCTGTTGTGTGTTTTGCTGATTTTATTTACTACTGTTACTATTGTTGATTTTATTAACGTTGTTTATACTTTGTGTCTTAAAAGGTGTTTTTGAATAAAATGTATTATCACTATCTTTTATTTAACTGGTCCGTGGTATAAAAAATGGGGACTGCTGCTTTAAACAAAATATTAGGCACTTGTTTCTTTTATAATTATAAAAAGAAAAAAAAACAGATTAATCCCTACACTTACGTATATATTTACAAAAGCATTGGGAACATTTTCATATTTTGACACCGTTATCTATTCTCTTAAATGCCATTTGCCAGTGCACCACACTTTACATGTTGCCAATGTACTTGTGCAGTTTAGATTATTTGCAGGAATTGGTTTGCAGTCCTTGAAAAATAGTTGCAATAAATTCTCAAATATTCATTGTTTAAGACTCTTATTTCAATGCTGTAGTTTCAAACAGGTATCAGTGGTTTCAATTTTTGCTACTATTAACAATGCTCATTATTCTTCATGGTGTAGACTAAATATTTCAAATTATTATCTTGTGATAAATATGTTTCTTATGGTCAGTGGATCTCCTGCTGTTTTACTCAGCCTGAGGCCTGCCATCTATTTTATAGAAACATTAAAATAAACTATATCAATATAAAACAATCATGTCTCTGCCTTTATCTCCTTTTAAGATAAATCAATCTTAGCACTCATTGTATTGCTCAGCCCTAGAGCTTCTTAAACTTTCTACTTATTAACTTGGCCAGGTGTCTCTGCCAAAGGTCAAACCCAGACGAGTCCACACCTTTTCTTTAGTTCATAACTTTGACCTCCTGACTGCTCACTGGTTTGTTACATAAGAAAGTTTACTGATAACCCTTTTGCAACTTCAACTCTTCCTGCTCCTTCACCTCTGTATCTGCAACACCTCAGCCAGGAGCTTAGAAACACAGAGGAATTTATGATGACTGGTAGCAGAGCAAGACGAGGCTGTGATAACTCTGAGCTTCAACAATAACCTCTCAGCGCCGACTGATCTACCACAAACTTCTATCCAATCAAACTGGGGTTTGATTTTCCTTATCCAATTATTAAATCTGAGCAATTTATGATGCCTGATGGGCCAAATTACACAATACCTGACTTTCAGATGTAAAGAAGAGAACATTTTTGTCATTTCTGTGCAACTTCAATCACTCCATAGACTGAATTAGTTGTAGTCTTTCAAAGGGAATGTCATCATAGCTGTGAGTGTGAACTATCAGCTAGTTTGGTTTCCTTAGAAAACATTTGGCAGGATCAAAAATGTAGAAATGGACAAGGACTCCAAACAATGCGCTGTTGACCAATGTCCCCCAACCTCTTTACCTTGCAGCCCCCCAAAACTTATCTGGAAAAAAATAAATCAAAAGAGCAGAGTCCCTGAGAGCCACCTAAACAGTTATACATTGGTATCATACATAAACCAACTTTAATTCATTTCATTCTAACTTTAATAACAAGTTTGGCTGGCTAGGTATCCTGATACTCCTGGGTACAGAAACATTTCTCTGAAATTTTTAGACTACTGCATGATGCACTAGCTGTTTTTTTTAAATTAACCTTAAAGCAGTTAGAGCTTTCAGCAACATCTGCACAACTGACCCATACTCCTAGCTACTGCCTGATAGCCTTATTAAAGGGACATTTATATACCGGTCTTTTCTGACCAGGAGCAACTGTGTTTAGCTTTTCAAAATGGATCTACCTGATTACAGACAGACATGAAATCTGTCAAGGTTAATGGAGTTTTCTCCATTAGTGCATGCTCTCAATTTCACTTCTTATTCTCTGATTTATACTACTGATAATCTTCATTAATATTTAAGTGCAATATCCCTACTGTCAAAACTGTGCATTTATATTCATATCGTATAGACTGTAAAATAGAGTAAATGCTTTGTGCATTGTACATAATCTCACTTTTATTTATTTTATTCTTTTTTTCAAAATTGTTGTTTCTTAAATAATTTCTGCTTCATAATTTTGCTTGTTTCCATTTCTGCTTGTACGTCTATCTAAATGTAATGTCTATACGCTTGTAGGGGTGTAAATCACCAGTTTCATGACGATACGATACGATATTGATTCTTTGGACAACGATACAATATTTGCCGATATCACAAAGTCTGCTACGATTCGATTTCGATTCGATACGATTCAGGGACCTTCGATCGATTTAAGACGATATTGTGTACTCATTGAACACAATCAGCTACATTTCACCTAAAGCAAGAAAGAAATACAGAGCAATTCTAAGTTTTGACAGTTTTATTACTGAAATGTGAAACGATGTGCTGACCTTTGGGTATGATAGGTTATAGAGGATTATAACAATCTGTATGATCTAATCATGTTTAAAATTAAAATTGGGTTAATTAGTAGTCAGGTGTTTTTAGATTTTGCTTCACTGTTTAATGGTAGGTGTGGAGGAATAATAAGAATAAGCTCTCACTGTTTTCCTTTCATACAATAAGTAATTTTTATAATCAGTGGGCTACAAAATCAAATGATGAGATAACTTACTGTACTCATGTGATAACTCCCGTCGTGTGTGTGCAGTATGCATCCTCTGCTGTCAGATCGATCGTATCTTACCCGAATACAGCAGTGCTATTTTCTGATTGGCTGACATGTCAAGCTCCCGTTTAGTTCTGTGATGCTAAGAGCGTGTTGCTACACGTTAGCATATAGCGGTGTTACTCAGTGGGCGCTCCACAGTACATTTTAATGCAGGAGAAATACCGGGTGTGGTGTGTGAGAGAGCGAAAAGGTGTGCGTCTCATACGCTGAATACGTGAGACTTGAGAGCCCTGTAAAGTTGAAACTTAAGAACGAGGCGCTATTGGGCGGAAGCGGTGAAACGAATATCTGGTCAGAATTTCAAAATAAAGGCGTTGAAGATGACGATGTTGATCGATGTTTTGAGTTTCCATCGATTTGACTGGATCATTGCTTAACCAATCGATGTTTCGATCCAGATCGATGGATCATTACACCCCTATACGCTTGATATTCTAACTGCTGTACTGTGTATAAGATTAATAAATGTATTTCTGATTCTGATTTAAGGAACTCAACAACTCAATACTCAACTAAGTGTATATAGCCAAAAGATTATTCATTGTTGTAAACAATTCAGACTTTCCAGTTTTCAAAAACTTTAATATAATGTATTTTCAATGACCAAAGAAGCAATTAATTTCTCCCTCTATAACTAAACTTATTACTTCAGTGAAACATGAGAGCATCTTGATGACTTTATCTCTGAATAAACACTTGCTCAGCGGGGCGCTAGATATGAAAACAGATCTACAGTCAACAAAAGCCATTCTCCTATTCATAATTATCAAATTATGTCACAATTTGTGTCTTATTATTCATTAGAGCTTCCAGTGAACAAAGACAGATACAACAAGTGAACCTGATGACCTTCACAGTTTTTTGACTCGAGTATCAGCCCAAACTCATCTCCAATGAACTACCTCGGATACTCAGTCATACACAAAAAACAAAACCTCTCGAAAAACTCAAGCTTTTTGCCCCATCACTGCAACAATGTGGGAGTATTTTTAGTCAGCCTTCCTTGCAGAAACATAGCTAGGTTATAATTACTGAGCACTTTCTGACTGCCATGTGACAAGCAGCACTATTGGTGGAGAACTGAAAAGCCAAATTTAGTCTTCATATCAAAAGAGCTGAATAAAAAAGAACAAGGGTTAAAAAAAGAAAACACTGATCAATGAGAGGTTGCTAAGATCACGTCTTATCAAAAGGTCTGGGTTGAGTTTACAGTTTTGGTCAAGGCTGTAAAAAATAAGACAAACTGGGTTTCAGGTTCGAGGAAATGTGTGGTTTGTGTTGGTTTTCCTCAACTTCCTCCCAAACTGTTATGATGTGGTCATTTTGAAAATTGGTGGATTTCATGCCAGAAAGTTTTCCATCTTTGATGTTAGTATGTGGGCAGTGTTGACTTCATGGGGCAGTCATTTAAAAAAGGATTACTTGTACATAAGGTTCCCAAAATGTTTGATACTTTGTCGATTCTACATGTTCCTAAATGATCCCACCTCTGTAATATTAATGATAAGAGCATCAAAAAGTATCAGAGCTCGATGAGAAAAAGTCCTGAGTCATATTTTTAACCAAAAACTGCTTTAAGCAAAAGAAGAAACATGTGCAATTTAGACAGCGTGCAGCCGTTTGGCTGCTATTTTTGGTCTTAAAACACAAGACATTCCCAGATGTTGATGACCCAAAGCCAAAGTATCACAACAGGCAGAACATAAAAATCTGATTGACTTTTGAAATTCTGGGTAAAAAACTGGATTCATGAAAAGCATGTAGCAAACTAAAACAGCTCAATCTTATTTATTTTCTTTAGCATTATTCCATTTATCAAATTTCACATCTGTATTAAAATATAAGAAGGCAGTGTTGCACAATACATTTTCTCCTCATAAAAGCCTTAAATTAATTTCTTTTAAAGTCAAAATGAACAAATTATGAATGTAGGACTATTTAAAAAGAAAAAATAATCACTCCACCTATTTAAAATACCTTCCTGTTTTACACTACACATTTCAGAAAGGCAGGGTGTTCCCATCTCACATTTTTCAACACTTTTAGCTCCTTGACTCAAAACTTCAGGTTCTTAAAGAACAGTATAATCTATGAGTATGAGTAAGGTATCAGTTTTGTTTTAGTCTTTCTTGCTAAATATAATTCACATTTATCTAAATGCACACAAGGAAAATGTGTGTGACAGCCTTGATGTACTGGTCAATATAAATATCACTTACTGTCTCAATCGCTTTGATTCTCTTGTCTACCACATCTACCCTTTTCCATTACCTTTTCTTTTCCTTATTTTATTTTTTTCTTTGGTCCTCTGGGTTCTTCTGATATATGATCAGGTTCTTACTGTGATTGGATTTATTCTGCTGTTTGGTAGTGCTTGTGAGGGTTCATTTTTGGCTTAAGCTCTTGTGCTTAGTTCCTGTATCTTCTGGTCTGTTTATAAAACCATGTTGTAAACCTATGTTTTTAAAAGTGTAATACAGATACAGTCTTTATTTCAAAGATGTTACAATAGTCATAGCTCAGAGCTTCTAGGTGTATGTACTGATCTGAGCTTTTACACCAGGGTTTTACCAAACTTTCCATCTGTAACCCCTAAATAAATATGGAACTGGGGACTCCTTTGTGTATTTTTACAGAGCAGCAGACCTTTCATGAGTAAAACTACATGTTGAAGATTGTTTTTTTTTGGGGGGGGAGCATCCCGTGATGTCTTCTTGGTGCCTTAAGACCCCCCAGGGAGGTCCTCTGAGCACCACTGTTTTACACCACTGTTTTAAAATGACCGTCTTTGCAGCATTTCAGTGCTCAATCCAAAAATAAAAACAGTGGGAGTATTTTTAACCATTAATTAATCTACATCAGAACTGAAACAAATAGTGACAGAAACAGTCATTTCATCTTATGAGGATACGACTTGTGTGTCGTTCTTGTCAGAGGTGTTGACCGGTAAGAGCACAGAGAGGTAAGCATGCGTGACAATCACGAACGTAAAAATGCCAAAAACTATCTTGCAATGTTAACAAATATTTAGAAAAACTCTGGATTCAGATCGCCAACAAAATGTAACCACTATTTTCCTGTGTCATCACAAACATTCCCTGAAATTTTCACCAACATCCGCGGTGAACTTTCTAAGTTATCTTGATCACAGACAGATGGACAGACAGACAAACTGACAAAGGTAAAAACATAACCCCTAGGTTTTGGCAAGAAAGTAAGAAAAGAACCAGGAGCCCACAAAATAACCTTCTACATGAAGAAAGAATGTTCTCATATCCAAACGTGACTAAAATTTGGCTTTTTTTGGAGGACAACATTTTTGGATCAGTCCCGTGAAGCTTTCAGCTTGTTTTTGAAGCCTTTTGCCCGGGGTATACCACACCTGTGAGGAACTTTCCACTCAGTTTTTGGCAGCCCAGTGGACAAAGCAGAACCTCCTATCTCTCTCTTTTTTTAATTGATTTATTCTCATTTTTTTTGTCTCCAAAAATAAGTTATCCATCTGATACTCTGGGTTGCTTTTGTTGTTCATAGCCAGATGAAAAACACTCCTCAAAAGACCTTTAAGTGACTTCGTAGCATTTTATTGTGCTACATTTGGACATTTTTTCCCGACCAAAAATATCTTGCATTGGTCATGTGAGAGTTTGCTGAAACAGATCTTTCAAAGGAGGTACTTGATTCAAAACAGATCCAAAAACATTGGTATGGAGCTATTAATAACTATTATTACATTTTTGTAAGGTCTGATCTTTTTCTCACTTTAAAACAGTTAAGAAACATTTTCCACACCTTTATAAGTCTCCTCTTCTTCACAGTATTTAGTTTAACAAGCAAGTTGAATTTTCCCAAATCCTCCACTACTATCTTGTCTATTACAGGGCCTCTGTTTCTGTCTGCAGGGCTGGGTCGTCTCTGTATTTAGCCAAAACACATTGTACTCGTCCTGCGGCCTGGTCTGTGTTGCTATGTATAGCCTTTGTTTTAGACAGTATCACTTGACTTGGCCTGTGTGTGTCTCTGTGTGTCGTTGGCCTCATCTTTCCATAAAAACCAGACACGAGAGTGAATCCGCTCACACACACACACACACATGCAGTGAGAGCTTCATCCACACACACACACCGATATGTCGATGGACAGTAGATGCAGAGTGAAGGGGGGCCCTCAGGCCTCTGCATCCACATGGCTCAGGTCACATGTAGCAGCCCATTGAGTAGAAAAAAGAGCGAGAGAGGGAGAGGATGTTTGAACATTAAAATGCTCTCCATCAGGCTCTGGGGCACTGGTCAGCCAAGTCCACAGGGGGGTTTCCTCCCCCTAAAGAGCCACAACAAACAAATAATCACCCAGGCCGACATACAACACAGACAAGGATGGAAACTGGCAATTATTCCATCTAAAGTCAATTTCCTTGACAGGAAAATTACAAAAATGTTGGTTGAATGCCTTTTTTTCTATGAAAAAAGGAGACATGAACCTGCTTAAGGAAATACCTGAACAAAACATATTTAATTTTCAATATTTCAGAGACCACACTACTCTCATGCTGAATTTAAAGCTGACAAATACAAATTGGTTTTAAGATGAGACTTAAAAGTAGGCAGGGGGACCTTCTGATCTCAGGAGGTAAGTTTCATTACTTAGGGGCCACAGCAGAAAAGGCTGGATCACCTCTGGTTTGTCACCTGGCCTTTGGGACGACAGCAGAAGACCTCAAAGATCATGAAGGGATGTAGACTTTTAAAAGACCAGAGATGTATTGAGGTGAAATTCCATTCAAAGATTAAAAAAACAATATTAAAATGAATTGTAAAATGAACAGAGAGTTACTGAAGGGAGGCCGGGATGGGATGGAGGGGATGTGTCCCCGAGTTTTTTGGACCTGTTAAAAGACGAGAAGCAGGATTTTGGACTAACTGTAAGCGTGCGATGGAAGCCTTAATTACTCTGATTATAAAATCCATTACAGTAGTCCAAATGGATTAAAAGTCTCAGGTGATAAAACTGGATTTACCAACAGATATTATCTGCTGATCCAAATTAAAATCACTTTTAATTCTGAATGAATTCATGATGAGTACATACAGTTTTTACTACTTTCTTATTTCCTAATCTGATCAAAAGTAATCCAAACTCAATAAATGTGCTGAAACATATTAGGGAAACAAAAGCAGGATTTATTATTTTGGCTGATGAAATAATTGTCTTTCTCCATTTAATTCTTTTATCCACTCGCCAACTTGGCTGGTAAGTCAAAAAGTTAATTTACAAACTCTGGGCACTGAGGAGAGGGATCAGCGGGTGGCCACTCGGGTTCTTCCAGTTAACCATGATCAGCTTGTTGCTCGCCAGAGAGACTTTAAAGTAAACCATTTTGGCTTCTTGTTGCTTTTTTTGTTTTCAGTGTATCCTGTTTTTCTGCAAACAGCTTAAAGATTCCATTTGACTCCATAAATAATTCAGTAAAGTTTATGTCATTTTTTTTGTACACGTAGATCAAATCCTTAAGATAGTTACGTTTTTAGAGTAGCTATATCAGACTTATTAGTTAAAGTTTGCATGTTTTTTTTCTTTTAAACTTTGGCCCCTGCTGATATAAGCAGAGAACAGCATTGGGCATTAAGTAGTTACTTGTGATATACTACTGTAATATCACTGTTTTAGAGTAACTTTTAAGGTAGGGGATTATTATTTCTAAAACGGTAATTATTTTGCAGAAGCTTTTTCAGTTCCTTTTGGTCCTAGTTAGAATGTAATAGTTATGACATGATCATGGAGCAACAAGCTAAAAAGTTCAACACAACTAGGAGGACGAGAAGGCAAGAATGAGATGTACTTAGACAATTTAAAGCATTATTCTTACTTCAGTATTTCCTTTGTAAAAAATTCAAAAAAAGTGTTGTCCACTGTAAACTTCATTTCAAACCTGTTGTAGATCATTCTTCAAGGGAAAAAGTAACAAGTAACTAGTCACTGTTACAATTGCATAGGTAATGAGAAGAAAAAGGTGTCAGTATGTCAATAATTTCATCTGTTTATTTGAACTTTTTAAAGTAGTGGTCGTGCAACAACATAAGAGAAGTACTTTTATTTTCATTTTGCAATTTGGCAGTCAAGTTTGTTTGTAAAGAGAAAACTTACTGACTCTAACTGAATTAAGATTTTTTGTCAACTTCAACTAGAATAAAACTGCATAGAGCAAAAATGACTTATCCTGAACTAGTTTAAATGTTTTCCTACAGACTGAGACAAACCCAGCAGCACTGTTTCCATCAAATATCCAAAACAAAGCAAATAAACTGTATGTGATATAATAGAAAATATGTATACAGGTAATTTGGAATTTCATTTGTGCACTGTTTCTGGAGACTGCTCTGCAAGAGGAATAAAAATTTATATCAAAAAATTAAATAGGCATCATAAAAAGAGCAATGAGACAACTTAAATGAACAAGTAAAAATAAACACTAAATATACACTGTGCAAAAATACTTCAAGAAACATGCTAAATACTTCACTCTTATCCATGTCACTCATCCAGATAACTTGAAATGCTTTTATACATGTGTCAAATCTCTATTTTTCTGCTACAACACTAAAAAAAAATCTGTAAAGTCCCCTCTAACACACAAACAACCTTCACACCAACCACTGGTGCCCAGCTTCATGTGCTCATTTGATAATTGGGTTGACTTTTTACAAATAGTGGACCATCTTTAATTAGCACTGCAGAGAATCCAATCAATAGTTTCCATATTTTGAGCCGCTCGGGTTGGCATAATGGACTTTCACTTTAGAGTCCAACTGACCGGTGACAGCACTTTGAAACTGACTGCTGGACACAACAATATCAGCAGCACCAACCCTCTAAATACAACCGAGACAACGTAAAATAACTGCATTGTTCAGGGTCTACACGTAACTTTATTTGGCATACATAAGGGAAAAGTATTCACCATTTTGAGAATTTGTTTGAACTATTATCATAGCATTCTGACCTGATGTAAAGGCTTTAGGTCTGTTTTAATGCAATCTGAAACATCTGAAGGACTGTTTCACTTATCCACGGGACATATTTCAAAGTCCATCTGGAAAACACCCCATATAAAGTGATTGGGAGGGCAGCTTTGTTCAAATAAAGCTGAAAAGTGAATTAATGTTTTGTATATCACATTCATAGCAGGCCAGTCAGAGGCATGCACCTAACTTTCAGCAGACAGGACAATTTTATGCTTTGTCATTTTCCAACAAGGAACAACTGTTACAGCTTGAAGTTTGAAGACCGATCTGAGTAATGACAGACCTAGAATCTAGCTAACCCTGCTGCTTTACATGTTGGAGCCAACAGGAAACAGGCAGATAGTTGCGTGCTCACTAGTTCAGGTTTTATTTGAACATCATGCATGCAAACACATCTTCAAGCCTCCTTATTTTGTGCATTTGTTTCTAAGACATCATGGTTTTGTTAAGTTACTACTTCTAATTATACACAAGTTCCCAAAATTGTTCCTTCAAAATAAAGTCTTTGTTACAACATTATTATGAGAACTTTTGTTTTAATATTGTTGAAAAAAATATCTATCTATGAAATCAAAGTTTAGACAGGCACAGCAGAGATACTTTCACATCACTGACCACCAGCTTCTTTTCATCATACTGAACTTCTGCTGAGTAAGTCAGTCAAACACAACTTCAACAAGTCGAGACGTCACGTTCTGCAACACAGCACAAAGACAAATCACTCCACCACATAGCTTGCACTGTTGCAAGAGAAACGCAGGCACTTAGGATTGCTGCAGCTCTTTATCAGGGAGGCAGAGAGGAAGAAGTCTATGGTTCAAAGTTGTTTTCAAAAACCTACCCACCACTGCTGCTGGTAGGTTAAGCAAATTCACCTGGTACTGTACATAAACAGGGATTTTGATGGTGGCTGTAATTTCTAGCCTTGGACTGAGTGTGTGTTAGGGCTGCTTGATTGTGGCAAAAACCATGATCACAATTATTCAGACTGATATTGAGATTAAAATTATGAAGCACAATCATGTGCTGATTTTTATCTAAACTGCATTAATTGAAGTTGTTTGGAATTAACAATTTGAACACTTTGACATTATTAAGACCCAAGCAGTAATCAAAAATAAATGTGAAAAAATAAACAGATAAAACATATACATATGACATATCATATCAGTGGATGAAAAGAAAGAAATTAAATATGTGTTTGAGGTAGTGGTGATGAACTCCTGTAGCCTTAGTGCAACAACAAAAACACTGAAACATTTATCACACATGACAAAGCACATGGACAATAAGTATGGTTTGTGGCACATTAACTGTTTAATATGGATTATCTTGTTTTCATAATTGTAGGAGGCCAAAGTTGTTAGTGAAATCAAAACTAGCTCAATTGCCCAGCCCTAGTGCAGTGTTATTTAATTTTTGTTTTTCTTAAATAAATAAAGGCCCATCTTGTATTGGCGCCTGTCCCAAAAACAGAAGGGTAGGTTCATTTAGTGAAGTAAGTGACAACCCAAATCACTAACTTCTGTTTTACAGTATGTGGCTCATTATACAACAGTTTGTGCTGCATGTCTCTGACAATATGTGATATGAAAATGAGCTTATTATTTCTAACCTTATAATTACTAAAGAGATAGCGAACCACCCTGAATTACTCACGGTTCATTGAAAAGAAAATTGTCGCCCAGCAGCATCAATGGACCACACTTTGACAAACAAACTATCTCTACGAAGTGCACTAACGTGTTACTAAACTTGACACTGAATAAACAGATTCAAGTCAAACAAAAGAAACAGGTTTTCAAATCTTGGATATAGAGCTGCACCAAATAAATACTGTCACTAATGCACCAATCATTTGCTTAGCCTTTATCTCATTAAGTCATTCCATAAATATTAGAAATATTTAAAAAAAAATGGACAGTATATAAATTTAGCCACAAGGGACACTCAATCAAAACAATAACATATAATCAAAATAAGGGTAGCTGGCAATAGTGGACATTGTTGTGCGTGAACGTGCTCCTTAAATTTGCTCACATTTATGGTAAACAACAACTTCAATTGGTCAACTTTCAAGACATGAGGGCAGAGAATTGATATGTAATCAGTTTAATAACCCTACCAGCAGATATGAACATTTCTGCCAATATTTACAGCTGATGTATATGCCATATATGTTAGAATTACATTAAAAAGTTTTTTCATGTATAGTTTGATTAAAAGTATACGCTCCATAAGAAGGGACAATTTTCTGCCAGCATATTGATAAATTGGTGCCTTTAGCTCTTAAAAAGGCAAATAAGGACTTTTGAGTTTTTAGAAATGTACTGTCTTGTGATGTGCTCTTATTGTGATGTACTGTCTTGTTCTATGTCCTGCTTTTGTATGTGTGTTGTCTCTGGCATCATGTTTTTGTGATACCTGCCGAAGGACTTGATGTATGTTGCTATTACCCGGCATATTTACATGTATTGTTTTCTGAATAGACGTTCATTAATGTGCACTGTCCCTGTTAAATAAATAAATAAATATATTTTTGAAAATCAAAACCAATACAAGTTTAGGACTGATAACAACAACCTCAAGGTATTAATATAATTGGTCTTTATGCTGAAGAATTGGGTAATCAATTCCTTCACTTTGTTCTGCACGCTTTGCAAGTCAATGTGAGTACACTGTAATCGGAGGCAGTCAGCAGGAACAAAAACATAAAAGTAAAAAATGTGCTCATGGCAGACAGGTGACAGCAGTGGTCAAAATTGTAGCTTAATGTTTCACAAAATTTTGCTGACTGCCAAACGCCCAGTGTCTATGTCTGGGTGATTTCAAGCAAGAGTGGAAATACCAGCAAGTAGCAGAAGCATTCATTGATGTAGCATGGCATTAAATATCATTACTTTTTCCACACAAAGAATTTATGGAGATCAATAAATAATTGGATCAACAAGCAGAATCAATACTGGTATTGGTATCGATAAAATCGTATTAATTCCCACCCCCACACAGCACCACTCTTTACATAACACTGTTCTGTTTAAGCACAATGCATACAGCCTTGTGTGTGTGTGTGCAGCAGCAGAGTAAAGGTTTAGCTGCGCAGGACCCTGGTCACCTGGTGGAAAGATCTGAGCCTCGAGTTCAGTTCATCCTTCCAAACAGGAACACTGTGCAGTTTGAGAGATGGATCTCAAACTAGACGAATCCATCAGCAGCTCAGTGGGCACTTCCTAAATATAGGAGCAAGAACAGGAGACACTCCTGAAAGTCAAACCAAATCTTGTGTAAACAACGGCGCCTGCTTTATCTCAAGGCCGCAAATTTGCCTTCCAGGGCCGCGTTGAGTCCAGGTTTTGAAAGGTGTTGTATAAAAATTTAAAATACATTGTAACACCCCTTTGTCTCTGCTTAGTGTCTACCATTACATTACCTCGGCTTAAAATAGACTCGGGACGAAAAAATTCAAGCTACAATGGAAAAATGGCGGTTCTTCCAGGGCCATGTGGAGCTCTTGGTGCAGTTTGACAGTGGAATTGACTTCCTCTAAATAATATTGAAGCCAAACATCGATATATAATCTGTCAACTGCTAAATTAGACTGCTCCAAAAATAGAAAAAGTGAATATAAATAGTATAATCCACAATATTGAGCTGGTTTGAAATCTCTCAACCATAAACAACCTTGGCACTCCATGTCGAATTAGTTGTTCTGCTTGGAAGTCGACCAGTGACCCAGTGAAAAAAAGCTTTTCCTCTTTTCTCCTAATAAAAAGTCAATATCTAATGGCTAATATCAGACCCAGAGTCTACATCAGCAGTGTGGATTACATAAGCCTCTACAGAGACATGCTGGTATCAATGGTTGAAGTAAGAGATATAATTTTGTTGTCTCTATTTTAAAATTCTAACTTCTCTGGTTGTAATCCAGGAAACAGATCTCCAGCTGTGGAGGCCTGTGTGCTGTTTGTGTAGTTCACAAACCCACCTCCGGGTGGCATCCCTTCGCTCCTGTAGCACACAGCCTCTCTCCTCCTCACTGACCCTGCCTGCTTTTAGCAGCTGGGTTCCCATGGCAACCCCAGTCAGTCCATACCACTCCTCTCTCTCTCTCTCTTTCTCTCTCTCTCTTCCTAAGCCAGGCCACACTTGTATCCTTCCATTCCCAGACTCCCATACATCAACACAAAGCAGAGCCCTCCTCTCTGCAAGCTTTCTGCACTGGATGAGTATCAATGTGCACATGTGCATACTGTCTCGAGCACACTAACCAAAAAATGACCACATGTTCAGCGAAGATGTTGAGCAGGAATGTTGTGTGTAGTTTGCAGAAAGTTTTTGTGTTCTTCAGATACACAGGGTTGGTCTGGGTGTATTAAATGTCCAAAGTTTTGTGAGTTAAATCTGAGGGTATTAATAAGGGTTTGTGGAGTTGTCAGAAGCTGATCTTTGGGATCTGTCTTGCTACATTTAAACAAAAGTGAAAATAACTCCTGATGGTTAAAAGAAAATGTAATGTGTTTTGTAGCAACACTCTAACCTGCAAATTTCTGACACACAACAAACACAGTAGAAGGATTTACACAATACCAGTCTACTAATGCTAAAAAAAAAAAAAAAGCCCCAAATGATCTCAAAACCTTTTTCAATATCATATTAGCTGCACTTCTTTCGATGGAACATTTCCAAACCACCCCCTCAACTATGCTCCACGTTATCAGGGCTCCTACAAACTTAGAATCAAAAGGTCTCAGAAAGACCTTTAAAGACCAAAACTGGGAAAATTCTAAACTTTTGTTGCCCTGCAGAACAAACAGCATGGATGTATAAATTTCTCTTCCTGTAATGCACTCAAAATCTGATCTGTTCAAGTGAGATTGTTATTTCACAAAAATATAACAAGTCAGGGTGCTAATTATAAATCTGGGGCTAAAAAATACTTCCTGGTTAGGTGCAAAATACGTAAATCTGAGGGCTCACCACAGCCATACTCTGTAAGTTTTGTAAAAGATTTTAAAAAGGGTTCATCCTTTAAGTGCCCTGAAGCTGCAAACCAAAAAATAACTGAATTGGATGAATGACCAAGGAGGAGTTAATTCTAGACACGAGGACCCTTGGAAAATTGCCTAAAGTGCTTTCTTTAAACAACTTTTTCAAAATAGTGAACACTCTGTTAAGACTTGACCATAAGCATTGGAAGCCCTCTTCACAGTCTTCTTTCAGGTTGTTAATCTATTACGCCTGAGACGGTTTGTCTCACTGTGAGGGCTGCAGAAATGCTATTTAAGTTACGGGACATCTTAAAAGACTTTCTATGACTTTTAAGTACCTTGAATTTTAGAAATTGACAACGTTTTAAGACTTTGTAAAGATCTGTCAAAACCTTGTTTGCATTTTAGCACCTCCGGCCCCCAGGGCTAGTATTTTTAATTTAGCCTTTTGGATGGATACCTGATTTAAGATCAGTGATGAACTTATTAAAACAAAATTAAAAGTTTTATTTTTTGCATCATAAAATACCTCCAAAAGCTCCACTTTTGGATTTTGAAGCCCTAAAATGTTTTAGCTGACTACAAAAATGCCCATGGACCCTGATACAATCATGACTTATTTTATTTTAATAAACAATAATACATACAGCATAGCCAAAGCCAGTGGCACCAACCTGATCAGTTCATTACCTGAACTGATCAGGTTGGTGCCTGATCAACCTGATCAGGCACCAACCTAAACGTTCTCTGTCAAGACAGCATTGTTTCAAGAAATGCGTCTGTCCACAGGAAAAAAATGAAAACGCTGTAACATATATGCCAGGCCTGTAACGCTGCCACAGACATACACCAAAATCAGAGAAGAAGACATGGAGCATGCCCAATTATCATGAGAAATGTCAACTAACACGGGCATATGCTGTTCTTCATATCCTCCCATTGCTCATGGTGGTTGTAGAGAAACAGAAGATTTTGCTTTAAAGCCAAAACAAGCTCAGAAGCTCCTGTAGCACGTGAGAAACATGTTTTACTAAACAGTGTCTCTTACAGTGGCAGATCAAGAGAAATATTTGGAGCTAAGTGATTTGTTGTAGAAGAAAAGACTCCACCTGCCGAAGTATCTAATTTGGGAACATTTTCACGTGTTATTTAACAAAAAGAAAAGACACAAAGCTCTCATGATAATTCATCATATCAACATCTACATTTTTGTTTACCTCACAAGATCATTATTATTACTATTAATATTACATCATTATTATTATTAAAATACTTACTTTTTTAATATTTTCAGGGCATTTTGGTAATGTTTATCATTTTCACATTTTCTTTATAACTACTGTTTTATTGCAGTCCAAACTGAAAAAATAGGGAGGTTAAATATGCATGTTTTAGCAATATTAGCATTAGTAACTCAGAGTCCAAGTGTTTCATTACTTATCATACAAGCAGCTGTTTAAGTAAATGTAAAAATATAATTTAGATTTTGCGTTGAACTGTTAACTTTTAAGTGCATTTTAAGACATCTGTAGTTTAAACCCTCTGCGAAAATACACCACTTTGCTCTCAGGTAACCTGACAAGCACGTTTGCATGCGAAAAATAACAACCAAGCTAAATTATTGATACAATCCCATGTAACAACAAAAATGACAGTTGAATATGAGCATGCTTATTAAATGAGAGATGGTTTGATTTTTGTTTGCATCCTTATAAATTAATTAATACGTCTGTAGCAAACACAATGGCAGACAGGTTCCTGTTGGACAAAAAACTGATCAATGAACTTGGTGAAGCTCAGGTGTTTGGACACTGACTGACAAATGAGCAGGTAAGTTCAGTAATCACATTATGCCTTTGTTTGACGTGGTTGCTATAAAAACACATCAGGTGTGGACCAGAATTAAATGTCTAAATAAATATTGCTGGAGGGTGAAGTGTCACCCTAAAAAAAACACAGCAGCATGCAAAGAGGAACTGGATGTTCCCCTGACAGGAATATGCTTTTGTTAAGACTCTTAATCCAACAGGGAAGCAGCATCATTTTTTGTTAAAAAATGACTAAAACATTAAATCATCTGACCAAATTCCGGGACAGGAAATTAGCAACCAGAACTCATATTTCTAATTAATGTTGCAACACGATTTATAAACTTCATATGTTTTTCTGCAAAGAAATAACATATGGTTATCAAATTACCAGAATTAATCAATTTTAATACTATTCTACAACAAAAAAAACAAAAAAAAAATATTATCTGTTTGATTCCACACAATAAAAAAACGACATTGCTGGAAAGCTCTGCCCTGTCAGGCTGACCCAGTACGCTAGGCAACAGACAGATGGGTGCCAAAAGTGGACCAACCAGTTATTTGGGTAGCTTTTCCTATATTTGACAATAGAAACTTTTAGAATACCATACCAGGCTTCACTGAACTGGAGCATTTGGTGGAAAAAGCTAAAAACTACTGGTTTTCTTTTCCCTTTTTTGTAAAATATGGAAAGTTTTCCTGATATCAGCTGCAGGAATCAGAGAGCTGATCAGTGTGAATGCAGAGTCTGAGGCCCTGTCCACACAGAGATGAAAATGATCTGTTTCATTTTAAGAAAACTTTCCATAAAGACGGCATTGTTCCAAGAAATGTGTCTATCCACACAAAAACACTGAGAATGCTGTAGCAAGTATGCCAGGCCTGTAAGTGGTGCTGTAACGCTGCAACCGTCATACACCAAAACCAGAGCATACCTGGAGCACGCACAACCTGTGCTATGTAAACAAATGCAAAAAGAAGACAAATAATGTTAGAACATGTGGGGTATGCTTTTCTCCATGGCCACTTGTTGCTCATGGTGGTCATAGAGGAGCAGATGATTTTGCTGTTAAAGCCAAAACAAGTTCAGTAGCTTCTGCAGCAAAAAAAAAATGCAACACTATATTCCACTATTTTTTCTGTTATGCCACTTTCCCACTAAAAATTAGCATGTAAAAGTGGGTTTCTTCATACACAGGTAAACCCGCTAACAATCGGCAAGTGACTCCTTTCCCATTACCAGCAGACCCAGGTTTAATCACCAGCAGATGAGTTGCGTGGCTGTTTTTTTCAAAATTGTGAGAGGCCGTAATCATAACTGAAACTGAAACTCAATTAGTTGCCCAGTTTTAGTGTTTAGGACTTTTATTTTTTGCCCTGATATTAAACATTAGTATAATTTGAGTCTTCCAGGAGCAAATGCTCACTGATCACACTTGAAACACTGCAAATATAATCTTGTCATCAACATTCATATTTAGGTATTCTTATGGTAAACAATTTATTAATGAGTCTTATGCCTAAAAACATCAAGATAAACTATATAAATACAAACACCATTGTCTCACTCATTTGCTCATTTTAGAATATTCTTTCTTAAAAACTGTCCAAACTGCCCAGCCCTACTACAGCCAGTGCTGGAGCTTAATGTTTACATAAGTTAGCTTCCATGCTAACTCCTCCAACCCGGCTGATGATACAGCCACCAGCTCAAACAGACCGCTGTGACAGAAAAATATAATAGGTTTCCATAAATAGCTCTGAGCCCCCTTCTGACCACGTTCCATCGGGGGGGAAAGTGGAGGCTTGTTTGACTGGTGGTCGAGGAGGAGAGAGACCTTTTGCATGGGTGTGGCTGGAAAACGCTAACTGCTAAGCTCAATGCTAACTGGGGCCTACAGGCTAAAACAACCTGAGCTACCCCACACACACATACACACACTGAGCAGGCGCTAAGGGCTTGAAAGGCCCATGTGACACAAAACATGCTAATATCAATGCTAAACACATGTGGTCATGTGCTTTCTGATGGATTTTGCATGGCTCTGAATGTGCTGCTGCTCGTTCTGATCGGCCAGAGACAGTGTGGAGCTGGGAGCCCCTGTCATGATTAGACAGCAAAATGTCTCCTCGCGTGTCAGAGCCCACTTTGATCAATCCAGCCCCCTCCTCTCTCTCTCTCTCTCTCTCTCTCTCTCTCTCTCTCTCTCTCTGTCTCTGTCTCTAGCAGTGGCAGAAATGTTTTAACTATGAGTGTGTGTGTGTTTCTGTGGAAGAGAGGGAGACAGAGCGAGCAGGAAAAGCATATGGGTGCCATCATATGCTCACAATGATTTGTTTTGTGTCAGGGCATTATGAGAGGGGAAGGTATGTCCACGCAGCGTGTAGTCGCTCGCACACAAAACCAACACAGAGGCGTTTTGTGTCTCACCTTCTGCTACTGACCTTCCCTTTGTTTACAGCGCATTGCCGGGATACTCCCTTTGATTCGGCTGCGCACACGTGACCCTCCGCCAGTTTCTGCTCTGCAGTGCTGCTGCTAAAAATAGCCTCAGCTTGCCCTGGCTCCACAGCTAGTTTACATAAGCTCTAAGGGGGGTGGGGGGGTATAGGGAGGGAGAGGGGGAGAAGAGGGAGCGACAAGGGGGGGCCTCAGTGAGGAGAGAGAGAGAGGAAGAGAGGAAGAGAGCAGAAAGAGGAGGAGGAGGAGGGGGGGGTCTATAGACGACCATTCCACAATCTCTGAGCAGGGAACCTGCAGCGCCACTGCTGTCCTCCAGCAGTCTGTGCCTTTACACTCCTTGTCAACAGCAGGGTGTGTGTGTGTGTGTATGAGAGAGGTATGTGTGTGTTTGTGTACTGTATGTGTGTGTAGTCGGCACACAGTAACAGACTCTCAGATATCCGCCATTCACCAGCCTCACTCTGTGTGTGTGTGTGTGTCTGTCCTTTAAAATGGACGCACATTTTAACCCAAAAATAAAAATCTATTTATAGACGCCATCCTGTCTTTAAGAGGAACATGAATTCAAAGTTTTTTTTCTCAGTAGCAAAAAAATCAGACCTCAAGAAGACATGTCTAAGTAGAAGTGTTTCGAGAGCACAAACCTCCACCAATGCATTTCCAACATTCTTGTCCAAAATAAGGAAAACTGCCCTTTCTCACAGGGTAAACAAATCCTTGAAAAAATCCTGGACCCACATCTGGATTTGGATCACCACCAAAATCTGACCACATCTTCCCAGTGTCATGACCAACATGCCTTAAAAATGTCATCAACGTCTGTTCAAAACTTTCTGAGTTAAACTAACAGATGCTGGCAAAAACAGTACCTTCTTCACCAAAAGACAATAGGCCTAAACATACCCTATAAAGCTAATAATAATAAACTTGTTAATGAGATTAAATCACTTATTTTCAGACCAACAACATTTATCACCTACTGTCTTAAACTATTCATTTTATTTTATTTTATTGTATCTATTTCACTTTCTTCTTTTGTCTTTCACTTTGTGGTTCCATGAAAAAGTCCTGGTCCTGACAATACTGCAGAGCTTTTTTAAGATATTTTGCAGAACAACTTTCCACCTCTGAAATTAATTCCTACTCTCTGGAAAACCTTCAGTGCCCAAAGTCCCCAACCCAAAGAGCTTAATGACTTTTGACCTTATAGCTTTTACCCCATTGGTTATGAAGTGCTTTAAGCGACTAGTTAAGTCTCTCACGCTCTCCCTGACACAGCATATCAGGCATCTGGAGGGGTAGAGGATGCCATTGCCACTCTTTTACACCTTGTTTATTCTCATTTGGAAAAGCCAAAGACTCATGCCAAGATTTTATTAGTAGACGTTTCACCGGCATTTAACACCATCAAGCCCAGTACAATTATTTTAACTCATGATTTTTTTTTACTTGAAGGTGGTCTTGTCTCTTTGATTGTTGATTTTATAAGTTTTAGAATTCAGCAGGTTAAAGTTGGCCCATCGTACTCTAGCAAAATGACGACTTGCACAGGTTCTCCTCAGGGATGTGTTTTATCTCCTTTTTCATTCATTTTATAAAAACTTTGCTCAGCTGGTGCAACGGGTCAAACCGTACCTGCAAAACTATTGCGATGTGTATTGATTTTGTATTGATTTTGTATTGAAACAACAGCCTCAAATTCTACAGCCATTAACAGGGAACCTTATCAGGCAGACCCTGCATTTAAGTATCTTAACATTGTGCTTGATCACAAACTCAAATAGGACGTATGGACTGAAAACCTGACCACAAAGTCCCAGCAAAGACTCTTTTTTTTAAGGAAACTTTCATCTTTTATTGTCAGTAGCAAAGTGCTCCAGTGTTTCTACTGTGCTTTTATTTAGTGTTCCCTCTTTTTGCATCAACTGCTGGTTTGGCAATGCAACAGAAGCACAGAAAATATCCTTCACAATGTCCAGTAAACTGTCAGGCGTCCCGTTTGCAAATAAGGACTGC
The DNA here is from genome assembly GCA_037902135.1 of Cetoscarus ocellatus. NCBI lineage: Eukaryota > Metazoa > Chordata > Actinopteri > Labriformes > Labridae > Cetoscarus > Cetoscarus ocellatus. Next base: position 221,581 of record JBAMNC010000335.1, read on the forward strand.
ATTGACAAACAGAGAACATTTAAAAAGCCATTCAGCATGGTGGTTGATGGCGATGCTCCTTCATTTACACTGTTGCCCTCCTGGCAGTGTTAATGTGCTCCTATGTCCACCAAACAGACCAAAAATTTCTTTTGTCCCACAAGCGATCAAATTTTTAAATAAACAATGAGAAACGGTCATGTGAAGCTGGTCTAGACCCACCTGCCAGCTCCTTTGCTTTTCTTTTCTGAGTGAGAGCATTGTTTTGAGTTTCCAATGATGCTGACATGTTTTTATTTGTTTATTTTTAACACTGTATCTGTGTTGATATTGTATTTTGTTCCCAAATGTCTGTGATTCCTGTCACACACCAATTTTCCTATTGAGACAAATAAACTATTCTATGTTGTAATGCATGGGCTTTAATGCCATATTAAACAGATTATTTTGTTCTTGGGTTATTTACATTGTTTGGATATGTCCAAAAGGGTTTTGATTCAAGCTGGTTTAACTGTGATTGTATTACTGTAAATGTGAACAAGTTGAAACGTTAATTTTACTTCAAGAGATTTTTCAGGGATTGGATGAACCGAAGAACAAAGAACAAAGTGTGTGAAAGTGTTGTGATTCATAATAGGAAAAAAAAAACAGTGAAATAAAAAGAAAAGAAAAAATAATGAACATTCTGTATCTGCCACTACCCTGCAGCAACAAAAATTATCCTCATCTGCTCAAGACGACCTTGAAAAGCACATCTCGACTTTTTCCAACATCCTGTCAGTTAAAAATTCTAATAATTTTTTTAATCCTCACTGAAGTTAGCAGAATAACTGGCAGAGATAAACGTAACAATCCTTATTGGTAGGGGTGTCCCGATACAACTTTTTCACCTCCGATACGATACCGATATGGCAGGCTTGACTATTGGCCGATACTGATATCGATCCGATACGATATCAGCAGGAATCATACATACTTTTATTACTTATTTTGTAGTATGGACTGTAAGAAAAGGCTTGATCAAGTGAGATTACTCAAACAGAGAACAGTAGTCAGCAATAGTAGGTATGAGAAAAACTGACCCATTTGTTATTAACCAATGGGTTGAATAAAATTTTACCTTAAACATAAGAATATACTACAATTAAATAAAATAAATAAAAAATAAATAAGAAGACCCTGAAAAGTAACCTCAATAAATCCAATAAAAACAAAAACATATATTTTTAAATTGCAAAATAACTACTTTGTCTAGCTTAAACGTAAGCATATTCTATAACTGAATTAAATAAAAAAAATAATAATAATATTGGAGATTTTAGATGCAGGCCGATATAATCCAATATCTGTTTTTTTGCTGATATCAGACCGATATCTGATATCAATATCAGATCGGGACACCCCTACTTAATGGGCCTTAACTTGGGAACACTGACTGTTATATTATGATGTGTTCAATGACAGCTCGGAATCATGTTAAATAGAGGAATAAGCAAAGTGTCATCATGATGTGTTGTGGGAAAACAATATTACAAAAAAGGAAAATTAAGAGTTTGCCCCAAAATGTTGATTATTACAGATGTTTGCAGGTCAAGTCTGTTATTCCTCAGATTGTTGTGCTTAAGCTCTTGTGCTTTGCTGTCTGTATGTTTCTGTTTGTCAGAGCACTTTGTAAAACTCTGTTTTTAAAAGTGCTATACAAAAAAGTTATTATCATTATTATTATTATTATTATTATTATTATTATTATTATTATTATTATTATTATCACTATTATTATTATTATTATTATTAGCAGTAGTAGTAGTAGTAGTAGTAGTAGTATTCCGTGGGGATTAAAAGCACTTGAAAAGTTTTTTTTCTATCACAAACTCCATGAAGGATATTTATGAAAAACCTATTTTAAATAAAGGTAAAATAAAGAAATTGTTTTGGAATGGAAAATAGCTCTTTCTCTCCAGTAACCCCTTGCTCTTCAGAAAATAATTGCCTAAAACACTTCAGAATGGAAAAGATTTAAAAAAAAAAAAACATTTAGTGGCCAAGTTATCAAAACCAACTGAAAACTATGGGCAAAAATTCAAGGTATGTTTTGAGGCGTGGGTTAAGGGTATTAATGCATCTCTAGTAGAAAGAAAAAAAAGAGGAGGAATAAGCAAAGACTGATTGACAGACTGACATCTGATGTTCTTGCTGTTTCAAATATTAGAACAATTATGCCGGTTTAAAAAGAAACCAAAAATCACAGTAACCCATGCCATAAAATCATGATACTTCTAGATTTGTTACACTATAATCCAGATATTGGCACTTGAGAATTGTGATTAAGCCAAGTTATGACAAAAGCATATTGTCTCAGCCCTATCACATATCAAAGTGTCAGTAAGCACTGGGTGGGGTTCACACCTGCTGTATGTAAGTCTTACCACAGCGTGGATGTCAGTGCAAAATGCTTACAGTCTTACCGACTGAACCACACAGAGTGTGAGAGCCTCTGGTCTCTAGAAACAAAATAAAAACACAAAGTAGCTAGTCTTGTGACATGTAGCATGTTATGCTAGGCAGCTTTAGGCTTTTATGACTATTTCTGAAAGCCCAGAGCAGCCGAAAGTTTCTTTTGAAGCCCACATAAACAACTTTTCCTGTTCAGCGTATTTTAAACACCCTTAACTAAGGGTTAGAAAAGTTAGAGTAACACTTAGTCTAAGGCCATATAGGGAGTGACATGCATTCTCATGTGTTCTGCAACATCCTCTCCTCTGTCGCTGCCTGTGGCCTCAAGAGAGGACCAAAGAAAAAGACAGAGAGAGAGAGAGACAGAGATAGAGAGAGATAGAGAGAGAGAGAGAGAGAGAGGGCGAGAGAGCATGAGGGACAGTGAGGGAGCGAGCGAGTCCCACAGGGGGCTCTAACAACCTTAAGGACAGTGAGTTTGTGTAGATGGAGTCCCACTGAGCTTCAAGTAGATCAGGTTCTACAGTTCAGCTCAAAACCACTCCTTTTTCCCTGGAAATCACACACACAAACGCACACTCACAAACATATTCACATGCGCGCACACACACTCTCCCATAGTGCCCCCTTTGATTATTCCTCAGTCAGCTGACAGCAGGGTCATCTGATTTTAGAAAGCGACACAAAGGTTTTTGTGAATGTGGATTAACGTCTCTTAGGCATGTAGAAGTATTTATTTACATTCATGTCTTTAAATTTATGACCACGATTGAACTGTGCTGTAGAAAACAGTTGAGTTACAATGATCTTTTTGAAAAAAGGCTTCAGGCAGGGACACAGAGCTATCTTGAAATAGAAACAGATATTCAACAAATTGAACCGAAACCATTTTTGCTATTTTTAAGAGTTTGTTTACTGGAAGTGGCTGGAGCAGTCAACAACATAAAAATAAGGGGGAGACAAAAATAGCACCTGGATGGTTCAAAATGTGACCAAAAGAACAAAATTAAATTGAATTTTAACTATTACTCAGAGTCAGAACTGCAAAAGGATATGTTTTACATTGTTACCTGAATATATATGTTGTAGGGATTCACAAAATCATCAGCATGGTATCTGTTTCTATGAATTATAACTTCAAAAGTTAACTGTGATATTGGCTGACATGAAAACTTTGTCTAATGTTAAGTGGTGATCCGTGTTTCTTTTCTGTTTTATCACGAGAACTGAATTTAATTTGTAAAGCATATGTATACATGACACCACAGTCAGCACTAGTGGATGAAAAGCCAGCAAATGTGCAGCAAAAGCCCAGACTTAGGACAGCAATCAATGGGAAGTCAAACACTTAAAATTAGCTGAAAAGTTTTAAGTTTATGTTTTTGAATTTAATGATGTACACCGCTGCCAGCTGTTGTTTTAGAAATGCTTAGAGCGGTGACATCTGGTTTACGACAAAGATGAAACCATGATGTTACAGCAACTGTTAACATGTCACTGAGCGTTCAAGTATTCAGGTAATGATGAATATGAACTCTACTTCTTTGCAGTTCTCTAACGTTAGAGGAGAACTAAGACTTTGTATTTCAGCAGATCACTCAAAATAAAAGCTCAATACCTTAGATGACAAGGCACTGAGGACAATGGATTATGTTTTTATACTTTAACTAAAAACAAGTGAAGTTAAATTACAATGGCTGGTATGACAGTAAGTGATTTTTGAAATAGACCAGTCTATATTTTTTTATCACAAATAGAAGAAATTATTAAATTAATAAGACCTCTATTTGGCCAAATACTGATGTCAATTTTTATGACATGAAAGTTTCTGTACTTAAAAATAAATTGGAGGCAACAGTTAAATGGATGCTAAGCAGTATGTTTATAGAAAGTCTGTGGATGTCAGTCTCCTGGAAAATACACAAAATCCCACAGACACGAGTTAAAGCCACTACAGGGCTTCATCCTATGGTTTAGGCTAATAAATACTGCATTTTGAAATTGATGTAAAACAAGAAAACAAACCATTTTGAATCTAATAAAGGAAACTTTTCATTTTAAATGTACCCATGCAGTGATGATAAGGTAAATCATAATGGTACATTTGTGTAACTTGCTGATATTTCAGCTGATAAATGGGATATGGCCAATGTGTACAGCTAAATATCGTCCGTGTATGTCAGCAAAAATTTCATTATTGGTTGATACTGATATTCACCTTTTTAGGTACTGATGTTGTAATATAATATTGTGCATCCCTCTTATTCCTGCAAAAACATGAAATAAAAAAATAGTAACAAAAACAATAATGATGATAATAGAGATAGATAGATAGATAGATAGATAGATAGATAGATAGATAGATAGATAGATAGATAGATAGATAGATAGATAGATAGAAAATCTCCACCTGCCTTCTTTTGCACTCAAATATTTGACTCATGGGAGCCTTTTTTGTTTATTACTTAATCTTGTAGCTTTTATAGAGGCATCAATATCAATTTCAGTCATTTACATAAAAACAAAAAACTCCTCACAGGACCTTTAAGATGAAAAATTAATTGTCAACCAGAATCAGGCATAGTAAACATGTTATTTGTTTGTCTACTGAAAAGTTCATAATGATACTGTTCATAAAATATGATCAATATCAATATTGGTATCAGTCAGTCTCACGTATGGGTGATTGGTTTTGGCAGTTACAAAAAAACTATCCTGACCACAGCATCCGTATTAAACACTATAATGGACAACACATAAATTTATACAGCATGAATTTTTCTCTTAATCATTTTACAGCAGTTTCCCAGGATACTTATGATATTATGATAGTGTGTCCTCTTTCTACTCATCAATATCTCTCGTAATCATGCAATTAATGCCCAATGCCATTACAGTCCATCCATGTTTAGTGTTTAGCCTCCAGGGTGGAGTTTAATCCAATGACCCCCACAGATCCTCACAGACTGTCAGCTTGGTGCATTCTCACTGAAGCATACATTTAGTTCTCATACTGACCATGTTTCATAAACTGTTACTCTGGCTACAATGGGAGAAACATCCCTGTAGAAAATCCTCTTCTTTTGTGTTAAAAGCCAGCTTTGTAAATAAAATGTTATGAGAATGAGTTATGAGTGCGCTCAGAGCCCAGCACTGGTTACAATCAGCTTCTTCCCTCCAAGTTAAACTGTGTACATCAAATCGGTTAAAACATTTGGAAGTAAAGCATATTATCAGTGACAGAAAAAGGCAGCAGTGACATGCAGCTGGTGTATAAATATCGCTCTCTCAGGCTCTTTCGTGAACAGAAGAGGCTCCTCATTGAGGAGAGCCTCTGTTTGCGAAGCGTAGCCCCTCTGTTTCTGCAGGCCCTTCAGGGGCCGGGGCTGGCTGACAATGCGGGCCATTCTTAGCACTTTACTGCCTCAGATGACTGTGTCAGTGGCCCCCAGGCTGGTGACAGAGTCCCGTGACCAGCACTACACCCCATCCCCAACCTCAGCCCCAGCCTGGGCCGAAAACCAGGCCCTGGCTGGGTTAAGTCTGCCACAGTCCCATGTCCAGGACCCCTAGATAACTGTACATTCAGCTTTGCCACCCCGTCTTCAACCAAACAAGAACTGGATCCTGTTGGAGTACGTTATGATCCCTGCTCACTCTAAGCAGCTGGAATTTATTGAGTAAATTAGCAAAAAAATCTGCATCAATACTTCTAAACAGAAAGTTGAAACATGTTAAAAGCTTTAACTCTGAGAGAAGAGGGAGAGGATTTAGAGGGTGTTTAAAAAAACCAGCGCAATGTAATAAATTACAAAAATGCTAAACAGAGCTGAGTGACATGGACAAAAATCATACCTGTAGATTTATCTGCTAAATGTCCACAAGGGATTTACATCTCAGTTCGTTTTTGAAAATAAAATAACTAAAACAAAGTCAGTTTAAAGTGAAATTCATATGGGCCAAATGCATATTTTTCTGTGTTTGGTTTTGTTTTAATAAATTTTGACCTGAAGCAAGATGGGATATGCTCTCAAAAGGAATCCAGTTGTAACATTGAAAATAATGCTCCTATACAGCACACAGGATGTGATAGAACTGAACTGTTTTAATATGTGAGTCTGTGTGGGATCAATGTTTTTAAGACCTTTCAGTCCTCTACTGTTTGAGCCTGAGTCCTGTCTTCCAGTATGTTTTGAATTCATGCATGTATTTACTGTTGTGTGCTGTGTTATTACCATAAACTCCACACATGGGACTGTGGAGATAGAAAAGCTGAAGAGCAGTGATCATTTGGGCAGAGAGAAGTAGTACAAAATAAACATTTACAGCAAGTAAGGCAACTCCTATTATTTTATGATCTATTTTAGCAATTGAAAAAATAAACATCTTAACCTCAATTTCCTACAGGCCAAGGTCAAATCATGTATGATTTATTTGTTTATTTATGGTCACATCAAACCTGTGTGGTCCAAATCATGAATACATTATTCTACACAAATGTCAGACTGTAACACTGAACGGTAATAAAGTTCTATCTAATCTGCATCTAAGATCATTTTCTTAAAAAAATAAATAAAATAAAAATAAAAAAGAACTGAACAAGACAGTTGTAGACATAAATATCTCCAAAAACTGTGCTACTGATCAACGGATAGATGCCTTGAGTAATACATTAAACTTGACATTGTTTCAGTTTCAAGTAAGTTCTTGCAAAATCAATAAGCTACCCTTAATAGGTATGCAAAGCTTCATTCACTTAACTCATTCCAGTTCCTTCAGACTGAAAAAAAACATATTACATTTCAAAATGCATTGTGGATTGGGGAAAAAAGAAAAAAACAACTTGTATTTCTCAATTAGCCAACAGCTATTTGGTTCACGTTGATTGGAGACAGACACCAGTACAATAATATGGAAACTAGAGCAGGGTAATATAAACCAAACATTCTGTATTGATATTTATTAGCTGAATCTAAATTCACATTATAGTTTCTCAAATTTCTCAACTTTTATGTTGCCCATCCCTATGAGAATTACTTTGGAAACTAAAAAGCACTCGGAGAGGGCAAACCTTTGCCAAGGTAGCTCACATATTGTTGTTACATCTTTAAGCAATAGTAACATGATAAAGTTACCATCATAATATGATTCCTTGACCCTAAAAACCCACACCCAGCACTCAGAATCATGCTGATATCATTATTAGTTAGACAGTTATTCAGCAAAAATGATCATATGCTAATGGCGGTTATCTGGATCACCACCAAAATCTAATCATTTTAAAGTTGGGCCATTACCAACATCTCTGTAAAATTTCAGTCAAATCCGTCCAGTAGTTTTTGTGTAATCTTGCTAAAAAACAAACAAACATACGCCAGCAAAAACACTGAGTGAGCTTCAATTTAGGGTAATAGGCAGCTGTAATCTGGCCACATTCTCAATCTCAAACTTTAACATCCTGGTCTTCTCTCCTCCAGCCCTCCCCCTGAGGCTGTACGGCTCTCCTGCAACACCCAACACCAACACCAACACCAACACCATACCAACTCTGACAGCATCTGTATAACCATCATTCATACAGCAGGTTTCACAGTTAATAACATGTACTAAAACTTTGGTGAGTGAATTGTGTCATATGTGCTGTGAGTCTGCAGCTGTCCGTAAGAAGAAAAAAGGCATAGAGTCCTGGGAGTCGGGATTTATTTGCGTGTGAAAAAGTATTTGATTTTGCTGTTGACACATCCAAGGCATTGCAATGGAACCAGCCTGCCGCTGCTGAAAATAGCTCATAATCAATCAACTGGCAGACACATATCTGTGCTCTTAAAACGTATAAATGTGCAATGCAGAGGGCAGATCAATGGGTGACAGGATTCCAAAAGCATCGATATGGACATGCTCTTTGGCATAACAAGCGCTCGCCACCGGCACATGCTTATTTCCTGTGCCTCTGTCCGATGAGCCGTCCAGCGTTAGGCCTGCTGGAAAAAATATCAGCCAGAGCAGCAAGGTCTGTGAAGGACAACACAAACCAACAGGCAGATGTATGAATCTACCATCACACAAACCTAAATATCTAACTGGTTATTCTGCCCATGAGGTTTTTTAGCTATGTTTTTAAGCTATATCAAATAAGATATAATGTTAGATAATATCATTCATATTGGTTTAATTATATTTTGTATTGAATTAAAAATTATGTTTACACTGGTTTCATCTGGCTAGTGCAATTTTTATTGCATAGGCCAATGAGGTTATGTTTCTCCTGCATTTGTTTGCTTGTTTGTCTGCCTGCCTGTTCGTCTGTTTTCTGTGAGCAACGGAACTCAAAAACTTCTCAATGGATGGTGAGAAACTTTCTGGGAATGATGGTCATGGCACACGGAGGAACTGATTTTGGCAGTGATCCAAATCCAGATGCGGCTATAAAAGTATACACTGCGACGGATAAACTCCACACTGAGTATAAAATCAAGCAGCAATAAGCCAAGCTGAGTTGAACCATTTCCACACCTGAAAAGCACCATCAGGTGCTTATTCCAAGTAATGATATTTTCAAATTAACTCTGCTTCTCTTGAACTTCACTATCTCTGACACTGGTTGTTGTGCTGCTGTTTTTGGTCAGTTTTCACTTTGAAACAGTTGTCTGTGGCCTTTGTCAAAAGAAGAAGATGAGTCTTGTCCAAGAGAAAGTTGCTTGTAGAGTTTGGGAAGCCATACAGCAGTAAAGAGCCAAAAACAGAAGAAGTTGCATTTCTACTTCAGATAATCTATGACACCTCTTGTTATGATATTCAGGCCAATCAGTGGTCAACGGTGTCTTTAAAGAGATCTGATTTTGCCTAAAAACAGGTTTATGTGTTCAATTTTGATGACTGTTAGTGAGATGCTCTTGTTATAGCTCCAGCCCTTTTAAGGTTCCCTCCCCCACATGGGCCCAGTCTGCTCTGATTGGCTTACAGGTCAATTCTGTGGTGACTGGTAGGTTTAGCCTGCTCTGCACCATTTTATCAATGACTTTGCAATCATTCTAATGTTTAAGCTACGCAATGGGCTTAAACTCACAACAGAACAATGGCAGGGCATCACATGAAATGTTTAGGCAGCTGCTGGCACCATGAAGAAGGGGAGAGGGAGAAGTCTTGATGCCGCTGACTTTTTGTTTTGTTTACAGAGGTGCTACATCATTCAAAGGAGACAAACTGAACTAACTAAGGGGCATATAAAACCAACAAAAGCATAATATGAGCTCTTTAAATCACATCCAGTATTTACTTGTCTCACTTGAAACCTGGTGAGAGAAAATAGGACCATACAGGCATGATCCCTGATGGAGAATAAAAAGGCGAGTTGAGCCAAATCAAGCATAATGGAAAAGCACCATATGTTTGTCGTTTTAGTCTCAAAAAAACACCGGTGTATACACTCCAGGTCAAAAGCTAAAGACTATTTGAGAATTTGCAAGAATTTGCATTTTGCACTGTTGGATCTTAAGAACGTTCTAAGTAGAGCTTCAAAATGCAAAAAGAAGAAATGGGAGCAAAAGACAAACATTTTGAGAAAGCAATTGATTGAAAACAACAATTGTAAACTTCCCTTGCCATGAATCCCCAAATGTTCTCAATTGGACTTGGATCAGGAGAACACACAGGATGGTCCAAAAGAGTTCCTCTGGAAGAAGTCAGGTGGGCATTGGGAACTACAGGATCGTGCTGTTGAAAATTCCAGTCATTACCACACAGACGAGGGCCCTCAGTCATGAAGGATGCCCCCTGCAACATCTCCACATAGCCAGCCATCGTTTGACGCCCCTGCACAACCTGAAGCTCCATTGTTTCATTGAAGGAAAAAGCACCCCAGGTCATGATGGCGCCCCCTCCACCGCGCCAAGTGCAGAACATCTAAAGTAGGGTCTCCTTGGCATGCCAGTAACGTTGGGAGCCATCAGGACTGTCAAGGTTAAATTTTTCTCATCAGACAGTAATATTTTCTTCCACCTTTCAATGTCCCATGATGCTCCCTTGCAAAGTCCAAACGGGCAATTTGAAGACTTTTTTTTAAGCCCATGTTGGCCAACATTCTCTTTAATTCTGCTTAAGAGTGACTAAAAGCTCTTAATTTGTGAATCCAAATTATTGGCCTAAATCATGAAAACAGGCATGTGGGTCCTAGATACAACAAAGGGAGGGTAGGTGAAGAGAACAACAGAAGAACTGAGAGCTTATTGGAGTGGGGTGACTTTCAAGTCAGTTTTGAAGTAGCTAGCACTAAGAGAAGGGGACAAGCTTAGGGACAAATACATGTTCACTCAACTTAGCAAAAAGCCACAGACTTTCTCCAACAATATAATATTGGTTAAATACAGCCTTAGTCTAAATGAATGATCTCTCAACCGTTCTTTTCAACGCAGCTAATCTCTGAAGCTATCTATCATCACTATAAGAGAAATGTTTTATTTAATTTATTACAACAACAATAAGTGCGTGCCTGGGTGTTTCTATTTACTGACGTGTGCGTTTGGGGTCTGCTGCCATGAAGGACAGAGAAACACAATTCATGCTCTCCATTTACATGGTTCATTCAGAGGTTAAAACAGAGAGGAAATAAGTGAGAGGAAACCCAGTTTGACAGTTTCCAGAAATCAATCAAACACTATGACACAACAGAGGCTAATTGTTATAGTTCTGCTCAAGATACCATAATATCATAATTTGAGACAAAACTTCTATATAGCTGGTGTAATAGGCCAACGAATCCGAAGGTTCATGAAACCTTGGGCTCTTGGTTTCACAGCCAAAATTCGGCAGACTTGGTTTGGTTGAGGGGTGAAGTTGCTGATAGTTTCTTTTTTCATTTGGTTTTCTCATACACTGCACTTTGTCATGCAGATCATAGCTTGTAATCTAACACACCAGATGGACCATTCAATATATTTCGCTAGTCCAGAGGGATGAACCTTTGAAAAGCATATCCAACAAATGACTAGACAATTGTTCTTTCAATCACATTTGTTACAGGCCAATCAGATAATGGAGTAGGCGGTGCTACTGTGTCAAGGACCAAAGCTTAGCCATTTTGTAAAACAAAATCTTGGAAAAACATGTTTAAAGCAGAGCGAAAATATTATTTCTATTGAGAAGCTTGCAGTGTTGTTATTTGTTTTCAACAAAGAAACGTGGCCCAGATATGATTAAACTGCTACTGAAGCTCTTAGCATCTATGCTAATCTCTCTACAAGGAGTCACTTCCTGTGGTCGTCTCCCTAGCGCCCACCTCTTCCTGCTCTAAAGGATGTTTATTGGGCCGTGCTGCTTTAGCTCACAATCACTGTTGATTGGAGCTTGGCAAGACGGATCTGCCTGATAACAGACACTGAATCAGGCTGATCCATCTATACTGCAAGGTTACATAGCTTGACAAATGTTGCGTAATAAAGCCCCTACCACTAGTTGAAGCTGTGGCCTTAGTTCTAGCCATCCTGCCCAATGTTGCACCAAGACCCAGAAGTACCCAACCAGCTTCAAGTAATAATATTGTTCAGCTCAAAGCAGCACGGCAGTATTTTGAGTAATAAAATAAAGATAAAGTTGAATTTAGGCAGCCTAGATCAAAACTGCTATTCATCAAAGCAATTTGTAACCATTTATCACAGACACTTGAAGATGCCATAACGTATTAAGATAACTGAGGCTTGCATTGCTGGCCATGCTAACATTAGCAGCACTCTGCTTGACATTGTCAGGAATGTTGTATTATATTACTTACTGTTGTTGTCTTTGGCCAAATTCAAGCCATAGTACATTTATTTTTGGTTTGCTAGCCTTGTTTGGTCCTTGTCTGGCTCGGATGGCTGTAACATCCACTTCAAACTTAACTTTAATTTGCTTGAAAGCGAGCTGAGACCTCTCGTTATAAGGCGGACCAGGGTTTGGTTCTTTGGTCTGCACCAGAGTTCCTGTGAGCTTTCACACCATCCAAATCAACCAAACTTTCCAAAAGTGTGAACCAGAGTTTGGTCTGGACCAAAGTTGTTAGGTGTGAAAGTGATCTAATTCAACCTTGACAATCAATATACATACTTAGCTTCACAAAGAGTCACCGGCCAAAATACAACTGTTTTGTAGCCAGCAGCCCAACAACCTGAGTGTCAGAGATAGTGAAGTATAATAGACAAAGAGTTAAATGGGAGATATCATTACTTAAAATGAATAACTGACTGAGCCTTTCATATGTGGTAGCAGCTCCACTCGGCTTGGCATACTGTTACTTGATTGTGGTACTCAGCGTGACATTTTCCATCATACCTGGTTCTAGTCTATGAGATCTACAGTGAGAGCACATAAATGTATTATAGTTTTAGACCAAAGACGTATTTTATTAAGAAAAAGAAACGTCTGTTCGCTGCAGACAACCATGTAACCTCTGGAGTTCCTGCAGCAAGCCTCAAATAGACACAAGAGGAACTACAGCACTTCAGCATAGGCCTCCTTTTTCACAATGCCAAATGGATATGGCACAATCCCCAATTAAAGACATGTAAAAAGTAGAGGCGAGGCAAGCCAGAACCACTTAGTGGTAATGCACCATATAAAGTGGGGCTGAGCGGTATTGGTGTAAATTGTTATTACAATATATTTCCTCCTGTGGTAATATCACAATTTTTGGAGGTAACTTTCTTGATAAATGTTTTCCTTTTACATGCAACAATTTAAATTTGATCTTGAACTCTTATTGTTGTAAACCTACTCATTATTCTATTGTGCACTATGGCCCCCTGCCTGGCAGCAACAATATATACACGTTTCTTCATAAATTTACAAATAAACTCATAGCCTGCAGTTAGGTTTCTTAAGACCTTCTTTAGTTACCATTTCTGACAATATTTAAAGGGATTCTGCATAAGTAGCCCTGTGTTTTTAATCTCCAAGAATTCGCTGTGTTGGACCGGTAAGAACAAACTGTATAGGGGTGTTGATACTTGAAGATGATGAAATATTTTTTATATGGGACCTCAAGATAGAGCAGATGGTGGGAAACATGAGCTGGATTGTTTTGCTATCTGCTGCTGAGGTCCATTTTCCCATATTCAACCATTAAGCAAAAGCTTTATGTTGTAATGTGAGGCAATTTTGATTTATTATTATGATAACGTATGGGCCAGTTAAAAATGGATTATGGGCTGCAGTTGGCTCCAGGCCTGTAGTTTGGACATCCTTGCTATAGACAAAGTCAATGAGTAAATATGTGTTGGTTTCCACCAAATAACAAACAAATGGTAGCATAACATGCTATAAATTGTGATTTACATTGCATGTTCAGCAATGTGGCTACTGCACATGCTTACATTGCTATTGTTATTGTATTGTTTTCATTCAGCCCTAATTTGAAGACCATACCTAAATAGATGTCTATGCCATGACAGACGCAACATTACAGTGTAATAACAAAAGCGTAATCATGAGAAAAAATCAAATATTTTTTGTTCTGCATGTGTGTTTATATATATATACACACACACATTGATGACTTGTGGCTTTCATTTGTTCTTTTAATCAACTTTCCTATTTCTAAATTATTAACACAATGAAAGCATTGTTGCAATAAATTATTTGATTAGTTTACTCAATGGCTGCATTACTAGAGGAAGGAAAACTTTATCAGCACTAGCATGAAGACAATGAGCACAAGTCTATGAACAGACGGGCCATAAAATAGGGAATACAGAACTGTGCTTTAATGTCACATTGCATGTATTGTTAGCCCTTTATTGCAATACATATCGCATCACAGATTCTTGTCAGTATTGCCCTATTAGATACTGTATGCTTTTCACTGTCTTCATTTAGCTCTGTTAATGTTTACTCATGTCACAGGGCGGTTGTTTTATCAGTGCCTCAGCTAGTTGCAAGCATCAGTGGTTCCAGTTATTACAGTATGGAGTATATTCTCACTGATTTCAACAGGGGCGTTCAGGAAGAAAGTCTAAATTTTTATGATTCTGGGATATGATGTGCTATCATTATGAGACTGGATTATTGACTAAAATAAACACAAGATGCTTTTTTACATATTGTGTAGCCACACTGCAAACAGACACAGACTGACTCAGAGCAGCAAAGACAAACACAGGCCTTGGACTGTAGCAGCTCCACCTTACAGATTCATGTGACTCTCCAACCATCACCTGACTGTCTCTCTTCTCTCTATGGAAGCTGCTTTCAGGCAACCGAGGAAGACCCGACCCCCTAAGTCAAATTTATGCTCAAGGAACGGAAGATAGTCAGGAAGAGAGCACAGAGATGGTTTGTCTGTGTGCTATATCGTCTTTAAAACGTCTCAATGCTACACCCATACAGCACAGGCTCACAGATCACTAAGAACAACAACAGTATCCCAGTCACTGATAAAGTGGCCTTTGACCCAAACCCTGACAGATAAAGAGACATAACCTTTGGGATGGGAGGAGACATCTCCCAGCAGGCTCCACTCCTGTTTGTAAAATGAACATAGGGCTGAGCAATGTTGAGCAAACTCAAACTGATAACGAAATATTCTTAAGCTGAATGGCACCGCATGCTACATATTAGACTTTTTTCTTCAAAGAAATAACAAATGACAGTCACAATACCAAAGTTATACACTTTTATAAGACTGTACAAAAAGCCAAATGATAAAATTAGTATTCAACATGATGCAAGGTTTCATTTTAAGCTATCAGAAATTGCACAAAATTCCAACTCATCATGTGAATCAGGGAATGTCCAAGCTATGGCTTTGGGGTTAAACTGCTGCCAGTGGATCATTTCTAACTGGCAGCACAAGGCGAAACTAAATGTAACCCAGGTAATGCTGTGCTAAATAATATTGAACATGTATTGCAGATATAAATTTCCAGATAAGAATGTCATACTGTTAAATCAATGCTGCACAAAAAATGGCTTAAGGGGAAAGACCAGATTTTTTGAAGTAAAAACATTTCAAATTGATTATTGTGTAGTAAATGAGCACATTACTGTCTACAGTATTTACTGTAAACTGTCTTTTAAATGTGCATTAGGCCTATTTCTATAGAAACTTTTTTTCTTACCCCATATATGATTTGAAAATAAATCAATACATCCTCAAACTGGACGTATTACCCGGCTCTACATGTCCATGTCCTCATATTTACATGTGAATTCAGAGGTGAGTCAGAGAGGAAGCAGAAGGAGTGCGTTATAATCAGTGAGTCACTTTGCATATCCAAACTTCCTTTTACAGGCGAGCAAGGGGCTCCTCCACTGTGTACAACCAGCACCCTACGGTGGCCTGAGGGCCTGCAGGAGCCCTCAGAACAATCTGGGGCACCAGTTCCTGCTCCTTGCCACACATGCAGATATCAGTATTACCTAACAGCAGTATCTGGAGAGCAATTGTGTTCTACAGATTGCAGCCAAAATCAAATCGTGACCCACATAAATTTCATCCAGCCTTAGAGACACTAAAATATACTCCACAAGTAGGTTGTTACCAACGCTGAGAGTCAATCCAAACTTTTTACAGCTCTATAACATCTTTACATTTGTTTGCACACAAATATTACATCAGTGTAACCAATGAATCTACAGTAACAATCAGGCATTTTAAAGCAGGCCATACCATGCTTTGCATATTGCCATGGTGACAAGATACAAGCAGTCATGAGGAGATATATGTAGAATTTTCCAAAGTACTAACACGACTGCTGCTTGCCTTGCCACACCCAGAGTAAACATATCTCAGCCCTATTCATATATGACATGACACCAGCACCCAGCGCACAGCCTTTAAACATGACACACAGCAGCAGACAGACAAAGTAGGGATGGGAAAATAAGTTCACAGGCTGTAAAAAAGAAAAAAAAAATCCACTTGTCTTTTTGTTCTCACTTCATTACAGCTGCAGAAATGACCTGACAAAGTATGAACGTTTCCAAAGCAGAAAAAGTCTTCTGAAGTTCTTGAACTTACTATTGTGCACAGTCGATGAGCTGGTACTCATTGGACCTCTCAAAGCACGCCTTCACTCCTTCATCGTCCCACAGCTTCTTTGCATGATCAAAGAACTCCTGAACAAAAGGAGAAAGAAAACATTTCAATAATGACAACAGGCAATAAAATTTATTCAACAACAAAAAAGAATGAACAATTTTTAAGCACGGCGTAATGTTACAGGGGATCAGGGGCCTTGATAGTCTTCACCAGTCTTCATTATTTAGTCCAGCTTTAAATGATGTAAAGAAGGTCTTAAGGCTGAAAAATACACAGGATAAAAAAGAAAGTGGTAGCGCAATATCTTTTCTTTTTGTGAAATATACTATACAATTAAAATACTGCAGATATTCCAACTAAATGCTGATCATTTCTAAATTACTACATCAGGGTCGGGCAACCATTGGCCTGAGTTTATGCAACCCACCAGTCAATTTTAAATATCAAAATTGATACATACATGAGGCAAACTCAGCAAAACTGGTCATGCTAATCTTGAGAATATAAACATTTCTAGGGACATACAGCTTAACCTGGCAGTGATTGTTTTTGTAAACTCATTTATATGCATTACTAAATGCAATAAAAATTTGAAATGTCAGAAAAATGTACTTCAATAACCAGTGAAAATGTTACTTGCAATAAGAAAGTGGCTGAAATTGGCTTGAATTCTGTTTTACTTAAATGGCCCTTTGGGGATGAGTGAAAAAATGAAGTGGTCCTCTTGGTAACAAAAGTTGCTCATCCCTGGACTACACTGTCGAAATTGCACAAATACATCAGTGACCAATTTAGACAGAGTGCAGGAGTATGTCAACATCTTTTGGTAATTAAAGTCAAGAATTCCCTATTACTGGTGAACAATTATCCAAAAATAGGACTTTAGGATTTTTTTCATTGGTCCTGCTGCAGACAGACACCAAAACCAGAGAAGAAGACATGGAGCCTGTGCATGCATGCTGACAAACATCAACAAATACTGGCATATGTTGTTCTTCAGGGTTCACGCATGCAATTTTAGAGAGAAATGGGGCTGTGACATCATCGTTTCTGAAGCTATACATGTTCTTTTATACACGGAAATGATCAACCAACGTTTCCAGATTTATCGACTGTGTTCATTAAAACATGTACATTTTTGGGCATCTGCAACAACATATCCGTGTGGATGAAACGCCTACACGTCTAAAAAGGTATGCAGATATGCCTGAGCTCTTCTCCGTGTGGACAGACCCTTGAATCATATACAATCATAATTTTATTTTTTTGCACCTGACGTTAAGGGTATTCTTTAGGACCACAGGGGCCAGCGAAAGTGAAAGCTGGCCCCTGTGTGTCAGTCCTACAGATGAGCTACTGTTGCTCAAACGGCTGAAGAAGTTAATGCTGGTTCTGATATAAATATGTCAGAATACCGAGTACATCGCAGCATGTTGAGCATGGTGCTGTATAGCCTCACACCAGTCAGGGTGACAGGTTGTCATGACGTTGCCTGATGATGCCTGATCCATGTAGGTACAGTCACTTAATTTCGGAGGCAAAATGCGGAGCCCTCACTGTTCAGTGAGCTGTCTAAAATTGCTGTTTCAGGAAATGGGCATATAGGCAATAAAAGAATTTTCACAAGAACCAAAACAAAACTGATTATCATTTTTGCTCTCTCTCCTCTTGAAAGTGTTGATTCAAGAACTGTTTGGGTACCAGTATTGTTCGGAAGAATGTCACTCAGTATCACAATAGGCCCTAGTTACCTTTGCTAGGACCATATGTTGAAATGTACCATTTTCAATGTTGTTATAATGATATGAAGTGACATCAACAAAAATAAAGGACACTGCAAAAGCTTAACCTTGAGCTATTAGTATCATATTCCTCCAGAATCCAAATGTATACTTTCATCAATTTGCAATATTTCATCTTGAGTGTGGCAGTCAGCTAGCTGTATTTTCACCTGACTGCATGACAATAGCACAAGAGCTTTAAAATATAGTCATGACTGAGTGACAAAGCATTGCTTATTTGCGTAAAAAAGTTTATATTTACTGCAATAAGTTCTGTCTTTTGCTATGTGTTTATTTTGCAAGCTCATAATGCGATAACACATCACTAATGACTTATTGCTCAACCCTCGAATTGATTATGTTCTACTTTTCAATGTAAGAATGTCACTTCATTATACTGCAACATCTCTTGAGCTAATTCTATATTGGTAATTACCTAGCCTCATCTTTATGTTGCTTTATTTTTGGGAACATGTAGTAGTAATAATGGTAAGTGTTGGCAGCTTATGTATAAAATTCCAGCATGATAACCCAAACAACTGAAATTGTCACTCCCTCTTTTACGCAGACCTTTTCCTGCAAGTCTTTAAGATACACTTCTATGTCAAGTTGAGGTGGACTAATGTGTGAACACAACAGGAAATATTCAAACTCACGAGACCTGTTTGTAACCACTGCTAATTTTGTGCTTGTGATAGAGCTGATTCATTCTCAATTATCACTACGTTCTTTTCCACTTCCTTGTTAGAACTGTTAAAATGTCCAGTTACATAAAGCATTGCTATAAAGGCATGGACTATCTTTGCATGAGACTCTGTCGCCTTATGTGCCATCTTGGAATTCTGCAGCATCTATTTTACATAATTTCTTGCCTCTTGAAACACTGACCCTACTCCTTTGAAACACAAAAATCTTTGTAAAAATTACTGAATAAAAGTGAACACTGTAAGACATATTAGAGGCAGAATTATCATGAGTGAAAACAGCCTTTGTGAGTTCAAATTTACCACCACAACACTTTAAAAACATAAGAAGCCCAAAATGCTCCCCACTAGGAATGGGAATCGAAAACCAATTCCAGTTGAGAATCGTTAACAGCTCCATCAAAGTATCTATCATTAGTCTTTTTGCTAATCAATTCTCTTATCGATTCCTTCCACTGACAGGGTTCAGAAGCGATCAGAATTGTGGCCTTAATTTTTTACAAAAGGCACCCACTGCACAACCTTAAGTAAGTGGAAACACCGGAAACTTGCAGAAGCAGTTATCTCTGCTGTGACATGTGTTTGACATTTTTGCCACTGAAAATCTACAGGCCAACATTTGCACACATGGAAAATCTGCAGGAATCAATAAGGGAATCGTTAAAGAATTGGATTGATTAGCAGGATCATTAATAGCATTGGTATCGATAAAATCTTATCAATTCCCATCCCTACTCCCCACAAAGAGGCAAGGGGAAATATCTCCACGAAAGCAACAAGAGGCAAAAATCTTTCACAGCAAGAGATTCTAAAGCAGTGCTAGCCTTTAATTTACACTTACATTAAAAATTAAATTTAGCATACAGATTAATTTCCTGTACTTTAAAAGTGTGACTTCAAATAGGGCTGCACAGCTAATACCATACCAAAGTATGAACAACTGTACACACAAAACATAACCAGTACTGCTCTCAAAATCCTTTTACAGCATGTAATGTTCATTTGGAAGAGACAATGTGCATAAATGTGCATAGAGTGAAGATGCTGAACACAGAACAAGATTAGTACTATATTTGGCTGTCAGTCCAAAGTCGAAATTACATTTTACATATATGTATATTCACACACACCAAATTATACAATGTCAAAAGGTTGCTTTAAATTTTACGTTTAACTAAGTACTGTTGATTTATTGAAGAAAAAATTTAGACTACAGCAAAGCTTTCAACGACTAGCCTGACATTGCAAATAGCCAGTCATTATGAAAGATTTTGGGATAGTCGTTCAGATTTCAGGGGCCCTGGTTGGCCCTGAGCACACTGCATCCACTCTTGGTAGGGATGATATCAACACTGTGCTGCTAGGAGAGAGAAAGCTGGCTCATCAACACATTAAGACACAAGACGGGAGCAAATGGCACACAATGCCAAACTTGAAAATTGTTGGTGATAGAGGATGATAATGTATAACAGGGCTGAACAATTTCAAGAAAAGATCTAATTGCAATTTTTCTGGCAGATATTGCGATTTCAATTCAATCCACGATTTTCTTCAAATCAAGCTTCAGTGAAATATTCACTATGTTCACAGTATAGACAACAGTAAGGAAATCAATGTTCAAAAGCACATAACACATTATTCATCATCTAATATTGATGATAAATAAGCTGTTATCATTATTTAAGGGATACTCCAACTTCAACTCCTAAACAGAGGCTTTGTGTTGTTGACCTGCTGACCAGCACTTCGGTGGAGATGTAAACTTTGTGAACGAGTCGACTCTTTTGAACGGCTCTTTTAAGTGAACAATGAGAACTGATTTACAGTTGTGACTGAGCCGTTCATTTGCGAGCCATTCTTAAATGCAAATTTGTAACATATAATGTGTAAAATAGTTGACACAACAGATCCTGCTGCAAAAAAATGCAGCTTTGGTGATCACATGATTGCGTTGTCTTAAATTGCAATTTCGATCCAAAAACGGTTAATCTTTCAGCCCTAACGCATAAAGTATTCTTTGGGTTTCTTGGCTTGTTAAATCAAACTTAAAGATGGGGTAGGCAAAGTGCAACATCTGCTGTTTCTGCTCTCATTATCTACTTGTCTTTCTTCATAAATTAGATTAAATTAGATTAGATCGAACTTTACCAATCCCTTTGGAAAACTCCCTCAGGGAAATTAGGAATGTTATGTTAAAGTTATGCACAAGCTCCATGTTCTAGAGTGGACACAATAACTTTTTGTTTTGAAAATCAGCTGCGGGCCATTTAAAAGTGGTTCAAAAGCCACAGTTGGCCCCTGAGCCATAGTTTGGACACCCCTATTCTATGGCATGGATGCGAGCAGTGTGTGACTGTGGGGAGTTCACTTCACTGCTACGCACTAAGCATTGTGCAGTGGTACTTTGGTCACATCAGTGCTGCTTCTGTCAATGGTAGGAGAGAGGACCACCTGACGATGAAACACAGTTTTAAAAAATCTTTTAAAAACTGCAGCTGAATTATTTAGTATTCACATTTGTACTCTGCCTTAATGAGAACCTAAAGATAAGTACTTGGTCTTAAAAAAGTGGTTTCAGTACATCCCTGACTAGTTGTTAAAAATAGTTAGGACTTATTAAAACTGACCCTTTGACAACTGAACAGACATTTTTTTTAATCCAAACACAGATTGAAAATGTATGAAAGGTCACCTGATGCATCACAGCTGCTTTAACACCCAACACAACAGTACGTGAGCACATCTGCACAGCTCCTCACCTCAGGACAGTTCATTGGCAGGAGCAAAAAGAGGAGCAGGAAATCTTACTCAACAAGTGTTAGTGGAGTATTTAACTTAAAGGACTGGGTCAACATTTTAGGAAGTAAACTTATTTGCTCTCTGAACAGGTTTATCTTGTCTGTAAAATACATATAGAGCCTGAGCAGACGTGTTTAGCCTGGGTTAGCTTACAAACGGGAAAACAGCTTGTTCGACTCAGAGTAAGGTGGAAGAAAAAGACTGCAGACACTTGTGGTAACCATTTCCTGGTTAAGAAAAGCCAGGTTTGGCCTGCACAGGAAACTAAACTGAAACCTGTGTGCACTTTCTGCAGACCCCATAAACTACTCGAGCCACATACAGCGGCTGCACCGATGTGTTGTTAGTCATAAGTCATAAAACAGTTGTCGTTCCTTTACTTGGTGTGTGAATAAAGTAAGAGGGTAAAGCATGTCAATAAGTGAGCTTCAAAGCAGTCTTTTTTCTACTTTGTATAGAGCTATGTAAGATGTTGTCCTGCTGCCTCCAGATTTTAGCTACGACAAACTAAAGCATCCAAAATCAAGTGTTCTTACTGCACTGGCATGTATTGAAAATAACGCCAATTATCACATCTTACTATTTAAAAGGAAATGAGCAAGTGTCACGTTCATTTTGGGGTAACACTCCTCCAAATTTTACAAGAAAACTCCTGTATCTGCAAAATCACCACCAAAGTCTAATCGCTTCTTTCCTGGACCATGACTAACATTTCCTGTTTTTCTTTTATATCAATATCCATTTATAACTTTTTGAGTTATCTCTATAACAGACAGATAAGCAGACAAAACATAACCTCCTTTACAGAGGTAATAAATACAATAGGTGAAATTAACTTGCACTGACATCCAATCAAGTTCAAACTGGCACTTACAAAGAAGACAGACACAAAAGGTCATACTGTTGCTCCTTAAAGCAGAGTTTCGCAATACTAAATCTTTAAACACTGAAAATATTCCAGTAAGCCTCAACAATATCAATACCTGTTCTATTATAACAGCAACAAAAATACCCCCAGTGGAATTATTTATGTTTTATTTTCTTAAGCCAGAAAATGAGAGCAGATCTGCTCACGCTGTCAAATAGCAAAAACATGCTGGCAATATTTTGGGTTTCAAAATTCAGACAGTCCTGTCTAACTTCTGCTTACTGTAGTTTTTTGGTTAAAATCATAAGTGAAGATCTGTTTTTGCTTTTCTGCAAAGGTGCCTTTCATGATATGAACCTCTGAAGGGTGATTAAATTCATCTACCCTGGAATTTCTAACTCCATAATGTATTCACCATCAGCAGCAAAATTGGACAGTCTATATGACACACATACTCCAACATGCACATATAAACTGATTAGCAGGTTCACCTAAGTTATTAAGCCATGAATGACACTGAGGAACAGCAATCACACCTTTTAAAAGTACTCACATGCTAAGTCGAACACCCAAATTGTTAAGAAATAACACCTACAGAATACCCATATTCATGGGTTTGAAGCTAAAAATGTGGTCTGGGGTAAGGATCAGTTTAGTTCAGACAACTTTAATATCCCACAAGGGGCAATTCATTTGTAGCTTTCTAGTGTACATTCATGCATACAGTCATTCAACAACATAAATAAATAATCAATCCATCTGTCAAGGAAACATAAGCATGGGACAGAGGGAGATGTCCCAACATTATAAGTAGCCTACGTATACAAATCGTAGAGCAAGATAACTGTACAGGGCATGATTTTAGGTACAGACCTGATCAAAATCTTAAGACCAGTTGAAAAATTGCTAGAATTTACCTTTTGCACATTTGGATCTTAATGAGGTTTTAAGTAGAGCTACAATATGCAAAAGCAAGAAGGGGGAGTGTGACAAAAAGCACTTTGAAAAAGTAATTTATTGAAAACAACAACTAAACTGAAATAGGCTGTTTATCAGCTGATCAAAAGTTTAAGACCATCGCTCAAAAAATTACAAAAACTCTCCAAACCAGAACAAAAATTTTCCTCAGTAGGACTTAGTAATGAGTAGCTCCACCGTTCTTGTTAATCACTTCAAAAATTCGTTTGGGCATGCTTGATGCGAGTGTTTCCAGGAAGCTTTTGGGAACATTGCTCCAAGTGGTGAAGATGGCTTCACGAAGGGCATCAGCTGTCTGGAACTGATGGCCATTTTTATAAACTTCCCTTGCCATCCATCCCCAAATGTTCTCTATGGGATTTAAATCAGGGGAACATGCGGGATGGTCCAAAAGAGTGATGTTATTCTCCCTGAAGAAGTCCTTCGTCAAGTGAGCATTGTGAACTGCAGCGTTGTCCTGTTGAAAAACCCAGCTGTTACCACACAGACGAGGGCCCTCAGTCAAGAGGGATGCCCCGCTGCAACATCTGCACGTAACCAGCCGCCGTTTGACAACCCTCTACCACCTGAAGCTCCAGTGTTCCACTGAATGAAAAAGCATCCCAGATCATGATGGACCCCCCTCCACTGTGCCGGGTAGAAAACATCTCAGGTGGGATCTCCTTGTCATGCCAGTGACGTTGGAAGCCATCTGGACCGTCAAGGTTAAATTTTTTCTCATCAGAGAATAAAACTTTTTTCCACCTTTCAATGTACCATGTTTGATACTCCCTGGCAAAGTCTAAACGGGCAGTTTTGTGGCGTTGAAGGAGACGAGGACTTTGAATTCGTTTTTTGTTTTTGAAACCCTTTTCCCACAGATGCCGTCTGATGGTTATTGCGCTGCAGTCGGCACCAGTAAGGGCCTTAATTTGGGTCGAGGACCGCCCTGCGTCTTGACGGACAGCCAATCGGATCCTCCGGCTCAGCGCAGGTGTAATTTTTTTGGGTCTACCACTTGACTTTTTTCTTCCATAATGCTCAGGATCTTTCAAAAAAATTTAGAATGACTGTCTTACTGCGTCCAACCTCAGCAGCAATGGCACGCTGCGAGAGGCCTTGCTTATGCAGCTCGACGATCCGACCACGTTCAAGAAGAGACAGCTTCTTAGCTTCAGCCATCAGGAGGGCATGACCGTGTGAATGCCTGACAGAAAATGAAAATTTTGAGCAGATTTTGGCATTAATAGCCTGTGGTCTTAAACTTTTGATCAGGTGATAAACAACCTATTTCAGTTTTTTTTTGTTTTTTTTTAATTACAAGTTCCAAAGGCCAACACAGAGGCCTACAACAATGCATTTTCCAGTGAATCATGTTTTATGTCTTATTCCGCCACACAGAGAAAATTTGGTTCCAGAGACCGAACAACAAATTATGATAAGAAGGGGAAAGTTTGGGAAGTCCTACAGCTCAGCTGAGCTGAGTTGATAATGCATAGAAAAGCCCCATAATGTTATTGACAGAACCTTTAATATATCATGTCTGTTGTCAAATCATTTTAGGTAGGGAACTAGCTTTTATCCTTTTTGCATTTTACTTGCCCTTGAGTGTGTTTATCATGCAATGATGAACATGAACAAGACAAAACTATGAACAGGACAAAAAGTCTGGGACAAAAGGAGGTCTCCCTCTTTTCACATTTATGGCACCAGTCGCTGATTGAAATGGGACATTGCTCTTTAACTTTAGTCCTTTTTCATACATCAATTATGAATTTACAACAGTTTTTCAGACAATACAGAATAATTTGTAGAATTTGTAACACAGCTGTGGCAGCATCTCAGTTCAGTATGATTTATTTTCCACTCATTCAGAATACTTACACAAATGTTGTAAGGTCAGCGAGTAAGCATGCTTAATATTCGGGATATCAATATCAAGGAAAACAATTGTGTTATACTTTTTTTTTTTAATAATCAAGTAGCCCTGCTATGTAGTATTAATTGTGCTTGTCACTATTTCTAGGAAAAATTTCTCACCAAATTTTTATGTACTGAATTTTAGAAAAGAAGCCAAATCAAACCCTTCAAACAGAGTTTGAATATATATTGAGGGGAAAAAGGCAGCCCCAAAAATTATGCCAAATGAGAACCCTGACAAAATTGTCACTTAACATCTTTTTTTTTTCAATATAACTTCCAAAAACAGCTCTTTTTTTAATGATTCCTAGTTCCAGACTTTGAGAATATGTGGTCAAACTCTCTTTTTACATTGTATTCAAAAACAGCAAATCGATTCCTTGACATGGCATAAAAATACCCACATAACAAAATCCAAAGAGCAAACTAAACCATAGACATCAAAGCTTTAAGAGACAAGACCTATTGAAAGCCTTGAGGTGAACTCTATGACTTTGAGACTCTCTGACTGTCCAACACAAAGAGGACAGGGCTAATATCCCTCATCGCCTTCTGCGCACATGTCTCTGTAGCTTGGAACTACCACATGACACTTAGCACTGACTCGGCGAGAGGGTGAAAGTTGCCCCGAACCAGGGAGAAGCAGGCTGATAAATGATCACATGCTCAGGGAGATCTCCTCTGAGCAGATCCGGTGATTAAGTTCAACATGGATGGAAACACGACGATCCAGGCCACACATGTCTCACACTGGGAAGAATAACATTTGTTTACCTATTTTAGAACAGATAAATATAGGCTTATGCTCACAGCATGAGGCAGAAATAACCCTAACACTGATGGATGATTTGAATTCAGTTTCTCTGACAACCGCTTATCAGAAACTCTTTAAGAAAAACGAGGCCATATTTGCCTTCTTGCCCGTATTTGCTTCCACTTCTCATACAGTCAAACTTTAACAGACACCTCAAATACAATCCATAAGACTCTCCAGCACTGATTACATTCTTACTGCTATTAGTTCTGCAGGTCTCGCCTAAAATTTTTTACACATGCAGAAATGGAGATGACTATGGAAATTGAGAAATTAGCTGGTGATGGGACTGGATGGAAGAAGGATGAAGGGTGGAGGGTGCAGAGAAGGGTGGGGGGTGGAGTATGGTCCTCAGGGCTCTTTTCCACAGAGGCGTGTGACACTGGGTCTTTGAATAAATGCAGTGTGTGCTGCAGTGCCCTACAGAGGAACTGATAACACACAAAGACACCAGGAGGGAATTTTGCTTTAACACAAGCTTTGTCTTTTAACTCTTGAGCTCCTGAGCTTTGTGTTTTACCCAACAAAATGCTCCTGCTCTCTCGGTTAAGTTGTTGTTATGCTCCATCCTGGTCTCTGTTCTGAGACAAAGTTTGAAAGTTAATCAAGTTGCTGCGTGATGTAATATTGCTCTGGAATCATATAGGTCAGGCTGACACAGAAAACAAAATGGCCTGGATATGATGAAGCAAAACTAAGTTGTGGAGGAAATGGCTTATGTCATTTGGGGAAGAGGGCAGCAGTATTCCCGTGAGTTCAGCTTTGAGGGGACCAAAATATGAAAATGACCACTTAAAGCACCTTTTTGGAGTGTTACAGCCTCTGTTAAGACTTTAAAATAGGCATTTAAAGTTTGTTATAAAACATCAGAACGTGATACCAAACAGTTGACTAAATTACAATGTCTAATAAGCCTCTAAGTATACAAATCCATGTATCAAAGTTTGAGAAATAAAGCAGTTTTTTTGCTTTAGGACGCTACAAGTGTGTTTGTTAAATGTGTTGAAACCACACCCACCCTCAAGAAAATCATCTTCCAACTTTAAAAAAAATGCTTCAAACTGACGATAAAGGTTCATCCGTCTGCTTCACTCTACTATTCAGATCTACATGTTTGAGCCACCAGAGACAGCATCACATTCATGTCATGCCTTGCAGATAGTTTTGTGTTTGAAAGTCTTTGTTTTTACAGTAAGCTTAAAAACATCTTCAGCCCTGTAAATCCCCAATTTCCTGATATTTTTTTTTCAAAATAAAGTTTTTGTATCAGTTTAAGAGTTGGAAACTTCTACTGAAACAACTTTGTCAGAGGTAGAATGTATCTATTCATGAAAAATACTACATTTAAATGAACCCCTCTGAGATTTAAAGACTTTTACAACATATACTGTCACAGCTTCTCTTGATAATCCTTAACTTGAAAGAAGACAGACAGTAAATAAAACTCACCCTTAGTAGATAAGAACAGGATTTACTGGTGCATTACACTAACAACGTGTCCTAACTGAACACAATGTGCATGAGCATCAGCGACAAAATTGTCCAATATGCGATTTATATATTAGTGTCATAACTGCAATGCAGTGCAATGCAGCATGATGTTTAGTTAGGACAGGGTATAAGACAAACTATTCCAGCACATAGTATGTGCTCTGGCATGAGAAATACGAGTACTTAGCACCACTGCAGCAGTATAAGGAAGGCAGATGTCTGGGATTCAGAGTTGTTTAATTACAAGAGTCGCTCTATTACATTATCTCTATAAACCCAGATGCCACCATCTTTACCGCTTTGCCCTTTCAGGGTTGTTGGGGGGCTGAAGCCAATCAGCAGACAAAAGGGAGGGCACCCTGGACTGGTGGCCAGCCAATCACTGCGCACCATGTTTGGCAGTTGGAACAATGTGTCACATCGGCATTTAGCCACTGGCTGATCTCTTGCTGTGAAATGAGCACAGGCAACAAACGAACAAGAGACGCACGATCAAGGGCTTTTATAACCTTGAATCAGAGGAGATTGGGAACTTAAGCACATCACTGAATCCCTATTTGGCCCTCCCATAAAAACTTGAAGCTTAAAGTAGTGAAAAACTGTAATGGTATAAAATGTTCACGTGATAGCAGTTTTCAGTAGTTTCAAGATTAAAGCAACTTCATTACCTCCACCAAGGAGTTTTTGCCGGCATTCATGTTTAGTGATGTGTTTGAGGTCCAGTCAATTACATTGTGATGCGTTCAGGTTGGCTCGGTAAAATGAGTGTTTGATGAAGCCAAGGACATAATATGTTTAAATGTAATTTACAGAGTTGGAGACTCTGAATTTTGGCTGAACCTTGAATGAATGATGTTGAGTGGGGGTGAAATTTGTTTTCCTGGCAATATGAAACAATTTCATCAGTTAGATTAACTTGGTTAATATTCTAAAATTTATTGCCTTTAATCTATTCGTCTATTTGTGTTTTGCCACTTGGATTAAATTAACAGTTTCAGTCAGTTTGTCAATAATCATACTACTTCACACAAATAAAAAAAATACACAAGACAATTCATAGACAGTTCACAGAAGTCCTTACTAAATGTTGCGTTGCTCCTTGAGATCTTTTGGAACTGCTTAGTTAAGCAAAACACAAAAGACCATCTGTGTTGGTATTGGTATTGGCCAAGAAAAGCCTGATCGGGCCATACCTGGTAGTAATCAGTTTAAATACCTCCATACATGAGCAGTCTGAGGATCATGTTCCAGATGTGAAATGACTATAAGTGAATATCAGATAACAGTGACCAATAAGAGAAAGGCAAAACTTTCATGGCAGACAGCAGACAAATTAGGGGATAAAACTGGAGCACAAGCAAAGAAACAAGGGGGAATGGTTTTCAGACAGTTCATCTTTTATAACGTGATTCCAAAATCAGAGCAGCAGCCCTCTGTGCCACCCTTTGCCCCACATCACAGATCCTCAAGTTATCAATTAGAGAGAAACAGACTTCTATGACTGAGGCTGTTCATCACGAGGAAATCTCCCAGAAGCTACAGTAAGGGAGTGCTATAAAAGGTGTCACCCCCAAGAACAAAAGCAGCAAAAGCAGGTCATGGACTGAACTAGACAGTCATGTTTATTGCCTGTAAACTTACATGAGCTGCATCAAATACAGACATAGGGTTACTGATGGGCAAATGTTTGTTAACAATTTAAAATGAAACTTATTATATAAGCTATTCTACAACGAAGTGCAGAAATAGATCCCTGTAACTCTGGGTGGAGTTGGACATAAATCAATCCTTTACAAAGGACTGTAACTCATATCATGTAAATAATACTGTGAACTAATCCTTGCTTTATTAATGAGAGCGTTTACAATACACATATGAGACATTAACAGGTCTCAAATGTTACTCTCTATCTACAGTGACCTGGTTGTTTCAGCATATAAAAAGACAGGATTACATATAGGCTTTAACATGTTTAATGGTTAGCCACACGGTGCTAAAACAAGGACCAGGGCTCATTTGAATTTGCGCCACTTAAGTCGACTCACACTGCCAAGTGGCCTGCAAAGCTCCCACAGTAGCATTTGTTTCCATTTGCATAGACAGCCTTTTGTATCAGTGCTGTCTTTACCACAGATCTACTGTTATCCAAAATAATGCAAAAACAAACCAAAAAAATTGCCATTTAGGTGATTAAAGGTACAGTCCACTGATGCTTAGCCTGTTGATTTATATGTGTAACATCAGACAAACTGTTATGGAGGCAAGCAACACCTGAAGTCTTATATGTGAAGAGACTTTTGGAGTACTTTAAACTCTCTATGCCTCAGTTTGCTGTTCTGGGCATACATTTCATGTGAAGGAGACATATTAAACACACTAAAGGAAATATAAAACAAAAAACAAAAAAACAGCACAGCTGCAGCCTACCTAAATATTGTTTCTGACTTTAACCCACCTATTTATGACCACAGTGCACCCATCAGCTGATGGCTCCTTCCAGCAGGGAAACACTCCACATCCCAGAACTCAAATGACCTCAAACTGGCTTCCTGAACATGCCAATAAGTTTACTGAACTCTTGTGGTATACATATCACAATCTAAATGGGCATCTTTGGGATGTGGTAGAACAGCAGATTTGCATCATGGATGTAGAGTCGTCAAATCTGTTGCAACAACATGATGCTATCATGTCAACGTGGACCTCTCTGAAGAGGTGAAGAATGTTTCCAGCACATTGTTGAATCCATGGCACAAACAATTAAGGCAGTTCTAGGTGGAAAAAGATATCCAACCTTCCCTCCAAGCTTCTGATATGAGGGTAAAACACAGATGCTGTCTGACAGAGACAAGAAAAGAAATGAAAGTACGAAGATCCGCTTGTGGTTCTGCTCCCAGTGTGTAAGCGAATGCAGTTATATGACGAGAGCATCAAACATGTTGGAAAATTTGACCAGTTGGGAGCAGCTGATCAGATTGTAATATGCGGTCTTTTCCCTCCGTACAGGCGATGCATAATAAAGATATACAGTGGGGCTAAAATCAGTTGTTCAACTAAAAAACATCAGGTTAGAATGGCCTTGAAATTGCACTGTGTATGCTCTCCTCTAATAGATGTCACTTCCAGCCTGACACTGAAAGAGGCCTGACGGTTGAGGGCTGTAACCAGACCCCTCTCCACAAAACAAAAATATTACACTCAAGTTTGACAACAAAATAAATCTCAAAACATCTGCATGATTTTTTTTAAATACCAAAGATATGTAGGACAGAAACATATCTATTTATAAAGCGATTCTGACACAATGCACCGACTTATCTACTTTTTAAAATCAGCATCCATGGTGCAGCACAGCCACCAATCTGCTGCTTGCCGTCTTCTTATTTGACTATCCAAACAGAGTCCATCTTTGTTATCTCTCAGGCTCCCTTTCTTCAAACTGGAAAAACCTAACAGCCCTATCGTGTCTTAATTACGATGCCTAATATTGTTACATAATATGATGAACAAAAACTTTATAAAGTGTAAATGTATAAAACAACTGCAAACCTAAAGTAGAACTGGGTTCATCATGGACTGCACGGCTCATACCAGCAGAGACTTAAAAGACAGTGGCTGTCCCAAATGTTAAGGGCTTGAAACACCAATATTTTGAGTATTTGCAGCCAATAAAAGTAATAACCACTTATTGCAATGGTCACCCCATTGCAATAAAGCATTTCAGTTATTAAAAGATAATATTTTGTCAGAAAGCTCCATCAAATGATGAGATAAACCTTAGTTGAGCATTATGATTTACCATGAAAACTGGAGCCAAAACAGTGTCTGAACAACTAAGGAGTCGATACTGATGACAAAATGTAGATCCATGAATGTTAAAGACATTCTAGGATCAAATTTATATTTTAAATGCAATTCATTTCACTTTAACTGTAATGTGTCAGGTCTTGATGGACACACACTGATACCCCTTTATTCAGTCAAAGTACTGCTCTGTCCTCACTCGAACAGAGCAGCAATATGATCCTTAATAAAACATCAGCAGTTCACAAACTGACTTTTAAAGATCGTTTTATGGTACCATCATACCCAACATGTTTTGTCTGGACCAACTGAGCTATGGCTCACTTTTTGAAAGGTTTGGTTTATTTGGGCAGGTGTGAAAGCCCACACAAACTCCAAAAGGACCAAAGAACCAAACACTGATCCACTTGAAAGCCATCTGAACAAAACAAGGCAAGTGAACCAAACAGAAGGGAAGCATGGCTTGAATTTGATTGAATATCAGAACAGTATCAAGCTAACCCAGCGTTCACTGACGATATGTATTATTATTAATATCATGCAGAGTGTGGCTATCATTTGCATTGCTAGAACTGCCAGCCTCTGGTTCTCTTTACAGATTAATGTCTAAAAATCTGTGCAGAATATGGTTACAAAAAGCTCATGTTAATGTGCCAGTTGGTTGTGTATTTCATGATCATAGAGCAATAACAGGCTGGATGGCAGGAACGAAGATCAGAGCTACAGCCCCAAATTAATGGTGGGTGGCTATATTACGCAGTTATTATAAGTGCAGTGAGAAAGAAAATCAACAAAATGAAAAATAAACAATGTTGCAGCTATACCCTCCAAACTGAACCGAGACTGCCAAACTTTTGGTATGAAAGTAACTTTAGTTTCATCAAATGCTCTCCATCCCTCCTCTTGACAGTTTAGCTGTGCACACTATGTACTCTGCTTTACTTTTTGTCATTATCATTAATGTTAAATTACCAAAAACTGCAGAAATAGCTCCACTTGGCGTTCCTGCTACAGATGCACAGATTTATCAGGCACAGCTCACTACTGAAACAGAGAAGTAGTTTCTTTATTGGCAGAATGAATGACCCATTGGACAAACTCTGATCTGTTTTCATGATCAAACATGAGATTTATGCTGGCACTGTGGGAGAATTGCCCCCAAATTGAGTAATTAGAGGAACAGTAGCATCGGCATAGGTATCAGCTAAATTGTTGTTTTATGCGTCAGCATCCGCCCTGATTTGTACAATCAGATGATCACTACACCACGCTGTAAAATGACAATAAGTATATGCAATACTTTGTGAGTTGAAGGACGATCATTTGGCTTTATATCAGCACTAATATCCAGTACCGGTAAAGGTGCATCAGTTGTTCCAGACATTTGGCCCAAAATATCAAGGTTTTCAATATACCACCCTGTTCCTGAACTTGGAGAGATAAACTGCTGCAAGACTTTCTATTATGTTATGAACAAACTACAGCAAACAAGAACCATTTTTGACATATCTCCAGCTGATATCAAATGTTATTAGCATTAATGAAGCTAAATGGGCCAAAAAAGACAGTATATATCTAAGTGCTTTTTCTATGGCTATTTATGGCAAGTGTTATTATATTTCTTCAGCCTCACTCCCTAGCTTAAAAATCACTGCTAAAGTCTGAGTCAAACAAAAAAGCAAAATCCAACCTTAACTACAATGATCTTAGTAATTGTAAACTTTTGATGCCACGTGCTTATAAAGGACAAAATCACACTTTTTATGATTTTATGATTAAAAGACTGCTGAAACTTTTCATCTGTAACAGATCTTTAGCCATATTTTTACCCAAAAGCTGCTCCATTTGAGCTCGGAAAGGCAGCAGTGGTCACACAAAATCATAAGCCAATAAATAGATTTCTCTAGTCCCTTTGCCATTTCATGAACTTGCAAATGTTGCACTGATGTCTCTAACAATTAAACAGAGAGGGGTTCACACTAACTAAAATGCATAGAAACATCAGCAGAAGTTTTTTGAGCTATTTTCCTTTTAAAAAAATGAAAATAAATTCCCATGTTGTGTGCCTAAGACATACTTTTGCAGCGGTAACAAACTGTCAATCCATATTGTCAGATTTTTAAAAATAATATATTTCAGTTTAAAACCCTGGTAGACCGCTTTTGTGTTTTTAAACAGCGTGATGTTTATAGTGGGCGGGGCTTAGCAGGAGGCACAGTAATCCTCGTGACACATTTGGCTTGTTCTTAGCACTGGCTGAAGATAACAAGAGAGAGCGGTGACTTAAAATCTGTCTACATGCATTAATATTGATAAACATCCTTTTTGTGCATTCAGACGTCAGGTTAACTGTACTCAAGTAATTTCACTAAGCTTGACCAGTACACCTTCAGTGACGACTGGTGGCTTATTTATTTGATCAGCTTCCACTTGTTGAGTATCCCTGAGTGCCATGTGCTGTGAAGTGAAATAAAAGAAAGAAAATTAGCCACCAGCTGAGAGGACAGTAGCACTGTTTTATAGATTTTCCCCTTCATTTTGTCACAATACATGCTATAAAATGCAACAGTGACGAAAATTTGAACAAATAAGCCTTGCGAGGTGCAGATCAGATTGTAAAGTAAACTCAATTCAAGGCAAAGCGACAACAAAGTAGTGAAAAGTTACTTATGAATGAGCTGCTTCTGAGAGCTGACTTATATGAACGATGGGGGCTGCCTGTCCAATGAGAAAGGCGTTCTTTTTGTCCTTTTTGGTGGTTTAAAGATGCAAAAAAAGAACATGGTACCAGATGAAGAGGTGTAGCAGCTTAAAGACTAGGTCCTGTTACTGAGCTGAGCCAAATGATCCAGATCTCTGGAATCAATTGAAATTCCCATCACCATGTTACCAGCCCAATGTTAAAAAACAAAAAAATTCAAAAAACTACTCTGCTAATTCACACTTTGTGGTCAACTTCCGTAGAGTATACGAACTCAGGGAATATGTTTCGAAGCACATTATTTGAATTCAATGGATAATATTAACATGGCTAGACTCTGCCTTCTAGCGAGGGATGCTCAATTTTATCAGATCAATATTGGCATTGGCAGATATTTTCCTTAAAAGTTGATTATCAGGATCAGTACATCTGAAAATTTTTGCAGATATTTATAGTCGATATTTTGACTATAAGAACTGGCCTGAAATATCAAATATATTTACTACAATACTGGTAAAATGTGTAACTGTACTATGATGTTTACCTTATCATCACTCAGCGTCCATTTTTATAAATAAAAAATGTGTCATTTATTAAAGCACAAATTGTTGTTTTCTTCCTTCACATCTGTTTCCACCAAAAATGGACTATAACCATGAAAGGAGCAGGTCAATTTTAGTAAAGCAGAGACTGTGACTGAGATCTAATTCTAGCCTATGGTAAGGGCTCATGTTTGCCTCCAGTTCTGCTATTTTCTGCCTTTAGCCAGCCACCAAAACATCACTGCAAGGTTTATGGTAACAATTTTATCCTACCCAGGGGCCACATGCAGCCCACTTACTCACTAAATTCAGCCCTCCAGTCAACTTAAATTTTCAAAAACTTGTAGTCACAAACGGGTCAAAGCCTGACACAATCTAAGATTTTAAAATAATATTTAACAACAAGTTAGCCAATTAGTTTGTAAAAAAAAAATGCCGTAATGCTTTCTATTAAGGTCTTCAATGGAGCATTGCTGAATACAGTTGAAAGAGATTGAGTCAGATGAGCTTCAATAAACAGTATCACTTTAATGCAAAAAAGGGCCTTCAACTGGCTTTAATTTCAAGTGTAGAACATTAAAATATGCTTTGCTGTTAGCTTTTGAGGTAATGAGTATGAATATTTACATCATAAATTCTGAAGAAAGTCTTTCATTTATTAATTCAATTAAATAAAACATAGTTTGGCAGTCTTATTGACAGTTTCCTTCAATTTGTTTTTTAATTTGGCCTTCAGAAAGTGAGACTAATATTAATGCGTCCCTCATGGTCACCAAAGCTGCCTAGTCCATGGCATGATCTGTCAGTCATATATTTGGGAAATTCTCCACCTATTTCATGAAGCTTTGTGGCTAATTTCAGTAAAAGCAATGACAAAGACTGAAAAAATACAGGTGAAGTTACCTGGAGTACTTTTGAACCAGCAAAAGGGTCAAATAACAAGACAGATGTGGGCAGAACAAATACTCATTTTACCTTGGATAGACATCTTAAAAAGATACAATGTCAAAATATAAGTGAGGAATTCAACTGATTATTAGCTAAAAACTATCTGTAGCTGTAAGCCTCATCCAAACATTCATAGGAGCACACAATCAAAGATTTAACCATCTCTCCCTGCACAGACACACACATACAGAACAAGTTATTTGGGGGAATGCAGGAGGTCAGAGATTACTGTCCACTTGTACTTCCCATACAAAACAATAATTTATCACCAAAAAACAGCTAAAATTGGTTGGTACATCATGTTTATCAAGCTATGGTTTTTCCCTCATGAGTTTGTTTAACCGTGACATCATCCCTCCAGAAGTTTCCTGGTAAAAACCACACTTCCACATTTCGCGCCGGCGCCAACAGGTGAAAGCCACAGGTTAGTGATTGGATGTGTTCCTGCTCTGCTGTATTGGATATCATGCCTGGTGGCGCTAAGTGACAATGTAGTGGTGACACGGACGGCACAAGTGAAGCCTGAGACCGATGACAAGCACAGACAGTCCAAACAGAGCCATGTTGTTCCCTTTGGCCTGGCCGGGCCTGGGAACTCAACGCCGGCTCTCCCCACGGCCCCCGGTCCCCCCTCACACAACACATCAGTGACTGACTGCTGCTGCTGCCCTGTTAACACTCTTGCTGTGAGGACCCTGTCAGAGAATTAACACCCAATGCCTTTTAATGGATATCCTTGTGATGTTTCATTAAGTAAAGTTTGCAGAGAAGGTGGCTTTGCAAAAAAAAAAAAAAACCTGAGTGAAGTGATGGTATGGATTCAGGCAGGACAGTATACAAAGATTTTAGGATCTATCAATATATTTACAAGACAATATTGTTTATATTACAGGATATTTTTTTCAAATGAGATGGTGATGGTACCTTCCTGCAGTGTATTTTTGGATGTATTGTGAGCAAACCGGCTCCACAAAAACTTTTGAGTTATTTTACTTGCTGAGCTGAAGAAAAGATCATTCTCACATTAAAGCCTATTTCATCATGCAAGCAAACAAATCTGCCACTGCCCAAAATAAATGAGGGATTACATTTTTTAGCCACACCTGTGATGGGCAACTAAGTTTACCACTACAGCCAGGTATATTTGATTTCCTCTTCCTGAGGTCAAAAATTGCCAGTAACTCTCAAAAAAAGCATTGACATCCCAATTTGCGCACCAGACTGCAGTTCCACCCGCTGAACAGCAAAGAGCAACATTATGAAATTGATATTGGTGGTAATAAACAGGGAAATGCTTTAATTCAACCAAAAAGTTCAATGTTTAAAGTAATTTTCAGAAGGACTAATTATTTTGATGATGTTAACCACAGAAAATATATATTCTGGCGTTATTTATGTTCCTAAAATGACCAAAATGTTTGAAGCCATTGTAATGTTTATAAAGGAGCATATGCTATAGGATGAAGCCCTGTAGTGACTACAACTCTATCTGTGTGATTTTGTGTGTCCTCAAAATGAGTTTAATGTACCCAAACCTTCCCTGACGGACAATATTAGCATCCTTTGACTGTTGCCTCCCATTTGTTTTAAAAGCAACACCCGAACTGGTTGGAAACTGCAATTTCTTTGAAAATATGCAAATTATTGGTCAAATAAAAGTCACATTAATTTAATTATTCATCAATTTGTGGCAAAATCTGTGAAATTAACAGTTTTCAAATGGTTTAAATGTCAAATTAGCAATTGTAACTGGGCTTCTCTAGGTTTTTTGTCAGCTATGAGCATGAGAACATAATTTGTTGTCCTCAGTCTTTCGTCATCTAAGATAATTATGATTGAACTGCTGAAATTTAATGTCCTGGTGTGTTTGACCGTTAACATCATGTCTTCGGTGTCTATTAGGAAGGATTTGACTTAATTTTTATTAAAAAATGAAAAAATCCCTGTAGAGGATCAGATGCAGCTCTTTTCCCCTCCCTTTAGGAAACTCTCTATCTGGGGGGTTGGGCAACAATAATGAGCTCTGTGGAGGTAGGTAAGTGGAGGCTGTGTAGTAATTACAACATACACCCAAGGAAGTAAAAAACTAAGCATTTCAAGGGGCATTTTCTTTAAAGAGGCATGGTGCATTTCTCTGTGAATTGAGTTTAGTAAAAGGTCTCATGTTCTCCTGCTCCCATAGCCCCTTTTTGAAAGCAAATAAAGATTTTGCAGGACATGGGACCTTTAAAGTAAAAACTAGTGGACAAAGATAGAAGTCAGGTTCATATTCGTCATTTCCTGAATGTGTGTACGCTCAGTCGTGCCAGTTGCTGTCACAACACTGCTTCGTCTTCATTATAATTGTGATGTTACAGCTCAAAGTCTTGAAATAACATCAGCTGAAGTTCTACACTGCCATTGCCACTTAACATTATTAACTAATTAACAAAAAACATGAAAGGTTTCTGCTTAATTTAAGTATTTGACAGCTTACTTTCCTCTCATTACTGGAATAAACACTCACTTGCACTGACTGTGATGTCGTGTGCATTCACCCTTTAGGAAAATTATAATAATAAATCACTTATCAAAAATAGTCAATAAAAGATTCAATCAGAATTAATAAGACAGCATAATAATACCAACATTTATACATTTAGCTCCTTCGCAAAAAAGTCAGTTGATAGTAGTTTAGTGGACTTGGCATGAATTTAAAGCCAATTTAAGCTACGTTGATTCATTATTTTCTGAAGCCTCTTGCTGTTAATGTTACCAGATGAATGTTGCAAAACTCTACCTGATCGACAATAACAGAATGTTGAGTAAAATGTTTGCAAATAAAACATCAAAAAGGCATCTTTTCTAAATGTGTCTGATGAGTACTGTCCAAAGAGCAGGAATACAAAATATAAACCCACAGACCCAGTGGGACAACCCCATCTTGCACCTCCAAGCTCAGAATCAAACATGACACACTGACTTGACTTTCACTGGAATCATATCAAATTGAAAAATCTGGTTTTGTGATAACTTTGTGTTTTATTTATAATTATACTGTGGCAGGCAACAGGCAAGGAAAATAACTATACAAGACTGCTGCTCCACATCATCTGCACTGGTATGGACTCAGAAACCAGAAAAAGACATTTAGCAGATCACCCTCAGAGTCCACAGGGCTTGAATGTACCTAGATCTGAGGCTTTGTTGGAAAAGTCATATGTCCTGTTGTGGCTAAGAGATAAAACACACACTCATTATTCTCCTATGTTTTTGTATAGTGAACAGCGATAGGTTCAGAACCACAAAGAACAACCACCAACGATAAAAGAAGTAGGTCAGCAGCAGCAGCGAGAACTTCTAGCTACTTTCATTATCTGTAATAGACTTGAGAAACAAAGTGGGGTGTATGTAAGCACGAGCTGTCCTCTTCATATGACTTACATGGTGTATCCCAAAAGTCAAAAATACACGCTCACAAAATCAAAACATATTTATGGTTTAAAATCACACAAAGTAGTGAGTATCAAACTGTTGTTGAAAGGTTAAAAACTTGGAAATGTTTGAGAAAAACTTACATATCATTAAACATAAAATAGTTTCAGATTTTTAAAACAAACTCAGGACCAAACATTTAAATCTTACTTTTGAATTACACTAAATTTATTTTAGGTAACTGTATTCAATTTTATCTCCATTTTTAAGTGCTACATTTTATTGTTTTTAACTGAATCATATATATATATGATTATATATATTTTTATTATATATATATAAAAAAAAAATTATTATATATATATATATATATATATATATATATTTTACCCATGATTGTTTTATTATTACCAATATCTATATCATTTTTCATTCATTTATTCAATCTATTTGTTTTGTAAATCATTCAAACTTTTTAGTATTGAATCACTTTGTTTTATCATCTCACTCATGTTTTTATATGTTTACTGGTTTGTATCGTTCACATCTTTCTCTATTCTTTCACTTTCATTCTTTATTTATGTATTTATTCGTGTTGTTATTATTATTATTGATTTTATTTTACAAGTACTATTATTTCTATTATTATTTTTACTATTATTTATTAGTTCTGGTGTTTTTCATCTCATCTCAGGTGATTTCTCATTATGATCTTTTGTTAGCATTTTTTCAGTTTCCACTCTCACAGTTCAGTTTCATTGGCACACTTTTTCTTATTTTTCATTCAACATGGGCTTGTTTGTTCAAATTGGTTTCATTCATATTTTCCCTACACATACTTCTTGTTTTTTGTTCTCTGTTTATGTAAAGCACTTTGTGCTGTTTTGTTTGTATATAAAGTGCAACATAAATAAAGTCTGATTGATTAAGATGTCAGATAAATTACTATTAAAATCAATCTGCTATTTTTTGATATTGTTTACAGCCCCCACTTTTGTTTACAGAAGGTAAAAAAAAAAATCCTAAATATTTCTTACCTTTGTAAAAATTAAGAGTTGGGTGATATGCCGCAAAAATGTTTTACTGACATTCATGTAAAAAAAAAGCCATTTACAACATAAAAATTGATATTTTTGTGAAAAAAATCTCACAACACTGATATTATTGTTTTTATGATTCTAGTAAAATCATATTCTGATGAAACAAATTTGATACCTCAGTAACAAAAATAGGATTACTAGACACCCCTGATTAGTGTATTAGTAAGAAATTCATTATCGAAATTGACCAATATACTAATACACTGTCTACATTTCTTTTTTTTCCAATTCTATTTAAAAAAGGAGAAGCATGACAAACCAAACGTTGCAAAGTATGCTTGGCAAGTGTTAGAAATATATATACACATATATACATATATATATATATATATATATATATATATATATATATATATATATATATATATATATATATATACATATATATATATATATATATATATACACATATACATATATATATACATACATACTTATATATATGTGTATACACACACACACACACACACACACACATATATACACACACACCTACATATATATATATATATATATATATATATATTTTTTTTTTTTTTTTATATACATACATACATACATACATACAGGTGATATCTTCTGATCCTACAACTTGTTTGAAAATATATCAATATGTCTAAAACTCTGTTTGTATCCCATGCCTTTCAACTTTAACTGAGTATCAAAACAGTTGCAGAGACTCACACAGTCAGATAACTAAACAATTACTCAGTTACATTTACATCCTCACTTTTTGTGTATAAAGGTGAAAATTCCCCTCCCTTTTGGTAACTAATAAAAGAAAAGATAATGGGGATCAATGACCTCAAACAAAACCAACACTAAATGTCCTGATGTCCTGTTGATGCTGTGCATTATTGCCTTTATTAAGTCCCATGACGGTCTACAGCAAAAACTAAATATCAAAAGCTCCGATAGTCTGCATTAATGTGTCATTCCTGTTGTGCGCTGCAGAACAGCCAGTTGTCAAAACAAGGAAGGCTTTCAAAATTATGTAAAACATTATCTACATTTCCAACACATGACCTCACGCTATCGAGTGGCTCATCACACACCAAAAAAGAATCCTGTGTGCTCCGACTTGAATTCAAATACACGGACTGCACATCTCTGGAGCCATGCACAAAGGAGAAACCAACTTTTACAAGCCCTAAAATCAACTGACTTGTGCAATTTGTTAAAAAAAAGTTGATATTTTCATTGATAACTTTGATGGATCGCTCTGCCCTCAGCTATGCTTTCCTAAAAAGAAGATCTAATGATGTCAAAAAAATCAGAAAAGTAAGGCGACACCTGGTCTGTCAAAGCAAATAAAACCAAACAGCTGTGAGCTGTATCAGTAAGATCTGCATTTATATCACAGAGCTCAAAAAAACAGCATTACAGACCAGTTAACACCCACATAAACACAAACGCACATTAACAAATCCCAAACAGCTCGAGCACATTCAAACCAGCACACCCAGAAACCTTCAGGACTTACCTGTGGATAGTCAAAGTCCGAAAGAGGTGCTATGCTTTTGATGTATTCGATTCTGAATTGGTCCTCTGGGTTGGCTAGAGGGACTGGGGGTATTAAAGTGCTCATCGCAGACACTATAGTCTACAAAGCAGAAGTAGGACGAGAAAAAAAAAACATTCAGAGAAATGAACTCAGGGAAAATACAGTTTGTATGATAATTAGTAAAACAGGGCTGCAGTCCAGCAAACGGGACACAAATGTGGAACTCACCACTATGGCATCCTTCACGTTTTTCCGAATATCTTGGATTTTCTGTTTCTTTTCTCTGCATGGGGACAGAATTCATGTAAGAGGCACGGAAAAAACAATCAACCACAGCACACTCCAAAAGATTTATCATCAAGCTGGTTATGAGTAAGGA
The DNA here is from genome assembly GCA_037902135.1 of Cetoscarus ocellatus. Lineage (NCBI taxonomy): Eukaryota > Metazoa > Chordata > Actinopteri > Labriformes > Labridae > Cetoscarus > Cetoscarus ocellatus. The sequence goes on from JBAMNC010000335.1 coordinate 263,751, forward strand.
TGGGGGTTACCAAAAGGTTACACTGTGTTTTTAAACTTTTAAACTGTGCAGGTGAGAGAGCGAAACAGACTGGAACTGAGCAAAATGAGCTATGGCCAAGATTTAGCTCCTTTTGTAACTTTAAAAATCACATTATGATCTCACTTTTGGTAAATTATCCTCCCAGTGATGAAAGCGTTCACATATTGCTGCGTGATAAACTGACTTTAAGATACATTGATATATTTACAAATGAGAGGGAGAGGATGTTGTTGTAGTGTGTAGATGTAATGTGATGTTCATTGTTGGAAAAAACAGCAGTAAAATTTTTTAGTAAAAACACTGTTTATAGTAAAAGCCACATACAGCTATATTCCTGTTGACCACAATATTAGATTATCTATTTGAAATGTTAATTTTACTGTATATAGGGAGTGATTACTTTATTTTAGAAGCTTGTATTATTAGTAAAAAAGAATGAAATTAGTAACAGTTTAATATCGTGGCAGCAAAAAAACTTGGGTCTTAAATACAAAATATTGGGTTTTTAAAGTTTCCAGAAGTGGAGTGTTTCCAGAAGTGGAGTGTAACTGGCTAAGGTCCAATATATTTGTGAAAATCAGACAGTGCTCCAACACATCTGCAAATGTTCCTCATGTACTGGAGTATTTGGACAGTGCTAAGGCTCTGTTCACTAAAAAAAATGACCAAGGATCATTACATTTATGTACTTCCTGGCACACCAAACATTAAAGTAATGGAGATTTTATCTTTCGAAAACATCTTTAAATGTACAGTATGTAAAATTTAATTTTTTTCTACAAAATTAACCATGTTGTTTTGTTGAAAGCTTCCTTGAGTTTTTAAAGACAGAGAAATTCTTAGTTTAATAAATGACGTCGGCTGAATGATTGCAAGTATTTGTTAATCGTTGCCACAACAACACGTAATAATGCGTGAAAAGCTGCTGGACAAGTAAGCAGGACCTGCTCCTGCTGCTGATCTGTTTTTCATTTATATTTAGTGCTGCTTACCTGCGATGGACCACCGTTATTCCCTGTCTGTTGTCCTCTCTGTCACCAAAGCTTCCTCCTGTAACTCCATCACCTGAACCCCATAAATAGACGTTTACAAGTTGAACGGAGATCCGCTGACTCCTACGTCCAACCTCCAGTGTTCCCTCTCTTTTAGAAATGCAGACTCTGGTCAACGAAAACGTGACTACATAACAAAGCAATGTTTCTGTTTTACGGAAAAACGCCTCCAAATGTGGACATTGTGATGCTTTGTGGGTTTAAAACAGAAACCAGAAAGTCTTTCTTTAAATGTTTTCCTCTCAATATGCAGAGTTTTTCTGCGAAATGGAAACACTGTTTTTTTTTTTTTTAGCGTACACACTTCATAGAGTGACATCTTTACTGAATGGAGTTCTCAAGTTAAAGAACAGTAAGCAGTGAAGGCAGGTGGGGCTGGCTTGGTCACTACGTCTTGACATGTCAGTGGTTGTCTTGTTTATGTGGCAGTCAAATTCTGCAAACTGTGCTTTTAAGAGTACAGAAAATTTTGACAACCTCTATCGGCTTCAATGTTACTAACGTTTTTGTGTAAAAAGATCCTGTAAAGTTTTAAACTGAACAATTCCAGGTGTTTACAACTTCTATTTTAGTTGCTGTGGTATCAAACAGGTTTCAATATTTTTAAACTAAAATGATATAAAAGCTTAGATAATTGAGGTATTGTGACAGACATTAGTAAATTATTTTCTGAAACGAAAAAGTGATATACAATGCATCCTTTCAGCCACATATGTCAAACTCAAAGCCTGCGGAATTAAATACAGCCCATTAGATAATATCATGTGATTTATTAATGGCCCTCCAACAAATATCACACCATTACTTATACTACAATTCCCACAATGCACTGCAACAGATGCCAAGACCTATGCACCAACCTCTCCGCCCATTTCTTTGATATGACACAGATCAGAGGAAAGCAGATGAATGCATTGATCAGTGCTTTTACAGTGACTATCTTTATATTTCTGATTAAACACAGTCAGTGTTAGACTGTTAAGAAAATGTTGATCCTTTTTGGTCCCCCATCTTGGACTGTGTTTTAGAATTGGGCCCTTCTGGGGTTGAGTTGGACACCCCTGCTTTTAGCTAATGAATACCAAGATGTGTTTTATATAACTGTTGAACATTTCCTTATATTCAGGTTACCAACGTTTTTTTGGATTCTTAAATACAATCTTTCATCCTACTTTACTAAATTTTGACACTCTATTTGTGCAATTAAGACAGGTCTGTTTCCGTCTTTTGGGACATCCCAACTTCTTGATTATCAAATCCTTACTTCCTAATGCTTGAATGTATTCGTAAAGATCTCTCTCTCTCTCTGTCGGTTAAAATATGATTGGAGACAAAGTTTCAACTTTTTACTTGTGTTCATTTTAGAACTCATGGTGTTTAAAGGTACAGAAAATTTTGACAACTTCAACAACCAGAAATGTTACAAATGTTTTTAGACATTGTGTGGTTATCTGCATTTTTTGTGGTTAAGAATCATAAAACCACCAAATACCGAGTGTTTACAAATCTTTGTTGCTGTGGTATCAAACAGCTTTCAGTGTCATCTTATTTTGACTTATATGTCATCAAAGTAAATCAATTTGGTATCTTGACAACCATTACTAGTTTTGAATGAATATTTCAAATTGCAACTCAGCTTAGAAAATATCTACTTCTGATTTTTGATCTACATCACACAGCTAACTTTCATTTAGCATACTATTCAGATGCCTTTCATACAGTTACAGCACTCTGCCATGTTCCAGGCCTGTTTTAAATAGACCATTGGTAAGATCAATGCCATGCAAGGCCTTGCAGCAAAACAAATCATCAATAGGCCCGTGTCGATCACAACCTTTCACCCTCTCACATGAAACAGGAAACGGGGAAAGTATTTGGCTTCTGTTTGACACTCAGATCCTCTCATATGGATGATAACTTTACATGAACGTAATAGGAGGTAAAAAAAGAACGTGAGTTGAAGGTGATGCTGCTGGTGGAGGAAGAGAGATCAGCTGCTTTGCATGGCATACTGGGTCATCAGGTGGTTTTAACATTGGGCAGATGTGGGCAGCTGTCTGTGGCCTCCTGCTCTGTGGGGTCTGAATGTAGAGCCCTTACATGTAACTACCAAATATAAAGTATACCTCTGACACCACCTACAGTGATTAAGACAATGTACAGCACACTCACTTACTTGCACCCACATTTGTAACATTTAATTTTGACAACTAGGGATGCACAACAGCATTGCAACAGTATCAGTATCAGCAGATAACAGCCTAAAAAGCTGAATATCGTTCGGACAAATATTAACATTTTTGCAAATCTGCCAAATATTTTTTCAATTTCACAGCTAATTAAAGCAAATCAGTTTCACCTAATATTATTAAATTTCTACAATACTTACAAAGGCATGCAAGCAAACCCTTGGCACTGTCTAATACAATGGTGAACTGATCAACTTGATCTGCTTGGTTTCATGAGGGGGGACCTCTGGACCCCCGGCTGGCTACTTATTCTCTGAGGCTGACAACTCTCCAAGGCCCAATTCCACTGAAGTCGGGACACGGTGTAAAACTTAAATAAAAATTAAATATAATAATTTGCAATTCCTTTACAACCTTTATTCAGTTGAATACACTACAAAGACAAGAGATTTAATATTTAAACTAATAAACTTCATTGCATTTTTGCAAATATTCAAGCCTCATTTTGAATTTGATGCCTGCAACACATTCCAGAAAAGCTGGGACAGGAACAACAAAAGACTGGTAAAGTTGAGGAATGCTCAAAAAGCACCTGTTGGAACGTTCCACAGGTGAACATGTTTATTGGAAATAGGTGAGTGTCATGATTGGGTATAAATGGAGCATCCCCCAAAGGCTCACTCATTACAAACAAGGATGGGGTGAGGTTCAACACTTTGTGAACAACTGCCTGAGCAAATAGTCCAACAGTTTAAGAACCATGTTTCTAAATGCAAGGTTGTACAGAATTTAGGGAGTTCATCATCTGCAGTCCATGATATTGTTAAAAAATACTGTCCACAGAAATCTCAGCAAATAAGCAGCAAAGCTGAAAACTAACATTAAATGCCCATGATCTTTGATCCCTCAGGTGGCACTACATTAAAAATGGACATATTTCTATGAAAGGATATGAGCATGTGGGCTCGGTAATACTTTGGAAAACCATTGTCAGTTCACTACATCTACAAGAGCAGGATAAAAATCTACCATGCAAAGTAAAAGCCAAATAACAGCAACACACAGAAAAGCCACAGGCTTCTCTGGGCCCGAGCTCATCAGAGACAGACTGATGCAAAGTGGAAAAGTCTGCTGTGGTCTGAGTCCACATTTCAAACTGCTTTTGGAAATCATGGACATCGCATCCTCCAGGCTGAAGAGAAAAAGGACCATCCAGACTGTTATGAACACAAAGTTCAAAAGCCAGCATCTGTGATGGTATGGGGAGTCTTAGTGCCCATGGTATGGGTAACTTGCACATTTGTGAAGGCACCATTAATGCTGAAAGGTCCAAACAGGTTTGGAGCATCATATGCTGCCATCCAAGCAGCATCTTTTTCAGGGACGTCCTTGCTTACAGTGCCAAGATACATTCTGCACGTTACAGCAGCCTGGCTTCATAGTAAAAGAGAGCAGGTACCAGACTGGCTTGGCTGAAGTCCAGACCTGTATCCCACTGAAAATGTGTGGGGCATAATTAAGTGCAAAACACGAGGACAGAAACTCTGGACTGTTAAACAACTGAAGTTGTACATCAAGCAAGAATGGGAAAGAATGTTATCTAAATAGCTTCAACAATTAGTGTCTTCAGTTCCCAAATGCTTATTAAGTGTTGTTAAAAGGAAGTGTGATGTAACACACAGTGGTAAACATGCCCCTGTCCCAGCGTTTTTTGGACAATGCTGCAGGCATTAAATTCAAAATCTGTGGATATTTGCAAAAAACAATAACATTTATCAAGATGAGCTTTAGATATTTTGTCTTTATAGTGTATTCATTTGAATGTAACTCAAAAAGGAAATACAAATCATTGTATTCCGTTTTTATTTACGTTTTACACAAAGTTACAACTTCAGTGAAATTGGGTTTGTGTATGTACACACAGTCCTGTAGCTGTCACTTCAAATTTGACAGAAAATGTGTAGATAGATAATTTTCATATTTTAGCAGGCAAACACTTAATTCTTGATGACACTGCGTATAATTGTATCCCTTCCTCAATAAGTGGTGAAAAAACAAAGAGTTCAACAACCAAAGCAGATGTTAAAGTGAAATACCAATTCAGGCATCGGAGGGGCACTCAAGGAAACAAAACAACCACAGCTGAGTCAAGATGTAGTGACCAAGCCAGCCCCACCCACCCTCACTGCTTACTGTTCTTTAAACTTAGAACTCCATTCAGGAAAAACGCCACTCTGTAGTTTACTATAGGACTTCCTGGTTTGTATATAATCTTGCAAAGCACTAGGAACTCCACTTTCAGAGGTGTTTTTTTCCCTAAAGAAAAATTTCCATTAAACAGGAACGTTGGTTTGCTGTGTAGTGACTACACCATATAGAGTGACGATTTTGTTGACCAAAGTCCTCAATTCTACAAGAGAAGTGACACTGACAAAGGACAAAGGGGGCTGAGGATCTCCATTCAACTTGTCTGTTTATCGAGGTCAGGGAATGGAGTTACAGGAGGAAGTCTGGGTGACAGTACAAACAGCACGGCGGGATTAAAGGTGGTCCATCGCAGGTATGCAGCACAAAATATGAACGACATACAGAAACAGAAGGCTCAGCCTACTTGCAGTCTTTCACACATTACTGTGTGTTCTCCTGGCAACAATAAACAAAAAGTAAGCATGATTTAGCCCTGTCATTTATAAAATTAAGGCTTTCTGTCTTTAAAAATGTATGGAAGTATTGAAGGAAACATTAGCGTTCTACAAAAAAAAAAAATTACATAACAGAATCAGTTAGTTTAGAACATTTTTAGGTCAGATTTAACATACTGTATGTTTAAGACCAATTACGATCAAGTGTATATAAATGAGCTTAGATTTTCCATGACAGCTCCTTTATTTAAAATATTTTTATTTAGCTTTAGCTCAGTAGTACAGCTCATTAATGACACATGCACTGGTAATATTGTAGCATTTGTTGTTGATAAAAAGAGGGACTTAGCAGGAGATGCAAACACTTACAATGAACTCAACATATCATAATTTCTTTAAAAGCTGCAGGTGTGGTCCTAAAATCGCCCCTGCTTTAAGTTAAATGAGGAAGGGCCTTGCATTAGCCTCTGCCTGGGGCCTCCAAATGGCCAAAGCCGCCCCTGACTGGGCCCAACAGGCGCTGCAGTGCCTGGGGAAAATCCATTCACAGGCTATGCTCTGGCCTCGACAGTGTTACTCATTAGCAGGAGAGACATACGAACAGACATTAATGCCATTTTCGAGCAGCTAACGTGGGTATTTATTATGGTGAAAAGCAACTCACTCTGCGTTGAAGCCATTGACGTGTAGAATCCTCATCTGCTTCACAATGGTGCTTTTTCCGGACTCTCCCGCACCTTCGAGAGAAGAAATAATAAAATATCACCAACATGAACACGAACAGTGGACACCCAGGCTTGCGTACATTCATGTCTAAGAAATAAAGCTTAGTAATTGTAGGATATGGAGCCTCGCTTCCATCAATATCCACCCCCATGACATATTATTGCAAGCGCTGTCAAATGGGGCTACGTGTTCGGTAAACGAAAGGGATTACGGTTACATTTCAGACAGCCATCACATGTAAATCAGCCTTACCGAGTAATAAGAGCCTGTGTGTGGCTTTATACGCTTGTCTTTCCTTTTGCAACTGTTTTTCTATCTTTTTATTAGCCTCTCGTTGTGCCTTTTCGTCGATGCGTTGATCTTCAGTCTTGCTGTTGCCCAAACAACCCATCTTCCGTCGCCCTAACCCTTCCTTGTGGAATCGTAAAAAACAAAAAAATATGAAAAATGAAGCCTTTGGTGGTTTAAAAATAACACAGGAATGAGTCTGCTGTAAAATAAAAAAAGAAAAGGGGAGAAAAAAATCTCTGCGAGGCTTCTCTCCGTCGGAGGGGAGGAATATGTTCCCCGTTACAATTCCGCTTTAGCCGCAGCCAGCCGTCATCCAAACCGTTTGTTAGTTTACAAACCAACGAAGAAATAACGGCTCGGCGAAACGAGGAAATATCAAAAATACATATAAATAAGAGGACAGAGAGGGGGTCTTCAATCTCAGGGAATCCAGTCAACTGTTCCTATCGCGTCTCCAACCCCTCTCTTCTCTCTGTATGTTTTTTCTATCTGAATTTCTATCAGTATTTCTGTCTCTTTAACTCAGCACTGCCTCTCTCTGTGGCACCAGGAAGTAGCCGTGGACCGTGGAGGTGGAAAACGGTCAGGGTATCAAAGTATAATTCACATTCAGACAGGATATGACTGAGTGGGAGAAGGCAGAGATTAATATTTTTTTGTCTGCTTTTTAGTGTTTTAGTTAAAGAAAGAGCACGAAATAGAGGCGTAGAGGTATTTCCACATCCAAGTTTTGGATTCAAACAGGAACGGACATTTTGAGCTAAATAAAATGTTGGATGTTAGAATTAACAACACAATCAATCCAATGAACTTTAATAATCACTCGAGGGGCAATAAGATTGGAGCAGTTAAACATAAAAACACACAATGACAAATAATCAATAATTAACAAGACCTTAAGAACTCAGTAGTGTCTCTTTTGGTGGCATTAGGACCATGGAGGTGGAGAAGGGTCAGGGTATCAAAGTACAATTCACCATCAGACAGGATATGACAGGAGAAGGCAGAAATTGTTTTTTCTGCTTTTAGTGTTTTAATTACAGGAGGAGCACAAAAGAAAGGCATAGAGGTATTTCTACATTAAAGTTTTAGATGAAATATAGAAATGGACATTTCAACTTATCACTACAGCCTGAGGAGCTGAATAAAATGTTGGATATTAAAATTAACAACACAATCAATGCGAGAAAAAAACCCCCGTAACAGTCGCTCAAGGGGCAATTAGTTTGGAGCACTTGTACATAAAAACACCCCAAAAAACACACAATGACAAATAATCAAAAATTCACAAGGCTTTACAGAACTTCAGTGCTGCCTCTAATGGTGCCGTCAGGACCATGGAGGTGGAGAATGGTCAGGGTATCAAAGTATAATTCACTATCAGAAAGGATACAGTTGAGGGGGAGAAGGTACAAATGGTGTTTTTTCCTTCTTTTTAGGTTTTGATTTTAAAAAATGAGCGTAAAATAGAGTTGCAGAGTAATTCTGCATTTTAGTTCAAGGGACAATCCAAAATTTTAGGGCATTTTCTGCCCCACCCATGAAATTTCAAATAATTAAAGCAAAATGTCTTAAGAGACATAGTAATTGTTCTTATTTCACTCGTCTTGGGGCAAAATGTAAAGATAGTAGTTTGATAAGTTGTTCTAAAATACTATTTTAAATACCAAATACTTCCCAAGAACCCAACAACTTGTCCCAATCTCTGACTCACCTGCTTACAGACCACAATATACTCCACATTAGGTTTTAATTTCCTTTTTAATTCCCTTTAAACTATTCTAACAGATTTCCTGCACAGGAGTGCAGCTACAAAATACCAGACATGATCGATGAACAGAAAACATCTTTGTGCAAATCTGTATGTCCCAAAGGTGCAGGTACAGACCTGGTGACTGTGGAGGCCTTTTGAGTACAGTGAATGTGTCTACATGTGAAAATCCACTTGTTGGGGCAACATGATAGGCTGGGTCTATGGTTCGTGAGCAGTTTTAAAATATTTTATCCTTTTAAAGCAATGTGTGTTTAGGGCTTTTGCCTTACATCCGCTATTTGAATTTATTTTAAACAATAAACATCTTACCAGAACAAGTTTGTGGTCTTTGTGGTCTAATAGTCACTCTAGGTGCAATGTGTTTTCGGCAGCTTGTACTTAAAAACACACACCAAAATAATAATAATAAAAATAATAATAATAATAACAATAATAAACACAATGACAAACAAAAAACAATTACATGAAACAAGGCCTAAAACTACTCAGTACTGCCTCTCTCTGTGGTACAAGGAAGTAGCCCTAGACCATGGAGGTGGAAAACAGTCAGGGTATCAAAGTATAATTTACTATCATACAGGATATGACTGAGCGGGAGAGGGCAAAAATTGTTTTTTTTCTTCTTTTTATGTCTTTGAATAAACAATGAGTACATAATAGAGGTGCAGAGACATATCTGCATTTTAGTTTTTGGATCAAAGCAGGGATGGGCAATTTTGTTAAAAAATAAAGTAAACAGTTAAGCCAAACTATATTCATTAACACAATACAGCAAAACCTTCTGCAATCTTTCAAAACTTTGAACTGGATAGGTCACAATCTTTGAAATGAAATGAATTTATGTGCTAAAGAGACAAAAGTTGTACTCCTGCAGTCAGGATGTCAAAGTACAATTCGTAACCAGACAGGATCTAACTCAGTGGGAGAAGGAAGAAATGGCATTTTTTTTTTCTTCTTCTTTTTGTTATTTTTTATTTTAAAATTGAACACAAAACAGAGGCGTAGAGTCATTTCTGCACATAGGCATTGGTGGGCAAGGTACTTTTAAATTTAGTAAGCCAAGTTACTAGTTACTCATGAAAAAAATCTGCTTCACTGCACGAAAGCTACATCCTGATGAAAAATTGCAAGCTAAGCTATAGCAACACAGTAAAAGTAGCTCACTAAATTTACACTATTTCAATCCATTAAGCAAAGAATAAATAAAAATTATGACAAAAATGAAAGTGCTTAAAATTAAAGTAAAATAGTAATAAAGATAATGTTGTTGTTCCTATTCTATTATTATTGTCAATGCTTTTATTATCAATAAAAAATGTTATCATTATCATTACTAAACCAATTTTAAACAGTCGGCAATTTTTTCTTATATTTAACTGTACAACTTTCTGCATCCCCATAGTTACCATTGCTGTTCATTTCATTATTTGTGGTGAAGTTGGTAGCCATGTTTAGTCACTTGTGTGATTTCTGTTATTCTTAAGATGTATACCAGCAGTGTCGGACTGTAGTGAATCCTGGACATCCAGACAAATGGCATCACCACTCTGGTTTGGCCTTATCATACATAACTCATAACCTTGATAAAATTAAAACAGTCAAGTTAGAGAAAAAAATCAATATTTGTTTGTTTGCTATTTGGTTCAAAACAAAGAACTGATGATGTCTCTTGACCTGTGGTCCGACAGTAAATGACACTTTGGTACTCTGACGGAGGAAGATAAGCCGGTTTTACTGTAACACTGAAAACCTGCTGAGATACAGCATTTCATAGCTTAAATACAGGAGAAAATCTTCAAACTTTGTCCAATGCTATCCTGCTATCAAACTAATCTGTATGAAAAATGGTGGAAACCCTGATGAAGGGAGAGGAAGAGTGAAAAGGGGGCTGATTCTGCTCTCTTTCGGTTTGTGAGGTGGCCCTGACCTAAACTGGCAACCCGTTTATAGCATCTGTGTGCACAGGGTCACACTTCTCTCTCTCTCTCTGGTTTGTATTTAAGAGCTGTGGGGGCCATCATAGTGATCTTCATGAGAATGATGACTGCTAATACGGTGCTGGAGATATCTAGACATTTTACTAAAGTTTTAGCAGTAGTAGAAAATCACTTCAACATTAGACTGAAAGTGTAATATTCTATAAAAAAGGTGTCCAAACAATATGTTTTTCATCGCGTTTGCCTTGTGCTCATGTACAACCATCACATCGCAGGACAGATGAAATCAGTGACATGACCAAAATCTTGTATTTTGCTTTGTTCACTTTAAAAACAAGAACTGCATGTAAAATGTAGAAACCAAAGATGACGCTTGTCACAGATATAATGGTGTTTAAATTGAGTTTTTTTCCCTTGTGTACGATTATTTAATCAGTATTATAAAGATTCTCCTTACATGTTTCTGAAGTGAACATCTAAACAAAGAGACTTTTGCTGGGACACTTATTTTAAAAACAGTCCTACCTGCAGCAACCAAAAATGCTCTGCACTGCAAAATGGTGAGCTTAAAGAAACTCAAAACAAAGGCTGGCTCATGGATATGTTAGTTTTTAATAAGACACAGTTTTGACTGTTGTTTAAGTTTCCTTAAAAATATAGCATTGAATATATATCGCAGAGGGGAAAAGTAGTGCAATGCTTTGTATCTGGAACACTTTGAAAAAGAAATTAATGATATTAACCTCGTCAAGCACAATCAAGTTGAGGACATTTTCGGGACAACCTTGGCAGTCAGAATATTTGTGCTGTAATGATGTTAGAATAATGTTATATGACGGTAGAGATAAATAAAAAATTCTGGGGATGCAGGATATAGGATTTTTACCGATATGCCAAAATTTGCAAACACATTACTGCTGATAATGTTAGATAGTATTTTTTGTGTCAAGAGCTCAAAGTCTCAGTGTAAATAAAACTGATCTGCTCCTTTCATGATTACAGTCTATTTATGTTAGAAACAGATGTGAGGTAAGAAAAACAACATTTTATTCTTTAATACATGGTACTTTTAATTTATAAAAGATTGAACATTGAGTGATGATGAGCTAAACTATTATGATAAATTGTATATTTTTCCGATAGAAAAATAAATATGGTATATTTATAGACAATTTGCATGGCCTGGAAATATCGTGAACATTTTTATAACCGCTGATACCAATGTTGGTCTGATAATATTGTGCATCCCTAAAAAAATCATAATGTAATCTAAATCTCTCAGAACTTTATACAAATCACATACAAATCAATAAGGAACAAGACTTTTCACATCTGAATATGGTTCACTCAAGCCTTGGCTATAAAGAGAAAGGATTTTAAGTGCAAACAACCTCACAACAAAAAACTATGTACACTGTTTTCTCCAGACATTTTCTTTTGCGCCGTAGAGATATTTGTGCCCATCCTGGATGCAATTTATGTCTCAAATGTTAAAAAGGGTCACATCACACTGCTTACACTCCCTAATCAATTCATTTGGGTGCTCCTGATTGGATTCTACCTTCAGGAGCACAAGAGAAGTAGAAACTGGGCGCATCTGGTTCAGTGGACTGACGGGGAGTCGTCACTTTCTCCAAGGGCCAAAGGAAGGTGTAATAATAACACTGCCATTTTTTTCATCTGGAAAACATTTTTAAAAATCACCAATTCTCATTTTTTCAACGTGGATCCACAAATACAATATTTTAGAGAAAACACTGCACTTCATGGCTGAATTAAAAACTCTTTGAAGGAGATCTATTTGACTGGAGTCCCCTAAAATGGACAAATCTGTGAGCTTCAAAACAAACTTGTCTCCATAAAGATTAATCAATGGTTCCAGAGATATAAGTAAACTATGTGATTGTCCTCACTTTGGGGTGCTGGTGATCCAGTGGATTGTGGAAGAGGTAAAACAATGAACGGGTATTTCTACTTTTATTCAGTGGGAGAAGTTTTATGCTCCTTAAATTCACCTAAAGTGTGATAATGTGACAAAAACACTATTTGAAGTACACAAAATCCACCTGGGAAAGTAGATGTTGTAACATAATATAAAGTGAGTTTTATAGTGTCGTGGATTATATTATTATCACTGTTGCATCAATGTGGAAGTCTATAACTGCACCCTGACTGTGTGGAAGCTAAATTTAGCCTTTATACTGATTGCTGTGTGGGTTAATCTTTAACTCAGTTACATATTTTGTAAGCTTATTGTATGTTCAGTGGGGAAATACTCCATCTCTGACGTTAAACTGTCAGGTAAATGTTAAAAAATGCACTGACATCAAAGTTTGTTTCCATTTTATTTTAGCAGATGAAGATTTGTACAAAATAAAGAAACTTAAATATTAAATGGGCCTAAACAGCACTGAATAAAAGCTCTGTAGCACATGTTAATAGTTAGATCCTAACCTCACACACAATAATGCAGGTTTCAGTAACTTTAAAACTTCACATTGTTGCACTGAAGGGGTTCTCAACTGGTGGGATTGGACCCAAAGCTGGTCATGACTGTGGGCCTGAGAAAGACTGTGTTTGAATGTCTATGATGTGTGGAAACCCGAAGTGGACATACATCCTTCATTCATTTTACTCAGTTGTTTTTGTATTTAAATTTTGCCACAAGGGTAAATCACTACTGTCTAAGCTCACAGTAAATATAATTTACCTCTCCTTTTTTCATATTGATATTTTCCCCTTTATTTAACATTAGTTATTCATTTTTTTTCAAAGTGTTACAGATATTAACATGTTAGTTCTGTTGAGTTGGATGACTTCATCTAATGCAGATGTTGTAAATTAATAAGTAGTACCATGACTTTTATTTTTGCGATGTCTAGTAGTGATGGCCGATGGCAAACTTTTTCAAATCGATATGGTGCAGATGCTTTTTGCAGTAATTTTAACCAATCATCTCCAACAATGCTAAAAAATGCTTATGGATTTGAGGGTTTTCATTGACCAAAGGCACATTAAGGAAACATATTGTATAGACTCTAGACCAGTAAACATCAATGGGGGGATAAAATATACAAAATACAAGCAAACTTCATGAAGCAGCTACATTTAGAGGAGTGTTGCTGAATAAGCATAATTAATGCAACATCAAATGACCTAATAATGGAGCAGACAAGCATGATTGGTGCCATTTGCTACTGTCATCCATTTTTCCTTTTAATGGGCCATATTTCATGAGTTTATTTTTTTAATTTGTTTAGAGGTTTAATTGAGAATAATTAGGACTACACCAACTGACTCCATGATAAATACATTGCAGTTTTTAAGGAAACTTAAACAGAATGTGTTTTATTAGTGGACAAACATTTTTTGATTCTGATTTCACTTGATAACAAATTAACAGTTTTTGTCTTATCAAACTACTGGAATTTTTTCCCCCAAGGGTACATCACCAGTGCCTAAAAATCACAGTAATTATATATTTTTTTCTCTTTTCTTTTACTTTACAGATTTATTAAAAGTTTTACATATATTAATTTATCAAATTAATCAAGGTGGACTAAAAATGGCAGAAAATGGCTTGGAGTTGCAAGGGTTACACTGTAACTGATTTTTGTAAACTAAACCATATTTTATTATAATACCTACAGTTATCTATTGTAAAATGTCTATAGAGTTAATTACTGTAAATGGCAATCAAGAGAAAATTCCATTTTGCACAGGAAAACTGACCAATAGGCAAGATTTCTGTTGGTTAATGTTTCACATTTTTTTGTTAAACAAGGGTTTGATAAAATGTATTTTACTGGGTAAAAACTGATGTATGTGGGGGTTTTTTTTGTTTTTTTTTTACAAAAGTACATATTGCTTAGCAATGAGCAGTAAACTTGTCAAAGATATAGTAATTTAAACTAAAATACAGCAAGTTCATTGTAATTTAGAAAGCATTTATAAAGTTGTAGGATAAAATACGGCACTGCTTTTGAAAATGCAGTAATTCTGCTGTAAATTAAAATAGAGTAATGCTACTCTAAAGACATTTACAGTAACTTACTGGCATCTTGTTGCCAGTAAGTTACTGTAAAATTCACAACAACCTTTTTACAGTGCAAGTATAAAATCAGTCAAAGTATGACTACATTTTGGGATAATCTTACTATAACACAGAAATATCACACAAATGTAATTACAGGTAATGCTCATTAGATGTTAGACATTTTTCTATTTTTTATAATGGTTCTATAAATAGTTTTTAAAGTGTTTATCTGTCGCTAAAGAAGTAGTTTAAAGAAGCCTAAAAGTTAAAGACTTCAGAGCAGCCAGAGCTCCAAACTGCACTTTAAACTTGTGTACAGAGACAAGGAGCATTCGCTTAGTGTCAGTATGATGTCATTCTAGATAAAGAGTCCAATTTTAGCCACTTCTTTTACAACATGTTATTATAAACAATTATATAACCTTAAAAGGGGCGCCAATAGCACTAAGGACTTAAACATATGATACTTTCAGCTCATATCCCGACAAATAACTGAAAGTACATTTAAATGCAGGACTTTTGCAGTTTGGGGCTTTTATGCAAGGTCTTGTTACAACTTTTACTTGAATACATGACTTAAAAAGTCTTTCAGGTGGGATATTTGAATTATTTATGCTCCTTTCAGGTGTATTTGAAAAACATTTTCTGTCCAAGAGAACAGTCTCCACCAGGACATCATGACCCCTCGAACACGCTCACAGGATAAGTGTAAGAAGTCATGCAATAATAAACAAGATAAGGAAGAAGCAATAAAATATTATGAGCTTTATTTAGACCTTCTTCTTATCTGTACGCTTACAAATTTATTTTAATGTTACATCAACAAGCCTTGAAAGCATGTCCTCAAACAGATATGTTTTTTTGGTGAGGGGCCAAGGACACTAAAGGTTTAATACTGTTACACACCCTTCAGGAAATCTTCTGCCTATACGATCAGAAGCAAGTCAAAAAGCCTTAGAGTCTTACAGAAGATTCATTCACACACCAGAAAATGAAAAGATCAGTTCCCTTTGCCAAAATAGCAAACGTGATAATTCATAGAAGTGGTGGGCTCTGATCTGCAGGGTAGTTCATGATGCAACACAAAATGATGCAATTCAATACAATATGACAAAACACCACGACAAACCTTATAATGCAACACAACTGCTCTTTTAACCTATACAATTCATATTGTAGTTTATATTTGTGAAAAATATAGGACATTTTTGGAAATGTTACTGTTATTGGACAAACATTTTGAACAGGAATGAAGAATTTAAAACTGAATTCACCAAATCTGAGCTGCTCACTGGGCTTCTAGTTAGAAGTTAATCAAGCAGAACATTAAACCACTAAAACTACTTTTTCTGCAAGTAAATAGCTAATTTAACATCTTAATCAAATATAGTAATGAGCTTTACTGTCTTTTCTGTTTTGTGTAAAACATTAAATTTTAAACTTCATGGATAACAATAATAATTATATTTTAAAATTAAAAATATCATTTCTGTTAAAGAGCTTCTACAAACTGGTGAATTAACCACAGCAGAGACATAAATAAAGTTTTTGTAATTACCAATGCTGTTAATTTAAGGCATAACCCTTACATCAGGTGGTGGTCTAATAAATGTGTAATCATTGTATGTTACTTTTTAAAGAGTAATTGTATAAATGCATTCATTAGGATTTTTAAGCAATTTGCCAAATAGTGACATAACATACCATTAGATGTGATGCAACACAATACAATACAATATGCCACAATATAATATTATATAATATGGACCACAGTAAAGATAATGTCATGATACAGTGACTCTGCAAGTCATTATAAACTGCAAGAACATGAAATGTACCCAAGAGTTCAGGGTTTATGTGTTTTTTCACAGTAATTTTGAGTCTGTTTCATTTACTTTCACGCTTCATCCTCAGACTATTTTTATATCAGATAATTGTACAAATTATACAATCATATCAATGACAGCAGTTTACTGTAGTATCAACAACTGCAGTTTACTCATTTTTCCATACCAATAAATACATTAATACAAATCCTTTAAAAATAAGAATTTGGAAATGTTTTAGTTAATAGTATGAAAAAGCATGACAGGCAGTGTTTCTCCGTTTATCTGTTCAGGATGGTGGTTGCATTCCAAGTTAAGGGGTGCTGGATGTTTCCTTCCAGCCAAATCAGAATTTGAAAACAGTGCCATAACCAGACAGAGATACATTAAAAATGTTGAAATCCTACAAAAACACAAACAGAAAAATGTTTGTTAAAAAGTGTACTTTTTTTTTGCTTGGATTTGATATTATGTAAAATTAGTGCTCATTTTAGTTGCTATTGCATTAAAGTATTAAATTCAAGATGTATTTTGTTCCTTCTCTTGGAGCACTGATCGGTTGTTTTGGGACGGTGTGCCAACTGAAGGAGAAACACTGATGTGGTTTAGAAAGGCCAACATTTTAAGAGCGCCATCAAACAAAAATTGATGCTTTTGTCGGGAAAGTTCTAAAATATTTGCCTTTATACTTAGCGTAATATACTCCGATTAGGCCTATAAAAGTTTAAATAAGTGTCGACACATCTCATGCCAAACTTTAATACCATGTTTCCAAAATAAAACTACTCTGTGCACCTGGTTTACGGGACGGGTACAAAGGCGGGCAACACATCCATCAAACAGGTGAACTCCTACACGGTCCAAACGACTGAACGACCGACTGTTTAGTGAAAGAAGTTCAAATACCAAAACATTTTAACAAATGATTTCTTGACATTTCAAGACAGAGTGCGTGGGGGTTTAACCTGAAGGTTTACCATCTTTAGACAATCAAACAAACTTAAGGCCATAATGCGGCTTTTATTTGAGAGTTTTTGTAACCTTGAAGGACCTCAGGTTACCTCAGCAGTAAGAAGTAACTCTGCATATGGCCTTTATCCCAATGACTTTAGAGTATTTTTTTATATATTGTGTACAGAAACACACAAGATTTGCACTTTTAGTGAAAATGAGAAAAATCAGTTATCATGTAGGCTGCTGTTTGTTGTGCAATGCACTCTGGGTAGTGACGTCAGATGGTTATATTGTTAATTCCTCTTCATCCTTTCCATGGTATCTTCATTCAAGCCTTATTAGTTTGCATTGCAAAGTAAATTCACTGGCCAATATTTGACAGAAGTAGCTTATCAGTCAATCACATGCTAGCAACTCAATGCATCTAGACATGTACACAGCAGAATTAGAAGAGTAAAATGTTGGTTTTTGCATCATTATAGCAAGCATAGAGGTAAATCTACTCCGGATGGATTCAAATCCCTTTACTCTTAGTTGGAAAAGATTTGGTGTCAAAAACAAGAGTAAAAATGATGTTTCAGTAAATCAAGTTCATCGGTGTCACTGTATGATCTTTCACTCTGAACTCTAAACCTGTAAGTGACACTTGTAGAGTCGATCTTCCCATTTAGCTCCAATGGGTTTTGTAAACATTTGTGCCGTAACCAAACATGGTATCTTTATTTCAGCTAATTTTCCCCTTAAAAATACAGTAATAATTACACTTTGCAGTGTTAATATGGAGTTAACACTTGAGTAGTTAAAAATATACTATGAGAGCACCACCTAACGCTACATAAAAGTGTCGCTCAAAAGAGAAAGAGTAAAAAATGACACTGG
Organism: Cetoscarus ocellatus; assembly: GCA_037902135.1. Classification (NCBI taxonomy): domain Eukaryota; kingdom Metazoa; phylum Chordata; class Actinopteri; order Labriformes; family Labridae; genus Cetoscarus; species Cetoscarus ocellatus. The sequence goes on from JBAMNC010000335.1 coordinate 282,078, forward strand.
ATGAGTTAAAGCAACAACTCTCCAAAAGAGTGAAAACAACACTCGGTGGTGTGGACCATATAAACATTTAAGAAGTGTTGATATTAACTCTGATAGTGTTAATTTGCCTACATTTTGCTTTGCACCCTTTACACTTTACAATTGAGCAGGCTGAAGCCATACTCTTTAATTTATAGATACAAATATGCATATATACAAATATATATAATGAATATATTTGTGTATACACGTATCCAGAGATGGATCCATCAAGACAGACAAAGGGGCTAAAATCACATTCGACTCTGCTGAATATAGACTTAATTAATCAATCTTTATTTCTACAGCATCATATTTGTTGATTATAAGTTTATTAAAGGTAAGTCCCTTGAGATGTGGCATCTCATTGTCCAGAGGGACCTCATGTCTATACTGTAAAGATAGTTACTATGGATGTATAGTCAATACAACCATTGACAGAGAGATAATATTAAAATGAATATCTATAATCATTATAATCTGGAGAGGAACGATGTTGATTAATATAGCAGCACCTAGCTGAACTGCCATTAAAATGGGTTTTTAACTGGTCTAAGGTAGGAATTTATGTTAAATGATGTCTTCTCTGCAGAAGAAAGGTGACATGAGTGACTCTGAAGGTGCCACATGACAGATGCAAAACTTCTGTCAGTCATGGGCCCCTAAAGATCTCCTAACTTTCTGCTCCTGTAGAGCCCTCCATCTTGGGATGGGGTGGGAATGGGAGACTCACATCATGGATGTACAGTCAACAAATCTGTGGCAACTGCATGATGTTATCATGTCAGGACACCAAAATCTCAGAGGGATGTTTCCAACACCTTCTTATGCCATGAATTAGAACTGAAGACAAAAGCAGGTCCTACCTGGTACTAACAAGGTGTACCTAATAAAGTGGCAGGTAAGGTGAAAACAAAGATGTGTGTGAGGAAGAATAAAGCAGCCATTTGAAATTACAACCCAGAGTGCATTGTACAAAAATGGCAGCCTACACGTGAATTTAGTTTTAAAACGTGCTCAGTATGTATAAATCTAGTGTGTTATTTCTGTAACATACAAATACAAGATCAATCTCAAACGGTTAACAAATTCCCTTTGATAAACTTTGCTAAAGTCCAATTTCACTGTGTAATAAAACACTAATAAAAACTCCAGCCTGGTTGTGCGAGTAAGCAGAGCACATGTCAGTGTTGTTAGCATTGCCTGACATTTCTGTTTAGCTAGCTGTGGCTCCCTCTGAAATGGGAGTGTGTGTTATGTAAAGCTTTGACTCTCCTGTAACCTGCTCTGCTCTTTAATGTAGACAATCATTGTGTTACTTAAGGTAACTGTAGCACACACGGTTCATTATTCATGTCGCTGTCATGTGTGAGTGACAGAAGAAGAGGAAGCCTGTCTCACTTAAGAGCAACTGGTGAAACTCTGAGAAGCAGCCTTAGCATTAGGCTAATGCTGCGCTAACAGGAAATACTGCATAGCTGCAGAAAGGGAGGAAAATGCAGCGCAAAAAACAGTTTATATGAAAAAAAAGTCATATAACAGCTGCTATAAGGCATGACTGGAGAGCACACTACTTGAAGGTCCCATGTCCTGGTGTGTTATTCACATCATGCCTTGGCTGTCTATTAAGCAAGGATTTGATTCAAGTTTAATAAAATAAATGAAACATTTTGTCTCTGTAGAGCAGGGGTTCCCAGACTTTTTTGATTCATGACCCAAATGAGAAGTTTGCTCTCTCCCCAGGACTCAAACTTATAAAACTACATTATATTATCTGCACCATATGATGCATTCATAATAGATTTCATCAAGAATTTTTGGCTTGAACAAAATATTAAAGACTAATATTTTGCAAGAAATTATGACTTTTTTTGTTTTGTTTAGCTTTTGAAATCATCAGGGTTTTCGCCACATATCAAGTTTACTGGTTGGTGTTGTGGGTTATCATCTGCAAAATAATGATGTTTTAAATGAAATAAAACCTGGTGTCTGAGTTTTTTATTCCGCAAAGAAAAACATTTAAATATAGCACCACATATTCTCATCATATATCATATTTTGTACATTTTGTGTCATAAAAGCTGAATAAATTCTTGTGAAATATATTTTTGAGTTTCAATTAAAAGCCTGTTTTGCTTTGAATTACTTAAATGGCTGGAATGTAAAAGAATTAAAACAAAGACAGAGAGTAATCTTAGGTTAACATTAAATAAGTGGACAGCAGCAAATAAAATATTTTATTTTGAAAACTTGAGGTTTTATGGTATCTGTTCATGAATACCCCAAAGTGTTGTCACACTTTCCCTCCTTAATTTAATTATCTTTAAGTGTTTTACACAGTCTCAAAATTATGAGATAAAATACAGAACAGATTTATTTATTTGTGCTCATGTATTTGTGTCTAAAATCAAAAGTTGTGGATCAAATTACCTGTAAGATATGAGGAAGGATGTGCATAAGTATCCCCGGTCTCCCCTATGAATGCTGCTGCCTGAAAATGTTAATTTCATTCAAAAAGCAGCTGCAATTGGCTTGAATTCTGTGTTTTGCTCATTAAAACAACGCATAGTATTTATATATAAGTTTAAATATATAGATGTTGACATAATACCGTCATATAAAAGTTTTACTTCTGTTCCTTTTGTTCAAATTTAAGGTCTTGTTGTGTAGATTAAATTATTTTACAAATGTTTTACAAAATGGTCCTTTGGCAATGAGTGCCACATAATGTGGCCCTCTTGGAAACCAAAGTTGCCAATCCCTGGACAAGATCTTAAAAGTCACCTCACAATAGTAGTTCAAGTGCCAATTCCCATATTTGGTATCTTTAGGCTACTTAAACCTGCACTTCTTTTTTTGACACTTTAAACACTGTTCATGTTTATGAAATAATCTGCCACCATGTAGTGAATCGTCACTTAAATATCAAATCTATTTAAGAAGAAATGTATAAATATACAAGTAGAGTTGATTTAGTAATCAGTTATCTCTTAACCAAAGAACCATCTTAAGTTTAAGGTCCACTTCGAGTAAAAAATGAGTCCTTTTTAGACATTTAACAACCTTAAACTACATGAATAATAATCCAAAACTTTTCAAAGGCCCACAGGAGCCCTGCATGAGATAACTGTGGGGCATTATATGTGTTACATTTAACTGTAGATGCAGTTTTTATCTCCATAATGCAAACGTCATGCAAATACTCGTTTCATTTGTTAACAGAAGTACAACCAAGTTTTCCAGCATGCAAATCACAACTGGAGCCCTCACTTCACAAACACATACTGGCGTTCATACGGGTCCACCCTCCCTCTCTGAAAAAGAGGAAACTGCCCACCTCAGAGAGGAAGGTCAAAACTCGGGACTGTCCCACGGCACCCTCTCGTGGTGACGGGAGCAACAGCACACACCATGCTGCTGCCGAGAACTCACATTAAATAACATAATGTAGTTTTGTCGGCATAAAGCGCCATAAATACATGAAATTTAGTGTGATATTGATAAGAAGATGCCCTTGATTCTCATCATCTACTCTGAAAGTTTTAGTTTTGTTGTTTTTTTAGTATTTTGACTTTTTCATCAGCTGGTTCAAAGTTTTTTGTTTTGTTGTTTTAAGAGAAATCTGATTTAGTCCTATTTAAATATGCAGTCACTAAGGCCTGATGATGCATTAATTAGAGCAGTCTGTCTAAAGTAATATTGCACTTTGTGGGTCTTTTCTGATGCTTTAAAGCTCCACTACCTTAGCTTTAAAATAATCAAGTTCTATGCTCTTAGGCTTTTACTCCTGTTGAATATCAAGCACAGTATTATACATTTAACTCTGCTGCATGTCCTTATAGCTTAATTTATTCTGAAAGACAGGAATGTACACATAAAAAAACCCATTAATTTAATTTTAAAAATAAAAATCATGAAAGTAGGGATGCATGACATCATTCGAACAATATAGTTCTTTGCAGATAATTGTCTAAAAAGCTGAAAAATTTGCTAGATATTCCACATATATTCACTGAAATATTGGCAGAATGTATAAATGTACTATCACTGTATATCTACTTTTATAAATGTCATTCATTACCCCGGCCGAGGAGCATGCGTTTTCAGGGAATGTTGGTCATGACACAAGAAAGGAGTGATTTGATTTGGTGGTGACCTGAATCAGGATGCAGATCTTAATGGTGCGACACATTTGGCAGAGGTTTGTGCTCTCGGAGCAGCTCTAGTTAAAGAATAAAATGCTGTTTTGGCTTCACATCTGCTTCTAACACAAATAGACTATCACCATAAAAGGAAAAGGTTAGGTTCAGTAAAAATTAGACTTTGTGCAGTTAACAAAAAAATAAGAATTGATATTGTTACGAGTGATAATGTGCTCAGAAATATCTGCAAAAATCCAACAAGATGCATCCCTATAGGAAAGTAAACTTAACAGTCCAGTTCAGGTTGCACCTTGACCATTCACACTGCTAAAAATATCACACAAATCAATGCATCTCAAATGAAAATTCAATATAAAAGAGCATAAAACTCAGTTTTCTGAATCATGAACAAATTTTCACTGTGTCTTTTCATTGAGAGACACTTAGTCTAGTCACATCAGAGTGATTTTTCATTGTGTGGTTGTATTTCTATTTCTTTCAATATATAAATACGTAAAAATATTCTTGAATTCATGTTTACTTTTCTTAACAGAGCTACCTGTTATGTTTTTTCTCATTACTTTGCATGAAGTCATCACTAAATTTCTGTCTGAACTATGAAGAGTTTTCTCAGTTTGGCCAGACTGCAGATTTTTATCGTTATTTCTGACTCCATGTTGATTTAGTCAATTAAATGACATTGTTAACATCATTTTAAGAGATTATGAGGATTTATAAATTTGTAAAACAGAGAGTTTATGCATTTACAAAATACTCTCATTCCAAATTAAAGATTTTCAGAATAGTTTAACACATTTTTAAGTTGAATTGCCTTAGCTGTGCCCAATCACAGCTAAGGCAAGTTTCCTTTTACCTTTCAGCAACAAGACGATTCAAAGCCCTTCACTCAATACTCTGTCTGCCATGATTTCTTTTTTGACTTCTTTGTTGTCATATCTGCTGACTGCCTCTGATGAGGGAGTGATGTCCTCCTTAACAAGTCATGCAGAACCACATTCACACATCAGCACATAGGAACTGATGTTGCCAATTTTGGAGCGAGCACATTCCCGGGGTCAGTTTTGCGGTGTTCAACACAGGTCGCCATGCCTAGAGGACTAAAGAGGTCTGTCTCCAAAAGGACGCCTCAAGTGGTAAAACATTAGCCTACAGGTGGGCATGCCCCAACGATCGCCAACAGAGACGAAGGCTGCTGTAAATGAGGGTAGCAAAGGTCAGCTAAGGTCAACTCTTGCTGGCATTTACAAGTGTGTCGGATCAAACCAGAATTTTTAAAGTATTTATAAAATCTGTCGACAAACCTCACAAACATCAGTGTTGCCCAACTGATGTTAACCCCTTAAAGCCTGTCGTATCATATTTGATACATATTTTTATGATACCACGATCTAATCAATATGATCAACAGCCGATAAAAATTTCCTCAAGTGGATTATCAGTTGCCAAAAACACCTGATGTATCAAACGAGATACAAAAAAATGTATATGTTAAATTTTATGGAAATTTTGATTTTTTGGGGATTTCATTAGAAAGTGAAATAAACATTTCAGCTCCCAAAAATTTAGAATTTTCTGACTATAATTTGTGTTTTCAGGCTTTAAAGGGTTAACTTAGTTTAGCATGGCATTATTCAGCTCAACACTGCTTGATGTTTTCCTATGCACTGGCAAATTTTGGCCAAAACGTCAGTGTGTGAATGCAGATTGTGAAGCATGCAGACTTTGATATTGATTCTTTTGAAGAAGTTGTTACATACAGATTGCTTTTTGATTGGCATCCTTTTTTTTGCATCACATGAGTATTCTTCATTTTTCAACACGTGCCTTTTCTCTCGACACTTTCTGGCTTACTTCATGCTTTTTCTTGTTTGTTGCTTTATGAATGAAGGTTGAAATATCAAAAAATGAGTTAGTCATATTTGAAGCTAATTAAAGGTATTAAAGTGCCTATGAAATGCTTTTAAAGAACATAAAAACAGATAATTGAGTTTTTAATGTAATAAATCAGTGTTATTCTTATTCAAAGCAGATGATTCCCTCTGTAAAAGGAGTCAGAGTGAGATCTTTAAAGTGTCATTACAGTATCTGTTGGTAATGTTCGCAGTTATCTTCCATAATGAATGTGTCTGTCAGTGTCTGTGCTGAGCAGAGCTCCGAGATGTTTTCACATCCTTTACTTAAGTAAACATGGCAATACAAGAGTCTAAAAATACTCTGCTTCATGTAAACTCAGTCCACAAAGACTCACTCAGTTATTTTGACTATTTTAGGACTGATAGAGGAGTGGACGTGCTGAAAAAAGACGACCACACTCAGAGTGTTTAGGGGTTAAAAGCTGCACCCTGTGAGGCCTTCAGACAGCCGATAATCAACGACAAACTCAGAGTAGAAATATATTTAAATGCTGGCTGAACAATTAAATGCAAATCTGTTGTAGCAGAAAATCTTTTCATCATAACAGTCTGAACTTACATCAATTACTACAAAAATGACTTCATTTTAGAAATGCTTGGTACTGGATTTTCAACGATATGCAAACTTTTAATGTTTATTTATGTGTACCACTTTGTACTTTTGTATTTCCTTTCAATAACTTTAGCCAAATCATTAAGTGTTTTTTTTAGCTCGTCAGTTAGTTAGTTTACTTGATCAGTATTCACATTTTTCCCCATAAAGAAACACAAAAGAATACAGGATGTTAGAAACACAAAGAAATTACTCTGAGGAATTAAAGTGATAAAAAAGGTGACGCTCAAGCTTATCAGCAAAAGCAAAAAAAAAGCAGCCCTTTACCATAAATAATTTCAACTGCAACAAAACAAAGTGTAAACATTTAGTACAAAACAAAAAACAAACAAACAGAAGATCCTGAGTTTAGCATCATAATTAATTATCAGAACAACCTGGAGTTTAAATTATTTGGTTATTACTCTTCTTTATACCATTTGATTGTCCTGCTTTTGAACATTTCTTTAATTAATTATCATAACTGTCCCACTCTGACAGACACACGTTTGCTTCACATTAGTCTGGACTGTTGTTTCTGAGCTGACCTCTGAACCCTTGGGTCATGTCCACGCTCTCTGAGGTTACAATTAGATTAGCTTTGACTGTCTGATTTTTTTCTGTGATATATTTATGACGTATGTCTGTGTTCCTACAATCATTTTACCCTTTTCTCTCTGAAATGAAAGATTGTTGATCCAAACATCACTTCAGTTAGAAACAAGCAAATGACTTCATTTTTCAGTTTAAGTTAAATTTACACAGCTTACAAAAAACACAGATTTTAAGTTTTCAAATATTTTTTTATAGTTGATAACAGTTTTCTTTTTCAGTGTTATGAACAAAGAAAGTTTTTAAACAACATATAAAGATATAAAGTTTTCCTTCTGCTTATGACAACATTTTTAGTAGAATTCATATTTCATTTTTTTTTTTTAAGTATTCCAACAATTTTAGTTTTCAAACAGTTTTCTTTCCCAATGTTCCTCACAATTTTTCCCAACACTTTTTACACATCAAAATACCCATCAAAATCTCCATTTCAATATTTTTTAATATTTGATAGAGGAAACCTCTCCGGTGACTGGACATATCATTTTTCCACTGCTTATGAGGTGATGTTTTTTGCCAGCATTTATTACTTTGTTTGCTTGTTAGTTTGTGAACAGGACAACTTCAAAAGTTCTTAATGGATGCTGATAAAATTTCCAGGGAATACTGGTGATGATGATGATCCAGGAGTTTGTTAAAATTGTAAGATCGTGCAGTTTTACACATTTTGCGTAGAACTCAATGAAGGCCTTGACAGAATAAGATGATATTTTCAGGGAATGTTGGTCACAAGATAGGAGTGATCAAATTTTGGTGGTGATCTGAATCCAGATGTGGATCCTGGAATATTTTCAAGGATTTGTTAAAAGGCCAGTTTTCCACATTTTTGACAGTAACTTGTCCGACACTGTTGGAAATGCCTTAGCGGATGTTTGTGTTCTCAGAGCACCTTTAGTCGAGGATAAAAAAAACTCCTCACCTGCAACATCTGATTTATTTGTTGTTGTTTTTGTTGTGCTTCTTTAAAACAAAATGTTGTGAAAATAATTACATTCTTTAAAATTCACATTGAACTCAGTGCACCAGCTTCCAAGAACTCAGGGTTTTACATCAAATATAATAAAACACATGAGATTTACAGGCAGGTTAAAAATAGAAGCAGCAGTGAGACGTCCCTGTAAATCTCATAATATCTGACACTTTGTAAATATTCAACAATCATCGTCTGCACTGTTTCTGACCGAGCATGTTCTGCACAGAAGGAGGAAACTAACCAAACGACATCAGTCTAAAATCAGCCTCTTTCAGTTTTTATTTCCCCTGAAGGTGAGAAGAAGTTTACAGCTATCTCCTCAGGGACAGCAGCTCTTGATAAGTTTATATAATACAGTTCGTATATACGAGGAGAACAAACATGGTCCAATGTCCCTCTGATGTGGTGTTGTTCACTTTGATTCAGCTGATAAAATACAGGCTAATCACAGCACCTCCCGCCCGCCTGCTATCACGGTAACAAATATGACAATAATTCAGACACTAGCAGCTCCGGCTGCTTGTTGTTCACGGGAAACTCACTCAGTGGCAAAGTTCAGCAATGGTCAATGATAAAACCCATTCAGACAAAAAGCAAAGTTCAGCCGACTGGAGGGAGGTACTCATATACACTCAAAAACAACTACAGCTTACAACTGGGTTTAAGAGATGCCAAACAAAAACCAAACCCTGACATAATTCTGATAAATGAACTTTATATGCGTCTTATCTTTTTACAGCCCAGAAATGAAAGGATGGTACGGTACCATAATTATAAACTCTGATATGATCCTGGTAAATATCCAAGAGTACTGACACCTGTTTGACCCGACAGCAACAAAAGTTAAAGTCTCTGACCTCCAATATGAGGTCGTTTTTGTTTTTTCTTCTGTCAGAGTTCTTTTTATTGAATATTTTGGAAATTGAAAAAGAACAATGAATGTCAGTATAAAACTTCCATGCTGTTTCAGATAAAATAAAATAAATTTAAATTAAATTAAATTTTTAAAAAAATACATACGCATACATAGGCCACATAGAAATAATAATAAAAGTAGATAATCATCATAACAATAATAATAATAATTTGAAAGTTGTTGCAAAATAAAATACTCAGCATGTACAAAACTATTCACAAATATCTGCAAACACTGGCACACCCCTACACATGAATGTCTCTGCATCTGAAAACATGAATGAAGTGTTAGCCATGATGATTTGCACAGGTGATGTCTATAGACCAACAGTATATTAGAGAAACTATGTCAAAGCTCAGAAAACAGCTGATTCAGCACTATTCATGTGTGACATTTTTGTTTTTCAAAATGATTAAATCTTCATTATTTCAGTGATTTGTAGACCTCGTCAGTTAAATGAGCTTATATGGTCCTATTTTTGTCTTTCTGCTTACTCGAGGACTTCTACACCACAAGTCAGACCTTCCCATTCACCCATTCACTCTCAGTCTGTCACTGATGATGGGTGACATGATGATAAACCAGGACATAACCAGATATATAAGATATGACCAATATAAACTAGATTACAAGCAGGATAATATATCAGCTTTTTTTTATCTATAGTCTATTTGGAAAACTTATGAAGCCAATATGTTATATCCATAAAATCTTTTGTATTCAGTGTGATTTATATAAAGGATGGTCCCTGCAACATAAATGTGACTCAGTGACGGACATGATAACAGTAAATGTAACAGAGAAACAGCCAAATGGCCAAATGTCTGCAGTCAACTTTGGAGGCTGAACAACATTACAAAAAAAATATCCAGAATTCATATAAATAATTGCCAAAAAGGAAAAAAATAATAAGCTTAAAATAATGATTAAGTGTCATGCAGCAAAATCAATTGAATTCTAAACTGATATTTCCTTACACCCCTAATGGCCTGTCTAAATTGAAAACATATGCTGACAACATTAACTTTTACAAATGTTACTAATGTTTTTGTGCAATTAAGACAGAACGACCAGAGTTTTTCAGCAATTGTCGGTTATTAAAAGCATTGACTAGAATCAATCAAACTTTATGAAAGACCAACACAGATAAAGCCGACTAGAACAAACAAACCCATATTGAACAAAAACAAGGAAACGGAGCTTTATTAAAGAGCTTGATTAAACAGAACAGTTGGAGTGAGGAACTGAGGAAACGCTATCATGAGTTCATAATGAGGAAACACTGAAGATGATGTAAAAAACACCAAAACTAGAGATACAATAAAATCAGTAATAGTAGTAATAAATGCATGAATGAGGAATTACAGTAAAAGAATAGAGGATGATATGAACCATAAACTAACTATGTAAATAAAAAAAAACAGTAAATGATAATAACAAGAGTGGGATTAAAAAAAAACATAAGAAATTTAACAAAAAAATTACAAATATTTCTAAAAATAAACTGATTGAAATAAAGAATTAAAGACTGTTAAGATTATTAAAACAAACACTGCTAAAATATATAATTCAATAAACACATTTAAAAAAAAAAAAAACGGATAAATTAAAATCCCTAAAATAAGGTAAAAGTGCTTTGAGAGCGGAAACCTCTGCCAAGGCATTTCTGACATTGTTAGCCAAGTGATTCGTGAAAATGAGGAAGAACACAGAAAACAGAATATTCAGAATCGACACCCGGATTCAGATCATCCCCAAAATATAATTGATATTTCTTTCTGTCATGACCAACAAACAAACCAACAAAACAGCAGACGAACAAACACAATCTCCTAGTTGGAGCTAATTATTACCTCCGCCAAGGAGGTTATGTTTATGCTGGCATTTATCTGTCTGTCTGTCTGTTGTTCAAAATAACTTGAAAAGTTCTGAACGGATTTGGATGAAATTTTCAGGAATTGTTGGAAATGGGATATGGAAGAACTGATTAAATTTTGGGGGTGATCCGGATCACCGTCTGGATCCAGCAGTTTTTTAAAGGATTCTTTAACATTGCCAGATAGGACCATTTTCACCAAAGTGGACCGAAGCTGCTTGGCGGAGGTCTGTGCTCTCTGAGTGCTTTTCTAGTTCAATATTTGGTGTTTTTTTAGGTAGCCATTTTATCAAATAGGTATCAGTGCTATTCAGTTATTATAAATGATACAAATGCTCCTTGAATAAAGCACAGTAAATCAACAACGACTCCTCATTTAGACAAAACTTTTTTACATAAATAAACCTAGTAAGCCTCAATAAGCACATCACAGTCAGTGATTCTAACCAATCTTTAACACAGCATCAGGCCTAAAATCTACTCTAAATAAACTTAAATATAAATTCACTGACATTAAAACCTTTCCAAAAGACTAACCCCGCTGTCTTCTTTGAAAATATAAAGATACATCTTAAAAACTTGACACATGTCCACCTTTTTTTCAACCTAGCTCTCCATTAGCTCAGCTTAGCCTGTCAGCAGTTTGGTTTCACTGTAGGTTATAAGGCCTCAGAGAAACGTTCAGTTAAGGACATCTAGAGCGCTGCAGCAGATGTTATCACAGGCCTGAACAGAATCTGATCCAAAAGACCAAACAATAAAGGGACTTCCTTTCCAAGAAACAATAGGAACTAGGCTTCCAGTTCCCATCACTGTGCCCAGGCACTAAAATATAAAGTGTAAAGGAACTCTATTAAAGGAATGTCTACTCCATCCTCTCCTCTGCTGAAAACATGACTCACTGTGGGATGGTTGCTGAGTTCAAACCAGCAGATAGGATCCAGCATGGAAGAGGACCATATGAGGAGATCTTGGTGGGGCTGGGCAATATGGCCTAAAATCTCAGATTGTCCAAGAAAAACCTAATTTTTGCTTTTAATGTTTTTTTCCCTCTCAAAGTGAAAACAAAAGTACGTCTTTGGACATAGAACAGCTTGTCTACGTCCACAATTTTCCCTAAACATCAACATGAAACTCCCTCCCTGATATCAAAATAGATACTAGCATGAACATGTACCTGTGTGCAAAATGTCAGGCCCTACCATCATGAATAAAAGAGGAATTTTTAAGCACTTCTAGCTTCCACTTTTTATATTCTTCCAATTCTTATAACACTGTAATACTAGTGTAGTTTTTGGTTTTATATTTCTTGTCTTTTATATTTATAATAAAGTACATACTGTATTTAATACTTAGTCTATTCATTTATCAGTGCTGTCCCCTTAGCTGCTGTAACACTGCAAGTTTCCCCGTGTGGGATGAACAAAGGTTTATTCTATTCTATCCTATCTTTTCTATTCTGTTCCAGCAAAGCAACAACTCGCAGGTCTTTGCAACACACACAAACAGGGTGACGAGGTAACTCATCACACTGCTGTAATAGTTGCAGCTGCAGCACTAATAATAATTGCATTATTGGCAACCAGACTGATGACAAAATACTTGATAATAATGTTTATGATCTTACAGACTCACTCTCTGCGCACAGGCACAACATGAAAATATCAACAGGTTAGCATAACTTACTGTCTCACAGGACTCAACAAAATAAACTGATTCAAACACTTGTTTAGTTCCCATAATTTGGTCCAGTTTGTTCAAGCAGGAGAATTTTTCCATTTTAAAGCTGCTCTTTACTTTCCTGTAGTCTGCAGACAATCTACAGTTGTTATGTCAGAGGTAGTTAACAAGGTGCCTGCAAGCACCCGGTAGCCCAGAAGATGCTTTTGAGGTCCCCACTGGAACATTCTAGAAATAGCACCACCATAGAGCTTGAGATAAACAACCATTTTTTACTTTAAATGTTATGTTTTGCAAACAAATCATACTTACATCAAAACATGTCTAGCATTAGCATTAAATTTTAACATTGTCTATTTTCTCTTAACTTTGACCTGCCTGGGGTCAAAGTTCATGTTGGTGCACTGATGCCACATCTCTATCAGCACTCTTGCCAGCCAAAGCCCCAACAGTGTCACATGTTCAAAAGGAAAATCACAAAAGTGTGACTGTTGAACATATCAGATCAGTTTAAGAGATACAAACATTATTAAAAATACATTTTAAAATAATGTTCTCAAATTATTATTATGAGAACATTATTTTAAACCTTTAAGATGGCATTTCCTCGGTGTGTACTGGGTACGACAATGTTCCTGCTTTAATAATGTCTTTTATTTATGATGCATTTTACCATTACCGTGTATGGACTGTGGGGTGAGTTTGGGACATACTTCCTTTAATCTTATTTCAATTTATCTGTCTGTTTGTAAAGCACTTTGCATACATGTTTTTGTATGAAAAGTGCCATATAAATAAAGTTTGATTGACTGATTGATTGAATGATAATTGTTGACAGGAATCATTACATGTAAAAAGTAAACATGCAATGTCATACGTAGCCTATTAAAAGCATATTAATTATATTAAGATAAACTAGAAAGCACTCAGAGAGCGCACACCTCCACCAAGGTAGCTCACATATTGCTGTTACGTCTATAAGTAATGATTCCATGATAAAGTTACCATCATAATATGATTCATTGACCCTGAAAACCCACACCTTACACTCAGAATCATGTTAATATCAGACAGTTATTGAGCAAAAACAATCATTCCCTAATGGCAGTTCTCTGGATCATCACCAAAATCCAATCATTTTTAAGTTGGGCCATTGCCAACATCTCCTGAAAATTTCAGCAAAATCCCTCCAGTAGTTTTCATGTAATCTTGCTAACAAACAGACAAACAAACAAACAAAAAAACACACACTGGCAAAAACATTACCTCCTTGGCAGAGGTAACTCCAGCATTTATATTACACTGAAACTTTAAATCTAAAAAGTAGCCCTGTATAATTCTCCTCATCTTTCCGGTAGCTTCCAGGCTCAAAAAGGTCGGTGACCCCGGTGTTACACTGTGATAACTTCCCAATCTATCTGGTGTCCCCTCTGATCCATCAGTTCCTCAACATGTACAGGTCTGCAATTTTTGATAACTGAAATGAAGATGTCGCCCAACATTGTGAGTCCTAGATTCATATTCAGTATTCAGAAAAGCCTCCTTTATGCTATTTATAGGGAGCTGGACAAACACCAGGAAACACAGCCAAATATTTTATGAAGCATGTCAGTGGTTGGCAACTTTTTAAAAAATAAATCCATTAAACACTTTGCTAATGGCCAGGTGAAGATGAAAGAAATCTCCCCATTTCTATGCTACATGAACTATTTTGATATAAATAATAATGCCTTTTTAAGTATCTTGTTAGACATATACTGTATTTAGATATCTTAAAAACACACTACACTAAGCACTCTTGAAATCGTCAACTGAAGCTACATACAGGTAACTCTAACGGAGTTTAAGGGGCTACATTAATGAATAAGTTTGGTCAATTTCAGCCCTATAAGCAGCCTGACCAGCATCGGCTTAGCTTCCTCCTGGCTGTCATTATATCCCTCAACACCCACAGGTAAAAACACAAACACATAAAGTGACCCAGATTAGCCGGCATACGTCGCCTTGAAATGCAACACTATTTGAAAGGTGTCCACTTTCAGAGGAACACAAACCACCTCAGTCCTCTGGCGTGCAACAGGAGTCCCACAGCAGAACTGCAGGGTATAAAGTCCCGCAGGCCTCGGAGGAAAAACCACAAGTGTGCCTGTGTTAGGGCTGGGACATATATAATATTAAAAGATATATGGATATATTTTCTCATTGACGATGCTGTATAAGACATTATTGATTGAATCAATATAGTTTATGATGATGCTGATGTCAAGGTCTTAATCACCGTAAAAAGATTATTCACAGGAAAACATTACTGACCACAGGATGATCTGTTTGAAAGTTTAGTCTGAGAAAGGAGTGATTATTTTTTTTATTTTGTTCTATTCAAGAAGCATATTGTCACTGTCAGGCCAAAACCTCTTACTTCCTTTTTTAATGATTTTCTTGTTTTCTAAAAACAGTGCTATTGGTCACCTTTCAAGTTGGGGAGTAGGCTTTATTTATATTTTTTTACTAATTTAAAAAAAAAAGTTGTTTTAATGAGGATAATAAAATATTTATTCATTAAGTGGTAATATATATTTTTTAATTTCTTGAAAAGTAGCAATTTGGAGAAAAGATATTTATATTAATTATGAATATCAAATGACACTGACTGTTTGACTGTTTGGTACCTAAACAAGAAAAACAGAAGTTATAAACACAATATTGAGCTTTAAGTACTGAAAATTAATAAGATTAAACTCAATTGCTTATTGTGAAAAAAGGGTCTGTACCAGACCAGGACTGAGGTGTTTATCGCCAGTTCACCCATTTTTCAAAATGTTGCCAACATATTTGTACAATTTCAACAGTGCTCTCTCTTTCTTTTGGCTAAATTAGATCATAATTTGTTTAACTTAATGACACCATTGTTCATTTGAATCAGAGTTTAGGACATTTTGATCAATTCAGCGAAAAGAAATGTGTTCAATACATTTTGACAATTTTTCAGCTGAATGGTGAAACACTTGATTCATGATGTGTAGAGATGTCACAAATGGTTGTTACCATAACAGAATAATTAATATTAACACCTGTTTGATACAAAGGCAGTTAAACAGAACCTCTCAACATCCAATTTTGGGAAACTCTAGTCATCACATAATCAAAGCCAAACTCCTGCACTTTCTAAATTGCATGGATGCAATGCAAACAAAACTCAGTTTATGGTGAGGGTTAATAAAATTTGTCATGTTTCATGAGTAGGGTTGCAAAGGGGTGGAAAATTTCAGGTAAGTTTCTGTAGACTTTCCATGGGAATATTCTAAATTGGAAACTTTCAATGGGATTTAGAGAACTTATGGGAATTAACAGGAAATTGGGGGTAATTTAAACAAACTGTATCAAATCCAAGCATAAATATAAACATTTCATTTGTCAAAGGCAGACATCAGTGCAAAACAAAACAATTAAAAAGCATGCCATTTAAACAGATTTATTTGGAAGTAGAACTTTTTCAAGTTTTATTATTTTCATTGAACAATCAATTTCAGCTTCACTTTTCTGTAGTCCACAGACCAGAAATACGGCTACACAGTCCAGGTTTCTAGAGTCATCTGTTCATGTAATGGAGGAATGCACAGTGCTTGTAGGAGTCGTGGCCTCAATACCCCTGCAGTGAGCAGTGTGCTATGTTCATGTGACTGAGGAATAGCAAAGTTATTCTCAAGTATACTTGTATGAAATCTGGTTGTTTTAGTCAAGATCATGCTAACATACATTTTACCTAACTATATTTAAAATCCCTGTTAAGGACCAACCTTTATTTATGTAAATACGAGATTTATTCCCATCTATTCCTGTTTATTCATGCAAATTCCCATGGAAAGTTTCCAACTTTGAAGGTTCCCAGAATTTTGCAACCCTATTCATGAGAAATACCAGTGTTTGTCAACTGTTATTAAGTAAGTAGATGAATCTACACATGTACAGAATAATCCGATGAAGTAGCTCATGTCAAAGAGACTATTTTGCATGGGTATGAATATGATGCACCTTGAGATTCTGGCTCAAACATTTGGCCAAAAAACTTCGAAAACCACCGGAGCAGAGGAAGTAATCATGGTGGAAAGGAGAGGGAAAGAGTCCAAGAAGTGGCTTAGTTTTTGTTGTTGTTGTATTGATTATATTTCAGCATTGTTCTGTTTATACTTCAATCATATTAAGATTTAAAACGCTGGTATAAGGACACCCTCTTGTTATTCCTTTACAGTAAAAAATATCAAAATATAAAGAGTGTAGCAATTCAGCTAGGAAATACTGAGGTATCGTTATTGGTCCATGACGCCCCGCCCTACTCCATGGCGTGTGTTGAGGCCCTCGGGTGCACCAAGACGCAGAGCGCTGAAAATAATCGTGATACTATTGTGGTGAAGTGAGTGGCCTGAACCACAATGACACAGTAACACAGAGGACACACACTGTTTTGTACTGTACAGCTCTCAGAGAAGAATGTATGACACTTCCCTATGTGACTTCATTAGGATGAGCCATTTCTTCCTGTGTGTAATTACTGAGAGCTGTTTACTCAGGAAATTAAACTCCTAACCATTTATTATGTACAGCAACGAAGCATTACATGGCTAAAAGTAAAGCAAATACACACACGGCAGGATTTAGTGCGGCACAGGAGAGTCAAAACTGAAAGTGGATGTTTTTATTGTACGTGTCACTGGGAAGCAGATGACTCTCGACATCCTGTTACTGATCAACACTTTCTATTTTAAACCTTCAGCATGACCTTTTCAAAACCTAAACACTGCAAATGGATAAAAGTTTTTGTTTCAAGAGAATTAGCTTTAGAGGTAAATACATTGAATATGAAGTTTATCTTTCAAGATAACTGTTTAGTCTCTTGCTTGATTATGTAAGACGATTTATTGGATTTGTTGGGGTAATAAAGATCTTAAATTGATGCAGGCCTGATAATGTGAGGTGACACGGTGAAACTGATATTGGCCCTTACTAAGACACCATTTTATCATTAGATAAGTTAAAGTGTTATGTAATTATGACCACTCACCTTACAAAATGCTAAAGTCCTGACTGATGTCTGTAAATAGAATATTTACAGCATCATAAAGTACTGAAGAAGAACTTCTGTTCAACCTTGTATAAGAAAACCAGGGTAGAAATTACAGCGTTGCAACAGGAAGTGCTGTATCTTCCTAAAATGATTGATAATCATTATTGAAATGAGGAAGTTTAGTTAGTAATTTCTAGGATATATAGTAGGTCTTGACAATGGCACTAGCAAGATGATCTTTAAAATGTCATCATATATAAATGAAGGATTTATGAAGAATTCATCATAACCAGGTATGCACAATATTGGATTTTTGTTGATATCTGATATATAAATATTCCCAAACTCATTGTTGCCAATACCGATATAGCGATATATACTTTTTGTCAAGATCAGAAAGCCTCCACTGAAGTAAAATTGACCTGTACCCTTCATGGGACGATCCATTTCATTCTTTAATAAATGATAATGTCTGATTTTACAAATGAAAAGTAAATTTTGCCAATGTTACAGCCAAGATATTAGAAAATCAAGCCCAATCTGTATGGATAAAATATCAGCAACAATTTTCATATCTGCCATTACCAATATTTAGCTTTTTATGCAATTATCTGCTAATACCAATATTGTTCTGATAAATATTGAGCATCCTTAAATATAACATCAAACCTAGAAGCAAAAGTAACTAGTGTCTGTCTACTACAGTATCATGTAATAAAAAGGTCATCTTGCATCCCTTTTTCTAAACAACAATTAAGATGTTGTTTGCTTTTTTTCCCCAGATCCCACTACGTTAGTGTCTGTGCTACAACGTAACACCAAAATGAATACAGTTTTAATATAGAAGAGCTCAGAGAGCACAAACTTCCACCAAGGCATTTTTGACTTCGCTAGCTTATCAAATAATGTGGAAACTGTGATTTGAACACTACGTGGACAAGTCATTTTCATTCCTGGATTAACAATACCACCCAGATCTAATAATGTCTTCCTCGTGTCAGCGCCTGAAAATCAAAATGCTTCTTGAGTTATTTGCTACAAATGTGAAAAACTGTCCTCTTCCTCAATGTTAACAAATCATTTGAGAAATTAGTAGATGTGCATACTACTAATTTGATCCCGTACTGGGATCACCACCAAAATCAAATCGCTTTCCCTTGTACCATGACTAACATTCCCTAAAAATTTCATTCAAATCGGTTGAGAACTTCATGAATTATCTTGCTCACAGCCAGACGGACAGACACACAGAGAAGAAATTACCTATTGGGCAAATTCAACTTGATAGGAAATATAGGTTTGGTGGGAGACTTACACCAACAGAAGCTATTAGAAATAACACCTGTATCACCTAAACCTAAAAGAATATTGTGCTGGTCATCTCCAAAAGCCTACCAAGCTCTTATAAAGTTTATCAGCTTTATGCAGTTTGCTCCTGTTTTGAGTTTGAATGTGGAGACCAGTCATCAGCTTCTTCTCTCATCTTGACCAAGGGCCCTTCCAGTGGTAGCTTGGTCCAACCAGGGACCTCTAATATTTGATTAACTACCCCAAAATATTTGGCTTTTCAATAGTTAAGGAAATCTCAACCTGGGTCGCCATAGTCATGGGGATTAAACGATTGCTGTGCCACATAACATTTACATATTATTACCATTATTTCTAGATATCTGCAATTCAACATATGTGTTGTTATATGTATTGCCCATAACTTTGTGTCTTAGAAACAATATTCTATGGCCCTGTTACCACACTTTACTGTACTACATGACAGGCGCATTTAAAATACTCACTGCAAACATGCCACACTGTGTAACATTCTACTGTACAGTATTACAGGCAAGTATTTCACTGCATTTCCCGACTCTACAAATATATTTCAAGCCAATATTCTACACATTCAAAGATTCTTTTGTTCTTGAAATACTAAAACAACTGTATAAGCCACAAAAAGCTAAATAAAGGGCTCTTGTGCTCAAACTCTATGATGTTGTGTGCCAAAAACTATCAAAGTAAACATCAACAGTAGTAAAATGATGGCAGGCCCTGTGAGTCTATTTTCATCTTTATCAACTAAATTTACTCTGTATAGGATTTTACAGCACACATGACCCCACGGGTGAATGCTCGTGCTGTATCCTTAAGTCTTTTAATATGTGTCACGATGCAACACTGCACAGTTCAGTGAAAGTTGGTTCAATACTTGACCTAACATACCTGGGCTGATACACTGAGCTATGCTATATCTCTGAAGCCCCTTGAACACTCAGAGCTGTAGTACAAATCAAATGCATTGAAAATAATATATAACATTGTACATTTTAGTATATTTATAGGCAAAAGACTCCTCCCTCCAGTCTTGAACTCTTAGAGACATGAGTTTTATTTGTATAAGGCGACATATGTTGTAAAAAGCAAACCTGATTCTGAGACCTCCCCTTTATCACACTGATGGATTCAGGATTGTATCTTGTATCTTAAATCTGGGTAAAATAAAATAAAGTAAGCATCGGTTTACATGTTTCAGTGAGTTTCATAGGAGGTGACAGCACTTAAACACTATGTAGCAGACCTATTATAACCTACACCAAGGAAGTTGTGTTTTTGCCAGGTTTGTTAGTTTGTTTGTTAGTTTGTTACAAAGATAACTCAGTCAATTCACAACAGATTTTGATGACATTTGCAGGGAATGTTGGTCATGACATAAGAGAGAAGAGACTTATGTTTGTTGGTGATTCAAATCTGTAATCTGACACACTAGATAGACCCTCTAATATGTTTTACCCATTCATCTGGGCAACATCCCACAGAAAGTATTTGGGAATGGGCAGAACCTTTCAAAGCCTGTCCGGCAGGTGATTGGATGATCGTTCTGACAATCACATTCATTACAGGCCAATCAGATAATGTAGTAGGCTGGTAACACTGCTGCGGTGTAAAATACAAACTGTTAGCCACTTCATAGAACAAACTCTCACCAAAATATGTTGGAAGTGAAGCGAAAATATCCTTTCTATTAAAAAATGCTTTCAGTGTTGTTATTCTTCATTTGGTAAAGAAATATGGTCCAGAACTGATAAACCGCTATTGAAGCTGTTAGCATCTATGCTAATCTCTGTATGAACAGTCACTTCCTGCGGTCATCTCACTCGTACTTCCCACCTCTTCCTGCTTTAAAGGACGCAGATTGGACAGTGCCGATTTTAGCCACTTACACTCATTGTGTATTGGAGTTTGGAAGATGGATCTGCCTGATCAGGCTGATCCAGCTGCTGCCCAGGGTTAGTTACAGACAATTCTCCTACAAAAGTAAACATCCTTGTAGCAGAGAGCTCAGCAGCCTGTTTAAAGCCATATATGAACAGGTGTTTTTGATAGACTCACATATCAATGTGTAATCTTTAATGTGACAGTTAAACAGCAGCTGGCCCTATGTGTCCATACCTCTATCTTTAACTGTGACACTGAACTACCTCCATGGTGGTTTTCAGAGCAAAACTCACCCCACAGGTATACGCTCTCCTGGTGGATCCTGAAGTCCTTTAATTTATGCTGCTATTCAACTTTGCTGTGTACTCGAAGCCAGTATCACCTGGACAGATACAAACTGAGCTATACTGTATAACAACACTTGAGTTTATGCTTTTTATAAATGCATTGGTTCCCAGAATAATCAAAACCCTAAAGCATTTGGTTAAACTCTCTCTATAAACCTATATACAGAGTAGGGCTGGGCAATGTATCGGTTAAATCAATTAATTCAAATTATTTTCTGCAGAAGACTTGAAAATGAAAAACAGAATTTTTTTTCTCAACCTACTCTAATCATAAGTAGTTGCAAAGTTGAAAATATAATAACTGAAAATGTACAGTTTTAATGATGGTAGGCCTTTTCATGTTTTGCACAAGCACATGTTTAGGCCTTGATTTGTTTCACAAATTAGATTAAATATTGATCAGATGTTTTCATATTAATATACTGTGAAAATAGCTCATCTTTCAGTGTTTATGTAGACAGGCCTCCCTACATTTGAGGAAACAGTATCCAACAGGTAGATGCTGTATTTCTTTCCAAAATTGTGATTATTTGTGTGTCACTATTCAACATTAGAGTGAAACAGATGCCAGTACATGACATTACCTGGGCTGATACACTCAAACTGTACTATGTCTCTAAAATGTGACATAACAACAAAACGGTGAGTTCAGCTTCCTGATAAATGCAATAAAACTGATTACTGTAAATATGCCACAG
This sequence comes from Cetoscarus ocellatus, assembly GCA_037902135.1. Lineage (NCBI taxonomy): Eukaryota > Metazoa > Chordata > Actinopteri > Labriformes > Labridae > Cetoscarus > Cetoscarus ocellatus. The sequence continues at coordinate 304,138 of JBAMNC010000335.1, forward strand.
TGAAAAGTAGGCCTTTCATTAGTTGCCACTGTTCTTTATCAGCACAATACAACTACAAGTGTAAACACCCACGTAGCAAAAGCTAGTCTGTCTATGTAAACCTATGTACAAGTTGGGGATTTTGATAGACTATGATTTTAATTATGTTATTACTAATTAACTTCAACAGTAACAGTGAAACAACAGCAGGCTCTATGTGCCCATACCTTTATCTTTAACATCATTAAACCACCACTTTAATGAGTTTAAGAGCAAGAATTACCCCGCAGGTAGATGCTCTCAGCGGATCATAATGTCTTTCATTTGTGTGTCACTATTTAAGAATCCAGAGTGAAATCAAAGCCAGCACACTACGTTACCATACCATGTAATACCATGTTATATTAAATAAAAATAAAACATACTGTAAGCTAGGTGTAACAAATATGATCAATAAATATTCAATTGTGAACAAAAGGCTTTTGCATTCAGTGCCACTGCACTTTTTAACACAAGACTTACGAGAGTAAACGTGTTTGTGGAAAAAAAGCCAGTTAGCCTGTGTAAACCTATGTATAAACTGGTGCTTTTGAAAGACTAACATATCAACATGGTCTTGTCAGGATCGCTTGTTACTTCAAATACTGCATTACATGACAGCGGGCTCTATGTTTCATAACTTTATCATTAATAATATTAAACTACCTCAGTCATGGCTTTAAAGGTAACATCACTCTACAGGTAGATATTCTCTGGTGGATCTTTCACTCGTTTTATTTATGTGTATCACTATTCAAGACTGATATATCAGCCAGTCTGCTTAATTTCCCTGATATAAACTGGTGCTTTTGATTGCTTGCTACTTATCAAAATGGTCTTAATGTAACTGTAAAACGACAGCAGGCTCTATGTTTCATAATTTTATCATTAATAATATTAAACTACCACAATAATGACTTTAAAGGCAACATCACCCCACAGGTAGATGTTCTCTGGCGGATCTTTCACTCATTTTATTTATGTGTCACTAATCAAGACTGAAATATAAGCCAGTCTGCTAAATTTCCCTGATAGACTCCAACTGCACTATAGCAACACAATGCTGTCAGCCAGGTATAAAATAAGTTCAATAAAAATGCTGAATAAATATTAAACTGTGAACAAAAGGCATTTGTATTTTATGGCACTGAACTGTTTACAACAAAACTACTATGACAATAAACATCTTTGTGGCAAAACCCTAATCAGCCTGAGTAAACCCCTCTATAAACTGGTGCTTTTGATTGCTTGCTACTTATCAAAATGGTCTTAATGTAACTGTAAAACGACAGCAGGCTCTATGTATCCATTTCCTCATTTAACAACATTAAACTACCGCTATGATGAGTTTAAGAGGCAAAATTACTCCACAGGTAGATGTTCTTAGTCAACCTGAAGTCTTTTAATTTATGTGTGCTAATATTGAACAGCGTGGAGTTAAAAAGATGTCAATAAACTACATTACCTGGACAGGAACTTAACATTGTCTCTAAACTACTACATAAAAAACAATACCTTCCAGGGCAATTGATAGAAAAATAATCGAAATCAACATTTAGACCCTTTAATTGAAGTAATTTTATTCATGTCAATTATTTCGATTATTTTCCCTGTGTAAGTCACATGACCGTGCTCCCTCCATACAGCCTGCATTCACTTTAGCCAAGAGCGAAGGATGCGCCGCCAACATGGAGGAGAAAAGCGCCAATCTTTTAGGGGACCTTGTAGACCTTGAAGTTAAGCGTAAATACTGCAGGAAGACCGTTTCGACGACCGTCTGCAACACCACCAATTTTTTCCAGCATAGCATAAAATAATCGTTCATTAATCGTAATTGAGGTAAGAGCTTCAATGAATCGTGATACTGAGATGAGGTAATATCGCCCAGCCTTAATACCTTCTTAGCATTGTTGAAATATGCAGATTTAATCCTTTTAGTGGTCCTTAACCATTTCTCTCTATTTATTTTCATTTTGCATTTGTCTGTGCGGCAGTTCTTTGTTGTCTGTCTTTGTAATTGACTCGATGTCATTGTTAATGAGGGCTGTTAATGATCTCTGGAGTATAAATAAAGGTTGAATGAATGAATGATTGAAATCAATGATTGTGAATGTTTTATAGTGGATATACAGCCCTTGTACTTTTTACTACTATCATTGTTGGAGATAATTTCACTACTATATGACTAACATAGCCCTGTAGCAAAAGGCTAGTCAGTCAATACAAACTTATGTGAAAACTGCTTTTGACAGACTCAGATATTCACACATATATCACATGTCACCTTAAATGTTACACTAAAGTGACAGGGAGCTAGATGTGCCCAGACCTCCATCTTTAATAACATTAAATAAACTATGATGAGTGTCAGAGCAAGAATTACCCCACGGGTAGATTGTATTCAAGATCCTATAGCCTTTCCATTTGTGTGAGTCACTGTTTAAGATTGTAGAGTGAAACTGAGGCCAATACACTACGTTACCTTGACAGTTACACTCAAACTGTACAGTACTGTTAGCATCAATCAATCAGGGACGGGCAACTTTGATGTCAAAGCAGGCCTGACAAATATTACTCTATTTTTCAGAGGACCAAAGAGTTCAAAACTGAAGGAAATATTCTAGTTATTTAAGATTTAAGAAAGTAGTGAGACTGTTCAGCTGTTTTCTGGCATAATATATCAACATTTTATAGTGAGTTTTAGTCTTAAACTTAACAAGATCAACAGAGGAATAAAACTATACCAGAACTACTCCAGCCAATACATTTGTAGATTTATTGGAAAAAATATTCAGAGAATCAAAGAAATTTAGGTTAAAATGATGTAAATATAGGGAAAACTTTAATTGAGCATGCCCTACTGGTTTGGTTTTTATGCAAAGGTTGTGTTATCCCCTGTTTTATTGAAACTGTGATTGTTTGTGTCTGTAAATTTGGTTTTATGTTAAAGACTTTTGATGGAAATAAGCATTTTGCTAAATCCAGCATGTTTACAGCAATCTTGTGTGAACTCATTCAGCATTGCACTTTCTCATCCAATTAAAATTAAAAATAAAACAAATAACTCTATTAAAATCCTTAGTTGTAGATTTCTACATCTTTTTGTCTACAGGTTTACTTTATAACATAATTACAATGATTGGGGGCTGAATTTAGTATGGTGGTGGGCCAGATGTGGCCCCTGAGCTGCCATTTATCCAACCCCCATTATTGTATGTGTGGTACATAATGAATGCAAAAAAAAATTACTGTGAGTATGCCACAGTGATTAAAAGGTCTTTGTACTGTATGCCACTGTAAGAAAATACTACTATGAGAGGAAACAGCCTTGTAGCAAAAAGCTGGACAGTCTATGTAAACCTATTAACTGGTGTTTTTGATAGACTAACATACCAATGTGGACTTCTTTACAGTACTCTGATGGTTTTCTGAGCAAACACCACCTCACCTTCCAGCATATAGTTTCAGTTTGTGTCACAGAAGTCATTCTAGTGCATTATAATGTTCCTGGAGAGTTGACTCAAACTGTACTACACTAATACTTCACAAAAGCACACTGCTGTGGGCCAGCCAGCTCACAATAAAAACAGTGTAAGTGTTTCATAGTGCATATATATCCTTGGTACTTTATACTACTATAGTGTTTGAGGTAATTTAACTACTACTTGAGTAAACATAGAGCTGTGCAGTCTCTGTAGACCTGTGCATAAACAGGTGCCTTACAGACTAACATATTGATATGGACCTCAAATGTTCAGTAAATGACAGCAGGCCCTGAGAGTCTACACGTCCATCTTCATCATTTGTCATTGACAGCCGCAGGGGGTATTCTTCACAGCCAAGCCAGCAGATGTGGCAAAAGGCCTCGGCAGAGAAGTGACATAATTTCTGAAAAGGCCAGGACGTTTTCATTTCTAATAATAAAACAGCTTCCTACTCCAACCACAACAACAGAGAGGGACGAGACCTACCGAGCAGCAGCAGCCGATGGGTCTGCTTGTACTCCCGCTTCAGCTCCTTCAGCGCCCTGTCAATGTTCTTACTGACTTTCTTCGCCTCCTTCTCGGCCTCCTTCTCCTCCACTAGCAATTTGTCCCAGTTTTTCTGCTTTTGGGTGCTGGTCTTTTGAAGCAGCTGTAAGCGTCGGCCGCGGTCCTTCCCTGTCCCCTTGCCACTACCACCACCACCACCACCTCCTCCTCCTCCGCCGCCGCCGCCGCCACCTCCACCACCGCCTCCGTTTTGTATGAGCACACCGTCCGTCCCGGTGTCTCCACGGCGGTGCTCCCCGACCGGGAGCCGCGCAGGGTCCCCGGGGCGCACCGGGCCGCCGCCGCCGCCGCGTAGCGCCGATGTCTCCCCGCATCCCCCGGTGTCCTCCTGGCGAGCTCCCCCAGCGCGGGTCGGCACGGCGGCGTCCGGAGGCTGGTCCGAGTCCGAGGTAGCGTTGGAGATAGAGCCGCTCAGGTCCCCGAAGAGCCGGGGACGCAAACTGTAGCACAGCCCCATGTTGAAACCAATATTTGTCTGTGAATGTGATTTCTCATAAATTAAAATATCAAAAAAATCGCAGTAGCGCCGCCAGCCCTAACGAGCCATCGACACATTGGAGCTCCAGCGGTGCGATTTAACTCCGGATTCGAGCCGAAAACGTGAATGAATTATGCTCCGACATTTGCTATATGTCATTTTGCATTTTCCCCAGTCAGCCTTCGCTCCGTAGTTAGTAGATCACCTGATCCTTTAGTGGACACTGCGGGTCCATCTTACCGTAAGTAACCAAAAGCACAACCTTGGAAAAAGCCGCGGCTATGCGCTGCGCAGACTGTCAACAATCTGACTGCACAGTTGTTAGGTGCAATGCACGGCGCGTCATGTTACTACAGTATGGCCATTTCGAGAATGCTGGTCATGATTTTCATTCCTCACATTTCATGCCTGCATGTCTGAAGACACGCACTGGAGATAGTAAACCTGCTCTTTATTATCAGGCAGATGACAGGCAGCCCTTTTCTTATAGCCTTCATTATGATAAATATGTCCGATAAACCTTACATAATTAGGATTTTTGTGCATTTTTAGGAGAAATTTATATTAAAACATGACAAGCAGATAAACATGACTGAGTACATTTATTTATAAATTACGTCTGGCACAATTTAGACATATTAGACTTTGATTTCCTATTTTTAACAGTGGGATGTTTTTTTTTTTCATTTCCACCATTTAAGGGCTATTTATAAATTGCTTCAAGGATCAGAATATAACCTATTTTGATCATCATAGCAGCCCAAGTGTACTTGTATTTTTTGTTGTAAATTCTCTAAGTGTAAGGGACCCTTCAGGAGCATTTGAGACTGATGTTAAGGCTCATAAATAAGAATATATATACACATAGCCTATATACATATGTAAAACAGCCCATTGCGATGCACAGTTTAATGTAAGATAAACAGACCCTCTCCTTTACCTTGACTGTACAATAGTGTTGATAAAATATCTGATCTGAGTCCTTTCTTACATGTTGAAGAACCTCAGGCTGTGAAAGGTGGGTTTACCTGTTCTACATAGGCCCATCTCACAAAAACATGCAGTATGAGGGCCACAGCAGTAGATGGAGCACTTGTACAAAGATCACTGAGCCACATGACCAGCAAACAATGTCTCACTGAAGTGTGGACACCTTTGGAGGTTCCTGCTAAAACCAGAGTTGACATCATGGTGGGAGGAAGGACAATTGTAAGGGTCCATGGGTGACAGACGAAAATTAAAACACCTGCTTTTTATACAATTTTTTTTTCTTTTTTTAACCTTCCCTCACACTGTCTCACCATCATTCAGGTAGCCTTTGTTTTGCCTTAAGTTTATTCAAGAGTGATTAAGTTCTTTAAACAATCCCAGTGCAAGAAAAGTGCATAGGCCTACCTTAATAGTTCAGTCCATATTTTATCAACTTTGGTGTCAATAAATCTGATATATTATTTACTTTCGGAGCTGTTTTCTTTTGCTGAGAAGAAAAACTATAAAAGTTTGCTTTCATCATAGCAGAGAGGTGTGTTCAGGTAACTTTATGAGTTTAGCACAGTATGTAAATTGTTTATTTAAAAAAGTTATTTGTGGTTAAAATGTATACAAATGAACTATTTGTTTACAAGAGCCAAGTGCTGTTGAAGAAAAAAGCATGAATTCAAAAAGAAAAGCCAACAGGGCTGCCATCAGGCACAGTTGCTTGAGTCAAGAATTCATTTAAAATGATTGAGTTTAAAAATATTCACAGGAGAGGTTGATTTTGAAGGAATCACAGAACTTAGTGGCTAAACACTGACAGATGTGAAAAGTAGTGACTATTGATTGAAAATATACCGCCCCCCCCCCCCCCCCCCCCCCCACACACACACACACACACACAAACATAGGCCTATATGTATTTAAAAATATAGACCTTACATTAGCACAGCGCTTAACAAATTTATGAGACCACCACCTAATGTGAGGTTTATGCCACAGCTGCCCAGCACAGCAAAAAATAGTTTTAGTAGTTGAATTTTCTGCTTGATTAATTTGACTTTTCAGAGAAGCCCAGTTTTTGAATAAAAAGGTGAATTTAGTTTGAAATTCCTCATTCCTGTTCAAAATGTATGTCCAATAACAAAAAAAAAAAAAAATCAGTTCCAAACCATTTTGTGAAAGATAGCCTATCTAAATTATTACATTTTTTTCTCATTTTTATGACAGGTGGTCTAATAAATTTGTTTAGCACTGTATATACATCCAGTTAATATATTTAAAGACATAATACTATAGCAAAATAACAATTTAAACAACCAAACAAATTCATCAAGTCCTATAAAAAATAGTAAGTGGAAAAGAACATCCCAGGAAATTGTTAAGGAAATCATCTGTGCAGGATTGCTCTCAGTGGTGGGGTCCACTTGGTGTCTTTTCATGGGGCCCACAATTCCTGGCTGCACCCCTGGCAAAAACACCCACGTTGATAGTATTCAGAAAAACTTAAGATCAAGCCTGAAGCCACACAGTTTTGGTAAAAATGTGTTCTGTCCTTCAGATTTTTATCTTGTTTTTTTTAGCCTCAGACAGCTTTGTTTAATCCCATGGCATTTCATTTTACTGTGGTTAATGTTATTACTCTAAAATTTCACCAAAAGGTTTAAAACCTTTTTTGTATTCTACCCAGTTTGGTTGCAAAATCCCGAAATGAATCATATCCATCCTTTAATGCATAAAATTAAGATATTTTCTTTAATTAGCCTAATTTGTATTTTTGTAAAGTCAGTTTATAGAAACACTAAACCACCTCAGCTCTCTGTTATCATTAACAAAAATATGTAATTATGTTAAATTAAAATTTTGGCCACACTCCTTGAATTTAGAAATGTATAATTTGTAGGCTACATCTACAAACATATACAGGCCTCTTGTTGCCTAGGAGACCATGCCCAACTGCTGAGCTATCACTCCAGTATCTTGTTTTAATTCAAAATTTGGCTTATGTGAGATATAATTTCTTCGATTTTTTTTAAATTAAGTTTATCAATAAGTTGTTAATGTTCATTTAAAACAAAACTCCCGTTCAATCTATGACTGGCACTCTACAGACGAATAACTGAAGCTAATTTGCTAGCTTACTACATTTACCTCTAGTGGCAGGTTAGCTTGTTGTTGGCTAACTAGCTAAATAAATAAAGGCAAAAATGTCATCATAAAGTTATCACAGTGATGACATGCCTGACAGCTTTACAGCAAATGCAAATGCTCAAAAATTTATCACCAGTTCAAAATTTAGTAAATAATTATCAGCCACAAAGCCATTTTCAGAGCATTTTACACAATTTATTAGTATTAATTTTTGTTTTAAATGGAAAGTACTCAATGATCAAATGGGCCAGTTGAATTTTAGTGTTTAATACAATATTGAACTATTATCAATGCATTTAAATCTACACTGACTATATCACTTCAAAGTTGTCGATAGAAATTGGGCTGATTCTAACCACTAAATGCTCAATTTTGTCATTTTTCACTCATTGCTAATTAGGCTGACCTTAGTTTTTATTGTCTGACATCAAGGAGGTCTTTCTCAAACATACAGGCTCAAACAGATGAACATGGCTTTTTAACTTTGGAGTGTAGATCTGCATTTAAATGACAGTATAGTAGCTTGTCATAGATTTATTGAACTTAAGAGTAGCATATATTTAATAATTATCAGTATTGGGCGCTACTGCTGGGCTACTGGTCTGATTAGATTTATCTATGCTTTTGGCAAACAAACAATATGCTTGGCCAAGATATCTGCTGTAAGTATTGGTAAAAGTTGTCCTATTTGCAGATCAGTTTTAAGGTAATATCTGCCAATATTGTTCAGATAATATTGTGAATCCCTAAAAAAAAGTTAGTCTTTCTTAACTGATAGAAGGCCCAACACTGTATATATTTTGTAATTTTTGTATTATTAATGTAAATTTATCTTGTAAAGTGCCTTGAGATAAGACTTGTTATGAACTGGAGCTATACAAAGACTTATTGATTTGATAATTGATTATCTATTTTAATTTATTTATTACCTCCACCAAGGAGGTTATGTTTTTGCCAGCATTTGTATTTTTGTTCATTAACCGGATAACTCAAAAACATATTAATGTTTTCATGTTTTTTTTCTGGAAATGTGATCAGGGTTCAGATGTTGGTGATGGTCCAAATTCAAATGTGAACCCAGTGATTATTTTTAAAAAATTAACATTGTGAATAGTGCGGTTTTCACACTTTACATAACTCAACAATTTCTCAACGGATTGATATGATACTTTCAGGGAATGTTAGTCATGGCACAACAAAGAATTGATGATATTTTGGTGGTGATCTGAATCCAGATGTGGACCCAGGAATTTTTTTAAGGATTTGTTGGCATTGCAAGATGCAGTTTTCCATAATACGTTCTCAATGGATTTGGATGACATTTGCAGGTTTTGTTTTGTTTTTGTTTTGTCTTGGAGCCATTTACAAATAAACTTTCTTGTATCTTGTATCTTGTATATTGGTCATGGCACATGGAAGAAGTATTTAGATTTTGGTGATGATCAGAATCCTTATCATCACAACATGGTAGAAAAGACAGAAAAGAGAGCAAAGACAAGCTGCATTAAGCATTAGTGGGTTATTTATAAACTGTAAACAAGAACCTACAGAAGCTCCCTGTAGTGCCGGATGTACCCATGGGATGTACCATCCTAACTCAGAAGTCTACTCTTGTAGTAGTTGAACTCTTAATTGGGTATTATGTCAGTTGTAAGCACGCTGACCTTAATTTGATCAAGAAAGTCCTCAGTGCCAAGAGAGTGTGAAAAGGTGCACTCTTACTTCCTGTGACTGACCTATAAATGCGGGCCAAAGTGAGCTCAGTAAACATTTTGAAAAGAGTTGTTTGCAAAAGAAAAGAAACATTTAAATCAAATGCCAGTTAATGATTTTTTTGGCCAAAAATATTGCAACTATTATCAAATTACATTCACCTCTCTAAAGAATATTTGGTAATGATTTGTACTGTCAAATTTATCACACCTTATTAGAAAATCTTAGAAAATATATCTCCATGCTCACATATTTTCAAAGTCAGGGGATTATATGGGATCAAAACATGTTTCCTCACTCTCCTGGTAGCTTGTTTCTCTCCCACACATTCCTAATCACATGTCAACTTTAATCCACTTCCCTTGCTTAGGGATCGTCCTTCCTCTGTCTGCTGTCAGGGCTTAGCTTCAAATAGGTGAGACAGTGCAACAGGCAGAATCCAGACAGCCTCGCTTTTCACTCTCCCTGGCCAGGTAAACCCCCACCCCTGAGCCAGCATGTCATGGTGAAGAGTAAAGGTTGAAAGCTCTTGTTTCGTTTACGTGCTTTCAGGGGTACTGAAGCTGTCACTCCTTTGGACAGTCAGAGGTCCAAGATGAAGGACAGACAGGGCTCTCTGTGGAAGATGAACCGCTACACCGCCCTCAAGCAGCTTGGGGACGGGACGTATGGCAGCGTCCTCCTGTGCAAGTGCAATGAGACTGGGGAGCTGGTGGCCATAAAGAGGTGAGTGCTGAATCAAAGAAACATGCCAGGGACATGCTTCGTTTTTGTGTCTGCTGACATTAAGCTGATTAAACCCTGAGTCAGTGCGTTCATGGGGGCTTCAAGACTCTAGACTCATGCTGCATCTTTTTCTGACCTGAGTGTGTTTCTAATGATTACAAAGGTGTTATTGTAACTTGTACATAAGCTTCACTGATGAGCAGATTTTGGACAATTTTGCAGACCTGCTGTTACAATTTTTGTTGAGACACTTATACTGTAATTGCTAGTAATACTTGAACAGACTTTTGTAGTGTTTTGACTTTCTAATTTGCCTTTTAAAATTGCTATCTAGGCAAAAATCTGTCTACGGAAAGATATCAATAATTAATGTCTCACAGGGCTCCTCAAGGCACTGTTTGTAAATGTAAGGTTACAGTGCAAGGTAATACTACTGATGACAGTGAAAGGAGTGAGAGGGAAACACAATGTTGTCCTTTGTGTATGGAAAGAAAGAGGTTAATGCAGGTTACAACCTTAAAACATTTCACACACGTGCATCACTGCACTGAGAGGTTGCCTTGGCCTGGTTTAATATACTTCTACAACATTTTGCACATTACCCCCTTAATAACCCTGTGAAAACTTGATTAAACATAATAAAACATAACATTTAACAGGAATAAGAGGTATAGATATTGACAGATGGATGGAACTTCAACTGTAAAAGTTGGGATACATCAAAATAGGTTACAATGCATTATGATACAGTACAATGCAACACAACACAACACAACACCATGCAATATATAGAAAAGTTAGTAGATCTCAGTTTGTTGCAGATTATGTATATAGCTCATAAGAAGATTTTATGAATCAACATCCAGAACTGATCCGAAAAAAAGAGAAAGTGGTTATAATTTAAAAGGATTTGAAATATATATATTAAAAAAAACAAGTTTCAGAGCTGAACTGAAGGAGTGCCGCGTTACAGTGAGAGGAATCAGTTTATGGAACAATCTGAGCAAAGAAACTAAAGAATCTCAACCAGATTTTATCTTTAAAAAATCAAAGCTATATGTTAAGTAAATACAGGGAAATGTTTTAATCCAAGTCTTGCTATGTTTATTTTGTGGCAAAAAGTGAATTAACATGTGGTCTTTGTTTGTTTGTTTGTTTGTTTGTTTTGTTGGTTGTTTTTGAATATAAGAAATGATGAAATGTAAAAAGGCATGTTGGCCTGCAGCACTTGTTATTTTGTTTTATATGTTCAGTTAATTAATATCTTGTGAGAGAGGTGCAGATTCTATAATATTTTTCTTCTTTCTGCCCCTTTTCATTCACATGTTTGAGATTTTTTTGGTTTGCACTGAATGTTTCATTTAATGACAGAATGAAATAAAGTCCTTAACTAAACTAAAATTAAACTAAATATATAGGTTATGTTATGATATGATATGATACAAGGCGATATGATAAATAAAAAACAATCCAATTCATGCAAAACACTGACTCTCCTTGGAGAAATTCGTCCTGGACTCCAGCTCTCATTGGTGCACGCCAGCAGCAATGGGTGTGAAGATGTGACCTGAGGAGTAAAGCTGCTTTTAAAAGTCAAAGAAACTAGAATATAAGATATAAGTTATATAGCGCGATTTACGTCCATTCACCATTAAAAGTATAATAAATTGCAGATGAGTACTTTTCTAGATAGACATTGTGTAGGTTATACCTGATTTTACCCACTGAGTGAAATGTACACAGTCAAACTGAGTTCAGACTGTCTCTTTATTTCATTGAGTAGATTCTACAGGTTATTTTTTTATAGGGTATCACTGACAGCTCTGTTGATGAATGTGATCATCTGTATGTCAGCGTTAAGTGTGAGCACCTTCAATAGAGTGGTGCAGGAATGAGTCCAAAAATGTTAGCATTTAGCATTTAGCAAAGTACATGGCATTTAGAAAACCAGTTTCAGATAACTGCCTGAAAGAAGGTTCATGATGAACAGACGCACAGGCAATTTTAATGTTTATCTGAAATATTAAAATGCATCTGATGTTCCCCGCTTTTGACATTTTAAGCTTAGTTTTAATGGATGCTTGCTAACAAACTACTAACAAGGACTGGAAACATAGCAGGGGACCCTAATTCAAGCATTTCTGATTGTTTTTTAATAATCAGTAATTTATACACCAGACCAGATCACTCGATTATGAGGAAACTCTCAAACAAGAAGTTACAGTGTGACGATACTCGTTGGAAAAATGTAGTTGCTTCGTCAGACTGTCATGTTGTAGTTATAGTTTTTTTGTTTCCTACAGAGCTTGTTATCAGCTATGATTCAAGAGTACTGTGAAAAATCTCATAGGCTTTTAGTTGAGAGAACAAGCGCGATGCTAAATTCTGTATCGGTCAACAAAAGTGTCTCTGCACCACTATAAGAGCCTTGTCCACTGATCTGAAGGACCTAAACTTGGAGAACTTTTAGCCTTTGTGAGAAAGCCCATTGAAGGCCCCTAAAAACCCACATTCCAGTCTGAAATCCCTCCTAAATGTAAAGGGATTCAGTAAACAAGGGCTAAAATAGGACAATAATGATCCATTTTCCTGGCCGCAGCTTTCTCGTCAGACAGGACAAGGATGACGGGCTCATCCCATTAAACAGGGAGTCACAGGCCAGAGGCAGATGAAAGAATGGATACCTTTTACTTAATCACTTCAGGAGGGGGAGGATTTAGGTCAACAGCAATACCATTGTCATGCAAATCTATTTTCTCCTCTCTTTTCTTATGGCAACAGGATGAAGAGGAAGTTTTACTCATGGGATGAGTGCTTGAATCTAAGAGAAGTGAAGGTGAGAGGAAATACAGCAGAACGCAAGAAGTAACTCTTCAGCTGTTTGATCACTTATGTCTGTCCTGTCTGTTGAGTAATACAGGTTTGTTGAGTAGAATAAAGAAATGATCATTTCTCAGTGCTATCAAATCCTTGAAAAAAAATCCTGGATCTGCATCTGGGATCACCCCTAAAATGTAACAATTTGTTCTTGGCCCATTTTTGACCTCTCTGGAAATTCTGAAAACTTCTTGAGTTATCCTGTTAACAAAGTGACAAACTCTGACAACAACACACCTCCCTGTAGAGGTAATAAAGTTGCCTTGCATTAAGTAAGATTAGTCAAATGGAACAAAGCAAAGCAAAACTTCACATATTGTCACATGGACAATGGTACTTTTTGATAATTTGAGTTATTTAATTTACAATTTTTTTCCAAGTTTTTTTTATTGAAACAAAATACAATGAGATTACAATTAGCAAATATGTTTGCATTTTTAAGTTGTTTTTTTGTTTTTACAAATACAGATGAACAGGAAACCCCCCCTCCCCGGCCCAGCTCAATGGTGTAAACTAATGCACAAAAATGTGAAATCACATTGAAGATAATTATAAAACAAAATAATATAACAATAATAATAATAAAACTAATAAAAAAAAAAGTTTAGGCATCTCTCAGTCTGGCATAGCAGGTAAGTCTCTGAAGTATGACAAAAAAGGATGCCATTTATGTAAGAACTTGTCAGTAGTTTCTCTGACAGTGTATTTGATTTTTTCAAGTTGCAGAAAGGAGACTGTGTCCTGTAACCACTGTGCAACAGTTGGAGGATTGGAGGACTTCCATAGTAAAAGTAAATGGCGTCTATAGCTAGTAGTGAAGTAAAACTAATAATTTCCCTTTGTACAGACGTTAATTGAATTGCTTCATCTGGAGTCCCAAAGATAGCTATAAGTGGGCAAGGTTGCAATTGTAAACCAGTGACAATTGATACAGTATGAAAATATCCAGACCAAAAATTCTGTAAATGTGGACAGAAAAAGAATATGTGACTTAGGTGGAAGTTGGAACTTGTACATCTTTCACATTTATCCTCTACCTCTTTATAAAACTGAGCTAATCTTGATTTAGAAAAATGGACCCTGTGTACAACCTTAAAATGAACGAGGGTAAGACGTGCACATGATGTGACAGTGTGCATCTTATTTACACGGTTGTTTTTTTTTTTTTTTAATCAACAAGTGAAAATTGCCACCATCAATCAATCAACCAATCAGTCATTCAGACTTAATTTGTAAAGCACTTTTAATACAAAATAATGTAGCACCAAGTGCTTTGCATTCAATAACACAAATGAATGAATAACAAAACAGAAACATCCTAGAACACATCTTAAAACCGACACTCCCCTGTCATCAGCGACATGCTTTAAATTAAGATCTTAAAATCAAATCAGTCGACTGTGATATTATGTTTAATTTTTCAGTCATTTTTGTGGGTGTGCCTATGTGATAGTTAACCTAAAAATTCTTGTGTAAGTAACTCCAAAATACTTTGTGTCAACAGTCATTAAGGAAGCTGAACCATGCCAATGTTGTTAAACTAAAAGAAGTCATCAGAGAAAACGACTACCTGTACTTTGTCTTCGAGTACATGAAAGAAAACCTCTATCAGCTCATGAAAGAACGGTAAGAATGCACCCACCATGTCTATATTCACAGGCCTGTTCACCAGCTATTTACAGTTGTTGTTGTGATGCAGTTATGCTGTTTGTTTTCATTACTGATGGAAGTGTAGGGGAAGACTGTTTGGGTCTGTTTGAGTCACCATATGTCGGTCTTTTGCAGGAACAAGTTGTTCCCTGAGTCAGTCATCAGAAACATGACATTTCAGATATTACAGGGACTGTCCTTTATTCATAAACATGGTAGGTCACTGAACATGGAGGGTGAATGACCTCTGCTGTCTTTTTTTAGAAATAGAGTGGTGGAGTCATGAGCCCTCGTGTTAAACACAAATAAAAACAAAATATGGTGATTTTTAAATCCTTTTCTACCCATTTTTAATTGATAAATTATAAAGACAAGATAATAAATGTTTAAACTTGTTGTTTTTTGTTTGTTTTTTTTTTTTTTTTGTTTGTTTTTTTACAAATATTCACTTTTTTTGCATATGATGCCTGCAACATGTTCCAAAAAAGCTGGGACAAGTGCAACAAAAGACCGTGCTGACTGCGAAAGATGAGGAATGCTCAAAAAAGCACCTGGTTTATTGGAAACAGGTGAGTGTCATGATTGAGAATAAAAGGAGAATCCATGTAAGGCTTAGTCGTTCACAAGCAAGGATAAGCCAAAGTCCACCACTTTGTGAACAAGTGCATGAGCAAAAAGTCACAGTTCAAGAGCAGCGTTTTTCAAAGTACAGCTGTAAGGATTTTTGGGATTTCATCATCTTTAGTTGATTTCATTTTGTGAAAACCGTTTCAGTTAACACAGTTTGTCACTACATCTACAAGTGCAAGTTAAAACTCTACCATGCAGAGCCAAAGCCATATTTTAACAACACCCAGAAACACCACCAGCTTCTCTGGGCCCGAGCTCATCTGACACAAAGTGGAAAAGTGTGTTGTGATCTGGCGAGTCCACATGTCAAATTGTTTTTGGAAATCGTGGGCGTTGTGTCCTCCGGGCTAAAGAGGAAAAGGACCAATCCAGATTGTTCTTAGCACAAAATCCAAAAGTCAGCATCTGTGACGGTATGGGGGTGTGTTAGTGCCCATGGCATGGGTAACTTGCACATCTGTGAAGGCACCATTCATGCTTAAAGATCTATACAGGCTTTGGAGCATCATATGCTGCCATCCAAGCAACATCTTTTTCAGGGATGTCTCTGCTAATTTCAGCAAAACGATGCCAAGACACCTTCTGCACGTGTTACAGCAGCGTGGCTTCATAGTAAGAGTGTGAGTACCAGACTGGCCTGCCTGCAGTCCAGACCTGTCTCCCACTGAAAATGTGTGGTTCATTAGGAAGTGCAAAATAAAACAAAATAGAGACTCCAGAGTTTTAAACAACTGAGGTCCTTCATCAAGCAAGAACAGAAAAGATTTCCAGCTACAAAACAGTTAGTGGTAAACATGCCCCATCCCAGCTTTTTTTGGAACATGATGCACACATCAAGAAAAGTGAATATTTGCAATAAAACAATGAAGTTTATCAGTTTGAACACTGAATACCTTGTCTTTGTTGTTTAGTCAATTGAATATAGGTCAAAAATACTTTACAATTCATTGTATTCTGTTTTTGATTTACGTTTTATGTTCCAACCTCATTGTAAAAATAGCTGAACTGTTGGTAAGACACAAAGCTTGCCATTGTTTTTCCTGGTGAAAATGACTCACTTCTTCTGTTTCCCTTGATGGGAAAAGGAAAAAAAAAAACTATTTTTAAATGCTTGCTGGTGTCAGTCCCTCTCCAAAAAGAAACTGTTGTTTGCATGTTGTGCTTTTCTTCATCCTTTTTCTGTCTTTCTGTCTTTCTTTTGTCATTTCTGCTGCCAGGGAAGAAAAGATGTTTACTGAAAATGAAATAAGAAACATTCTGTTCCAAGTTTTGTCTGGCTTAGCATTTGTGCACAAGCATGGTAAGAGACTCAGTATTCCTCTGCTTTTGAAAGCTCTGGTAGACTCCACTTTGTGTTCAAACATCTTTTCTGTTATCAGAGATGTTTTAACTCTGTGTCCCGACAAAACACCAAAATGTGATCTGGTAGAGAGCTGTGGTTTTAAAAGTTGTAAGTGACTGTGCAGGTTCTCATTCATCCAGTTTATGGATATCCAAATCTGGATCAAGGTGGCAACTGGACTGGTAAAGGTTCTTGCAGATGTTTTGCCTCCCCTACGAAAGGCTTCTTTAGCACTAAAAACTGACGGGGGAAGGGATAGAAATATAAACTCAGGCAATTATTAGTACATTAATGATCACAACTGTCAGAGGGCAAGGCAAGACATCTTCAAGAATCTTAACCAAGCTGAGTTTCTGACTTTTATCAAGCTTTGGATATTAGTTTTAAACGTGGTTGTATTGGTAATACTCAGATGCACCGACCATTTTCAAAGACATTTATGTAAATTTAAACAAATGTCACAACCCCAACATATATAATGAGATGTTCTTTTTTATGTTTAACAGGATACTTTCATCGTGATATGAAACCAGAGAACTTGCTCTGCATGGGACCAGAGCTGGTGAAGATTGCAGATTTTGGACTGGCCCGAGAAATCCGCTCACAGCCTCCATACACCGTTTATGTGTCCACAAGATGGTGAGGCTGATTTATAGACATCCACCCCTTATCTATACTTCTTATTCTTTTCGGGGGCTGGAACCTATCCCAGATTACATTGGCCAAGAGGTGAAGTACACGCTGAACTGGTTGCCAGACAATCACAGGGCTAACATGAAGAGGCAGACCACTATTCTCACACCTGAGGGCAGTTAGAACCAGCAATTAGCCTGACAAGCATCTGTGGGAGGAATCCAGGTTCAACCCAAAAATCTTTTACATCTTCCTTGTGCCATGGCAAACATTCCCTGAAAATGTTATGTTATGAAAATCTGTTGTGAACTAATTTAATTATCAGCAACAATGTGGAAAGTGCCCAATCTCTCAATGTTATAAAATCTTTTTAAAAAATTCCTGGATCCCCATCTGGATTCAGATCAACATCAGATGGTATCACGTCTTCCATATGCCATAACTAACTTTACCTGAAAATTTCATTAAAATCAGTTCAGAACTTTTTGAGCTATCTTGTTCATGGTCTAGTAAACAGTAGGAGGCAATAACAGAGCAAAACCTGATGAACTCTTTTCAAATTAATCAGCTGGATATCAATTGGAGAAGCTACAAATTAGATTACAGGATCATGAGAACAACTAACAGTGAATCCATAAAAAAATCCATAGTAACCAATGATAATATTAACTAGGGTAAAGTTCCACACTTATGCAGATGATCCAATAATATCCCTCTGTATTGTTGTTAAAGGTACCGAGCTCCAGAGATCCTATTGAAGTCAAACTCCTACAGCTCCCCCATCGACATCTGGGCCGTGGGATGCATCATGGCGGAGCTGTACACGCTCAGACCCCTGTTCCCTGGCAACAGCGAGGTGGAGGAGATCTTTAAGATCTGTCAAGTTCTGGGATCTCTGAAGAAGGTGAACCATTTTGACACCATCTCATGATGAGTTTTGCTCAGCTGGAAGAAATCAAGTCAGTTAATTCAGTTTCTACACAGTTTGTCTACGATAACTGTGACACAATCTCTGTTTTCTTTTGTGTTAAATTCTATTTTGCTAACATTTTTTTTATTTGTCTTTAAGTTTTTATGAATAATGATAAGGATTTTAATCTGTTTTTTTCTTCTACCTTGTACATCAGTCAGACTGGCTTGAGGGCTACAACCTGGCTACAGCGCTGAACTTTCGCTTCCCGAAGTGTGCCCCCATCAGCCTCAAAACTCTGGTGCCCAACGCCAGCAATGAGGCCATCACACTAATGAAAGACATGCTGCAGTGGGACCCCGAGAAAAGACCGAGTGCTGCTCAGGTTCATTTAAAACCCTGTTGTATTATAACACTGTTTGGTTGAAATTAACAAACCACTTATAAAGAGCAGACTGAATACAACTGAATGATACTGAGGCTGTAATAGTTCATATTAACACAGCTTGCAAACTACACACCCAGAGTCCCATCAGTGCAAGTTTTCCACATTTTTGACAATAACTCAACCAACAGTGTTGGATATGGCTTGGTGAAGGTTTGTGCTATCGGAGCACCTCTAGCTTAAACACTACATCTGAACTTCAAGAAAACACGTTGATTTGGATTAATTTAGTTCCCAAACTGAGACACTAAAGTAGTTACTTCACTCATCAAAATGGGCCTAAAATTATGCAGAATGATCCAATTTTACCACCTGAAACACCAGATGGACAGTTTGATATATTTCACCAGTCCATCTGGGAAAGAGCACATAGAAAGTGTTTGGAAATGGGCAGAAGCTTCAAAAGCATGTCTGGTCGATGATTGGATAATTGTTCCATCAATCACATTCATTACAAGCCTATCAGATTATGTAGTAGGTTGGCCACTTCCTAAAACAAACCCTCGCCGGACCATGTTGGAAGTGGAAAAGTACTCTTTCTATAGAGAAGTTCTGATTGGTCCGTCCTGCTTTGGGCCGTTCTCAATCAATGTAGTTTAGAGCTTGGCGAGATGGGTCTGCCTGATTGCTGACATTGAATCAGGCCGATCCATCTGCACTGCAAGGTAAGAGTTTTAATCATTCTATTAAAATAGGGATAAGCTACCAAATAACATGTATTAATAATTTTACAAATGTAATCATTCGACAGCCCATATTCAAAGGTCATGTCATATATTTATTATTTTCTGTATATTTCTATGCTGTTTTCTGTGGTTTTTCAAGATTTTCATCCGTAAAATAAATTCATTACTGTCCTCAAATTAACTTGAAGAATGCATTTGTTCGCATTTCAGGCTTTGCGGTACCCATACTTCCACGTGGGCCAGTCGCTCTGCACTCCTCTGAAGTACTCTGAGCAGCACACAGCTCAGACAAAGACCTCTGAGGCTCCAGAGACCAAACCTCTGTCCCTCTGTAAGTCTGACCTTGAGTCCATGGAGGCCAGTCTTTCAGAGATGCAGACCTGCAGCCAGACTCTTCAGGAGATTCCTCTGCCTCAGGAGAACATGCAGCCAAACACCGGACCAGCAGTTTGCTCCATGTCAGTGTCAGAGTGGCAGCAGGAACCTCTCAGCCTGGTGAAAGACAGGCAGCAGATAAACTGCCCATCTGTAGGTATCACCCAGGTAAAGCTTCCACCTGTTGAAGAATGAACTTTTAGGGATTAACAGGGTTTTCCTCTGTTGATTTTGAAGCCTACAAGAGCAGCCCACCCAGGATCAGAGAAGAGCCTGACTGGACTGAGGGCAGGACGCAGAAGATGGGGCCAGACGTCCTTCAAATCCATCTCCAGCTTTGACGAGAGCGAGGATGCAGATCCTGGAGTTTCCCTCTCCAAGAAGAACACAATCAGCTCTCTGACGGAAAAGGAACTCAACAAGCCTTGGTTTGATCTCTGTCTTTCTGTTAAATAAGTTTTCATCAAAGTTTTTAGGAGAAGAATAAGGCTGTACATTAATATTTGTCTTCAGCACAGGAGCAAAGCTGCCAAATAGTGGGCTGAAAAGAGAAGACTCCTCCACCCTGTCGGCCAAGCAGCACTACCTCCGCCAGTCCAGATATCTGCCTGGTGAGAAGAATTTAATCAGTGAATCACACAAATCATGCATATCCCAAAACTGCCAAGTTTCTCTGAATCTTTAAGGGTGTTAATATAGCTTTTTCATCTGAGTTTTTTGCTCTTTGCAGGTGTAAACCCAAGAAAAAAGTCCTCCGAAGAAAACCAGGGGATTGACAAAAACCTGAGGGGCAGCTTGAGCTTACCTCGAGGACAGAGGCTGGAGTTCCCACCAAATAAAGGTGAGTAAGACATGAAGGAAACAGTAAAATAACTGTTTATTGTTGTGCTTTTCAGATCCACAACACAAAACATTTAACATAATGAAATACTGTACTTATTGATCAAAAAGCTAACCAACTAATCACATGGCAGCAACTAAATTCATTTAGTCATATGGCCAAGGTCAAGACAGCCTACTGAAGTTTAAACTGCGCATCAGCATGGGGAATCGGGTTGATCTTAGTGACTTTAAGTGAAGTGAACTCGGCATGGATGGTGTCAGATGGGCTGAGTTTGAGTATTTCAGAAGCTGTTGATCCACAGAGATTTCAAGCACAACCATCTCGAGGGTTTACAGAAAAAGAGAATATATTCAGTGAGCAGCAGTTCTATTGGTGAAAATGCCTTGTTGATGCCAGAGGTCAGAGGGGAACGTCCAGGGTGGTTCAAGATGACAGACCGCCAGCAGCAGTGTACCTCACAGATAGTCTGATCTTGTTCTCCTTAAAAGTACAGCGCTGAGGAGCTCTTTCAGCCACTTCACTGACTACTGTCAAAAACCAGATACAACCAAACTTTAAATTACTGAAATATCTCCTTAAAAGCAAAGAAAATTAATTTTGCAGGACACGAGACCTTAAAACATTTTTGCTGCAGCTTATTTTGTACTGTGTAATACGTTTCTATATGTTTTTTTAAATTCTTAATATTTATCTTTTTTTCTTTTCTTGTATTTGTATATAGAGATCTTCAATTTCACCGTCCTGTGGGATTTTTTCTTGTATATATTCTGTACTTGTACTTTACTATAACTATTTTATACTTTACTTCTGTTTTTTACTTAACTATCTGTTTGCACTGAAAGAGGAGAAGCTCTCCAATCTCATACATTTTGTACAATGGCAATAAAGGGCATTCTGTTTTATTTTATTGTTTTCAGCAATATTCTGAAGTCCCATTAAAAGAACCCTGTGGCCTTTTGTTGAGGGGACTAATGCAATGTTACCACAAAATTAGATAATTCCTGCACCACTAGAGCTGGGCAAAATGGACCAAAACTCATATCTTGATATTTTTCAACTGAAACAGGATATTTGATACATGTCTTAATATGTTTTTTTTCAGATAAATATGTTTAAAGTCATAGGTTAATGAAGCGTAGAGCAGGATTGTTTTGATGCAGAGGGCTACAAAAGCTTTATTTGGACCTTATAATCTGCATTCCTAATGATGCCTCGCCTATTAGTATTTAACCACATAAGCAACTCGATATAAATGATACTGTCTAAACTTATATCTTGTATGAAAGTATATCAACATTTTCTCAAAAACTTCCATATTGTCAGTGCCACAAAAAGCAAAGGACACCCAGAGCAAAAGTAAAGCAGATCCATCTCAGAATTGACCAAAAAGACCTTATTTTCAGGTTTTCTGCGTATCTTGTTTTCCTCCTCACTCATCCCTCCCTGTTCCTCCTTCTGTCTTTTCTTATATTTGCAGATATCAATTTTCCTAAACTCACAAAAACACAGCATTTCGAAGATCAGAGCTTGGAGGATCTCAAAGGTATCTCTCAGATTTTAAGTTCGAGGGTGCAGCAGGTTAGTGTGTGTGCCTCACAGTAAGAGGGTTGCTGGTTCATCTCCCTGTGTTAGTCAGGGTCTTTCTGTGGGAGTTTTGGCACTCTGGGCACTGACCAAAAACATGCTTATCAGATTAAGTGGTGACTCTAAATTGCCCTCAGGTGTGAATGTGTGTGAATGATTCTGTCTCTCCATGTGGCCCTGTGATTGGCTGGTGACAAGTTTAGGGTGTATCCTGCCTCTTGCCTAATGTCAGCTGGGATAGGCTGTAGCCTCAGAGGGATAAGGAGTACGGAAAATGGACTTTATTGATGTTTTTTATGTAAAACTGTGTTTAAAATTCACATTTAAGATACTCCACAGTGGCAGTTTTAGAATCTGTGGATTCTGTAACATAATCAATTGCAGTTTTATTGGGTGATTATTGATTTTTCCCCCCCCCTTCTAGACCCCTTAATGAGCATCACCAACAGGCCAGCTAAGACATACCTGTCACCTCTGCAGAGGACTGAAGCAGGAACAGCGAAACAGAGGATCACAGGCACCTCTGCAAGTGAGTTTTTATTTCCTTAAGAGTTAAAGGTTGAACTCCAGAAGTCTGATGGTACATTAAACTGATCTTTGTTTAATCAAATACTTTTCCTCATTTGTTTCGTTAACATAAAACTCTTCTTCAAGTCTGAAAGAGTCACAGTCCTCATAGACACAAGCTGCACATGGCAGATGTTTTTTTATCAGTTATCAGAGCTTCAGAACTGTAAAACTGAAATACCTGCTCACGTTTAATCATATAATCAATCTATTTAACCTACTTTCTGTTCTTAAATCCTCTAGTTGATTTGTCTTCTGCTGCCGACCTAAGAGTTCAGTCCAAGATCAAACCGGCCAAAAGCAAGACCTCCTCCATCAAACTTACCCTAAATGAAGGTAAAAATTATCCTTACTATGGGGAATGTGAAGAAGATGTCACGCTCTCATCTGAGGAACACCTACAGGATATTATGTTTTCTATGTTGTTATCTGTTCTATAAGAAATAATGGTTTACTGGTCTGCTTAAGATCAAGATGGTGAGAAATGGAGATGGAAAATGAAAATTGATCCCAGTGGGAAAGCTGAACTCCAGTGGAAAATGAAGCTAAACACAGAAATGTGTGTGCTAAATAATAATAATGATAATGATAATAACTGTATTTATAGGGCACTTTTTTTAAAAAATGGTTTACAAAGTACTTTTTCAACAAACAAAAACAGACCAAAGGGAAAAGCACAAGACCTCAAGAACAAAGCAAACAAAACAATATAAACTAAAAACTCCAACTATAGCCTGAGGAACCCACAAAATGACACCAGAGCAACGAGGATAACCCAAACACGACAAACAGAAAGAACATCAGAAAACACCAGGCAATACAAGACCCCAGGAACAGGAAATGAGACCGGAAGGACCCTCCATAAAAGAAGACAAAAGCAATAAATGAATATATCTAAATTATGTATCTATACAAGCTGTCAGCTCAGGACCCAGGGAACTACCATCGCTCACATTTCTGGTCATTGTGAACTGTTTGGTGTTTGAGAGCAGTGCTTATGTTTGAGAGTTTAAATGTTATAAATCCTTCCTGCTGTTTCACACCTGATACGTTTTAGCAGCGTAACTGATCTGAGAGCAGTGATGTCCTGAACTGAAGCTGACGGGCTCACACTCAGTGTGTTTGACCTGTTAGCACTGAATTACAGAAGTGTGTTGACCTCACATGAGAAAATAAAAATTTGCTCCATTTTTCTAAGTCAACAAAACAATAACCTCAAAATTGAAAGATATGATTTTGTTTTTCTAAATCAACCACCAGAAGCTTTTGAGTTAGTTTGTCCTCTTGTTTCTGTTGTTTTACAGCTGGTCCTCACACAAATAGACTAAACTCAATACATAATCTAAAGATTTTGTGCTCTTGAAGGTATCAGTAATAATAAGTTTGCCAAAACGTGGACTTCAGCAAAATCCAATATCATGCTTCACCACTAAAAACCCTTCTGTAAGTCTATAACACTGCGTTCAAAGTTTAGTGAAGTTCATCTGCAACAGATTTAACGTCTCGCAGCCTGACTTGCGCTGCCTTCAGTTTTTCCACATTGGGGATGAGGAGAAACATCTTCCAACTTCAGTTTCCCCAGTTCACTCATGTGACATGCAGTCCACTCTTCAAAGCAGCAGCACCGCGTTACTGAGTTATTTCTGCAGTTTCCATCCAAACACAACAGGAAGGAGCATGAGCAAATCTCTGAAGTTGACACTCGCTGTCACATTCAGGACAGCGAGCTGAAACTTCACATTCTCCATAAGCACAGAAAATGCAGATCCTTGTCTCTGAGTTCAGCCTGAACGGTTTAATTTCTCTCTTGTGACAGAGTTTGAAGGATGGAGGAGCAGAAACCTTCAGATTTCAGCATCTACAACTACAGGAAAGAAATCCTTTACGAGGACTACAAACATCCAGCCTGTACATGGGCGAGTGGACTGGAGTGCCAAATACAGAGGCCACCAGTAGCAGATAAGTTCACTCTGCTCCAGCTGTGACTCATGGGATAAAATCCCCCTGCACTGAAACAGGAAAAACACTTCTGTGGGGAGAAGCTGCCAACTGTGTACAAGAGTGATTCCTGCTGGACTGTTGTTACTTTAAATCATGGGATTAAATATTGTCCAGTGTTGTGTAAGGGTCATGTGGCTCCTTCAGTGTTTTTAAATCAGAGATTTTAACTGGTCTGATTTCAGGGCCCAACGCCACCCCCTGAATGAGAAACCACAACCAAAACTGCTAAAAAAAATCTCAAACATTCAAATTTATGTAATGGAAATTATGCAGTTTGGAGCAGTGGTTAGTGCCGTTGCCTCATAAGAAGAATGTTCTTAGTTAGAATCCTCTCTGTTGAGAATTGACATGTTCTCCATGCGCATGCGTGGGCTCTCTTCTGTTACTCCAGCTTCCTTCCACAGGCTAAACATATGCTTGTTAGGTACAATTTAAAATGGGTGTGAGTGTGCCTGCTTGTTTGTCTCTGCATGCCAGTCCTGTGATTGACTGGCGACAGGTCTAGAGTATTTCCGTTAACCCAGTGTGTGGCTGTGCAGTTTGGATCTAGATGGAACAAAATGTGGGAGAATAAAGAGAATAGACTTTTGAACATTTTTCTACTATATTTTTCTAGACACATGACTACGACCCACTAAGTACAGCTTTGTGACTCAATTTAAGGTCCGAGCCATCTAGTTGAGATCCACTGGTGAAATGATAGACCCCAAAATGAAATATGTTCTGTTTTTTATTAAAAAAATTTTTTTAGAAGCAGACAGACCGTATCAAACTAACACCAACGTTCAGTGAAAAAGTGTTTTATTTACAAATAAAGACTTTCTTTTTAATATTTGCTGTTGTTCAATTTTTGCATCCCAATGTTATTACAAATGGACCATTCAATATATTTCACTCATCCATCTGGGAAAGAACCCACAGAATGTGATTGGGAATAGGCAGAACCATTCAGAAGCATACTCAGCAGGTGATTGGATGATCATTCTGTCAATCACATTCATTACAGGCCAATCAGATGATGCACTAATAGCCTTGGCAGGTCTGAAGGACAGAAAGTGAGCCACTTCATAAATTAAACTCTTGGTAAAACACGTCAGAAGTGGAGTGAAAATCTCCTCTCTACAGAGAAGTTTGTAGTGTTGTTTTTTTTTTTTTTCATTTAATAAAGAAATGTCAGCTGTGTAAAAATTTTTCCAAAGCTGTTAGCATCTATGCTAATCTCTGTGTGACCAGTGATTTCCTTCTGCCGTCTTCTTGTAGCTCATTCCTCTTTCTGCTCTGAGAGAGTCTGATTACAGACACTGAATCAGACTGATCCATCTGCACTGCAAGGTTACTTATAAACATCTTTATATAAAAATATACAAACATGGAGAGGGCATATTAACACAGATTTTCATGACTGGTGTGGTCTCTTTCGCAGCATGATGATCCTCAACAGCATCAGTCCACTGCAAAAAAACCCACATTTATTTCAGGATGTGGTCTAAAGTAAAAATTATTTTTCACACTACTTCAAAGCTTTTGTTATTTTCAAAAAACAAAGCACTGCAGAGTACTGTGAATTTAACAGCTCTGGTTGTCTTACCTTGCCAAAGTCATGAAACCAGCTGGCATGAACTTCCCAGAGTTATAAAACCTCAGTCCCATCACCACAGCCAGAGTTCCCGAGGTGCCTGCATTTTCAGAATTGAGATAAACCGTTATTAGTTTTTAAAGATTGTAGATGGACTATGTAATATATCTAACTTGCTCACCTACTGAAACCCAGACATTCCGGGGATTTTGAG
The DNA here is from genome assembly GCA_037902135.1 of Cetoscarus ocellatus. Classification (NCBI taxonomy): domain Eukaryota; kingdom Metazoa; phylum Chordata; class Actinopteri; order Labriformes; family Labridae; genus Cetoscarus; species Cetoscarus ocellatus. The sequence goes on from JBAMNC010000335.1 coordinate 330,585, forward strand.
ACACCAGATAAGCACCGACAGCAGCCAGGAGGCCAAACAGGAGACCTGCAGCCAGAGAGGTGACGCTGCCTGTGGGAGAAAAGAGACCAGAGGCCGATGTCATGACACTCCTGTTTTTTAGAAATAACCAATGACGCATCTTTCCCTGCAAAAACAAATGAAGCAACCAAAATCAGTTACAGTGTTAAGGGCATAAATAATTTAGCGTGAAATCTCAGGGGTATCGCGTCTTGTGACCGTGTACTTGTGACTGACTCGCATACTTTTCTACTGAGGTTGTGGATAGTGGATAAACAGCCACATCTGGCTGCCCTTTAGTAAACCACTTCGAGGGCGAGTAACTGCAAGAGTTTGAACATAAGCTGAAAGTAGCACTAAATTTTTGAGAAATAAAATAAAAACAGTTCCTAATATGGAGTTTCAAAAGTACAGAAAAAGTTTTTTTTATATATCTTTGTCTTTTTTTTTTATTTTGTCTGTTAGGAACTAAGAAATTAAAACTTTTTATCAAGTTATTCAAATACTTTAGTTATGTCAATCAGTGGCTCTCTAATAACAGCAGCTGATGGTTTAGTTCATTTACTCAATTCTTATGAAACTTTGAAGAGCTTTGCAGTAAACAGGTTAGAAAAAAAGAGTGGAAAAACACTGTATTGAGGATTTTAGAAAACCTGAATATCAAAAAATGTTTGGGCTTATTGATCCTCAGTAACATTCAAACTCTTAGTGCATCAGCATTGTGCATCAACTTATACCAATATGACACATCTTTTGACTGTTAGCTTGGAAAAAACTCTGATTCCTCTTTGTGTTGCCATTAGAGGAGTAAAAGTTAATTTTCTAACTTAAAAAGCTGGTGATAACAAAATGTGATCTAACAGGGTACAGTTGTGGAAATAATGTATTCTATCATGTGTTTCTTTTTTTCTCAGATATATTGTTACAGCAGTTATGTTTCAGTCATTGTTTTACAATATTATATTTCAGTTAAGGCAAACTAAAAGGCAAGGCAAGAAAAGAGTAAGTACTGTGCCTGTGAAAGTTTTTGGCATTTCTGTTCATTTTTTCATTACATTGATTTTATTTAAACAAGGAAAAGGGGGGTTGATTTTTTTTTTTCATTTAAAGTATGAATATGATATTTACCTAAAATAACAAGATCACACCTTTTAAGTCATTTGGACTTGAATATCAAAAAATATTGCGACTTATTGATCCTCAGTAACATTTAAACTCTTTGAGATGAAATACTGTGCAAAAAATTTAAAAAAAAAATGTTCACCAGTTTCCACCTCTGCAGAGCAGAAAACACTGATGTCCAATAAGTTTCCTTGACTTTGTAAATACAGAACAGCAGAGATAAACAGCCATTTCTCTCCTACCTGCCTTCAGGTAACCCATGACTCCTCCTGCTGACACCACAGCAGCATAAATGAAGCCAATCCAGTCCACAGCCATGCTCACACACTGACACTTCCGGGTTAAAAACGCTTCAGAAGGACAAATGTGCGACTTAGCATTAAAAGTCGATACAGTGGAGCTGATTCCAGAGGCTCTGAACACCTCACACAAATCTTACTTCAACTTTTTACAAGTACTGTGGTGTCCATAGAGAGTACCTGGCTCCACTTCCGCCTTCAAGCGCCGTCCTGACGTTACGCTGTGACGTCACTTCAGGTTTACGCAACTCCAGTTCAAAATAAGACGGAAACTGCTGAACTGCCTTTCAGCTTATAAATTAAATTAAATTGAATAGCTATTGTTTTTTATTGATTTACGGCAAAGTTGACATGTATTACTCATTAATACAATGGGTCAGCAGACATACAGCATTCTTAAAACAGAGGAACGAGGCGCAGCGCTTTACCGCCTCCCTGTGGTAACCATGGGCAACAGCGGGGGCTTTCAGAAACCTCACACCGAAATAAAAGTCTTAGGGTAGTTTTTATCCAGGACCATACAAAATGGTCCTTATTTATCATTCAGGTATTCAAACATTTATATGCAGAGTAAATTTAACAGCAATTCATCATTTCTTTTAAAGTGAATTAATGCTAATAATTATTTGTAATTAATTTTCTACTTTTTCTATCTGATAAGTGTGTAAATAATATTTTCATATAGATTTCTAAAGTGTTTATTTTTTGTTTGTTCTCTGGAGGATTTATATGAAGAATGGGGTTGTGTATCCAGAGATTTATTTTTCTATGAATGTTGACTCTAAATTGTAAAATGGGGCTATTACCCATGTATATATTTTATATTGTTTCTATAAATAATGGAAGCTGGGAAAGAGAATTTTGTTTGTTTTGTGATCTGACTTGTAAGAAAGTTGCAGGACTACTGTCTCTTCTCAAACTGGTTTGTTATGTTGACGTTCATGTGTATGTACTTAAATGTGTTCAGTTTATTTGATAGACCTGTGCAGTTGTTTGGTGTACAAACAAATGGTTTTGTTTTGACCTTGTTTCATTTTTTTTAAGTTTGAGATAAGAAAGAAGTTCAGAAAGTTGTATAAATACCTGAAGGGTTGTTTGAATTTCTGAGGTCCAGTGTTCGCCTCCACACTGTCTGAGAACCACTGGATTAAAGCATAAAGTACAAACCCCTATTGCAGTAAAGTTGGGATAATGTGTTTAACATACATTAAAAAACAAAATACGATTTGCAAATCCTTTTTGACCTAATTCAATTGAGTACATTACAAAAAAAAAACATTTAATGTTCACTATGTTAAAATTTATTGTTTTTATTGCAAAAATTCACTCATTTTGAGTTTGATGCCTGCAACATGTTACACAAAAAAACAGGGGCAACAAAAGAAAACAAAAAAACACCTGTTTGGAACATTTCATAGGTGAACAGGTTAATTGGAAACAGGAGAGTGTCATGATTGGGTATAAAAAGAGTTTCAATGTAAGACTCAGTTGTTCATAAGCAAGGATGGTGCGAGGTTCACGACTACGTGAACAGCGTGAGCGAACAGTTTAAGAACGTCTCTCTTGAAATTGCAAGGATTTTAGGAATTTCATCATGTACAGTCCATAATATCAGAAGATTCAGAAGCTAGAGAAATCTCTGCACATAAGTAGCAAGGCCAAAAACCAACACTTAATGCCTGTGACCTTTGATCCCTCAGGCCACATCAGCCTTTATCAGCTCTTTGTGATGAAGATGGAGCTGCCGCCATGCCAAGGATAACCACAGCAGTGATGACTTTAAGTACAACATATAGGACATACAGGGCTGATGCTTTAAAATAACATGTTAGCAGCAAAGTTATCAGCAGTAGATTACTTTACACTCCATCAACGTAACTACATTTAGTTTCACAAAACATCTGGATACATTTTTGCAGAGCAACTCATAACCCTGATGCCCTCTAAGTTATCCACAAGTCTTCATCGACCAGACAGTTAGCATTACCTAAAATTATCTTTAAGTCCATCGTGTTCCTAAGCAAACAAGATCAACTGAAATCCAAGACAATTGTGGATCAATGCTTTCTGCCTGACTGTATTCAGAGAGTGGAGCTGATACTGAATTTTATACCAGGCCTCACATCAAATCAAATTTTGTCTTGTTCTAACAAATTACAGAAAAATAAGATGTGATTAATTTGACAATGTAGCCCAAATAAAGTTTACAGAAACAGACGTGTTTTTATTGTTGATTTATTTTATTTGTCATCCTCCCAGCACTTTTAACAAAATATATAATTCTGTATCATCTGTGCTTCAAGTTGCACTATTTAACTTCCTGTGGCAAATGTTAATGTGAACAAGAGTAAAGGCATAAAAGTCCATGGATACCTATTAAAATCCTATTTATTGTTTTTCTGTTGTTTTCCAGCCTCCTGTTTCTTCTTTTTTGGTTTGCTCTCATCTTCCAGGATGACTTCTTCAATGCGGACTCTCTTCGTTTTTGACAGCTCTTGAGCAAGTTCTGTGGATAAAGAGAAAACAAAACTAACAATTACATAGAGAAAAATAGTGGAAAATGCATAATATCCCTATTTCTCTGTGTGTACCAAAACTCGATCACTCGGTCTTTCGCTTATTCCTGACCAGTCCTGAAAATATTATCAAATTCCATTCAAAGCCTGCTGAGTTATCCTGTTACCAATCTAACAAACAAAAGGCTGCAAAAATATCACCAACTTTGCAGAGGTGATCAAACGTGATCCAGTTCCTGTCCCCCCTGCATGTGTCACTGTCTTTTGTATGTTCTTGGATGGGTTGAACTGAAATGACATTTCGTTGCTCTGTGACATTTGCAATGACGATAAATGAATCCGAAATTAAATCTGAATCTAAGGACTTCACCTGCTCTCTTGTGAAGTGTTTCGATTGTTTTCTGAATCTAAACAAAATAGCTTCAATATCCAAAGTGCATCCCTGTTAAGTTTACTTTCTAACACTGAATCTTTTTCTTTCACAGCAAATAACTGACAAATTAATTACAGGGTCTGGAGGACAAATACCTTTAGATGATGTTGCTCCTGTTGCTGGTTCCTCCGCGGTCTGCTGCACTGATGAAGGTTTCCACACAGCGAGGCACGTCAGTCTGGCTTCTGTGTTTACTTCCCCAAGGAGAGTGGGAGACTCCAGCTCCTGTTAGAACACATTTATAAATTACTACCAGCTTCACAGGAAACAAGCAGTCATTTTGCTTTACTCTGTGTTAGCATAAATCAACTGCATCCTTTATTTACTCATGTCTATTTGTAAGTTTAGTCAGTTCTACTAAATCACGATTATCTGAAAGAGTAAAATTCTTACTGAATTGAACAAAAAGTAACATTTTATGCTATCTTAACTGATACTGGTGATTTACTGTTCTGAATTTAATGAATAATAAAAATGAGTGCCACATTTGAGGGTATCTTAATATATTTTGGGTTAAAATTAACATATCACATTTTTTTAAAACCAAAAGCACAAAAAAGTCTTATTTTTGCTCAGTATCATGTCTTTAGTGTTAGTCATGTCACTGATGTGTTCATTTTTCCCTCTCTCAGGCACTTTGCACTGATTCATGTATGATTGGTACTTCATAAACTCAGTTGTCTTGCCTTTCCTGCTATGCCTGAAGAAAACTCATATTTCTGCTGAAAATTAAAATTTTAGAGAAACAGCAAATAGGTTATTTTTTAAATCATGTAATCTACAGGATTAGCGTCATGCCTCTTTGAGATGGAGTTTCCACATTTTGATGAATCCGTCGTTTGAAGCCGTCACCAGCACGCAGTAGTCCTCCATCATGAAACTGTCGACTGCTTTGACTCTGAAATCACAGCAGGATAAAGGTTTACTCCTCCAACCATATCACTGATGTGACAAGTTTTCATAGATTAAAATAATAATAGGTCTTGCTGAATTTCATTCTTGGAAGAGATAATACAGTTCCCATCTGATGATCTGAGTTTTTTTTCCAAGATGTGGTCTCAAAAACATCCTGACTATACCTGCACCAGGTAAGTGTCAAAAATATTAAAGACTTTATTTGTAAAGCAGTTTTAAAAACGTTTACAAAGTGCTTTGACAAACAGACGGGAAAATATAGACGAAAAGCACAAGAGTTTAAACACAAAATGAGCTAACCACAAAAAGCTTATTTTAAATCAACGAATCCTCACAAACAAACACAAACGACAAAATAAACCCAAGCAAAGTAAAAACTTAAGAAGAAAGAGCATCAGTACATCTGCTGCCTTTCAGACCAACGGCCCTCGCTGAAGGGAGAGTTTTCACAGAACATGAGGAAACATAAAACCCAAGAAGCAGGCACAATAATCCAGGACCAGGCACCCAATACAGAGCGCCTGGACCAGGACCACCTACGCCCACTCCCCGTGCTCCAAGTCTCCCATACCCGACTCCCAAAATGAACCTGTTCTTGTCTCATAAAAACCCAGACAATACATGAACTGAGCAACTTAAAAAGAGACCACGAAGACCCAAATAAGAGAGGGTAAGTGGGGTACAAGCAGGAGATAAGCAAATAAAAAGAGACAGAGATAATAGGCAATAAAATCAGTAAAACAAGAAAACAATAAAAATAAAAAAAGCTATAAAATGAGGTAAAACTCATAAAAAAATAGAACTACAACACAAACAGGAGATAACACAATAAAAGAGCTTAAAAGTAACCTTTAAAAAATATTAAAAGTACAACACAAGATAAACATATGAATCAATAGCTAAAAAGTGAAGCAACGCAGCATAAATTAAATAAAAAGGGAATTAGAAGTAAGTAATGACATTAAAAAGAAAAAAAAGCCAAAATAGACTGGAGCTAAAAGTAATATGAGCTAAATAATGGAAAGAAACATATTGGGCTAAAAAGACAAACACATACAGTGATGGATCAGTACTTCTAAAAAGCTTTGGTCATTTACCTTGTTTCATGAGCTTTAAACTCACACACCCACTTCTCTTTTCCTGTGTCGCATAATCTCACAAATTCATCGTCTCCTGCCACGGCCAGTACGGTGCTCTGAAAAACAAGATCAAATTTTCCCTTTAAAACGACATCTGTAAAGTCCATTATCATTTCTAAATTCCACATGATTAGAATTTTAACTTTAATTTTCTCATTTACAGTCAGAGAACTCACATTTAAGAAATGAAGGGATGAGATCCTCTTTGGGTTTTTGATTGTCCCTGTCACAGAGGCGGTCTGGAGGTCATAGACGTCTATTTTATCATTTATAACAACCACGTATTTGTCGCCGTCTGGAGACCATCTGACAATGTGTGCATCTGTAAGGTGTAGGTAAACAAAGTGGATCAGAACAAGGCTACTTCTAAAACATGAGTATCAGTACAAGAACCATTAAAGGGGTACGTCAACACTGTTTTTTGTTTCCGCATCTTGCCTCACTCCAAAATCCATGACAAACAGATAGACACCATTCTTTGCACTGTGCGGGCAGTAACAAGGAAGAGACGAGCAGAGCTCACCCACCGCTAATTAGCTTAGCTCAAACACTGAGAGTTTTTTTTTTTTTTTTTTTTTAAATGTGTTATGTTACGTCATCTTCTACACATAAACAGAGGTTTTGTTTTGTTGACATACTTCCATGGTGTTTTGGCTGAAGATGTGACGTTCATGAACGAGGCAAGTCTTTTGAACAGCTCTTTAAAGTGAACAATGAGAGCGATTCGCAGTTGAGTGAGCCGTTTGTTTGCGAGCTGTTGTTAAATGCAAACTGCCTGTAAATTTAAGAATGGCTCACAAACGAACGGCTCACTCACAACTGCGAATCGATCTCACCATTCACTTTAAAGAGTCATTCAAAAGACTGGACTCGTTCACAAACGTCACATCTTTAGCCAAACCACCGCAAAAGTAGGTCAACAAAAAAGCCTCTGTTTAAGTGTAGAAGAAAATAATACAATGATAGTAGGAGATAACGCAACATAATGCGGTAAAAAAACAAGTCACAACAAGCACACAGGTCCGTTCAGAATGCTGAAGAGTTTATCTGATGACTGTAGGCAGAGGCAGGCTAACGCTACCCATTGAGTCCCAGTGTTTGAGCTAAGCTAATTAGTGATGAGCGAGCTCTGCCCATCTCTTCCTTGTTACTGCTCGCACAGTTGAAAGAATGGTGTCTATCTGCTTGTCATCGACTCAGGAGTGAGGCAAGACAAGAAAACAAATAAAAATGTTCGCGTATCCCTTTAAATTCAACAACTTAGTAATCAAAAGGGGTCTTACTTTGTTTTATGTTTTTAATGAATGCTGATCTTCCATTTGTTAGATTCCACGTTCTGTAGGTACAAAAACATGCAGCATTTATTTCTGGCTCTTTGTTGATTATCACTTACACGAGGAAGAGAAATGTACCTGAGAGTTTTATCTGTCCCAACTGTAAGTGCAAGTTTCCCAGACGGATGTACGGACAGAGCAGTAACATGGCCTCTGCAAAAACACACACGGATTAAGAAAATAACTCTGCCTAATTTTAGCAAGATAAACAAAAATAACCATCTCACGATTCCCTCCAGTGAGCTTACTTGTGAGCACTGATGGATTTCAAACACTCCCATTTCTTTGTGCTCCACACACAGACGAGTCCGTCCTCGCCTCCGCTCAGAAGATGAGACGTCCCGTAAAACTCCAGGCAGGTGATGGTGCCTGTGTGCCAGAAACTCAGAATTCAGAGTCTGTGATTATATCTGGACCAAATAAAAACAACAAACTAGTGCCCTAGTGAAGCTCAGTGAAGAACCCATAATACCAGTAATACCTGAAAAGTTACATAACCTCACATACTGCCTACACCACATTTCAAACAGCAGACCCAGGCTTCGTACATGCAACCCTTCCTACCACAGGGCTCCTTGCAGGCCTTTGAAAACAGACAGACATCTTGAGACAGGACATCACTTTGGTTATGAAGTAGGAACTCACTACAAGAGTGTTTCCTCTCATTGGTTCCATGACGCCTCCATAAGACTGGACAGAAAGCATCAGCCTCCAGTGGTCTCTCTTCTTCGGACTAGCTCTTGGGACACTAGGTCGAGAAATTTAGTACCTTTGTGATACTGGTTACACCAACCTATCGGGTACCTTCAGATATAGATTACAACATGTGTTTCGATGCCTAATTTTGGTACCACTCCCTTAATGTCAGAGCCAGTGCTGAACCTTCTCTGTTCAATAAGCTGTTCAACACCACCCTTCAGCTAAGTAATAGACAACTTTGGTCATGGAGCATTATCACATGAGCCATGACAAGAGTAAACATGATGGATGCTCCTTTTCTACCATAACTATGTTTTTATAAACAGTTTATGCAGTGGCATAATCATTACCTTCGCCAAGGGGGTCACATTTTTGCCCATTGATCTGTGTGCAAGGTCACTCAAAAAGTTCTTCGTGGATTTGGACGAAATTTTCAGGAAATGTTGTTCATGGCACAACTAAGAGGTGATTTGGTTTTGTTTGGTGATCTAAGAAAAGTGTAAAGGATTTTTTTAACATTGTGAGATATGGCAGTTTGCTATATTTTTGCTAATTTTTAAAAAATAATCCCAACCGATTTGCCTTAAATCTGAATAAAATATTCGGGTCAATGTTGGTAAAAAGAGAGAAGTGATTGATTTAAGTGGTGATTCAAATCTGGATGTGGATCCAGGATTTCTTTCTGAGGATTCTTCAATATTCTGCCATAGGGCAGTTTTGCACATTTTTGCCAATAACTCAAAAAGGGATGTTGGTCATAGCAGAAGGAACAAGTACTTGATTTTTGTGGTTACTTGGTGCAGATCTGGGAATTTATTTAAGAACTAGCTAACACTGTGGGATAGGGCAGTTTTTCACATTTTTCCTGACAACTTTTCTAGTTTTAAATGTGTTGATTCAGCACAAGTTCAAGGAAAAACTAAAACAATACCCCACATTTATCAGCTTCTCTCACTTACTACAGCACTATGATAACCCATGTATCTAGTCTACCCGACCAAATGGCCATTACAGCCAAAACTAGAAGTGCTCCAAGAGGGGGTGCTGGTTTGGCAGAGTGGTAAGCAACCAGGCACGACCCATGTGCATGCCCCTGCCAGGGTTTGAATCCAGCCTGTGGCCTGTTTTCAGAGTGTCCTACCCTAATCTTGCCCCTCCTCACAAGCCTATCCACTGTCTCTCTCTGTCTCTCTCCTATCAATAAAGGTACATAATGCCCCAAAAAATATCTTATAAAAGAAAATAAAAAGATAAGCGCTCCAAGAGGACAAACCTCTGCCAAGCCATTTCCAACACTGTCGAGCGAGTTATTGTTGAAAATGTGGAAAACTGCCATTGGGTCCAAAAGATATAAGGGTTATTGTAGTGCTGTAGTGGGTGACAGGAACTTATAAAGCTTGCTTAGTGTTTTGGTTTTTTCCTTGTACTGGCTCTGAATTAATACATTTAAAACTAGAAATGCTCTGAAATCACAAACCTTGTCAAAGCATTTCAGACACTAAAGCAAAGTTTTAAGCAAAAATGTGGAAAGCTGCCTGATCTCACAATGTTAACAAATCCTTTAACAAATTCCTGGATCCGTGTCCGCATTACCAACATTTCCTAAAAATTTAATCAAAGTACTTTCATAGCACTGTCGAGTTATCTTGCTAAGACTAAGAGAGTCCATATTGGGGCAGAAGTTGAGTGATCCTGTAAACAAACAAACAGGCAAACGTAGGCAAAAACATGACCTCCTTGGCAGAGGTAACAATACTGCCACCTTCAACAGACCCATTCATGCGAGCTCCAGGTAGTTTCAGTACTGATACTATCTGCCCACCTAACCTATTAGCACCCTCAGAAACAAAATGTAGGACGGTTAGGGGAACGCATAAAAAAAGAAAGACACAGAGAGAGGCAGAGTCCTGGTAAGGTGCCATGATTGGAGGACACACACACCCACATGATTAGGCTGTAGCTCCAACCTCCTCACTCCCTTGTATACAGACGGAATTAGAGGAGAAGATAGCAAATAAGATGATGATATTCTCCTACTTTTAGTTTAGCTTCCAACTGGCATATTAATTCTCATCTAGACCTACGGACTAGTTTTACTCGCTCCATCGTGCGTCTTCCTCACCTTCTGTTCCTGCAGTCTCAGTTTTCCCACTAACATGTCAGCTGATCTGACTTTACATCCTCTGCATCTCACTTCTACCAGACAAACCCTCACTCTCCATCCTCCCTGTTAATAAGAATCACCGCAGGTCACTCACCATCATGATGAAGCAAAGCCCCGTGCTCGACCCTCTTCTTCATGTCGTAGAGCTGGATGGTCTCATCTTTGCTTCCCGTGACCACAAACCTCTCACTGGCAGCCACAGCTGATACGGATGCCGTGTGGGCGTGATGTGTAAAATCTGCCTCTGCTGTCCACTCCTGATGACAAATCAGAATCAGAAACACAACATTAACTCTCAGGGGTACATCTGGTCTTCATAGTTGCTCTTAAGCACAATGTTTTGGTCAGAAAAGTGGATATACAAGTTTGGAAATGGTAGCAGGGATAATGCTGCCACTCGGCACACCAGAACACCAGGGGATTTATTCTGAAGTCGTTAGCCACACATATAGCTGTGTTGCTCAGTCTATGAATGCTCGATCCTTACAAGTTGTACCTCATTGTAAAGGTGACTAATCAGGCTGTCTAATTACCTCTGCCAGGGAGGTTATGTTTTTGCTGGCGTTTATCTGTCTGTCTGTCTGTTTGTTTGTGTTCAAAATAACTTGAAAAGTTCTGAACGGATTTGGATGAAATTTTCAGGAATTGTCGGAAATGGGATACAGAAGAACTGATTAAATTTTGGGGGTGATCCGGATCACCGTCTGGATCCAGCAATTTTTTAAAGGATTCTTTAACATTGCCAGATAGGACCGTTTTCGCCAAAGTGGACCGAAGCTGCTTGGCAGAGGTCTGCGCTGTCCGAGTGCTTTTCTAGCTATATAAAGTGCAATTTCAATTGGGGTTATAAAAGAGGAGAAATAATTAATTAAAATAAAGTTTCCAATTTTTGGGGAGAGGAGTATATATACCTTATATCAGCTGTAATATCAGAAAAATAAACAAATGTACCATATCTCACCTGATTTATTTAGGAGTTCATTTAAAAATTTAAGTCTGGAATTCTATTGATTGATGTTTAATATTTTTTGTATTTGTTTGTATTTCTTATCGAGGTCATACAGTTTTTATTTTTTTTACACTAAATCATTATAGATTTTCTCTTAATCTTTGTGAAATGATTTTTATGTATTTTATATTTTTATTTATTCCTGCCCTTTGAGTCTTGTTTTGTTTGCTTTCCTTTTCATCTCTATTTTTATCAGTCAACCTAATTTTATTGATTCTTTTATTTTAACTATTCCGCTGTGCATTAGTCTCAAAATCCTTCTTGACATCATACCTACAATCATTATGATTGCAGTGGTATGTCACTGAGTAGGTGGACCTCTGCTGATCATTTATTTGCTCAGTAATTAAAAGAAAAATCCATGGTTATTATTATTGTATCAAATTATTATATTATATCATTATTATATTTTTAAAAATCTTTTGTCGATCATTTTCTGCCCCTATGTAGGGCACATTGGACTCTGTATAAGATGTGCTATAAATATAAAGGTAAATACCATTAATTGATTGATCACTGCATGGGTAGGCTTAACAATCAAGTTACATATATGAAGTGAAATGCTATTTTTCTTGTTTTACATAGTCCCCTGCACACATAGACTGTGACACTGAAAGCAACAAGCCAGTTTTGTTTAAGGAAATACTTTTCACTCTCGATGGAAAATGTCAATCTCTGCAATAGTGAGTTTGGCAATATCAGCTTATTGGATGTCTGCAAAAATCCAAGCTCGTGCATCATTAAAACAAATGTTATTATATACTGAGGGCCTCCTCTGTTTTATCTTAAGAATATAACCAGAAAAAGAGGAATAAATTAGTTTTAAAGATTTTAGTTTTAATATCTGTGAGTAAGGATTCCAAGAAAAAACTACCAACTATATATAAAATGAAAATCAGTCTTTACTAATATTTCTCAAACATACATGCTGACTTTTTAACCTATACTATATACTATAGTACTACAGTTGTTTCCAGTTTTACAGTTTTAATTCATTTAGCTGATTTCTTTTACATAAACCTCTTTTGGTCTCTGCTTGACCTGATTGTTGATTTATTGTTCCCAGAGTTCTGCCTTTTTCTGCCTTTGTTTTGTCTGTTAAAGCACTTTGTTTTTAAAGATGCTACATAAATACAGTTACTATTATTATTATTATTATTATTTTGTTTATATCATCACAGGTTTCAGACCAGCTCTGCAGGGCCATCCCAGAGCCCGTCCTGGTGACAGTCCAGTTAAGTCTGTCAGTAAATCAGACTAAAATGACATTAAACACACATCCAGAGACACTTAGACTCACCTTCCCCTGTGTGTTGACCCGGTATCCCACTGTGACCTGCTCGTAGCTCCCTGCTATCAGCTCCAGCACAGCTGCCATGCCTCTCACTCCAGCGGGCTAAGCTAACAGGCTTTTAGTCACTAAAACTTCTGCCTTTATGTTGAATGTAATCGTCTATTCTCAGTAACAACCAACAAAACTTCAAGTCTACTAACACCAGATAAAAACCACTTTGATAAATAATGCACAAGATTTAGTCTGACAATTTAAAATAAGTATCTGTCTGTATTTTCATACCAAAACATGCACAAAACCCCAAAACAACGTGGGGACTGAATGCGCATGTGCACACGTCTAGTTCCTGTCTCTATGCGGACAGCGCCTTCAAAATAAAAGCACTCGCCCTGAAGCACAGTGTCGGTGTGCTCATGTAGGTTCATTACGGTAAAATGTAAATAAGTAAGTTCATTGATCTGATACGCTTCACGATGCGTCGCTTTCCTAAAAGTGCATCATTTATATTTTTATAAGAAAATATGACACCTTAATCTTTGAAATGTTTGATGATTCATCTTATTAGTGGTACAACAACAATGCTCTCATGAAAACTAAACACTTAAATATAATTTTAATTATTATAAAATGTAAATGTCATTAGTTGTTTCTGTATTTATTTAATTATTCATCTTTTTACTTATTTTATTGTTCTAAATTACTTTAGTAATTACCTTGCTATGCTGCATTATGTAATAATAATATAATGCTCTCATTCAAACTGAAAACTTAAAAATAAATGTAATCACTCTGAAATTCAAATGTCTTTTGTTTGTTTATTTTTTTACTCATTTAGTTACTTACTTTAATGTACTAAATCCATTGCACCTTACTTTGCTGCATTATATTCTACCTTCATTTAGCCTTGGATTAATCTATATTTTATGTGTCATATCATAGAGCTTCAGTGTTGTTTCTTTGCATTCTTATGTCTTCATACTATCAATCACATGCTTTCACTTATCTCACAACCATCACTTTTCTTTTCAGACCATGTCACTTGTCATTTACAGCACATTATGTCACATAATATCATCTATTTGGACGTTTATTGCACAGGATGTATTTATGTCACTAAATTTAAAACTTCACTGCAAAGGGTATCTTAAACTGCACTGTAACAAAACCTTATTTGTACCGTAATTGTATTTTTACTGCTATTTTTTAAGTATGTAATTTTGCATTATAATGACATTTTTTGTATACATTTTTTTGCTCATGATCTTTGCAATAATCAAATTTCTATTTTGCTTGACAAAATAGGGTTTATGTACCAATTTCTGTTGTTATATTATGTTTCTGTGTTGGAGTAGTCTCTCATTTAGGCAAAATGTCTTTTATTTGGTTTTTGTTTTTTTGTTTTTCTTTAAATACCATTTTTTATTTTTATGTTTTTCCTGCTAATTTTATCTGTTTTACTCTCAAGGTGAGGTTTGCAAATAAGCCCACATTGGGTTTTTACCTCACATGCACATGTAACTTAATCTTACTCACTGTTTCCTTGACTGTTCTTTAACTATGTGCAAATAAATAAAGAAATAAATAAACGGTGGAGAAACTGTAAAATCAAACTTACTTATTATCATTATGTTGTTTCCTAGCCTTTACAAACAATAAGCCCACTGTCCATCATAAACATAACCATGGGACTGGACCCTCCCCCTCAATGACGAAGGGGAGGGGTGCAGCTGTTTCCTGCGCTGTGATTGGCTGTTTCTCCTCGCCACGTCATGACTGATGTTTCGAATAACTGTCCGCATGAAGCTGTAGTTTTGCTGGAGGATGTGAAAAGTCTACTTAAGTTTTTCCACGCAGCGGAACCATGTCCAGGAGGTAAGTGTCGCTCGATCATTAGAGAGAAGGATCAGCAGCACTGAGATGAACTCGGGTTTTAGTCCAGCTCCTGTTTGGTGCAGGTCTCGACATTTTGAGACACTTGAACTATCTGAGACTCTGTTTCCAGTCAAGACAGAGATATTTGTTGTCAACACTGTCTGCGCTGTAACTTGACTCTTCTCTGAGCTTCTCTTGTAAAAGGTCGACAAAAGTCATAGTGTGTATCCCACGCAAAAGCAAAGTGCGCCTCATTCTGCGCCTCATTCTGCGCCTTAAAGTTAAATCATGTTTGCGCAGTGCGTTTCTGTTTCCGTCTGTTTGGTGCAGGAGAATCTGGTTCTGATTAGGGTTTGAGTTACACAACAGAGCAGATGGGGCACAGTGAAGAGCCTTTTTTTATTACTGCACTCAGTTGACTTCCTTATGATACTCATAACTGAACTCTGGTTAAATTAAGAACAGAGAAGTTTCTGTTCCAGTCTCTTTCCTGTTTTCTGCTCAACACTCAACTGTTTTTCCAGTGTGACACATATCTGCTCTTTTCATGACAGGAAGGGTGTGGCTGTCATTTGATTTTAAGGGGGTATTTCAATAGCTGTCACTTTTTCTTGGCAATAAACAGTAACAATGTGACTAATGTGAAGTGTTCAGCCAGATTAAACATCCTAAAGCATGTACTGTGTCAGAGGGACCAAAATACAGCTTATAGGGGGTGCATTTTTGAGTCTCTCATGTTACAGCCCGCACTGACAGCTGTGCAGTTGTTACCTGATGATGGAGGAGGGGTTGAAGTATGGAGACAAACTGTTGTCCTTGTGTTGTTTTGCCTGGATTTTGTTCTTGAACAGGAGGGTTAAGTCACAGACTTAAGGCCAGACATCTTCTTAGACAGGTAAGGGCATCATGAGGGCCACATTAGTGTGATCCTCAGATTCAGAGGGCCAAACTGGTACGTCTAAAAGGATACTAACAATAAGATGAACAAAAAATGTATATGATTTAAAGGGATGCACAATATTATTGGACCAATATCAGTATCTGCAGATATTTGCCTAAAGAGTTGATTATTGGTATCAACAGATATGAACATTTTTGATAGCTGATATTTAGACTATAAAAATTGCCAAGAAATTCTTCAAATATTGGCTGTAATTCTGGCAAAATATACAATTGTACCATGATGGTTTAGCTCATCATCACTCAATGTCCACTTTTATAGGTCAAAAATATAATTTATTAAAGACCAAAATGTTTTTCATGCTTTACACATTTTCCAGTGCAAATGGACTGTAACCAATAATAGAAGAGGACACTTTAGATAAGTAGAGACTTTCTGCTCTTGACACAAGCAAACAATATCTATATTGGTATCTGCAATAATGGAGTGGTGGAATATCAGCATATTGGATATCGGCAAAAATCCAATATTGTGCATCCCTAATAATTAACTAAAGAAGAAATATGTGGCTTTATAAAAAACCTATAACCATATTTTTAAGCACAAAACGAAACAGAAAACCTAAATTTAATGAGTTAGACTTGGACTTATAGCCAAATGAAGGTACATTTTTAACACAATAAAGTAGTTGTACCATGTTTTTTTTTTTAATTTAAATTTTCTATATGGGTTGTAAGATATTACCTAATCATAATCAGCATCGGCAGATATTATAATCCTTGCTGATATTCATAGCCAAACTGTAAAATCAGAAGTTTTTTTCTTCTAATGTAAAATCTGAAATACTCTGGTGGTCAGAAGGGCAAAAGTGTTGATGGCTGCCAAAGTCTGACATAATTGAGCTTACAAGATTGTTCTCGAAGCCTGGAAACAAAATGATGAGATCACTTATCTGGTCATTTGACATTTGCTTTGTATTCATGATGTTCCTCTTCCCCATGACAACAAACAAACCAGCTTTACATTCTTACCATCAACAGCTTAAGTTTGTGGCCCAAGTGGGCTTTTATATACTACATGTATGATATGATAATAAAACTTTAAGTTCATATTCTCCTTTATAACCTGTATTATTTGTATTTGTTTTACAGTCAGAAGGCAGACAGTGAGCTCACTGAGGTCCTCAACCAGTTGTGGCATCTTGACTCGAACCGTCTCAAACCAGGAACAGATTACTCCATTAACCTCCAGGTAAACTCAAAAGCTCTGTCAGCATCACTCCCCTGCTTTGCAAAACAGTCGGTCAAATATAAATACAAAGATAATCATGAGAGTCCCTGTCCTAACTGAATCATAAACCCTTTTTCTCACAGTACAATGTTATGGCTGCACTACCAGCAACATGAAAACATACTCAAGCTGCAAATGAAGATGACTGAGATGGAACGGAGTGAATTAAAGTGATTAAATTGAACAAATAGAGGGAACAACTGTATGTGACAGGGAGGATATAATCAAATCCAGGAAACAGAACAAGAATGGAGATCAGAAACAAGCAGACGAGAATGTGGACAGAAAGTTTAAGACGTAGGAGATGGACAGAATTTGGTCTCAAATGTAGATCCTAGAAATAAAGATATTCGTCACAATTAGACAAGGAATAAGGGAAGTAGGCATTAGTCCACCAGCAAAGGATATTTAGACTAACACTAGTACTGAGTTTAGAGGGTTACGGTGATGAAATAGTAATCGGTTGTTGATCAAGTTGGTTTAGGAGTTCACTAAAGGTTGACTTTTCTATGTGGATTATGCTCATCCTTTTTAAATGCAATGACTGTAAAATTCACAGTAGTTTTTTGTACACACATAACTTTATAAGCAAATATTTTCCATTTTGATGCACCATACACTTAAACCTTATGCGGTAATCATGCTATGATGCTGCATTTGCTGCAGACAATGTTGAGAGTATTGTAAGTTGTCAACAAGTGCTTCACAATACAGCAGTGATCATAGACTGGAGGATGCTTCTCATCCAGCCCACAAAATATTATCAAGTTCAGGAAATGTCAGGGGAAACTTTTTCTAGTGGTTTTTTCGTTGTTTTTTTTCATGAAATACTAGAACCGTTAAAAAAAACGAAACAACTGGGATTGAAACTAATTTTTTTTAAATCAGTATTGACTTCAAGTTTGATCCGTTTTATAAAAATCAGACATTTTTAACCAAAATGAAACCAGAAAAACTGTGTTTATTGGTGTCAAACCCAACAGAACATGACAGCCTCAGAAAAAAGTAGCTGAGATGTCAAAACTCTCCCAAGTAAATGGCAGCAATATAAATGATAGGGACTGATCTTACCTTTAAAGGATGAAAAATACAGTTTGGACAAAATAAAAATAGTAAACTACTGCTGTGTTGATTGGACCAAAACATCATTTTATGTATTTTTTTTATTATTATTTATTTATTTTCAAATCATGCCCCACTAGCTTATGTCAAGAGAAAACGGACCCGCATTCAAGTACAAGAGAAGAAATGCTGGGTGGTTATGTGTGAAAGTGTGAGGTCACAGTGACCTTTGACCCCTAAATAGATGTGTGCCAAATTGACAGGAATCTTTCAATGCTTTTAAATTTTAATATTGAGGCCACAGTGACATTTACCTCTGAAATCTAATGGTCATCTTGCTTGTAGCTCCACCTCTTCCTGCACTAGAAGACTCTGATTCCTCTGTTGAAGCAAAACCGTTGCAAAAATGCCACAAAAAATGAATACGCAAAGACAGAACCACCTTACAGCCGTCTTGCAGGTTTACTGAAGATGCAGCACAGATACAGCTTCGAACACCTCTTGCTAGATGGACTCCTGACCAAATTTCCAGATCTACTTTTAAAGTCCTTCAGTCACGTTATTACTTTCTGTGTAGGGGATCAAAGTCTTCTTCAACAAGCCCTCTATCAGCAAAGTCATCTTTGATAACATTTATATTATTGCCAACTTGGCAGTGATGTGGTTTCCTGACACTTTGATCACATTATTATGCTTGTCCCTCCTTTCTGCGGCCGACAGGACATATTGCCCCTGAAAACAGAATGTCATTTTAGGCCCTGTGGACCACCTCGCGGGACAGATGTAATCTGCTCCTGTGTCATAAATAGGAGTACAAAATTAAGTGATAATTACATTTAAACACAGCAGCAGGGCAGGCTAATCCATTCATCATGCTTGTGATCCACCTGCATTCCTGGTCTGTCATCGCCAAATAGCAGAACCTTTGGTGAAACACTCTCTCCCGGTATCTCCTCCTCATCCTCCTTGCAATAATGTTAATAATAATGTACTCCATCTTTTTAGATCACGTTAAGAATAAAGATGAAAACAGAGAAATATGGGCAATCACAGGTAAACCGAGTGACTTACATTTACTCAGCAAGCGTTTCTCTCTCTTTTTTCTTTTCTTTTGAATTTCATGAGATGAGAGAAGCCACACCTATCTTGGCGCAGCCGGTCTACCAAATTGCCAAATTACCACTGCGCAGGGTGCGCCAGGTTCTGCCACCCTGCGCTGCGCCAGGAAATTAGGGCCCAGGGTATTTATACAAGCTGCTCTCTTAATAGGTGTAAAGTTGTGGACCACATGGCCCATTCCTGGGTCTCTGTCAGTTTTTATACCCTCTGCAGTTAACACTAGTGTAAGTCTGTTGCTTCCTGTGTTTGTTTCTGCAGGGGAGAGCAGGTTATGTGGCTCAGGGCAGCAACTATGCCCGAGACAGAGCCCATGCTCCACTCTTCTCATACGTCAATGAAGAAAAACTCAAAAGTATTGAGACATATGCGCGTAAGTGGCCTTTCTTAATCACTTCATTTTCCTGGAACTTTCTTCATCCTTAACAAACATGCATGTTTTTATTGCAGATTTCATCAACTTATTGGACAACTATGAGGCGTCCACGGGTGTTTCTGAGACGGTGACAGCAGAGGAGCTGCAGGAGAACAGACTCTTCATCGACTCAGTGATGGAGACCGAGGTCATGAAGGTGCGGTGGAGGGAAATTTCTCTTTAACACGTCTGTCGTCACAGACAAACAGACTTCACAGCAGCTGTTTACTCTCCTGAAACGTGACCTCCTAAAATGTTGACAGAACTTTGAGCTGCTGTTGACTTATGATTTTAAAGAAAGGTTTGAAGCAAATGAGGTCAACTCTCACATGGATAATACTGGAGAATGATGTTTGTTAAAATCTTTTAGGATCATTTTGTTACAGGCCCTAAAATAAGTTTTTCTTAACACTATGCACTTTTATTTTTGACAAAAAGAAAAAGGACTTTGCTTTTACTGTTCATGTTGTTAACGGCCAGAGGGTTTGCAAACATTGTCACAAATACTTTAGCCTATTTTTTCAAGAAAACTGAAGAGAGCATTACAAGAAAAACACAACAAAAGCCCTGAACAGACACACATGACTGCCTGAATGAAACTGCAATTTTCGTATTTTTCTCCGTATCCCAATGAGTTTATCACGTTACCTCTGGATACAGTGGTGGTTTTCCCAAACTATCACATAAACAAGAGCAAGTTGTAAAGAAATCCTCATGAATCAAAATAAATTCCCATTAAATTAATCATCAATGCACACCAGCTAAAAAAAAAATCTTAATTACTTCAACAGTCTCGTGGATAAACTTCACTGATGTAAATACCATAAAATAACAATCATTAGCATAAAAAACACATCCGGCTGCTGCTTATAGAGATGGGAATCAAAAATCAATTCAACTTAAGAACTTCATCAAGGAATCAATATCATTATCATTCACAGTTTTATTTATAGAGCACATTTCATCACAGACAAGCTCATTAGCTTTACATAGAAAGTGAAACACAGGGAGGTCCACAACTTAAGCTTTCACGAGCAGACCTTTTCAAAAGTCTGTCAGATAAAACAGTATGTACACTCTTACATCAGACATACTAGATAACAATATGACACAAGTAATTTTATAATAATAAATACAAAATGTGATAAAACATTATTAAAAACAGAGTAGCATGACACTGAATATTAGATTCAGATTCAGACAATTTTATTTATCCCAAATTGGCAATTCAGTTTACAGCTACCAAGGCTTATAATTATGTAATTTGTTTGACATTGTTGCCACTAAAACAGCCTATGAAGGTAGCTTTTTTTCACGCAGGGAATCCACAGGAATCGATAAGAGAATCATCAAAGAATTCATTAATAAGCAGATTTGTTAATGGCACTGGTATCAATAAAATCTCATGAACTCCCACCCCTAGTTACTTATCACTTGTTTTTGAGATTTGGTCTTCTTCCCTTCGGCTGTAGAGGAATGGTAAAACTGAGGTGGTGCTGATTTAAATATTTCTCTTTTTACCTTAAAGTGGTTTCTGCATCATGTCTGCTAAGCCCCCCTACATTACTCCACACCCAACACAAGAATAACGTTTCCAAAATGAAAATATTAACTTATAAATGATTGATATTTTCAACATTGATTAATAAAAAAATGTCGCACCCAAACAACCTTGCGAAAATATTTATGTCTCATCTTCAGGCTTTTCTTTATTTTTGGGGTTCAGAACATGCTATGACATTTCTTTTACATCCTAGATTAAAAAAAAAACAAGAAGTAGATTTTTTTTAATATTCAAAGGAAATCATAATACAGTGCTTAACAAACTGATCACCTGCTAGGAAAACGAGAATGTTGAACACTGAAAATCCTCTTGTTATTGGACAAACATTTGAACAGAAATGAGGAATTTCAATTTGATTTTACATATTTATACTGTTCACTGGTCTTCCCTGAGAAGTCAGAAACTGATCAAGCATCACATTTAACCGTTAAAACTCATTTTTCTGTTCAGGAATGCAAGTAAATAACTATAGCATGACATCTTTATCAAGAAAAATATTAGTGACTATTTTCCTGTTTATGTTTTGTGAAAAAAAATAATTTGAAAATGTATGAATAACAATAATAACTACATTTAAGCATTAACAACATCATTTTGATTAAAGAGCTTCTACATGCAGTTTTATTAACCATCACAGAAACATAAAAACTGATTTTGATAAATACCGTTGCTTTTAATTTGGGCAGCTGTGGCATAAACCTCACAATAGGCAGTGGTCTAATAAATCTGTTCAGCACTGTTTATTTAAAATTCTGCACCTCCCCTGAAGTCTGTCGCTCTCTACAGGTGAGGCCCTTCTCACACTTAAAAAAAAAACACTCCCTTGTTTTCATTTAATAAAATCTTATTCAGGAAAGAACAGGAACAAAAAATACATTATTAAATGAAAAATCTTCTCCTTTTTTGTTTAAAGGAAAAAATAACGACAAATAACATTGACTCTGTGCAAAATAACTACTAAAATAAATAAAAATAACAATAAATCATAAAGTAATGATTACCAGTTGAGCAAAACATACTTATGAACAGCAACATTTAATAAAAAAAAAGAAAATATTGAATATAAAATTGGTCCTGATAAATTAAAAAATGACACCACCTTAAAGTAATAAACTTTATTTGGAGTCAATATCAACATTTTCAAGTCAGAGAATAAAGTGTTCTTGAGTTCAGGAAGTTATTCATTCATTTACATGCAATTTGCACATTATTTGAGAAGTCTATGGCAGCTAAAAAGTGATTTTTATTTAAAAACTCCAAAACAATTGAACATTTCCAACATGAAGGCTAAAAGTTCAGTCTTAACTAAATATTACTGTTCTTCAAATGTGAAATTACTGTTTGTTTCTGTTCATAGTGTGCTCACAAGTATCTGGTGGAGAAGAGGCAGTCACCGAAAGACCCAGTGCAGTTCAAGAAACAGCTGTATGACATCTGGTTTCGCCTCTACCACAGGGACAGGAGCGGAGGGTGAGTGTTAAAGTACCAGCAGGGGGCGCTGGTGTGAAGCTCAAAGAGGGAGAGGCACTGTGAAAGCAAGAGGACTGGTGCCCTCAGTCAGGAGTCGTTTTCCAAATATACAATAACTGGCACAACAGGCGGAGCTGAAACCCGAGAGGCTACGGCCTTGTTGCACTTAACACCAAAACTGCAAGTCAAACCCACATTTCCCCTATTTGTCAGTCTCTTAAATCTTAATGATCATTTAAGGCAGGGACAGAAAGATCAAAAGCCTAATCTGTTTTGATAAGAGGTAATCTAAATATAGTCTACTAGGGCTGTTTGATAATGGTAAAATCAAAACTGGGACAGATATCTTGATTATTAAACATCAGTAATGATTAATTTAAAATATCTGCATAACTTGCATTCATCAAACTTAAACACTTAACACTTTTAACATTTCTGAATACTTTAGAAAATCAAAGAAAAAAATGATCAAGTGAGAAGGAAATCTAATTTTTTTGAATATAAGAAGATGACAATAAAATACAGGCAAAACAAGGACAAATATTGTGTAATCTTGACTACAATTGGGGAAGCTTATATTGTAAAGTTGAAGCTGGATTAATTATCTATTAATGACTTTATTAGACCTGGTCAAGTTAAAGTACTAGGCACTGTACTGTTCCTGTACTGGACCTGTTTCTGACAGGTACCTCTTGGAAATGTTCATCTGGGACTTGGACCTACCTCCAGATGGTTTGGAATTGTATTGTAACTAAGAGGTTCTGGGTGGAGACAGGTTAGTGAAATAATAGAAAAACAAATAGTTCCTGATCCTGGTTTTTGTCTGCTGGGTATCTTCTCTAGATCAGAACACACCCCTCCACCATGCATTTGTAAAGACGGTGTAAAACTATCTCTTACAGGTCCCATGCCCTGGTTTGGTTGATCATTCACATCATGTCTTGGGTGTCAATTAAGCAAGGATTTGATTTAAGTTGAATTAAAAAATGAAAAATTTAGTCTCTGTAGAGGATTAGATGCTGCTCCTTTTCCCTCCCCTTTGGAAACACTTAATCTGAAGGGGGCGGAGAGGCTATGACAATGAGCTCTCTGCTGACTGGCAGACAAACGATGTCTAATGGAAGGAAGGAAGTAGGGCCATGTATTAAGTCCACAAAAGTAATATATGTATCCATGCTTACTACATATGAATATACATGACACAGACAAAGCTGAGGTGGCTCAGAGCCAGAAACAAGAGAGCCACAGAAGCAGACCACTGACCATTGATGCTCTGCTCATATCTAAAGTAGCTGTATCCATAGAAGGAACATGAACATACATGACACTTGTAAACATGCACAAGTCTATATAACTGAAAGAAGAAGCCACGGCCATAAATAAATATCAAGATAATCCCCAGTCATGTCGAGAAGTTTGTTTCCAGCATCTGATGAACATCTCATACTATCACATGAAGGAGGAGGCTGTATGGCGACGACATAATAAACCCCAGGAAGTCAAAACAGAGTGTTTTAAAGAAGAACAGAGCATTTCTCTGTGAACTGAGAGTTTATTAAAAGGTGCCATGTTCTTCTGCTCCCCAAGCCCCTTCTAACAATATTAAAAGCAAAGAAAATGTTATTTGGCAGGACATGGGACCTTTAACATGGTGTTGATTTTCTGTTAAAGGGAGGATTCTTGTGGATTTGAACACGTGTTTGTAGGAGAGACAAAGTACGGCCAGGAGGTTATGGGCCTTCACAACTGGATCCAGTTCTACCTACAGGAGAAACATGATCATGTGGACTACAAGGGATACAAAGCGAGAGACAACAAAGATTCAGTAAGATAATATAGAGTCACTATTTCCACATAATACTCTCATGTCATCTTCCCGAACATTGTCTATCAGTTATTATTCACTTCGATCGACCATGTAGAAGAGTTGATACATGTGACATAAAGTTGATGCACAACAACTGGTCCTAAAGCCTGTTTCTTCATCATCTTACAGCCTGATGAGGATGACCACGTCCTGAACCTGCAGTTCAGTTGGAAAGGTCTGGTGAAGCCGGTTGGTGGTTCCTTCATTGGCGTCAGTCCAGAGTTCGAGGTCGCCCTCTTCACCATCATCTTCCTCATGTCGACTGAGAAGATGACGTCCGTGGTGGTGAAGGTGGATGAATACGTGCTGGAGCTGGTCGTGTACCGTCACGGACGATCCATCGGCACATCATACCCAAAACTGCTCAGCAGCAACAACAGGGATCTGTGATATTAGAGCTGTCACATGTCATTTTAAGTTACATATATGATAACTGTTATACTTTAATATCATTACTATGCAGTTTAAGCCTGAGACAAAACCGGATCAGGTTCTTGTTGCACTATATGTTGGACCTGAACTGTCCACATCAAGTTTAACGCCTTAAACTCCTGATTTGGGTGCAATCATAGTATTAGAAGCATAACCATTTAATTTCCATATCATATATACTGTAAGTATTATTATTATTGTTATTATTAAGCTTAAAACGCCTTTTAGGCATTTTCCCTCCCCTGTCAGCAAAATGAGGATAGTGTACATGGTTAAGGGGATTTATTTGATAAAATGCTCAGTATTCTGTGTTAAATGTCTCCCTTTTTATACTTATATTTGTGGTGTTTTGCCCTGATTATAGTCTGTCAGGAGGACTTCTGTTAACTTAAAGATCCCCTAAGGTTTGACTACAAAAAAAGGTACAAGAATCTAATGATATATCTGTGAATTATTTTGAGGACACATTACGTGTTGGTTTGCTTTATGTTAAAAATAGTAATACAAGCATTTGTAATGTGTATATTGCTCCAATTTATTTTATAATAAAGCTTAAATATAACATTATCATTACTGTTAGTGTTATTATTATTACAAGCAGTTTTATTCTGATAAAAAGTTATAGCTGTAGACATATTGATTTACTTAAATGGACTATGGTTCTGTTTTCTCTCCTTACTCTCGTTAAAAAAAAATGTGCTGACTCTTTATTGAATCAGAACCAGGTCATATTACACAGACGGGTATCATCACTTCCTTCAGCTAAAATAATTACTTAGTTTATTCAGTAATGAATGATGCTTTTTGTAGTTAAAAAAAACAATTCCAATGAAGTTGGGAAGTTGTGTAAATGTAAATAAAAGCAATATGATTTACAATCCTTTTTTTTTTTACTTATATTAAATTGAATAAACTCCAAAGACGAGATATTTATTGTTCAAAATGATAAACTTTGTTTTTTTCTGCAAATATTCACTCATTTTCAATGTTTCAAGTTCCAAAAATGATTGGACAAGCTCACGTTTACCACTTTGTTACATCACGTGTAACACGTGTCTTACTGAAATTAGCAGGGACGTCCCTGAGAAAGACATTGCTTGGATGGCAGCATATATTGCTCCAAAACCTGCACCTTTCAGCATTAATGGTGGGTTCACAGATGTGCAAGTTACCCATGCCATGGGCACTAACACACCCACATACCATCACAGATGCTGGCTTTTGAACTTTGTGTTTATAACAATCCGGATGGTCCTTTTCCTCTTGGAGCCTGGAGGACACAACGTCTATGATTTCCAAAAACAACTTGAAATGTTGACTCATCAGACCACAGCACACTATTTCACTTTGCCTCAGTTCATCTCAGGACCCAGAGAAGCTGGTGGTGTTTCTGGGTGTTGTTGATAAATGGCTGTTGTTTTTCATGGTAGAGTTTTAACTTGTACTTGCAGATGTAGCGACAAACTGTGTTAACAGTGCTTTTTCAAAGTGTTCCTGAGACCACATGGATTACTTACAGAATGATCTCAGTTTTTAATGCAGTGCTGCCTGAAGAATCAAAGGTAACAGGCATTCAGTATTGGTTTTCAGCCTTGCCACTTCCATGAAGAGATTACTCCAAATTCTTTGAATCTTTTGATGATATACTGTAGATAATGAAATCCCCAAATTCCTAGCAATTGTACATTGAGAAACATTCTGTAACTGTTGAACAATTTGCTTATGCAGTTGTTCACAAAGTGGGGAACCTTACCCTATCCCTGCTTGTGCATGACTGAGACTGAGCTTTCCAATTAAACTGTTCACCAGTGGAATGTTCCAAACAGGTGTTTTTGAGCATTCCTCAACTTTCACAGTCTTTTTTGCCCCTGTCTCAGCTGGAGTGTGTTGAAGGCATCAAATCAAAAATTAGTGGATATTTGCACCAAAGAAAAAGAATCCTATTTTATTCAGTTTGAATATGAAATATCTTGCCTTCGTAGTCAGTTGAATATGCGTCAAAAGAGATTTGCAAATCATTGTATTTTGTCTTATTATTATATTTGTAGTTCAGTTTACTCATGTTGGGCTTTTTTCATTAGTCAATGTGCCTTGAGCTGACCCTCAGGGCTGGGGGGAGCCTTTGTCTCCTTCTTCTCAGATTTTATACGGACATTTGACTCCAAAAACCTTGTCTAATTTTTAAAAAGGAGGCACGGTTATAATTTTGAAAAACAATCCTCGTTTATTTTGAAGGGCTTCTGTTATTTCCTAGCTTGCACTGTGTAGTTTGACGAACCTCTGCTAGGTGTAAGTGGGTAAGATTTTTAAACATTTTTGTGTCTTTTAGTCGCAATTTAACAATGTTTCCTGTAAGAGGGAATAGTTTAATTATAAACGAAATATTTAAGGAACGTTTTTACCCTTCGGGATGTTGTTCACATAAGCGTAATGTCGCCGTTATTGATGTCATTTTATTTATCGGTGACCGTTAGTATGAGATTAGCCGTTAGCTTTGCGGCTAGCTGCCTGGGACGCTTTCCTTTGGCTCAGAGCGGAAGTGTGGATGAACTTTTCAAAATAATCCTCAAGTGTAAAATAATCGTGTTGGATTTTTCCGTTGTCTATTCAAGCACATTAAAAATACGTACTATTTTGTGCATTGGAGGTAGTCTAATGAAAAAAAATGCATTTCAAAATTTTCAATAAGCATTGGAAGTACTGAAAATCTGAAAATTTGTTCTTGCTAGACGTCGCGTTGAATTCATAAATGGCAGGACGTATTTAAGCGTTTGGAGGCAACCAAACCCGTGGAGTGGGCATTACAAGTATTCATTTAAAAGTTCAGGCAATGTTTTAAGTCCGTATTAAAAATAATTTTGAGCTGTAATTGCACGATGGTGACTGTATAAAGCATCATGCTTTTATTTTGGAGCTGCCGTCCCGGATCATGTGGCGTTAACTGTGCCGCTTCACTAAAATGTGTTCATCGATGAGGAATACGACCCTCTTCAGTGAGCCGATTTTTTTGTCTCGACTCTTTCAGCCCCCAAAGTGTTCACAGACAGTACCTCTAGTGTTGTGACATGGAGGCCAAATTTGGTATTATTTTAGTTTCTTGAAGAGCAAGGAACACATTTTGTTACTAAACGTAAAAATTAATATAAAGTTGATAGCTGTCTTTAGTTTCAAAGCTCAAATGTATGAAATTGGGCAAATAATAATAATAACAGTGATAATAATAGTAGTGTTTATCATCCTTATTATAATTTACCATTAACAAAGTCATGAATGACACGTTCTAAAACTTTGATCCATTTTAAAAGAACCCATCAACATTTTTTTAATGCTTGAGAAACGTTTTGATTTCAATAAACTGTATTATTAAAAATTACAAATCTTGAGTTTTAACATTTAGTCTTTTTTAAGAACTCATAAGACATAAGTAAAGATGTGAAAAGGATTCTTAAATACATTTATAGGCACCATTCCAAATTTTAGCGCTAAAATGTATTTTGAAATGACCTTTTGTTTATCAGTGTTTTTTATCCCCTTGTTTTTATTAAAGCCTCAGGGCACATGTCCAGATTTAAAAAAAAAAAAAAACCTTTTGAGTCTACGTATGTTAATTTAATTTGCAATTATAGTAGTAATAATTACTAACATTTGACTAATAATTCTGGCTAATTTTAGACAACACTATTACTCTTGAAATATTTATCTAACCACTATTTAAAAAAAAAAAAAAAAAAAAAAAAAAAAAGACCGATACATTTTATCAGTTCCCAAGGCATACCTGGACTTGCCTCAAGGCACACCAGTGACCACCGTTTGAGTACCATTGGCATAGACTATAAATGCAATTTATTTTGCTTGTATTATATTATAGAGCACAAGGCACCACTTCATATTAAACATTTCTAAATTTTATTTATAAAATATCGAAGTGTGCATCAGAAGGGGGGCTGTAAAGTGGGGAAGGGTTCAGGAGAATCTAAAGGCCCATGACTGCTTGGGCCCCTAAAATTTTATAGTGTCAAAAAAAATCCATAATGATATTCAGGCATCTTTTGCATTGCTAAACTCCCATGTAATTAAATTCATACAATAAAGAGGCCCTTTCGAGCACTTATAAGAGGGTGTAATTTTCGTTTATGCTTTTTGATGTGTCTTCCCAGAAGCTTGAAGGTAAATTGTGTCCCTTAACAGAAGAAGTTGGCCATAATAATTATAAGCAGTCCATTCTTAATTTGATAGAAAGATGCTTTGTTTGAGAAACTGTTCGGAGCTGGTTTAGGATAGGGCCCCATATGATATTTTTGTAGGGCCCAAGATTTCCAGCAGTGCCCCTGTGTTTCATATGAATATAGAATTAAGCGCTGTGTTTGCTCCCCTCATCATTTAAGAGATTCGTCGATTTGAACCTACTCGTTCACGAACTTCCCATCCCTCGTTGTTTTGAAAACAGCGACGGAGAGCAGCTGAGCACTGCGGTATTATCCGAGCAGCCTGACATCACTCTCCTCCGGCTTCACCCGCTTCACTCTCGTTTTTCGCGACATCTTTTCCGCGCTCTTTATTTTCACCTATTTACTTACATTTAGCAGCGACTTTCATAGAAATATCCTCTCTAGATGACAGCCTCTCTCACCCGCTGGGAGGACAGCTGGTGCGGCTATAACGTCGAGGGGGGGTGATGCCCTTGACTTGGGGAGGAGGAGTTTGGAGGAGAAGGGGGACACCGTCATCTAATAATTTACCAAAAGCAGTGACATTGTAACTGTGTGATCTCCATTGGCAGGAGCTGTCAGGGATGCGGCGCATGCTCTGCAAGTTCATTTCATGGATGCCAGCGGCGGAGCAGCATCGTCCAGCTGAGGGAAGCCATCGAGTGGAAGTGTTGAGCATCTGCAGGGAGCCCCGGAGCTCTGCTGGCCGGGCTGGAGAGGCCTGAGCTGTGTCCACCTTCGGATTAGATGGTTGCTGCAGGCAAATGTGCACGACAAGATAAACAAAGTGGTCGAGGCTGTCCTGCCTGCACTGCAGATAAGCAGAGGCTGTGAGTCTACACTCTTCTTTGGCTGACATTGTTGCTTTTTTGGGCCTCTTTGTGTGCCAGACTGTATTTGTGGGAGTAGATGTGCTTATTAATAATGAATGTAATGGGCAGCAGACCCTAAACTGTCAATCCAGGCTTGGGACTGGGTGTTTTTTTTCTAACCCTTGAAATAGTGGCTTTGACCGGGAATGATGGCGGATCATGAGGAAGCAGAGTTGTCTGAGTCCCTTCAAAAGGAGGAAGGCTTCTCCAGTGAGGTGGAGGAGCCAAACTTCAAATCAAAAAGTTTGCCTGTTTTGAATGAAGCAGCACCTCAAGAGGAAACCTTGTTAGCTAGTTCTGTGCGGATGCCTATAACAGCAGAGGAAAGCGCAGAATTTATCCAGCTTCCACCCAAGACTGAGTCCTTTCAGGCGGAGTCCCCGACAAGGACAAACTACTCGCCTAAACCGGGGAAGTCTGCGCTAAACAGGCCGAGCTCGTACATGGAAAACACTGAGATCCGTAGGAGTAAAAGCTTGGCAAGAAGGAAGCCCCCTGGGTTTTTTGCTTCCAGACTGGCTCAGATACGTCTGCCCAGCAGGAAGTACCTGGGCCTTATCCTGCAGGACTCTCGCTGTTTCCTGTTCTGTATGTGCTACCTGACGTTCATACAGTCCCTCATGGTGTCTGGCTACCTCAGCAGCGTCATCACAACAATAGAGAAAAGATACAGCCTGAGGAGTTCAGAATCAGGTCTCCTCGTTAGCTGTTTTGACATCGGGAGCCTCCTAGTGGTCGTCTTCATCAGCTACTTTGGTGGGCGGGGTCAGAGGCCTCGCTGGCTAGCAGTTGGCGGCGTTTTTATCGCTGTCGGCGCAGCTCTTTTCTCCTTACCTCACTTCATATCCCCAGCCTACCAGATCCAGGAGGTCAACTCATCCTCTGGAAATGAGGGTTTGTGTATGAACAGCAACACTAGCAGCAGGGATCGTGTAGACATCACTTCCTGTCCCAGAGACCAAGAGGGTAACGAACACAACCTGTACGTGGCGCTGTTCGTTATCGCCCAGATTCTGGTGGGCATGGGATCCACGCCTATCTACACTCTGGGGCCCACCTACCTGGACGACAATGTGAAGAAGGAGAACGCCTCCCTGTATCTAGGTAAGAATTTTTGTGAGGATGTAATCACACATTTACGCTTTTGACCAATCAAAACATGAAGTAGCTGATGGCACCAGTCTGTGACCAGTAATAATTTTAGACAAGGCAGACAGTGGGTCCTGCAACCCAAACAGCAGGTGTTTGTGGACAGGTCTAGGTTTTCTTTGATCTTTTTATAACAATCACTGCTCATCATCCAGCATGAGCATCCACCTCAGAAGAACCAAACAGACCACAGTATGATGGGTGTATCATGGTGAATGGCATTAGCACTAGAGCTTATATAGAGCCACACTGATTGTTGGAGTTTCTTATTTGAGTTGTCCATCAGCATTTCGGATACATCCTCGCCCTTTCATACCCATTTACATGCCACCGACGCAACAGTTAGAGCACCTTGTCTTGCCCAAGGACACATCAATGTGTGACAGCTGGAGCTGGGCTGGAACCCACAACCTTCCTGTTATTGGCAGAGTGTGCTATCAAACTGTGACACCAATGTCCTAATTATTATCATAATAAAACAGCCAGTTAAGACAGGATTTTTTAATTCTCAGGTTCAATAAAGAAAATTCAGGCTAAACTTGAGCAGTGATCAAGCCACTTGTGGTTCAATGTAACTTAAGTTACCTGCCTAGCAAAAACCCAACACAAGCAATACATTTATTATTTATGGTACTGCTCATACAACAAAAAATTCTGCTGGCAAAAATAGTAACTAGAAAGCACTCGAAGAGCACAAATCTCCTCCAAGGTAGCTCATATTGCTGTTACATCTAAAAGTAATAGTTCCATGATAAAGTTACTACCATAATATGATTCATTGACCCTGAAAACCCACACCTAGCACTCAGAATCATGTTGATATCATTATTAGTTAGACACTTATTGAGTAAAAATGATTGTTCGCTAATGTCGGTTATCTGGATCACCACCAAAATCTAATCATTTTTAAATTGGGCCATTACCAACATCTCCTGAAAATTTCAACAAAATCTGTCCTGAAGTTTTTGCGTAATCTTGCGAACAAACAAACAAATAAACAAACATACGCTAGAAAAAACATGACCTCCTTTGGCAAAGGTAATAATGTTCATGATAGAGATGATAGTAAGATATCTTTATAGGATGCCTCTGTCATGTTTTCTTTTTCTCGTCAACTTTAGGTGTCTTATTGGGGTCATGAAGGGTTGTCCGGTTTTATAGGGGAAGAGTTTGCCACTTCAGCTGGTTACTTTGTTCCAAGGGATGAGGGAACACTTAAAAATAAGGGGTGAAAAATTGGACTGAGCCGAAAACTCATGTGCTGGTTCAGGGCTTGTTGAACCGAGAGCAGAGGTTACAGCAAAGCTTAAGTGCATAAGTATAATGTCTGTTTTATGATAGGCCCATCCATGATAGTCCACAGCCGTGGGTCCCGTGTGGCCGATTGTCACCTGGCCATTCACCCCAGTAATTTTAACAGATGTGGATGCAAACGGCAACAAGATGGGGAACTTTAAGGAGCCAATGTTTTTCTTTCCAAGTATATTTTTCTCTCCCTCTTCTCTTCCCTTCTTGATTAACCATCTCTTCTCTCCTTTTTGTCCCAGTAACTTGACTAAACACAGCAACTTCTCCTTGAAGTTCCAAAATTGACAATAAGTAATTTTTTTCACAAACGTCAGTTTAATCATACAGTAATTGAGACTGTTTTGAAGACACTGCTCTGTGAAGTTTGGGACAGTTCTGATGTACGACAAGGAGAAAGCCACTCGCGGTGTAAAACCACTAATCCAGCTGCAGTTTATGTTTGTTTCTCGGTCTGTGCGGAAAAGGAGGGAATAATTCACCAGCCATCAGTAGAAGTACTGTTTCTGATTAGATCTTTCTAAATTCCCAACTTGCATTAAAAATGTCTTTTGAGTAATTATGTGACTCCCTACATCAGAGGTGTCCAAACTACAGCCCAGATATATGAAATGGAAATGAAATATGACCCACATTTCAACACCTGACAGATAGAGTCAAATAGATGAAGGCAGAAAATTGCATGAATCATATTAATTTACAGCAAATAGCTTGAATAGCTTTGTAAATTAAGGTATGACTAACAAAAAGTATTGTGCTGTTTGCTCTTGTTTTATGTCTGAACCTTGAGATGAGCCACAAGTGCCCCCCCTCTCTGCTTACTGAGCGCTTGTTTTACTCTGACGAAGGGTGGATCCAATCGTATCATGCCAACTAGACTCCCATAAAATAGAATAATTCCCCAAAAGCCCTTTACAGTGATTGAGTATTTGCCTTGTAGTGGGCTGCTTTTTCTCAAAACTTAATCAATTTCAAAATATCTTAACACACACTAAGTTGGTTTTCCCAAGATGAATACAGTAAAGGTCAGATATTAAATTAGTGATCCTTGTACTACAATGCAGTCGATGAAAGAAGTTTGAACACCCCTGCACTGCGTAGTCAAAGTATGTGGGCAGCAGTATTTGTGAATTTAGGCAGTGATATGAGGTGATGCAGCTGCCTCACTGTGTTCAGCATCAGAGCTTTGTGCTGTGCCGTGAAGTTCGTCTGCACCAAACTGGGAAAACCATTTATTTAGGGCTGGCTTTTACCGCAGGACCATTGTCAGGATCAAACAGGAAACACAGAGTTGGAATCGCTCCATTGTGTGAAACGTCATTGTATGCAGCCCAGAGATCCACCAGTCAGCAGCTGTAGACAATGTCTGCCCGCACATACGGCCACCATTCGACAGCTGTGTGCATTCCAGCAGCTCGCCACTTTGAAGATGCAGGAGCAGCGAGCAGCCAATGCCACATTTGTCACAACACCAAAGTTTTTAAAATCACAAAGTGCTTTGCTCAAAGGCACACCAGCAGTGGATGGAAGCGGAGTCTCTGCAGTCCCCTTCTTATTGCCCTACATTTCAATCACTTGTTCCGGATAGTTCTGCGGCCAAATCAACTGTATGACCTTCAGTCTGCCCACCTCTCCCCTCCCTCGCCTTTCCCTTTCTCTTGCTTCCCCACGAGTTCTCGCCCCAGTGGATTCAAACAAGGTAAAGCCTAATTAAACCAACAAATGAGTGCACGGTTACGAAAGAGAGAAGGGGAGGCGGAGGGAGTAAGGGAAGGTCTTACGTGCATTCTTGTTGTCAGAGGGGAAAAAGTAAAAGTCCCTCAGAGGCTCGACTGCTGTCTGAGTTGTTTTTCCTGTGATTTGAAACAACTGAAGTTAAAAGAAGAGTAAGGCTGTGATCAGTCACCTTTGAGGAGTTGGCAGTGGGAAATTAAATTTGATATTTTCCAGGTTGTAAAAAAAAAAATAAATAAAGATATGCTCCTACTTGGCAGCAATTTAAAAAAAGTCACAACTCTACCATCCTCTTTGGCAGGAATCAAAAAGTGAGTGAGCTTGTCCGTCAAGACCCACTTGGCCGGTAAACTTTGGCATCCTGTTGCTTTTGTGGCTGCTGAATGGAACATTTGTTTACTGGACTAAATAGTCTACGGGTAGTAATGGCAGGATGGTGTCCCAAATACCTCTGGACTGCAGAAACATGCTGGCAGTTTGGTTTGGTGGCTGCTTGACTAACCAGCTAAAGTAACACTTGATGGTAAATTTGATAAATATGGTAAATATTCACATCATTCAATCACATTCACCTTGGATTACCCTTGGAGTTTACATGTTCTTCCATGAATTTGGCCTAAAATATCCAATTTTGAAGCACCTTTTCATAACATGGTGGTGTGCTTGCACAAGCTCACACCACATCTCTTTTTTCAGTATACTTCAATTACATCTGCTGTACTTTGCAAAATTAATCAGATACAAGTTGTTAAAAGGGGCTCAACAATGCCATCATTCTGCCATTAACCCTCAGGTCAGGGGACATGTTTGTTTTTGTGTATAGTGTTGATATTGATAGAAAATCAATTTGACAAGTTACTAAACAAAAATGTGTTTTTTCCTCCTTCCCTTTCTGTAAAACATTTAAAGAGTTGAGCAACAATAGTATTTAGACAACTTTAGATAGATCGATGGATAGGAGTGCTTTATTGATCCCAAACTGAGAAGCTTTGGAATATGAACCAAACCTGATCATTTTGATGACACACATCAGGCATTCATAGAATGAGCAAAACAGCAAAACCAGAGAAATAGATGGTTGGATGGATGAATAGAGGTTTCATGCCATGTAGGCAACCAAGGCCATCTTCATGGAGAAAGCAAATTAGACAGACATGTCGGGATCAAGAATAACCAACTTATAAAAGTATGTAAATTCTAGCCACTTTCAAAAACACCAAAATTACTTCTGCTTTGACTCTGTCAAAAAGGTCTTGTAGACCAACTAGTCTTTGAAACCTCTCTCTTAGGAGGATAAGATGTGCACAATCTAAAAGACTGTGTTTTATCGTCAAAGGACATTGACAACCAAAACATTCAGGAGGAGGCTCTCTTTTTAGTAAAAACGAGTGAGTCAGCCTCCAATGACCAATCTGACATCTAGTAAAGACCACTCAGTCCTTGTGGTTTGTCAGCCTTGCTGGTCTTAGACCATTCATCAAAGGTGAAATTTCATATAATTTTTATTTGGGCAGTCACCCCAATCAGCTTGCCATTCGGCAAAAACATATTTGTGAATGATAGACCAAAGATCAGAGTGACGAATAGGACATGATGTTACTTCTTGTCCCAGAGCTCTTTTCACTTCTGAGTCTGCTTTCTCATTTCCAGAAATGCCTGCATGTTCATAGCCAAAACAAGCTCAGTAGCTTCTGCAGCACGTGTGCGACAACGTAATTCAAAATTGTTTCTGTTGTCAGGGTTCATGCAAAGGTTTGAGGGAGAGAGGCGTACTGAAACGCAAGGCCGGGGTTTTCAGATTCAGCCACTCTGGGACCCGTTTTCAAAAATGTGCGTTTTTGGACACTTGAAATGAAATGCCAATACAATTAAAAACTTTTGTGGATACGCCTGAATGTGTCTCTGAGTGGCTGACCCTGTAATTTATATATGCAAACCTAACAGTGACAACCAAAAAGCTGAGAGTCTTCGGCCCCTTTTGAGATCTCATAAGATCCTTCATAGGGGGCCTGGTCAACAGGTTGGGGACCAGGAAATTAGACAACCAAATACTTATTGTGCTGGACAAGAGATTGGCCTTCATTTTGAAACTTCTACAGATTTTAATGTAGAAATCATCTTACACCATCTCCCAAAGGTGATTCATGAAACATGCGCATTTGTCCAATCCCAGTGAGCAAACAACCATGTGTTAATAAGTGTTGGGGCTTAAAACAATAATTTAAGTAACAGCCCTAAATATTCAAGGTTAAACCCAGAATTTCCGCCATGGAGGGGAAAAATGAGGTAAAAAATGAGGAAACGTCTCTGAACTGGAGGCTGAAACATCAGAGGATAGGAAGAACAAAATCAAATGTAATTGGGAAGTGTAAAAAAGTGATTTTAATGAGTCAGAAATTGTTGTTACGTGATTGCTCCAAGCTTACAATCTCAGATAAACATCCTGGCCCTGGTTTGAGTTTCCCTAAAATGATTTCCATTTATTTTCAAAAAGGTTTTTTTTCATTGTAAAACCTTAAGCATTAGCAGCACCAGCCCCTCTGAACTTCACTTGCATAACAATAGAGGATAAAGGCTCACATTTAGTCCCTGTTTCTTATGCCAGTTTCCTGAAAATAGGTTACATTTGGATTGAAACAGGACTGCAGCACAGCATTTGTGGAATTGGGTTAAGTAGTTGATTAACCTGCTCCAAAAGGGAAGTATTAAAAAGTTTAGAATATATTGAGTTTTCTCTTTGTTCACATGGCGAGGTTTTTTTCCTTTCTAAATGCCACGCGCAGTAATTTAAAGTGTTTACGGCCCTGACTTTTGTCCTGACTATTTGTGTGTTTAATATTGACCATTAAGTGTGCATAAAAGCTTACTGTACTGTAGGCCTCTTATACTGCTTAGCCTACTTCAGTTATAATGCTGGATGGGGAACATGAGATGAACAGAGACAGCTGATGTCTTCAGCTGGACTGTGGATTTAGCAGGGATACCATCCAGATAGGCCTCTGCTGTTTAACCAGCCCCTTTTTCCCTGCGGACACTTTTTAACCACAGATTGATCAGGCACTTACAAAAGCAGGGTGGGATCTCCTGGCACATGCCCCACGTTAGACCCAAACAGAAATCAATCAGTACCATTTGTCTGTTAATCCTTTGTTAGATCAGAGGTGTTTACTGGTTCCCCTTGGCTGTTAGCGGAGATAAAAGACCAACTGGGAGGGAGATTTCAACTTCCTGTGAATCTAAAAGATGGCTGTGCCCTCTGGGATCAGGGCCAGACGAGCAGCAACACAATGCAACATATTCTGTTTGGGCTGGGCCCCACCCTGAATAATAAAGACGAGGGACGTCACAGGGCAGGCAGGACAAAGATGGGGTTTATTCATGTTAATTTGTTATTAGAGAGGGAATCCGATAGAAGAAAAGCACTCATTCACAGGACGTGAGCTTTGACACTACGCTATCAGAGATGGGCATTTACAGTGACTTCAGAGCTTGTGTACTTGGCTGATCTTATGAATAAGTTAGGAATGATAATTCATAAAAATATTTATCTCCATCTCTGCTTATTGATCCAGTTTTTATTTATTTTCTCTCTGATTCCTGTGGATTATCTATGTGGGAAGGAACAGACCCAAACAGGTTTTCTGTGTAAACAGCACAACTTCGACTATGAGTCTGAACAACATAGATAAGTGCTGTTAGATTCAGTCTTTCTCCTGTGTAAAATCAACACTTACAATGCAGGAAGATGATCACTTCTGCTTTTTGTCACTTCTGATATTTAAAGGTCTGAACTTGGGACATTATGTAAAATGTAAATAAGACAAAATCAGATTTGCAAATCCTTTTCGAGCTAAATTTAATTGAGTAGACTAAAAAAAGAATATATCTAACTGATAAACTTTGTTTTGCAAATATTGACTTATTTTAAATTTGATGCATGCAACATGTTCCATAAATGCTGGGACAGGGGAATGTTTACCACTGTGTTACATCCCTTTTCCTTTTAACAACATCTAGTAATCATTTGTGAACTGAGGCACTAATTGTTGAAGCTTTGTAGGTGGAATTCTCTCCCATTCTTGCTTGATGTATGAATTAAGTTGCTAAACAGTTTGGAGTCTCCGTTGTCGCATTTCGCACTTCAGAATGTGCCACACGTTTTCAATTAGAGACAGGTCTGGACTGTAGGCAGGTCAGTCTGGCACCTGCACTCTTGTACGACGAAGCCACGCTGTTGTAACACAGCAGAATGTATTTTGGCATTGTCTTGCTTACATAAGCTGGGAACACCCTGAAAAGACATCACTTGTATTACAGCATATGTTGCTCCAAAACCTGTATGTACCTTTCAGAAGGGCAGGTTACCCATGCCATGGGCACTAACTACCCCCTATACCATCAGCAAACTTTTCCACTTTGTATCAGTCCATCTCAGATGTGGTGTTTCTGGGTGTTGTTGATATTTGTCTTTTACTTTGCAGTTTTTGAATGAAGTGTTGCCCAAAAGAGCGAAGGTCACGGGCCTTCATTGTTGGTTTTTGGGCTTGCCACCTACGTGCATAGATTACTCTGGATGCTCTGAATGTTTTGATGATATTATGGACTGTGGGTGATGAAATCCCTAAATTTCTTGACTATTTGCTCATGCACTTGTTCATGATGTAGTGAACCTCGCCCCATCCTTGCTTTTAAACGACAGAGCCTTTCTGGGATGTTCCTTATGTACCCAATCGTGACACTCACCTGTTTCTATCTAACCCATTCACCAAAGTTACATTTATTTTTAGTATTCCTCAACTTTCCCAGTATTAAGCTTTCCCTTTCTCAGCTTTTTAATGCTTTTTAGTGTGTTTTGAATGTCTCTTGTGGATGATAGAGTACTTAAGTGTTCAAGACAACAAAGTCTCCCTCTGCTCTTGTTAAAAGGGCCATTAGCTGCCAAAAATGGACAATTCCCCATTGGCTTGTGATAGCAAACCATGCAGAGTCATTTCAAATGATGCTGAACTGGACTGAAGTGACCTATCACTCCAGAGTGGACAGATCAACCAATCAGAACAGACTGAGCTCCTCTGGGGAAGGGGCTTAAAGTTACAGAAGCTCCAACAATGCATCTCATACAGAGTGAGGATATCAGTGCATCAGGGGTATTTAGTATATGAAAACTGGTAGATTTTTTGATACAAGTGATCTTAAAGGGACAATGTGTAGCGTTTTAAGTCATTTATGAGCCAAAAACAATGTCTACATTCATAATCTGCCAACAATCTGACTTGTCCTCCTGAGCGAAGAATTTCTTATCCATATTTACATAGACTGGGTAAGTCCTATAGAGGCTGCCATGTCCTTCTGGTCTATAAAAACTATGAACAGCTGAGAGGGACATAAAGCACTACGTAGTACTACTGGCTAAGGCTAAACGTGTTTTCGCTCAGAGCCAGCGTGACTGAAACAAAGAAGGAGTACAGCGAGACGTGCTTGTTACTGCCCCGGCAAATTTGAAAGCCAAACACTAATGATTCAGTGCAGTTTGCAGTTTGTTTTCTGCACCAGAAAGAAAACTCGAAGTGTTGGACTTCTTGTGCTTCTTGGCACATACTGGCTATTGTAGAGTTCAGCGGTTGCAACACACATTTGAAAAAACAAGGCGCTAGAGAGCACTGTTCGTTTAAATGCAAAATACAGTTTCACCACCAAATGGGAGAACAAACTACACACTGGCCACGGTTACATGATGTTTTCTAATTCAGAATTAAGTATTCAGACTTAAATAATTCTGAATTAAAGTATTCTCCTTCATGTTCTGAATTGAGGTTTACATGGAAAACACGGTGATTCGCCTTTATTCAGTTCCGCTTAAGGTCTGGGGGTTGGGAATGGTTCTGACTGGACAGGGGGTGGACGTAACGTAGTGACATATTTATGTCTACCAGAAGAAAACAAACTCCAGTTCAGTGTCTCCAGCATCTCTGTCAGGGAAACCTCGTCCAACTTGGACACTACAACTTTAAAAAGGTCCACATTTTTATGCTCACATCCATCCACTCTTTTCATTATTTCCAAATCTGCTAAGGCTCTAATTAAATAAATTGTCTCGACCCAAGTCCGGCACTTTCTTCGGGTGGCCTTCCTGTTCCCATCAGCGTCATCGCGACAGGACAAGGGAACGAGCATGCGCAAAATGACTGGAATTAATTTAAAGCGGTATGAACATATATATGATCAAGGGATTATTTCATTCTGATTTAATCAGAATAAATCAACCACCTACTTCGGAATTAAGATTTTTTTTTGGAATTATCATTTTCATTCGGAATTATGTGTTTACATGGTCATTTTTAACCTGTTTAAAGAGGATTTAAGTTTTATTCAGCATTAAAGGGGAATTAAAGCTCTCATATAAACATAGTAAGTGTGGCTTTAAAGTGTACTCAAAGTCATAGAATATATATGAAAAATTAAGGCAAAATAAGCCCTCTTCAATGTTTGTGCCTTATCAACACATATTTCCCATTTAGCTTCTGTTTATTTTTATTCCTGCATAAAATTGCACAGTCATTGCATGTTGTACTGTCAGAGTCAATTTTATAAAGTCAAGCCTCACTGGACTGAGTCTGTCCCTCATCTGACATGATTACTTCCTCTACTTTCTTGTTGCCTTCCACTGACTGCCACCAGCAAAAGCATGACGTTGTTTCCCAAGCAACACAGAAATAAGTGAAGTCACTGATAAGAAAATCGATAAGCATGCTGCTGGTTTTTTCTCCAGCTCGACAAACGTCACCACAGAGGCCGTCTTCTTCCACAAAACTTCACATAAGCACATCTCCAGTCACTAGTTTTTTTTTATTTACAGGTTAATCTCTGCTCTAGTTTCATCACAACCATTTGTGCTAAATGTGTTAGCGCTATTGTGATGTGAAACTGCACGTGGTCCATCTCTGCTGGTTCCCTGTTTGCCTTAAAGGTCCCATGTCTTTCATAACTTTTCTTTCTTTTTTTGTTGTTGGGGGCAGAAGAATATCAAACCTTTTACCAAGCTCTCAGTTCAGGGAGAAATATGCTATGCCTCATAACAGAAAATGCCCCTTGAAACACAGTTTTTTACTCCCTGGGGTTTGTTATGTCATAGCTGTACAGCCTCCACCTTCAGTTGTGTTTATAGACAGACACCATGACTGTTTTGAGTCTGCTCTGCAGCCTTTACCCCTCCTCCTCTGCCACCAGACATTGAC
Source organism: Cetoscarus ocellatus (assembly GCA_037902135.1). Classification (NCBI taxonomy): domain Eukaryota; kingdom Metazoa; phylum Chordata; class Actinopteri; order Labriformes; family Labridae; genus Cetoscarus; species Cetoscarus ocellatus. The sequence continues at coordinate 372,019 of JBAMNC010000335.1, forward strand.
CTGACCCCTCAGATCAGAGCGTTTCCAAAGCAGTGGGATAAAGAGCTGCATCTTATCCCCTACACAGATAAAATTTTCATTTTTATTCAGTTTAAATCAAATCATTTCTTAATAGACACCAAAGACGTGATGTAAATGATCAAACATGGCAGAACATGGGACCTGTAAGTTTATGAAGTCAAGCATTGAAATTGTATTTCTATGATCAGCCCTTAATTGTCATATATCTGTAAATTAACTCCCAGACATCACTTTTTCCTTTTCTGTGTGTGTAACACACTTGTTCTTGTAGCTGCAGTCCAGCTGACTGAGCAGATCAGGTCAGAGCTATGGATAGAGATATTAAACTTTCATCCATCCTTCCTTCCATTCACTGTCTATACAGCCTGTGCCTTACATGGTCGAGTCTGAGCCTATCCCAGCTGACTTTGAGCAAGGGGCAGGGCACATCCTGGACTGGTCGCCAGCCATTCAAAGGGCCACATAGAGGCAGACGACCATTCACAAACTCACACACATAGGCGCAATTTTACAGTCATCAGTTAACCTAATCAGCAGGTTGTTGGTCTGTGGGAGGAAGGCAGGGTGCCTGGAGAAAAAACATGCATGCATGGGGAGAACGTTCAAACTCCACACAGAAAGGCCCTGGTCGACATCGGGTTTGAACCAGCAACCTTTCTCCTTTGAGGTACGCACACCACCTGCTCGTGCCGCAAGCCACTCTTTTACTTTCATAATGTTAATAATATTCTTTCTGTCCTCATTCTTAACCAAGTAGGCCTGAAGTTAGACAGATAAGCTCAGAAGTTTGGGTAGGTGTGTATTTTTTGAGAAATTATATTATAGTTTCCAGAAAGTTGGAATCGATTTTTAAAGTTAACAACAAAGATGGCTAATCCTACATTTTACATAATTTTAATTGAGCACTTATATCACCTGAAATATTTCCTGAAGTTAAAAATAGCAAAGACTTTTTTATGCCATTTAATTATGATGATTATTTGCTGTCTGTTCTGGTCCTGAAACTCCCCTTGTACCTTGTGATTCCACCCCTCACCCCGTGACGATGGGCCAGACAAGACGTTTCGAGGTTAAGAAAAGACCTGCAGTCACCTCAGTGCACCAAATGTATGGCAAAGGGAAACCCTGGTTTGTTATTCAGGAAAAACGCCTCATGAAATGCAGTTTTTATTGAATACAGTCCTGATTTTAATCTAAAAAGAAATGTTAGGAGGATGGAGATGCCAGTGGATGACTCTTTTTGTTTTTGCAAACTTTGACTCAACTCATTAGCTCCTGTTTTCTTTTTTTTTTCTGGTTGAGAGCCCCCTGGCGAAAGATTTTCCCGTACTGTAGATTTAAAATGGGGGACTTTTGTAGCCTAAAACACCAAGTGCACAGTGCATTAATGATAAACAGCTTAATCGAACACAGCAGATGTAAGTGTATTTTTTTGTTTTATATCAGTCCAAATGACAAATAAACATTTTTAATGCATGCTTTTTTTGAGCATCATTTGCTGTAAATGGCTGCTATTTCTGTCCCATTTGAAACAACAAGTCAGCGTGTGTCTGTGTGTGATACTGCTTTTAGATGGTGCTATTGATAAAGCACAACATCAAAATTATGTAACACTGGACTATTGCATCCACTTTGCAATAGTTCAATGCAGTTTAGTGCAGTTTTTAAAACACTCACAGCAATAGTGCATTTAAATTCTGTACAGAAGGGGTCATTATGCCATTTTATTTCTATACGCAGCTATAGGGGGTAATCCTGTGACGCCACAGTGCATGTGAGTCACGACAGTTACATCCATTGAGGGGTATTAAGTGCTGATGTCAGGAATCAGTGTAGAGTGAGCATCTAAAGGCACGAATACCAGCTTGTGTTTTCAGTCGGGGTTTGTGATAATGTTCAATAAAGGCAGTATAGAGGCTCAGCTGATGTAATACGTCAATAAAACATTTTGAGCTCTAACATTTCTTTAATTATCCCACAGAATGAAGCTTTGCTATTATAGAAGTTGATACTGTGTGAATCTCATCAAAAACCTTCACTGATGAATATAACTTCAGATCCACTTCAGTCTCCCTTCTCTTGTTTAAACCTGTTTAATTTTGTTTGGACATGAAATCATGAGCAAAAATCAATGATGGTGACAAAGCATTTTATAAAAGTAAATTGTGTGCTTGGGCAAAATAGTATTTGGAAGATAAGAAAATTGTGAAATTCATATGTCAGTCTTAAATCTGACAGATTTAATCTAGTCATAAAATTGACTTGATCTCTACTTGGCCAAATACCTCAAGTTATTTTCACATAATTATTTCTGCCAAGAAGATTATGTGTTTGCCAGCCTTTTTGTGTTTGTCTGTCCGTTCAGCCGTCTGTGACCAAAATAACTCGTGGTAGACTCTGATAATTTTTTGGTCATGGCACAAGGAGAGGTGATTAGATTTAGGAGCGATCTGAAGAGTGATGCAGATCCAGGTATTTTGAGACCTCTTTCTATGCTAATAACTTGGATGAGAATGTCAGAAACGCCTTGGCAGAGGTTTGCGCTCTCTGAGTGCCTCTGGTGTTCATTTAGTGAGTTACCAGACCGTTTTAACTGTTCCTGTCTATAGGAAGATCACAGTGATACTTAAGTTTTAGAGTTGCACAGTGTTCTGTTTAGAGTTATCTCAATTTGAATTTTGATACAATGTTAGCCAACATCAATGTTATCTCTACGTTTTCCTACCGAGGATGGAACAGCGCTCGATAAAATATTGAACTGCTCGATGCAGCATAGTTCAGTGATATTTTTGGTTCTACATTTCGCTAATGTTAATGCATTATATTCTTCTGTCATGGCTCTGCTTTCTGCATGTCTTTCAGTCAATGTTTATGTTTATTAGTTTAAATGGGTCCCCATTAGTTGCTACCAACTAGTCTTGGGATCCATAAGAGGACAGTAAAAAGACAGCAGATCGTTTAACCATCATACGGTCTTACTTACCCACAACCCAAACAACAATCAGTGCTTTACTGCATGTCCCATTACTGTTGGCATTGACAGGGTGATAGTTAATCAGTTTACTTAAAGAGCTGGCATACAGTAACATTATGCTGTGTTTGATTTTACCTCAGAAAAATGAATGAATAAAATGTCATCTCAATATGTTCAGATGTAACTTTAGGAAAAAGAAAATTTAAAATCAGAGACTTTTATGATTATTTTAATCGAAATCAAACCAAACCAAAAAGTAAGAGCTTTTTCTTTTCGTCTGCATCATCGCTCAGTTTATAAGTACTAGTATGTGGTATCATTGACTTATCAATGTGCTGAAAATTTTATCAACCCATTTAGATTAAGATTTCTTTCTATTTGGAAAAGAAACGTATAGAGAAAAACAGAAACAAACAAAACATCACACGTGACAAAATTTCTTGGCATTTGATGAATTGGTTTACATCAATCAATCAATCAACCTTTATTTATACTTGCGAAATCATTGAGGGTCATCCTTTTTACAATGATGTCGAGTACATATAAAAAGGAGTTGAAGGGTGTAAATATATTTTATTCCATATTTTCCAGCTTCATCATGGATATAAGATATATAATACTTAATGAATGTTAAACTTATAGTTAAACTTATCCCAATCATGGAGTTTCCAGTTGTCTTTGCCTTGCAAAAGTAAATGTACAACTGATATGTTCAAAGTCATAACACATGTTTTAAGTACTAATATGCATAATTGTTTTCTTTAAAATACATTAACTCATTTCTGAATATTTTTATTAGTAAAAAATCATCATGACCAAATATATCTAAATTTAAACTTAGATAGAGGATAACATTTGATGCACACTGTACTAGTGAAGGAATGGAAAAATGTTTTCTGTACAGTTTTAATTACACAAGTTTCTTACAATCTTACATCTACATACCACAAGGCAAATACCAGACAGCCCTGAGCATTGGTATATTTTTGATCCTGTCAGTGCTTATCTGGCTTTAGTCTGTCTTTCAGGCTTTAGACCAAGATTATAGTATTAACTCACATTTCTGTGCTTACATAGGTGCTGCCCCAAGTTATTGTCTTCTAAACAAACATTCTGGTCCATTTTTTGTCCTGCTTTGCGTTAGCCTACATATGAGATCATGCCCAAAGGCGTGGCAGACATCCATTAGAATAATTCAGCACAATATTGCATTGTAGCCCCAATAAGAGACGCTCTGTTTGGCTTCAATGCAAGGCAGCAGGCCACGCTGCAGCCACTTGAAATTTTAATGTGCCAGCTCAGAGATGCAATATGCTCCTCGTTGGGTTTGACAGCGCCAGCGCATGTTTGCCGTGCTTTGTCAAACCTTTTACTACCTCAGACCTTGACTCTCTGTAGAACCATGAGCTGACAAAGCTTTTATTATGCAAATCCGTGATACTGCCGTTAATGAAGGTTGAAGTGATGACAGGTATGACAGGATTAGGTTACACAGAAGACTCATGCATGTCAACATGTTACACTGTTCAGAAAAGGCTTAAAAAGATCAGCTCTCCTGTCAGGATCATAAACAGACTTTAGGCACCTCAGTGTTGAAAGCAAGTAGAGATGTGACTTTAGAACTGATTCCAATTGATAATCAGCTGCAACTTTACTTCTCAAAAAAGTCTGGCAACGTTATTTTGGTTTATTATTTTTCCTCTTTAATAATAACAATTGGTGTTGTGTTTTCTATCACTGGAAAACCTAATTAGTCCCTTTTACCTTCCCTGAAACTGGAAGCTGGTGTTCTGGTACACAGTTTGGCAGAATTATTTGGTGACAGCTCTGGTGTTATTTCCAAACTTAGGACCAGGTTCTGTGAGACTGTTGAAGTCAAAGACAGACTGAAGTCGGCATCCAAGGAAGACAACACCCAGAAAAAGACTGGTATCTCACTCTTGCTTCACTGAGGAAACGTAGGCTTTCTTTCAGGGGAAGAGGGGATTTTGGCGTGTTTTTCTTTGGCACTAGCCACATGTTTACCTGTGTTGTTATTCCACAAATGCACAACTCTTACAAGTTGTACTTTGTTGTAAAGGGAGCTAACCAGGCTCTCCAACAACATCAAGTACAGTCGATATTACTAAAGAGAAGAAATGATCGACTGAAATAGCATTTCCAAACTTTTTTTGAGGAGTGTAGTTTGAAGAATCATTTTTTTTTGCCTTTTAAACCTTTGAACAACATGCCTTGAAAAACAGCTTCATAATCATGATAAAAGCAGTCAGCAAAAACATCAACAAACTCATGATGGACAGGAAATAGAAGTGAGTAATTGCAACATACATCGTCTGCGGCTGTTTAATTTTTAGAAAGGGCAGAAACAACAGCACCACCCAGAAATATTTGACATTTGGGCAGTAGTAGCTTAGTTAGTAAGGAGATAAAGAAGTGGCAAGGTCTCCCATCCAAGGATTGATCATGTCTGGAAGTTAAAAGTTGGCCTGGTAGTTAGAGTGATGTTCCACTTCCCAAGTACAGCAGAGGTGCCCTTGAGCAAGGCACTGTATCCCCAACTGCTCGGGATGCATCTTAGGGTTCCACCATGTCCTGAACATGAGCATTGGTGTCACGTTGCATCCTGCAGTATAATTTTAGTATTAGGTCCTACCATTGTTTCACCAGCAGTTCAAGATCATTGAGGGCCGCCAGTCGGCAGGTCACAATGACAAAAATAAGCAGCTGAAGTCAGTATTCATACAACACTTACAATGTTCACACATGTTTGAGTTTTTACAAACCACCAAATAGACTTCCCCCGCGAAAGAGGTTATATTTATTCTGTTTTGTCAAGTCTCCCTTTTCCACTTTCACACTGGTCGAACAGGACCAGCGCCTCAGTGAATTACCCGAACTATTCATTGTTGCATTCAGACATCAGCTCACTCTGACTTAACGTGGATAAAATTCTAGGGGGACACGAAGATTTTACCTGTGTAAGTCAGAGTGAAAAACACATAAACAGTGTGTAAACAGTGTGCTAAGTTTGAAAACTAGGTTTTATGAACATTAGTGATTATGAACATATTCTAAAAGTAGTCCCAAAAATCTAACTCAAACTCCGAGCATACATGCTGCCAGAACTCATGCCCGAACAATATTCAGAAATCGAGTATAGGGTGACAGCATATCTAGCAGTCATTGAAAAAAATATATGAACCTGAATTAAGGCTCTAACATCATGGTTCCCCATTGAAACACTTTTTTTCTTTCAATATACCATTAATGTTGGATAAATTGCTAAGATCCAACGTTAATGATAAACCTGAGAATGACAACTAAGCTACAGAATTGGGACATTCATTTGCCTTCACACATGTAGCCCACCTTGAAAATCTTTTTGTTATGTGCATGTGTGAAAACTGTAGATAGAGGGATGTTAGCTTCTAAAACTTTATCCAGCTAACTGAAACTGATCAAGTGTTTAGGAGCTGGATATCAGGAACAAGACTAGAAATACAAGTTACTGAAGAGTGTGTCTTTAGTCCAGGCATGTGAAGTTGGGAGTTTTTTTCTTCTTAACCTACAGACCCCAGCATAAATGAGTACACCCCCTAGTAAAAGTAATGTATTAATCAATATCTAAATGAACAAAAGAACAGTTCCCGAAGTTTTGACGAGGCTGGGTTGAACGTAACATTTTTTTTACCATTAGATGAAAATAAGGGTAATATGATAACTCAAATTTAGCTTCCACCCCTTTGATTGGGGTGTACTCGTTTTTGCATCCTGATCTTAAATTGAGAAAAATACTTTTTTGTGTGCAACTTAAAAGATCTTGTTTGTAATCAATGGTCCACATTTGGGGGAGTATTTTGTGGTATAGTATGCCATCGAAAATGTTGATTTTGAAAGGAAACCAAAGTTTCTTTGACAAATCTGAAGGGGTGTACTCATTAGTGCTGAGCTCTGTATATCAGGTACACATCGTTTTAGGATATCCCATCCTCTGCTGATAAGATTCAACCAGCTCTCTCTTTGAATCTGTTCCTTGTGAGTCCCCTCCTTTGTGCAACTGTAATTAAAAAATCTCCAGGAAATCCCTTTTATCTGTCATTTGTTTTACTGCATCTGATGTTTTATTTTAGCCTTGGCAGATGTATCACCATGAGCAGCACAAACTAAAGACAAGAAAAGTAGAAAGAGTGCACACATTTCATGGAGGCTGATGTTGGTGCGGGTAGCCCGTTGGGAAGTTGTAGCGAGACAGTGCTGGGTCAGCAGGTTGTCATGACAACGCTGCCATGCCCCTAACATTTCATTGTGTCTCCCCTCTCTCTCCATCCCACCGCGGTTTGGCCTGGCCTGGCCTCAGCTGTGTCTGTCTGTCTGTCTGTCTCTCCACATGACACGGCCTCCTCTCTCAGCACTTATTCTGCTGTCATGTGGACCGGATGAAAAGATGCAGCTGCAGATTTGTTGTATTTAAGAGTCGACGGCACAAAAAACCTCATCCATCAACTGGCAAAGATGTAATGAAACCTCACATAAAACTTGGCAACTCCAGTCCTGATTTATGTGTCTAATTTATATGAAATGGATTGAAAGTGTACACGCTTTTGCTTGTCGATTGGAGTTCACATTTTCCTAAAGCTCTTAAAACCCTTTGAAAAAAACAAAGTAATTTCAAAATTACACTTTGCATTTAATGGCTCTTACACAGCTTTTCCTCTGATTTAGAGATGTGATCAATTTTCTTTTATGGCCTTGATGTTGCTGCTGTTGCTGGCCCAGCACGTTCAGACTCGTGTAATCAGGGCTGTAGGGAGCTAAATGACTGCAGATGCCATTTCTGTGAGGGATGCAGAAATGCTGACACATTTTTTTTACTTATCCTTTCTAAGTTAGCCTGGCACACCCAATGAACTGTTTCACATATCCATGGGTCACATTTCTCAAGTCCATTAAGGCAGTATTCCTATAGACCAGTGATAAGGGTACTAGGGCTACATTTATAATTTATTTCCAACTTGGAAATACTAAGATAAGCCTGTCAATAAAATGGTAAGTGTGCGCTACTACTAGTTACTGTGTTTTACAGACACTTCTCGAGTGTTTGGTGCCCAGGCGTTGCTGTAAATGGGCTGGCTTCATTGAGTTATTTGCCAGGACTTCACCACAAAAGAAGCACTGAGGCTACGGTGGGTCTGCAGACGTAGAGGTGAATCCATATAATCCAGGTTGATTATGTTCTACTTTTTAAGAATCAACACGTATGAGGGAGGGGGTGCTCATGGTATGACAGAAAGACTCAGGGGGTACACAAGACAAAAAGGTTGGGAAACACTGCTACACACCAATGGTCACCAGCCTTTTTCAACTGAAGATCCCATATGATGCTAAAAGATAAAGTTAGATCCACCTGCCCAAATTCACAGAGAATAAAAAAGTTAATTTTGAATTGTCTTCACTTAATTGTACCCACATTTAAGCCACTAGATCAAATCTTCAATCCATCAATGTGATAGTAAAAAGGATAAGAATACAGAATATGATTTCACATTTGACTTTCAACATATCTAGCCCGATACAATCAAAGCCCATGACTAAGTAAGCATGAAATACTTTCTAATCTGTCGGAATATTTTGCCAATACTGAAAACCAATGAGGTGAAGGGAAGTCAGTTAGACCCACTTATTCTGGTAAAGCAGCTGGTTCTGCCAGATCCTTGTATGACACAGATAAGTAAAAAGGCCCATTCTGTGTGTTAGCTAAAGGCCAAACCATCTAGTCCTGTGGATCTACTGGAAATGTCTGAAAGATTTACAAGTAGATGGAGGTCTTGAGGCTGGTGACTCCTGTTTCAATAAAATAGAAACGATTCAGCAAATGTTCTGTTTCCAACATTCATCTCTGTAAAATTAGAGGCTTGCATTTACTTCATTTTTACTTTGTTTGCACAACTAATTCAGGCTTGCAGCTACTGCCTCATTCTCCAAAATGGACCCTGAAACATCTGCTCATTTTCTGCCTGGAAACAAATTTGTCAGCTTTGGAGCTTTGGAAGATGGATCCGCCTAATGACAGACATGAAATGTGGCAACTCCAGCTGCTTAGCAATGTATTTATGAGTCTAATCACGATGGGAAAAATACTGTAGTCAGCAGATACAAGCCTGTTATTCATCATGATGATTCAATAGATATGCAATGGCTCAGCCCTGGCTTATTGAATCAAAAATGCACAAGTGGTGTATTGCAATAATAACTTGTGTAAGCTGTGACCAACAGGATGTCTTAAGGTGATTTCACATCACCAAGAGCCTCTGATAGGGGAGAGAAAGTAATTTCTAGAAGAAGCACTGTCTAAATGCCAAAGTTTTGTGCTTTTATGGCTTTGCTTACCGGTCAATTTAGCAAAAATAACATGATGTTCCACAGAGAAGTCGTGGCAAACATGGATTTAGAATCTCTGTTTTAGGGCTTCAGTGGTAGGGCTTTCACCTTGTACTCGATAATCACATTTCCATTCAAGCATGGATGTAAGAATCTGTGCTCGAGCTGTAAATAAACATTCAAATTGAAAGCATACAGCTCTGCAGCCAGGAAGGCACCTGGGGCAGTGAACTGCCAGATCCAACTGAGGGCGTTCCCAGCTCAACCAGACTGTCCATACACGCTCACTGCTCTCTTGACCCCAGTGGAAAATGAATGAAGTACACCTCGAGAAAATGGAGGCTGTGTGCATGCAAAGCAGCTGGTTTACTCTTCCTCCATGACAAATCTGCATGTCCATTTGTTGTCTTACAACCCTAGAGCAGCCATAGAGGAGTGCTCAGCCTGGTGTGACTGCGTCCTCCTTGGCTTTGATTTTTGGGAGAGTGATAGCCCCTAGCCCCTAGTGGTCTGCCCATGCTCTGAGGTTGTTATCCTTAACACAGGCGGCCTGGGTTCAAGTCTGGGCCTGTCTCTCTTTTTCCCATTTAATTCCTTTAGTCAAACACTTGATGTCAGGACTATCCCCCCTCCCTCCTACTTTAATAAAAGGCCACAAAACCACAAAGATGAATCTTAGAATCTTAAAAAACAAAAACAGAACAAACAAACAAAACCTTTATTGACCAAATTTGAAATATAATTTATGATTTTGAAACTTGTTTCGATATATCTGGTTATGCTCAAAAGAAATACAGACTAGAGTGGAACAAATATAGAAACATATGACACCACTCAGAGTTTGTTTAGCAGGGAGATACATTTGAGTCAAACAGAAATATGAAAACAGCCATTTTAAGGCAAATAAATGACTGTCATTCAATGCTGCCATTACTCTGAGGATATTGACCACGAACAAAGTTAAATTGTGATCCTCAGAACTCTTTTGGACCCTCATTTGGCTTGGGTCTAAATAATTTGTGACTTGATGGCCTCAAGCCAGGTAAATTAATCAGCTTAAAGGGAAAAACTCTTAATCGTATTGTTTTGATAGATAGCTGTCTTTAAATTTGTGTGCATAAATGGATTAAAAACAGAAAAGAAAGGTGTCTAAAAGCTACCTGCTAACCACAGAGGCCAGTAAAACATGACTCACAGTTCAAACGGTTTAGACCAGATTTGACCAGATCAGACTGCTTGGCTGAATCCACCTGTTTTATAACAGACAACCTGCTGTTTTATAAAAAAAAAAAAAAAGACTCAGCTGTGTGAGACTGAAGCACCATGCAGGACAGATCTGCTGCAAACAGAACATTACACCCTGATCTTCCGGAGTGGTTATGAAATTTTGTCTCCCATGGGCTTGATGTTTTTATTGATCTACATGACATGTATGGCAAGCACAGAAATAAAAGACATTAATGGCATTGAACATTGTGTTAGGAACACATCAGTGATCATGATATGGCATCCACAGTTAAATATATGAGGGCTGATTAATAAGTTGTGAGCCTCATATTTAACACAATCCCCTTCAGTATCTGTACACTTTTGCCAGTGATGTTTAAGGACCTCAGCACCACTTTTAAAGAAGTCCTTTTCTTGACAGTTCAGAAAGTCCTCCACTGCATGTGTGACGTCATCATCTGACCGAATGTAGGTACCGGAAATGGCCTTTTTCAATTTTGGAAATAGATGAAAGTCTGATGGAGCGTGATCAGGCGAATAAGGCGGATGCTCATTCAATTCAAAGCCACAATCTTTAATGGCAGCCATGGCAATGACAGACACTTGCCTTGTTTACTTTAGAGAGCTACCTCTTCGACATAAACTGACTAAATGACACCAGTCTTGGGGTACACAGCCTTAAATAGTCAGGGAATAGTAGAGCTGAAAAAGGACATCCCTGCTTATCCTCTTCAATACAAGGCACACAACTTATCAGTCAGCCCTCGTATGTATTTGTGAACTGCGGTATTTAGGTGTTTTGTATAACCAGCTTCATGAATTATATTTCTTTCTGTATTGACTTGGCTTTGTTTGTAACTATAATCAGTTAACATAGTAATTAATTAAACCATAATACAGGTATATAACGTCTGAGCAGAGTGTTAAATGTTGAAAAGTTGATTCATACGGTGCAAGCAGTGTGTGCTCCACTGCCTGTCTTGATGCTTATTTTATTACCGATGAGTGTTTTATCATTTCTGACCTCTGAATTTTCCCCCTCCTCATCAGGTAGTTGTTTCCAGCCAGAGGACTCTTGTGTTCCAAGGGTCTCCTCTTGTAGCCCATCGTATGTCAAATACAACCACAATCCCTCTCATTATGCAGGTAGATGAGGGCATGAGCACAAGGTTAAACAGCAAGTTTATCTCAGGTCTTACTTTCTCAGTCATCACAGCTGTGACAGAGAAGGAGCCCATTGTCTAATTTCTGCTCTGTATAACCACATAGACAGATGTGACTGAATCAGGTTATTTTCAAAATAAAGCATTCTGCAAACTTCAGATGTCAAAAATGGCTTAAAGAATTAAATATTTTTATTTCTGTACTGCTCTGTACCGAATCAGCCACAGCTCAGCACCAGATTTTGGGTTGTGCATAAAAAGAGACATGGTTGACCCAGCTGTCACTATTGGCCAGACAACTTTCAGTGTGCATCAGCTTGGCCTCTCTGTCTATTAAGAGGTTGATTTTAAAGTTTTGATGGATTTTGCTGAAAGTGACAGGAGATGTTGGTAATGGCCCAACTTATAAATGATTAGATTTTGGTGGTGATTCAGATAACCACCATTAGCAAACAATTGTTTTTGCTCAATAACTGTCTAGCTAATAACGATATCAACATGATTCTGAGTGCTACATGGTTTTCAGGGTCAAGAAATCATATTATGATAGTAACTTTATCAATGTAACAGCAATATGTAAGCTACCTTGGCAGAGTGCGATCTAGGTACAGTCTGTCATGAACTGAAGTGTTCCAAAGCCCCCGTCGATAATCAAACATCTAAAATTATTTTAGTTTTGTCCAATTCTTAATACAGGTGATTGTATCCCTTTGGGGCTGCATGTCGGTGCAACTGTAGTGCTGTTGCCTCTTGCTGGATCAATGCCCTGATCATCCTGGGTCTCTCTATGTTTTTGCCTGGGTACTCCAGTTTCCTCTCACAGAGCAATCACACGTGTTAAGCTTAATTTGCTAGTCTGAATTCCCCTTAGCTTTAAGTGTGTATAAATAGTTTTGTGTCTCTTTATGTCAGCCCCATGATTGACTGGCACCCAGTTCAGGGTGTTTCCCCTTCTCTTGCCCAGTGACAGCTGGGGTAGGTTTCAGCCCTTCTGACTTTGAAAGACTTTGACACCTGGCTTAAGTCGTAATCAGCCCACTCAAAACCTTGTATAAGAGATAACCTCACTTTGTGCACACATTTTGAGGAGAGAAAAAAATCCAGATGATGAATATCTTTTTGTCCTGTGTTTTTTGATTCTGGGTCATTTGCTGTCCCTGCCGGTATTCAGGATTTTTTTTACTTTTCTGTGGCTTTGGTGGCTTGCTTTTAGTGTACAAAATGAATCTCAGATGTGAATGAGTCTGAAAAACAGTTTACTTTTATACCAGAGGACATTTTCCCTCCTTCAACACAAAGACTGCTGCCTCAACACTGACGACTCCTCCATCTCTCTGTTCCTGCCTCTCCGTCCATCCTGTCACTCTTACTCCTCCTTTCTTCTTCTGTTTTTATTTCTTCTTCTTTTCTCTGGCTTGCTCTTACTTATTTCTACAAGTATCTTTTAACCCATCCTCATTCTTTTTTTACTAGCATCAAGGCCTGTTTCCAAGATTCGGTTAACATGAACTTTAGTTATCTGAAAATGTGCTATTGAACATTATGTTACTCCTTTGTATTACAAATTATACTGAAAATATTTAATAGAAATAGTTAATAGTAAGGTTGTCAAAAAAACTATACTTCCATTCAATAGTATAGAAAATATCAAGGCTTACAAAACAGACCTGGAATTAGATTTTTCAACTCAGGGCTGCAAAGAGTTTTTTTTTACGTATCAGAAAAAATACTTTAACTAGTATCAATAATAACTGCTGTGTCACATGCCAAGGTCTGCCACACTTTGAGCAGGTAAATACAGAGCAGGGGAGAGAGCTGTGCTATTAAAGAGGGAACCATGGAAGAGAAGTTCCTGTCCGAGTCGTACCTTAGTACCTGTTGTTGGAGGAAAGTTCTGCACCCTAGGCAAAGCGAGTTTCACTGTGCTTCGTGACGGTTTTCGAAGATTCTTCATGAGATGATAGAAATGTTTTTCACCTGTGAACCTCAGCGCCATGTTTTTTGATTCAGAGGGATGCTTATGACTAGTATTGTATCATACTTTAAATTCTGGTATCATCACATCCTTTGTAAAGAGGTGGTTTAGCAGTGTCAATGCTTTTGCATTTGAGAGTTATGATAGTTTTGTCACACCTGCTTCAACTTAAATATCATGTCACCTTTCTTAAGATTAGAGTAAAACTCATCCAACACTTTCACATGAAGCAACATCCACACGTTTTCACTGTAACCTCTTAATCTCTTTCACCGTCTCTCTCCATCACCACATCTTTTAGCTTTTCTTTCTCACTTTGTCTCGTCTGCTTTACAGCCAGCAGCCTGGCCGTGTTTTATCCCTCTGCTGATGGTCTGCATCATGTTATGTAACACGGCTGCCCGCCAGCCAAGGGTTTTCCCTTTCCTCCTGCTAGATAAGAGATTATCCAGGATGCGGCAGGGTCCCCTTGGAAAGCCAAAGCCCTCAATCCCATCCCCATGCTTTATCATCCCAGGCTCTGGCTATCCCAGGCAGATGATGTAACAGTGGAGTGCAGAGAGGTGTCGGAGGGTCAGAAATATGTTTTTGTGAAGATGAGTAACTGCAGTGCTCATACTGATGCTTTCATTCTGTGAAGTATATTTTAGTCCTTATGGGAAAAATGCTCTGAAACTCCTGTAAACTCTGAAATAACAAGATATATGAGCATTTTCTGTCCAAGTTGGTGATAAACTTGGAATTTAGATTTCTATTTTTGGTCTACATTATTTATAAAAAAAGGTCTAAAGTCCAACCATTCTCTGTCTCCAGCCTCATGAGAAGCATGCAGAGATTTGTTGGTCTTAGTTAATTGAGCACTTGATCTCTTTTGAGTGGATAGTCTTACGTCAATGGAAGACATGTGCAGGCACGACATGCCAAGTTTGTGCTGAAATTGCACATAATGGCAAAATAACTTATCATCTGTTAATCAATATATTTATTTTGAATGAGTCTAATATTTTCCCAACAGCCAGAGAAATCCTCAGTCTTCTACTTGTAACGCTCCATAGCTGTCTTGTTAGGAATGGAAACACTGGATGTTAATTGAATCAGAAGGACAGTTTCACATATGCAAAAGACATATTCCAAGTCCATCCTGTAGATAGTGGCTGAGAAGGGCAGAACCTTTCAAGAAAAACTGGAGGATGACTGAACAAATGTTTTGTCTGACACACTCATTACTGGCCAGTCAGAGGCTAAAAGTCAGTTTTGGCTCTCAGCATGACTAAACCACCCTTACAGTTATTGCTCCCTTAAAAGGATATTTCAGTTGTATTTTAAGTACTTTAATATAGTCGGTTAAGTGGCTGAAAGGGCTCCCAGCAGCACTGTACCTTTAAGAAGAAAGAGCTGAGATGACCGGTAGGGTACACTGCTGTTGGTGGGTATAGTTATTTCATACAATTGACCCTTCGCTAATGGCCCTTTTCCATTAGCCCTACTCTACTCAGCTCGGCTTTCCCTGACCCTACCCAGCTCTACTCTACTCGCTTTGGCCTGCTTTTCCACCAGCCCGGTCCCCTGCCCAGTGGGGGCGGGGTCGCCGTGAAACAGCTGGGCGACACAACAACCAAAACAGCGGAGGACTTGGAGGCAATAGTATACTTGCTGCTCAGTCTGTGGCTTTTTGTTACAAAGACGAAAGCAGAAGAAGGCTGCAGGTGGCGAGAAGAAATACCCTTGAGAAGTACAGGAGAGTTTTGGAAGCTATACAACAGTTTGAAGCCGAGGACGAGAGCAAAGAAAAGACGTATGAGGGTAAGCTAACGGAAGCTACCGCTAGCTTGTTAGCTCGCTCGTAATGATAAAGCCCCGTGTTTAACAATGTGATGGCAGCAAGTTATTGCCATAAAGTAACAAAGTGTATGTACTGCAGTCCTGTTATGGGCATCGCGCTCAAGACCCATCGGTGACGACATTCTCTGACCAATCAGTAGCCGGCAGTCGGTCGACGTCACCTTTTAGTGTCGACTCAGCTCGCTTAGAACCAGAGCAGAGTAGGTACTAAAACTGGTTTGTTTTAGGAGGTACTGTGCCGGTGGAAACGCAACGCAAACCGGGTAGAGCCGAGTAGAGTAGAGTAGAGTAGGGCCAAGGCGGGCTGGTGGAAAAGGGCCATAAGCTCCCCCACCCCTTGGATACTGTTACTACGCCTGTCAAACTTTCCCTCCCAGAATGAGAAATATGATGTTTTTAGCACTACCGGTGAGTGACATACCTAAGGAAATATCTGCACATTTTTGGAGAAATACTTCATATCAGAAAGAAGCAGACAGAAAGATCTCCAGGATGCTTATCCAGTCTCTGTTGGGCAACATTTTATGATGCAGCTAATGTCTATGTGCTCTTCCACCTGTGCGCATTGATTTCACCAATCTGCGTTTTGTTCTGTGGACTCAGGAAGACACCACGATGACAGAGTATGCTGATAAGCATGTTACTTTCTGATGGGAGCAATTTCTACTGAGGCTTTGCGAGATAGATCTGCGGAAAGACTGATATGAAATCTGGTGACTCCAGCTGCTTTGCAAGATTAAGCAAAACCCTCTCCCCACTAAAAATCTGCAACTTCTGTGCATCTGCAGAGTCTAAAAAGGCTAAAGAATTTACAAATCAATGAAGCAGAAATCACTGTCTTTACAAAGTCTCTAATTGTCTTGAGTTTGATCATATGCCCCGTTATTTAAAACATTTGGTAACTTGATGCTTTTTTATTTTAATATTACTTTCCTGAGTACACCCTGCATGGGTTTCATCTTGCTTTATTCCCACCCAAAAATCTAAATTACTTGGCTTGGACAACAAGGTATCACAAATTTAGATTGTTCATTTTTGTATCTTTCTATTAGTAAAAAATGCAACCGTGTCATCAGTATAAGCTCTTACATATTTAAGATGCGTTGGGGTCCTGAAATGTGTGAAAAGGGTCTTCAGCAAAGGCCTTAAACTTTAGATCCTCTGGAGATACCCTGCACGTGCACAATGAAGTTAACCATGTTATAAAAATTCGCTGTAAAATCCTAAATTATGGGTCTGACAGTGTATGAATATAAAAGGAAATGTGATGGAAGACTTGCTGCTTTATAGCCATTAATACTACATCCAGGTCCTAGAGTTCACTGGCATAACCTCATTTTGAAAAGAGCAGAGGTGATGATTAAAACTCTCAAACGACTGCTGACATGAACTCAGAGCACCTGGTGAGTTCCCAGGACTCTGACAGTTAGATAACCTTCAGTCTGCTCCAGTGCCTGGCCCAGCTTTGAGTTTTTAAGTCACGCCACTGGATTTTTGTGTTTGCTTTCAACCCTAGCCAAGGACTTTAGGATGTTAATTCCCTCTAATTGGAGAAATCTTATTCTCGGCCTCCAGCAGGCCCCTCATTACACGGTCATATGATCTGCATGCATGACCCACACACACGGCCTTTTGTACCCTCACTCTTAAAGCAAGATTAGTATGAGTTGTAGAGTTACATAAGGGTTAAAGTTAGATGTTGGGTTAATATAACTAAGCAAATATGACGCAGAAGTTAACAGTTATTTCGTGCAGTCGAGGGAGGGCTGTTACGGGCACTGGGGATACAATCCCGTCCTTTAGGTTTTGAGTATGAGTTTGGTGAAGAATGAAAAAAGCAGCCACACATCTCATATGCATGTTAACAGGATGATCGAGATTATTTTGAACTGACAGTTGTGCAGGTCACAGTTAGTTGCACTGTTTGCAAAGTCAGCTTTGTATTAAACCATCAAGCTAGAACTACAGCCTGGTTTATGTCTCCATCACAGGACAGTCAAGGCAGAACAGTGGTTCTACAGGAGGGTCTTGGGTGTTTTTGTGGTCGTTAGACTGATATACTGATATACTATTTAGGTCTTGTGTCCTCACCAGCTGTTTTTGTTGCTGGCGTGACTTGTTTTTATTTCCAAACCTATGTAGTCCAGTGTTCTTAGTGCTCAGCATCCTGAGAAGAAATACGCCCTCAGCATCAGCTGCCTTTTGTTACAGCGCTCAGTGCCCTCAGTTGAAGAAAGCTTTTGGAAGAGCGCTGCACTTGTTAATGTCACTAATTCCTCACTGACCAATCAAAAGAAGATGGGGTTGGACTTGTATGCTTTATAAAAAACAATGGAGGAGGTGAGGGTAAGCTTTCAATTTCCTGGTCCTTGGCTGCCTTTAGTGGTGGGACATGATTTCTTTACTAATTATTCATGTTTTCTGGGTGATGATTCAGTGGATAAAAGAAAATATGAGGCACAAGGAGTGACTGTAATGGCCTTATGATTAGTAACAGGGGAGTGGAAGTCAGCTTTAATTCCTGGCTGGTGAGAAAAGCTGTTCTTTCAGCAGAAAAAAATGCACCCTCAAAATGTCTTTAGTTTACTCTTGAGTCGGTGTGGACATGTGTGCAGTTTGGTTGAAATCTCTTCAAAATGGTCTTGAGACATCCTGTTCACATAAGATTGATGTGAGGTTCAATACCTTGAGCTTTGACATGTGGTCCTCAAAATCAGTTCGCCCTTTGGTCTGAGGGGAAAGTTGTGCAAAATTTGACAAAGTCAGTTAAAGAGTTCTTGAGATATCACGTCCACAAGATTAGACCTGACAATGTCTGCTCTGGCTTTTGGTTGCTTCAAGTCGCATGACATTAATGACACTCTGAAGTCAAAGGGGGGCAGGAAGTGAAACGCTGATAGTGAATTAATGTGAATGGAGGAAAGTTACTGATAGATCGTTTCCTCCCTGCAACAGGTACAATCATATAAACAGAGACAGACAACAGACGGCAAACCAAAGGAAGGAAAACGAGTCTGTAGGCTTAAAACAGTTTTGTTCAGGGTCAACGTCCTGGGATCAATAGCAGCACTAGATTAACGTTCTCTTTTTTTATTTTGAATAAGGATGTTTGTTTGAGAATCACATTTTTATACTACTGTTTTAATTATTCCAGCTGCAAAACATAAACTGCAGAATAACCTTGAACCTTCTGAGTGATAATGTCAGGAAATCAGTGACTGTGACACAACTGCAGACCCGGGTTTCTTAACGTAATTCCAGAAGAATAACCACTTGAATCAGAAACAATATGTAGAGATGGGGAAATGAAACACAAATAATTTGGCTGGAAGCCAACGACAGAAGGCTTTTGTTTGATTGTAATTTTAAAGGATTAAACTAAACCACTGCTGCCATGCTGCTGAATATAAACTTAACACTTAATGAGGTCATATACATACTCCTTAAATTAAAAAAAACTCTTGGTGTTTTTGGCTGTGTTAGAACAGCTTATTCACAACTTTTCTGAAGCTACTAGAGAACCTCAAACAAATCACACACAAGAATTCAAAAGTGCTTCAGCAGACGTGTCACACTGGAAACATCAACCCAGTGATCACAGAGAAGCTCTCAAACCTCTGATGGCAAAGCAATGAGTCGGCACAGACTGCCACAAACCAAGAGTGTAACACCTCACCACACCTGAGCCAAATCAGGCCAATCTGTGACACACACACACACCTGGCTCTGATTGACAGCACACACACATACCTGGAACTGCACTGAGATGATTTCCTACTCATTGAGTTACCAGATATTATCTCACAGACATATTACCCTCCCATCCTGTATTTCTTCAGGTTATGATGAGATATTAAATGTGATGAAGCTTAATGGTTGCAGCAATACCTTTTATTCAGACATAGATAAAAGTAGAGTTAAAAAAAGTAATAACATGTAAATATTTATTTAGATTGTGGAGCTAAATAATTGATTATTAAATAATGGATTAAATACGTTTTGACTTCTTCTGACTCCTTTGCAGACATAAAACTTAAAGCTCTTTTTTCTGTTTGTACTTTAATTTTTCCCCTTTGTTATATGTTTGAAATAAACTAATCAATCAATGCCTTTCTCAAAGTAGTAGTGTGTTTTTCTGACTCTAAAGATTTGTTTTTGATCTGCATTTGCCGCCATTTTTCCTTTATCATCTTATATTTTCATGCTTATTTGTCATATCTGTCACAACCATAAGGTATCTTTCAATTAATTTCTATTTTAACCTGTTGGCACAGCGGGAAACAACACAAACTCTGGTATTTTGACAAGTCCCGATATCACCCCCTGCCCTGCTGTCTTTGGTCTCCATGGTGACGTGACATCGTCTGAGGGCAGAAAAAGAGGAAAGCAAAACAAAGTGATATAAAAGAAAAATAAAAAAGACTAATCAGATTAAACATCCTCTCATAAAACATGATATTAACAAACACCACAATATCCATCCCTAATATTAACCACCATGAGGACAGCATTAAATAACCATCAGCAGAGTTTTAAGGACAAACCTCCTTTAATAGAGGGAAAACTGGAGCGGTATCACACTCATGATGAGCAAGACAATCATGTCATTTCTTCATGCAACTCAAACATATGATAACCTAAGTTTTTTATCCTCTAGATCAGTGATCATCAACTATATATGCCCAGATATACACTATGAGGACCATATGAAGAAAACTGGGCAAATTTTATTTTGCTGTAGTTAACATACTATTAGTAAAATATTTTTATTATTCCTAGTGTGCATGTATTTCTTAGCTTTTAAAAGTAAGATCAGTCCCTATCACTGTATTGCTGCCAGCCACAAGGGGCAACTGAGATATCCTGTCAAGTTATTTCTGTCATATTTTTGGTCACTGGATTTGACCCCATTATACTTGTTTTCTGGTTGAGTAATAACTTTTCATGGCTGATCGGTGGATTATGTCCAATAGATCAAACATGAAGTCATTCCTTTGTTGACAAAAATATATCCTTAAAACTAGGGATGCATGATATTGGATTTTTGCCGATATCCGATATGCTGATATTTTTTAACTCATTATCACCAATACCGATATTTCTGGTCAAAAGCACAAGCTCTGTATTTAAGAAAAATTGACTTGTTTCTTTCAGCGTTACAGTGTTTTTTTGCGAGGAACATATGTAAAACAAGAACAACAGCATTTAACTCCTGCAAAAATGAAACCCTTGATATTAAAATGTGCCCATGCAGTGATGAGAAGGTGCATCAATATTGTACATTTGTGTAATTTGCCAATATTTCAGGCGATGTATGGCCGATATGTGTGGCCGATATATCGGCTGTAAATATCTGCAAAAATTTCAATATCGGCTGATACCGATATCAGACCAATAATATCGTTTATCCCTACTTAAAACCACAAAAAAAATTTCAACCCTACATTTACCAAATTTGATATTCTGGGAGCTGCGTAGGAGGCCTGTAGGGGGCCTGATGTGGCCCCAGGGCCTCCAGTTGATGATCACTGCTCTAGATGGTTTAAAACTGCTCAGAGATTAAACATCCCTTTCTTCTTCTTTCTCCTCAGCCATCATGTACGTGATGGGAGCACTGGGACCAGCTGCTGGTTACCTGCTGGGCGGAGTCCTCATTGGCTTTTATGTGGACCCCAAGACTGTAGTGAACATCGATCAAAGTGACCCCCGCTTCATCGGAAACTGGTGAGAACAATCTCTACATTTGTGATTGTTTTAAGGGTACATATTTGTTGGCAATGTATTACCTGTGTGCTCTTTAGCTTGTTACATTATAGTAAAAAAAAAAGTAACGTAACATCTTAAATGTGAAAAGTTCTGGAATTTACATCCAAAAATATCCACTTAAAATAGTTATTTGTTCCTTATTACAAATTAAATGGTTCATTTGAGTTTGGTCAGTTGATAAACCACAAATAAAAGCACTATAAAAAAAGGTTGGGAAACCTTTTTGCACCTTTTTATATATCATCAGAAGGCACACACTGCTGAATGAATGTCAGGATTTTTAGAGAGACTGCATTTAGATAAATGTTAAATTAAAAGGTCCCATGTCCTGCAAAATTAATATTCTTTACTTTTTATGTTGTTAAATGCAGAAGAAGAGCAGAAGAACATGACACCTTTACTAAACTCTCAGTTCACTAAGAAATTGCCCCTTAAAGTGCTCAGTTTTTTACTTCATGAGGTTTATTATGTCATAGCTATACAGCCTCCATCTTCATGTGTGTTTTCTGCGGCTCATAGACAGATGACCTGTAACCCTTCCTCCTTCCTCTCATTGGACATCGTTTGGGCAGCCAATCAGTGCAGAGCTCATTATCATAACATCCTGTAGCCTCCCTCAGCGTTTCCATAGAGAAGGAAACAAGAGCTGCAGCTGATCCTCTATAGAGACAGAATTTTTCTCTTTTTTTTTTTACTAAACTTAAACCAATTTTTTTTAGTATTATTATTATTTTTTGGGCATTTTGTGAATTTATTGACAGCAGAGAGACAGTGGACAGGCTTGCGAAAGGGGGCGAGGGAGAGAGTTGAGACTGGATTTGAACCTGGGCCCGCAGAAGCATGTATATGGGACGTGCCTGGTTGTTTACCACTCTGCCAAACCAGCACCTCCCTAAATCAAATCTTTGATTAACAGAGACCCAAGACATGATGTAAGTGGTCAAAAACATTAGTGCATGTGACCTTTAACATTCAGCACCTGTTTGCTGGTTCAGTTTTAACTCTGTTCAACAGACATCAAGACAATGAAGTAATATAATTTTATTGTTTCTCTATGTGAGGAAAAAAACCTCCTGGTCCTGAGTGAGCCATAAATACTGTGTGAGTAGCATTACTAACCTAAACATTAAAGTACTTGAAAATCTAAATGCCCTCCAAATTAATTATGTAACATTAACTTTCTCTCATGATGTGCTTCAGGTAAGTCTCAGGCCTGTTAACTTGTCCCACCAACCAGACAGGTTGGTGCTAGCTGACCCTGGTGTTTTAAAGAATACACCTGTTGTGCCAAATTGTATTGTTCAAAGATCATGTCAATCAGCATTATAGCCTTAACCTTAATTACTGAGGGATTCAGTGGAAGTTTTTAAGGCCCCTGGGCAGAATGTTTGACCCAGAGTTAACACAGGGGTGAAATTTGATTGGATGAAATCTGTAGCTGAAACAATGTGCACTGTAAGCAGCACAAACAAAGCTGAGAGAGGCTACATGATTGTGATAAATTATGGGAACAATGCTTTAGAACAAATTTGTATTGAATAAAAAATGTATGAAGCACGTTTTTGAATCTGGCTGTGTCATGGCCAGCTTCGAGGGTTTTGCTGGCCCTGATGGCCGCTCATTGACAATTACAAATGTACCTGTAATCAATCATATTTGAAGTTGATATGGGTGTAGAAAATGTCATTATTTCAAATCCATTCAACAGTCACCACCACTCTGAGTGTATAAGAGGCCTGTTAGCTCTTTAGGTCACGTTTTCTTCTCATAACTTGAATCCATCCATAAATCAGTCAGAAGGTACGAGATGTGGTTAGTCATATATTTACAGCTCTTAGTGATGCCATGATTTGACTGACAGCTTTACCACTGACTCACCAACAAACAGCCACAGGCTTGCTGCATGAATTATAGGCGATGATGGCAGGAGGAGGATGGATGTGTGTACCAGGGATTTTTCCACGAGCCTGTCTACATTCGATTAATATATTTATGTGCACAGTTAGGAGGCTCGGACATGAAATGAGAACAAGTCTTGCCTGTAAAGTGTTTTCTGTCATTTATCTGAATCTGACCCTCTTGCGTCTAGGTGGAGCGGGTTCCTACTCTGTGCCGTGGCCATGCTGCTGGTCATCTTCCCCATGTTCACCTTCCCCAAGAAACTGCCACCCCGACACAAGAAGAAGAAGAGGAGGAAAAAGCTGAGCCTGGATGACCTGTCCAGTGATGACGACGTCTTAAAAGAGAAGAGCAACAACAACAAGACCCAGACGGTCACATCGTCCATGGGCTTTGGCAAGGACATTAAAGGTGCAAGAAAACACTGTGAACAAGGGGATTCCTGAAAAATGTGTTTTTGTTCTGTTGGTGGGGAAACAAACCCTTGACTTGCACCATTAATATTTCATAATTTATTGAGCGATACCAGCGAAATTACAGTAGTTACCTCCACCAAGGACGTTATGTTTTTGCCCCTGTGTGTTTTTTTTGTTTGTTTGTTTGTTTGTTAGCAAGATTACGCAAAAAACTACTGGCCAGATTTTCCTGGAATTTTCAGAAGATGTTGGTAATGGTCCAACTTTAGAATGATTAGATTTTGGTGGTGATTCCATTAATGAACAATCGTTTTTCCTCAATAACTGTCTAATAATGATATCAACATGATTCTGAGTGCTCGGTGTTTGTTTTCAGAGTCAAAGAATCATATTATGATGCTAACTTATCATGGAACTATTGCTTGTAGATGTAACAGCAATATGTGAGCTACCTTGGTGGAGGTTTGCGCTCTCTGAGTGCTTTTATAGTTTTGTTTCTGTTCGTTGAACATTTAAACAATGGCTCCATGAGACATTAGTCCAATTCACACTGTTGAATTGCACGTCCTGGATTCAGAATGGTGGCAATGGGGGATCCCCTCTTTGTTCCGTCTCCAGAAGCAATAACAGAGGCGTGATAGCGGGTGTCTCTGCCTTTGTGTGTATGTGCAGGCACACACCATGTCCCATGCATCCAAGCTGCATGGCAGTGTGAATCAGCACAGATGTTACGTCCTCACGAAACTAATGTGAATGTCTAGTGACTGTCTTGAGTCACCAGAGGGACGAGGTGTTTTTGGACTATTCTACAGAGTGGCTTGCCAAGGTACAGCTTGCTCATAAAGAGAGTAAAAAGGAAGATAATTAGTTCATATAAATACATGAACACACAACTAAAGACAGACAGATTGACACACAAGCATACAAAACATTTCCATTTGTGGTATCTGCTCAACTTTGGCTTGACTCTGCACAGTTTGGATACTACCCGCTCTGTTTTCCATTACAGTATAGACTTTATCAGTACCTCTTTGAGGGCAGTGGGACAGCAAAACTATGGTGGCATCCTCGCAAAAACTGAGAAGGAAACAAAGGTGATAGAGCTGTCAGCCACACTGTGGCTTTTTTCACAGTTGGGTGAAGAATTTTGTGCCAAGGACATGTTTTGGGCCACTACCCACACATTTAGCTGTGTTGCTCATTCCTTGAATGCACAATCCTTAAAAGTTGTACCTCGTTGTTAAGGTGTCTAATCAGGCTTTCCAACAATTTAAAACACAATATCAGTTGGTATTACTAAAGGGGAGAAATAAACAACTGAAATAAGTTTTCCAAACTTTTTTTAGGAGTATATATATATGTATATCTACTGTGTATTTAAACTACTATCAGACTGCAAAAAGTAAAGAGCAGCTAATGTAGTGTTCAACAGCAAATTGAAAGAAAAACGTGGCATTTACAGAAGGAGTAATTCACAGTATTACTACAGTATGAAGCTTCTTGTAATTGTTTAAAGCAAATTTAAGAAAAAAAACATTTGCACAAATAGGATATGCAAAGACGGAGAATTTGGCTCTTCTTGTTATCCACCTTTAAACTTTTTTCTTACTTCTTCTTTTCTCCCCTCCAGATCTGCCCAAAGCCGCAGTGAGGATCCTCAGCAACGTGACCTTCCTCTTTGTTAGTCTGTCTTACACGGCAGAAAGTGCCATCGTCACTGCCTTCATCACCTTCA
Source organism: Cetoscarus ocellatus (assembly GCA_037902135.1). Classification (NCBI taxonomy): domain Eukaryota; kingdom Metazoa; phylum Chordata; class Actinopteri; order Labriformes; family Labridae; genus Cetoscarus; species Cetoscarus ocellatus. The sequence continues at coordinate 397,415 of JBAMNC010000335.1, forward strand.
TCCCCAAGTTCATCGAGTCTCAGTTTGGCATCCCAGCTTCCAGTGCCAGTATCTACACAGGTGAGCTGAATTATTCACTATATTTCACTAAAGAAAGGGAAGGTGGACTGTGAGACTGGCGGGCAGATCTGTGCTGCGTCAGCAGCATTGCAAGTGTTTTACTGAACAGTGATGAATGAATATAATGAATCAGTTGACCAGTCTGTTGTTCCAGCCCTCAACTATGATCATGAGTGTTGGCTGAAAAAACAGATACAAGCAGTCAAAAAGAGATTCCTCATGTAGGTGGCTCAATAAGCCCCAGAGAAAAGTGAGTTTGGACCTTAGAGAAGGCCTAAAGTAGAGCTGCTGCTCCTTTGTATCAGAAGGAGCCAGTTTACATGATTCTGATCACGATGCCTCCTTGTTGCCAGCCTTTGAGGTCCTGTGGCATGTCCAACAAAGATGAGAACCCAGAGCAGACCCAGACATCACTGAAGAGATTATATATCTCATCTAGCCTTGGAATCCTCCAGGGGGGTGTTGGAAAACACTGCTAGGGAGGGGGAAGTCTAGGTTGACCTGATTTACCTGCTGCCTCTGCAACATGACTCCAAATAAGCAGAAGATTGATGGATTTTACTGAACAAGCGTAGTTTAGCCAAGTAAATTCCTCATCCTCACCCATCAGCTTTTAGATCCACTTTATATACACTGATGTCCATCCCTCTTAAAATATAATTTATATCTTTACACTAACATTCATCAGAAATTTAAGTAACATATAGTCAGATCTGAATAGTCTTTTTAGCCTTCGCTCGCACACACAGACAGTATCCAGACAGTCCAGATTATTCATAAAACACCCAGGACTTTATTATCTGCCAGTTCAGCGCTGCTCCACTGGTTTCATCTCAGAGCAGAGCAGCTCCAAGCCAGCACACATTAATAATAAAGAAACTGCTGGTCTTCAAATGAACAGGGCACCTGGGACACAGAGCTGAAGCACTGAGTGCATCAGACACTCACACACACACACACACACATCGAAAAACACACAGATTGGTTTTACATACATGCTTGAGGATTAACATGTTAACAGGGAAGAAAGGCTAATAGTGCATGCCTGTAGTCCATGTTAACACACTTACTGCGAGTGTTAAAAAGCTTTATTTGAATAATGTAACGAAATACAAGTAGGGCTGTCAGTATTAGGGATACACACTGATCGCCACCTAAACGATATATTGGGATAACTCTGGCTCACATTTGAACATGAAGCTTGACTGGTCAACTTTGACAAATGGATTGTGGTTTTAAATAGCAGCTTAAACGGCACTCACTCTGGTATCTGCTCCATCTCATCCATTGAATAATGCTCATGCTGGTTGTCTTCAAAGACCAACAAGCCCACAAAGTGGCAGTGTGCTCTTCTTTTGAGTCTGCATGTGGCAAAAAGCCGTTTTCGTCTTCCCTCTCCGCCATTCAGCGTATGGGTCTTGGCCATGACCCCCAAGGGTTCTGTGAGATCAACAGGCCATCCAAAGAAACTTGACTATGATTGCTATTTGCCTTCCAAAGCCATGATTGAAAAGTTGTGATATAGTTTTTTTTTCTTAAAGCATAGCTCAGCAGGTCTTAATCTAAAGCTATACAGCCCACTCAGCCATATAGCTTTTGGTTTGTGGCTCTTGTGGCCCTCTTTGAAAAAGGTCTGATCCCCTGATGTAACTAAAAAACAAACACAAGATGTAGAAGCCATTTCAACTATTTATACTGTATGTGTTTTATCAATGCATGCACCAAAGTTGTGAATGATCGCCTGTCTCACCAATCGATTTGATTCAATTCTGATTCTGAAGGTGATGATAGAATCCAGAATTAATTTTCTATACTTGTGGATTCACAGCTCTCGCTCTATTTGGTGCAGAGTTGCTTATATCAAGATTTACCGCTGTCTGTTGTGTGCTTGTCTTTGACAGACAGCTCAGATAAATGGTTTTAAGATTTAAAAGAAGTAAAATGATTAGTAAAATTATTAGTTGAATATAATTCAGATTTTATATCAAAAATGTGTTTCATAAGCTGTTTTTAGAATCTAAAGCCTTAATTGTTTACAACGCTTAGGGGCATACGTCTGTAGAAGTGAAACAGGCAATGGATATAGTTCTGGATTTAGACTGGAAAGTTTGGTGAAACTGCGTGGCGTGAAATGGCTGCTCTTCTGCTCCTTTTAGATGATGGTGTGTAAGATGATTTACTCTGCGAGTGAGGTGATGTTTTTATCAGTGCTTGTCTGTTCTGACAAATTTTGATGAAATTCTCAGGTAGTGTTGGTCATGGCACAAGAAGAAATCAACAGATTTTTGCATGGATTTTTCCAGATCCATGATTTTTTACATATTTGTTAACACTGCGGTATAGGGCAGTTTTTCACATTTTAGTTAGTAACTCTTCTAACAATGTCAGAAATGCCTTGGCTTAGGTTTTTGATCCTGGAGCACTTCTGGGTGTCTTTTGGGGAGCTTTAGCTTGTACCTTTATGGCTAATTAACCACATAGCGTTAAAGAGGTCCTCGGTCTTTGGGAGAGACACTTACAGTCGTCTCTCTGCTCAAGCTGATGAGTCAAGAAGGTGAGAGGAAAATTTCACTTAACACTGATGACCTCTTTAAGCCACACTTACTATTCTGGTTTTCGGCTGATAACAAAAGAGTTTCCGGTCTGGAAAGTTTATGTGAACGCGCACACTCACTGGGAGGACGAGAGCCTCTATACATAGAGTGAGACTTAAGCCTCAGCCAGAGACACCCCGAGATAGATATATCTTTAGAACCACAGAAGCAAAACAGGATGTTTGATAAGGCAGAGTGGAAAGTTACCAATCACATTAACTGAAGTTACTGTAATTGAGCATGTATCATAGGGGTGCCAAAAATAATCTGCTAATTGTTTTGAACAATTGCATTGTGATGCGGACACAGATGAAGATGCATCAATGCAGTGACAGTCAATAATTGTTTAATCTTGCAGAGGCTGCGGCAAGACTGCAATATGAGTTTTGTTTCTGAGAAAGACAAAAACTAGCAAAGGAAGACGACACCAATGAAATTTATTTAGTTTGGTTTACAATAAAGTCATACTTTCTGCAGTTGATCTCAAAAGTAATTTCTAAATATTAAAAAGTTTACATTTATCTGACTACTATCATTTTTTTATCTTAAAAGTAGCCTGGTGCAGTAACATGGAAAATTAAAGACACCACTCACTACATTTCATTGTGATATTGATTCAAATTAAATCATCTACCTAATAATTGTAATCAAATCTAATATTGAGACTAGTGAAGATGCACAGCTCAAATATCTGAATGTATTTGTAATTTTTTCAGTAGTTTTCATAAACTTTGACTTGAGTTTGTTTCTCAGGATGTATTATACTAAGTAACATTTTTTGTTTTATCAGAGTACTGAGTAATTAGAAAGACTGGACAAAAAGCCAAAGTGGGCTAAGTTTTCTATCAGTTAGTTTTGCAACAATGTCAAAATTTTAACTCTTATTTTAATACCAGGGTAAGTATACCAAATCTCAGTACTAACGTGATACAGTGTAAATGCAAATATCTGCCAAACCTGTTGGCCATATATTGGGGGGTGGAGGGGGATTTAAGGGGTCATTGTGTTGTTGGGCTACCCTTTTTTTCATTTTATTATTATTATTATTAGTATTATTAGTATTATTATTATTAGTATTAGTATTATTTATCTTTTTTCTTCTCTTGCTTATCATAAAATGGCAGTTGGTAATGCCGAATGTTTTATTTTTTCCTTTTCAATTAAAAAGATTTAAACCAAGCAATCTCCATTAATAAAGTAGCACAAGCCTCTTCACGCTTTTGCATTTGAAAGATTTTGTCCCGAGAAATTCCCTCTTGCACGACTGTTTCTGTCAAAAATGTTCTAGTGTTGAGTTGCATAACTGTCTCAGCTGTAGGAGGAGTGGGCAGGGGAGCCTGTGATAAAAACCACCACTCACACTGGACATATTTTTATCTCACACTAGCCTGCAGTCGGGTGGAACCAAAATACTTCATGAGAACCTGAAAAGGTCACTTTTTCCAGGTTTGGTATACACTGCTGTCGATTCTCAGCGGATCATGAAGCCGGCCTTTTTCACACATGTGAAGTGGTTGTGTTGTCTCTTTCGAGTTGTGTGATGAACCTGGCATAAAATGTCAGTTTTGGCATTGGCACACTATTCACTCTCAAACAACACAAGAATATTATGAGCCTAACAGCCACCTTTGTAGTTCTGATTACAATGACATAGACAATGAATCCAGTTAATTATCGTTTGACAAGCCACAATAATGAACCGATCGATAAAACTAGTAAAACTAGTAAAACTAGATTCTTTCAAATATATCACATGGACAAATTTGCTTTAAACAGTAAAAACAAATAGATTGAGTAGGGATGAACATGTTATCACAAATGCAGAACACCTAAAACATTTATCAGACATTTCAGTGTTTTTTATTTTTTAAACATAAAACAGCTTAACATTTGGTAGAGCAAGATCCTAGCACCTAACTGTACATTTCACCTTATCCTAATGCATTGGGCTTCTGCAGAGGGTAGGATGATGACCACTCTGAAGCCGCATTCACACACTGACGTTTTGGTCAACGTTTGACAATTTAGAAAGAAACCTCAGGCTGCGTCGAGCTGTCTACAATTAGTCAGGGGGCTGTCCAGAAACATCCTACTCCAACAGCACAACATTTCTCTCCACTTTAGATTCCTCAAACTGCATTGCATTCTGGAAACATACTGAAATGTTGATGATTTCTTAACGTTGGCCAGTGTCAGCTAATATAATTTGATGTATGAATGGGCCTTAAGCTAGGGCGGAATAAAAACAGCATTAATGTCAAAAATATTAGTTTCAAAATTTAGTTCTTAGTCATTAAGATCTTGTTGTTTATTTTAGTGTTTTCAGAGAATAACAGACGTGAATTAGCTTTTCATAAGGATGCAGTTAGCAGCAGCAAATATACAAAATTTACCTGTTCAGCCCGAGCCCCTTTTTTAAGCCTCCTGCTAGAAACCCATACCCATAAAGAAAAGAGTGTATCTCTGCAACCACAAGGTCTATTTAAATAATTTTGGTGTCATAATAAAAGTAACACTTGAGAGATTTGTCCAGATGTGTAATTATCAGTATATGTGTTACTGGGATAGAGTAAATGAAGATAGAAGTCAGAATAATATGAAAATCTCATCCTTGTGAAACTCTAAAAATGAATAATAAAATGTTTACATCATCTCTGCGAAGGATTATTGTTATAAAGTGATACAGAGAAAAATTAAAGAGGTTTGATAACAATATGGTCAGGTAAGGATTTTGAAAAACAGTGCATATTTAGCCAAAAGTCAAAAATATATGTATTTGTCAAATAAAAGCAGACATGACTATAGTCTTAAAGGCACAGTTCACTGCTTGTGCTGTCGTGAGGAGGAGCTTTTCTCCTGAGCCCCAGCAGACCCAAAATTGGGTACTACGGGGCTGCAGAGGTTAAACAGAAGGTTTCATTGGTTTTGAGTGATGGTTTTGCAGATATTATGTCTAATAACAGAACTCCCCTCTATGCTCTTGCCAACATGCTTTAAGTGGTGAAAAAATGTTTTATCATAAAGCAAAAAGTCTGAATTTGTAATATGTGCTTTCCTCTGCCCCTCTCAGGTGTGATTATTGTCCCCAGCGCTGGCGTGGGCATCGTCCTGGGCGGATACATCATCAAGAAGCTGAAGCTGGGAGCCCGCGAGTCGGCCAAGCTGGCCATGATCTGCAGCGGAGTCTCCCTGCTCTGCTTCTCCACGCTGTTTATTGTTGGCTGCGAGAGCATCAACCTGGGAGGAATCAACATCCCGTACACCACCGGGTGAGCCGAGGGAAACTGTTTTTGTGTGTTCATGAAGCATGAATGTACTCTGGGTGCTGTGGCTGCGCTGGTTTTTCTGTGATGAGGTTGTGTGTGACAGAGGAAAACTGGGAACACAAGAGACGGAGCAAAGTCAAGAAAGAGAGTTTTTTTTAAGTCGGCCCTTCTTCATAGGTCTGTTTGAGTAAAAATGTTGCATACTCCTCATCAGCCTGAGTTTACAGAGTAGTCAGCCAACATTGACGCAGTGAAGCAGAGGGTGAATTTAGTGTGAGCTGCTGATTCATGTTTGGTCAGTCATGAGGATCCAACAAGATCCCAGGGTAGATTATTCCACTCAATCAGGACATGACAATTAAAAATGGTTGTTATAATAATTATGATCTCAATATTGCTTAAAATAATCCTGATTATCATTTTGGCCTAGATCCTACAGCCCTAAAGTAGATCCTTTTAGACTCAGGTCAGATCCTAAAGCACACCGGGTCTCAGAGCTGTCACGTGCTATCAGAGGCAGCCGTTAGCTGACTGCAGTTTGGCCTTTTCTTGTGTTAAATCATTTCCCGGTATGACAGAGTCAGCGGCAGTTTTTATCACCCCATCTGTGGCCGATGTCGGAGGGGGGAGAGAGCGATCAGATGGGTGCAGGATAACAGATCGTGAGCCAGTAAACGGAGGCGTTTTCTTTTGGACGCAGTGTCCCTGATGGCGATTACATGGTAACAATGGAAACAGTCCAAGAACTGCTTGGAGGAGAGGATCTTTGGCTGGCAGCCCTGTTTTTTCTCTTTTCGTCTTTTTAATACCCCTCTTCCAGTCAGTCTGTCCTGTCTTGCCCTCTACTCTCCATCATCAGATCTGATTCTGGCACTTTCAGTTCTGTGTTTTATATTTGGTTTAGATTTTTTTCTTGTCCCGTTTGTTTTTCCCCATTTTTCTCAGTCATGGTTCTGTTTTATTTTATTCTTAACTTTTCATATCCTCTGTCCCACTTTATCTGCCCCGATGCGCTTCTTTTGCTCCCCTTTAACCTCTTTTTCCTTCAAATTTATTCAACCTTTATTTAAACATTTTATTTAAGTCCCTACCAGGCAATCTAACACCAAGAGGTATTCATTAATTCTTAAATACTTGGTATGAACTCAGCTGAAGTCATACTGATGACTATTTCATACCCAATAGCTCAAACTGCACATGGAGGTGATATTGGAAACCTCTGAGTTGATTGGTTTGATAATGTCGACCAGTGCTTCCCAAAGTGTGGGCTGTGGCCTCCGGGTGGCACCAAGAGGTACTCTGTGTTATTTGACAAACGTAGACTACTCTGTATGTTTCCAGTCAAATGACTACAGCCTGTAGTTTTTCTGCTTGATTCCTCTACATTTGCAGATTTACTGTTGAGAAAAAAATGCTTATAAATACTGGAGCAGGGTCTCAAATTCATGATACCACTTTATTTATGTAGCACATTTTTTAAAAAAATCAAGTTTACCAAATTGCTGCACACTGACTACAAAGCAAGAACAAGATAAAATTAAAATACAATAATAAAAACTAAGAATTAAGATAAAATAATAAAGCACTATAAAAGTGAAATACACACAACACATAAAACACAAGAAAAACGGTAAAAATAAAAATTCAAAATTAGAATAAAAATTAAAAGACAAACTTAAGAAAAATAAACACATAAAACAGAGACCACACAACTCTCATGCTGAATTGAAGGCCAACAGTAAAGGTACGTTTTAAGACCAAATTTATAAGAAGGTAAGGTGGGAGATATTCTGATGTCAAGAGGCAGGTGCTTCAATACTTTAGAGACCACTACAGAAAAGGCTCCTCAAAGATCTTGACGGGGTGTAGACTTTTTAAAGTTTAGAGATGTATCGAGGTGCGCATCCATTTAAACATTTAAAAGCAAACAAACAAACTGTAGGCGTGCAATGAAAGCCTGATTTACGCCGGCATAAAGTGCATTACAGCAGTCAAAACACAAAAAGACAAAAGCAAGAATCGCTCTATCATAATTATTAAAAGACAAAAATGATTTAATTTAGATAAAAGCCTCAGGTGATAAAAACTGGATGTAACAACAGAGTTTATCTGCTGATCCAGTTTAAAATCACTGTCATCCTCTGCACCAAGATTAGTGACGGTGGGTTTAAAATAAGGTCTTAAAGACCACAGGTCTGTATGAGGGGCCTCACCAAATCCGCTGGAGCCAAACACAATAGTGTCTGTTTTATTTTCATTGAACTTTTAAAAATTCCAGGCTTGGGGATCATCTGCATACAGACGATAAGACCTCTCAGATATGACGTGAACCACTTTGAAACACCCACAAAGTGCTCAAGATAAGAGATTAGAGTTTTGTGTCAAATGCAGCTGTCAGATCTAAAAGCATTAAAACAGCAGAGCCACCAGAATCAGTAGTAAATTAAGATAAAGATATATAAATAAAGAAACCAGGTGAAAGCTTTTTTTTTTTTAAATGCATTTTTGTCTGAGGTGGCGAACAGGCTAAGAGAAAATGCACTGATGTCGTATTTAATATAAATATTTATCTTTAATTCCTTAAACCTGCAAGTCTACAAAGGCAAGTATGATAAAGAGATTCTTCTTCTTCACAGACAGGTTTTATTCACTGCAGACTGAATCCACACTGATTGAAAACATGTGAACACGAGCTCAGACCTGGTGTGTGAATAGAGTGTATTCTACGTCCATTCTCAAATTCTTGTTTTTATATTTTCTTGTCCTTCACTCCCAAAAGCAGAATAATTGATTCAAGCATTAAATACACAGGTCTTGCCCTACATTTGTAGATTTTTATCTTGACAGTGGTGTAAGGGGAGGGATTCTCAAATATTATAGCATATAAACATACATGAAGTGATGCTCTTGCCAATGCTATGCTGATTTAAATATAAATAATGTTCTGAGGCTGTGTAAAGGTCCAGAGTGTCTGAAACTTTTTGGTTACACTTAGGGCTGGGCAACATATTGATTAAACCAGTTAATTCGAATTATTTTCTGCAGAAGATTTAAAAATTAAAAATCAATATTTTTTGTCTTGACTTATTCCAATTTTAAGTTGTTTTAATGTTTGAAATTAAAATTACTCAAGTTTTACAGTTTTCATGATGGTAGGCCCTGGCAGGTTATTTATAGGCTTGTATTTGTTTTTTAAATGAAATTTAATTTTGATCAGAGAGCACCATGTCAATGTACTGTGAAAATATCTCAGCTATCTGTGTTTATGTAGATCAACCTGCCTATGGTTGAACTACATAATCAACATGTTATGACAATATATAAATATGTTTTGAGAACATAGAGGCAAAAGTTGATTCATGTCATTTTTGTGTCACTTGGAATTTCTTTTTTTTTTTTCTTTTATGAGAGGGAAAAACTCGATTACAGTCACATTATTAGCTCTAATTTCCTGCAGTTTGAATAGGACGTAAACACTTGTCATTTTATTCTGATGGAAATCAAAGCTTGTGCCGCAGCTCCACACAGTGGTTAAAGGATAAGTTCGGTATCTACAGCTTTCACATAGTTTATAGAATGAAGTAGAACAATATACTCACCCAGAAGGCTTTCCTGATCCAAACAGTGCTTCGGGAGATATTTAGATCCAAAATCGAGCGGCGGACATCCGTATAAATGGTAGCAGATGGGGCATCTATAGCGCCGCTCCTAAAACTGCATTAATCGTCCAAAAACTCATTAGTTTTACCAACATTTCATCATGGTCCACTCGCGCTACCCCTCCACGACAGTCCGGTGTCGCTCCATCCATGTTTTTGTGACTGTGCTGACCTCCGAACTGAAAAGTTTCTTGCCGGTTGCGCGCGCATGCTCAGTACAGCTCATTGTTTCAGCTGCGAGCGGTGGCTATACAATAACTTTCTTCTTCCAGTTTTGTGCAAAATGGACGAATATCTATCGGATGAAGATGTTGTGGACGAGAACTTTGAATATGATGGGTGTCCTTACAGTTTTGAGCCAGAGTATAAAGATGAGGAGCTCATTGAAAGGAGGACGCGGAGGCAAGAAACTTTTCAGTTCAGAGGTCAGCACAGTCACAAAAACATGGGTGGAGCTACACCGGACTGTCGTGGAGGAGTAGCGCGAGCGGACCATGATGAAATGTTGGTGAAACTAATACGTTTTTGGACGTTTAATGCAGTTTTAGGAGCGGCACTATACATGCCCCGTCTGCTACCTTTATACGGATGTCCGCCGCTCGATTTTGGATCTAAATATCTCCCGAAGCACTGTTTGGATCAGGAAAGCCCTCTGGGTGAGTATATTGTTCTACTTCATTCTATAAACTATGTGAAAGCTGTAGAAACCGAACTTATCCTTTAAGGTGATCTGACACTCCTCTTGCCCTTCAGCCCTCTGCACTGGTCTTGTGACTGAAAGCTATCAATGAACTGGTTCAGCGAAAAAGTGATTTTGTAGACGAACTCACAAGTTAGCATTGCGCTAGTTCCATCAAGAGGAAGCCTGTTGGCCTTTTAATGTGCTAAAGACTGCTCTGTATTTTCTGTCTTCAGACCAACTCTCACCATGACCCAGAGGAACCTGACTGGAGGCTGTAACGTGAACTGTGGCTGTAAAATCCACGAGTATGCTCCGGTCTGCGGCTCAGATGGCATCACGTACTTCAACCCCTGCCTAGCCGGCTGCAGCAGCGTGGCCAACGACAGCACCGGGGTAATAGGGGTGAATAACTTGAAAACATCCATGAGATCATTCTTAAACCTGCAGCTATCTGGCCTCAATCATAACCTGTTCTTAGGTAGAGAGCTGTTCAAAGAGTCCATTCACTTAGTGTTTAAGAAGATTATGGAATTTGCAGTAGATCCTTTGTTTGTATTTCTTTAAACTTTAAAATTTGCTGGATCTGCATCTGGATTTGGATCACCTCCAAAACCTTATCATTTCTTTCTTGTGTCATGACCAACATTCCCTAAAGACTTTATCCAAATCTGTTGATAACTTTTTGAGTTATCTTGCTAACAGACAAACACCACCAAAAAATATAACCTCCTTGTTGAGAAGTTAAAAAAATACATCAGCAACATGATAAAAAGTTCTCCGTCCATGTACTTCAACTTGTGCTTTTTGGACTCTTTTTCTTGGGAGAGCAATGCGCCTTAATGTCGTATCATTAGATTAATATAAAGTGCACTGACTTGTTATATTTGTGTAAAATAACAGTCTCACTTTGACTTTGACAGAATTTTAGTGTGTCAGCGAAAATGTGATATTATATACTTTGCTTGTGCTGATTGCTATTTGTTCTGCTGTGCAAAATGTGGACTTTGGTGATGATATTCAAGGGTCTAAAACTCTACACACATTCCTCTTTGAATTATTTCCAGATTCGTAACTACTCAGATTGTGCCTGCGTCCAGAGCCGGCAAGTCATCACGCCGTCATCCAGCGGGCAGGGCAGCAACCAGCTGCAGCTTGTCATCGTCAAAACCTACCTGAACGAAAATGGCTACGCTGTCTCTGGGAAGTGTGACCGCACCTGCAGCACCCTCATCCCCTTCCTGATCTTCCTCTTCATTGTTACACTCATCACTGCCTGTGCCCAGCCCTCCGCCATCATCGTCACTCTCAGGTATGACCGTGGGTTTTACACATAAGTCTCCAGCCAAAAGGCACATAAAGTAAGGCCTGAGATAAACTCGCTTTAAGACTTTTGCTCCTGCTGTTGTCTGTCTGCATCGTGAATGTGTTTGTGAGTAGATAAGGCAATGTAAGATGTGGTTGCTGGTGAAAACTGAGGGCCCACTAGTAAGCTCTGACCCAAGTTAGCGTAAAGTTGTGATAAAACACTTAAACTAATTTAATGGCCAATCAGAATTCTAGGGGGCCCAGGTTTCAGTATGGCCACGACTACCTTGGGGTCCCTCGCCGGATTTGCGAAACACTGGTGTAGGGGGAGGTACGCCTGGGTGCCAGCTGTCATGTTGTCATGCTTTCCGTGCAGCAAGTATATCTCTGACCTTACCCTCCTTGTATCCTCTTACTTGTTCATCAGAGGCATAAATGCCCCAAAATAAGTCTTGAAACAAATCAATAATTAAAGATTGACAGATTAGTGAATGTCTGTCCTGCTGTACTAACATCAAACTAAACTTGATTGAAATGAACTCATCATTGATGTTTCTCTCTCTTTGGGTTTGCAGGTCAGTCGCAGAGCAGGAGCGGCCGTTCGCTCTGGGAATGCAGTTTGTTCTCCTCAGGACTCTCGGTGAGTTTAAACCAAAATATGACACAAAACCACAGCCTTAATTTTAATTATTCACAAAGAAATTTAAAAGACATTAACAAAAGGTGGTCAGAATGCAGCAGCAACATCCATCCATTAAAGTGAGTATCTGTACGCAGGATGAGTGCGTCAGCTGAGCTCATCGATTGTGACTGCACTGCACATTCTGTAACTGCTGACCAACGAGCTGATTTAACATCAGGAAGAGAGCGGCTGCCTGTTTGACCACATCACTCCTCTCCTGAATAAGGAGGGCCGAGCAGAGTAGGCTTTGATGAATGAGACGCTGTCAGAGTGAATCAGTAACAAACAGAACGTGTGGAGCCCAAAGACGTGCATTAACAAGCCTGCATTAGGCAGGAAAGGCTTTGCATTATGGGAATTGTAGGACCTAGCATACTTGAAGCAAATCTAAGAAACATTGGGTCCATTTAAATACTCCTTATTGGTTAGAATGGTTCAGCTCTCAAGCAGCCATGATAAAGGCTGTTTCAATGCTCTTAGGCTTCAATTCAGTTGAAAAAAGTTTGCATATTTTCCTCGGATCATTTCATGTTCACACAGCAGTATTTTGAAGCAGCCGAGCCCTGACCCGAGCTAGCTTTACATCATTACATCACAGCCGGCGTTGCTATGACTGCAAGTTGTGTTTTGCATAATGAAGAAAGCTGGCATGCTGAGCTGCCCACAGATCAACTCACTGATTAATAGCCGAGGTTAAATGTCCTATGTAAGATTATACAGATTGTGTATAATTACACTCCAGGGGTCGACTGGAAGTGAGCCTAGACCACCTCATTCAGGCGAGCTTGGCTCTCTTGTTTTTACCTAAACAGGGATCAGTTGCTGTGTTGATGTATATTAAGACAAACCGTGCCAAGCAGGGAATCCCAGCTTGTATCAAAACAACTCTGAAAGGATCTAGGTGTGAAAACAACCTTAACTAGAAATGCACTCAGAGAACGCAAACCTCCGCCAAGCAGCTCAGTTACGGCAGTGGCTTTTCCACAACCCCTGTAAAAGATGCAATTCTGGATCAACACATGCTCCAATTGGGCGGCTGAGTCTCCGCTCATGTCTGTCCACGTGGAGGACTTCTCTGCTGGCATTGCGAGGGAAGCTGGGTAATGTAGTAACACAGGCTTGAGAAATGTTGACGTCAGTTTTCAAATAAACTACAATTCCCATAATGATGTAAAGGGGGCGAAGCCCTCACAGCAGCCGAGGAGAAATGAAGGGGATTTGCCATTATAAGCTTCATTGTTTTTTTATGATGTCACTCTTGATGGGATCCAGATGAAATTTGCCTTGTTGAGTTATGTTATATATATTATCCTGTAAATTTTGAAGTTACGGTAATCCATCAAGTGATGTCAGAGATAAGATGTTAAGTTATGGGATTTTCAGAATAATTTTGGGAATTTTTTGCATCCAGACAAATATGCAGATCACCACCAAAATGTAATGAAGCAAACCACACCTCTGGTAAAATTTTTATATAAATCCATCCAGTAGTTTTTGCGTAATGTTGCTAACAGACAAAAAAAGAAACAGACAAACCTGGCGAAAACATAACCTCCTTGATGGAGGTAATGAAAAGCAAAAGAAGCATCATTTCCTCCCTTGTTAGACCCTTTTGCAGAGCATCCTCTGAAAATCTAGCATGAAAAGAGGTAAAAAATCACTGCAATTCATTACGCAGTCTTTGCTTTAATTGCTGTACTGCTTGTCCACCTAAATTTGGAGGTCATCTTTATTGAATTGAACAATACTTTTTATTCAATCAAACTGAAATTTTGATAATTACAAAAAAGTTGGTCTACGACAGCTGTTATATGTTCATGTGTGAACTCCTCGTTAGAAACAAGCTAGCACAACCATCAGTCTTAAGCTACAATTTACCAACACTCAGCTCAGTGTTAATCTTTCTATATGATCATTTAAATATTATTCAGAAATAAAGTTTATTTTATTTTTAGGCCTTGTGTTGGCTTGCCAGAGAGCTCTGCTGTTGGTTATTCTGAGAGCTGTGATGCATTTTGGGGCAGGTCATTGCGATCAGTTTGCTCCTGTCTTGTCTTAAAGACATCCTGGCTGATATGCGGTACAACATAAATTAGTGTTTGTATGCTATTTTGCTGTTTCATTGAAAAGAATTTCTATGATTTAAGTTTTCTTAATTATGTATGTTACCTACTTTCTCTGCTCATGAGTTGTCTCTTTTCTCTCTCTTCCTCTGTTTTCATTTTGTCTTATCGCCTTTCCTTCATCTTTCATGTCTTTTATTTGCTCTTCTTCCTTCTTTTCTGTTCCTCTGTCCTTCATCTGTCTCTGACTCCTGATCTGTCTCCTCTTTGCGATGCTTTCTTCTTCCTTCTTTATCTTTTTGGTGTCTTCCTCTCCTCTTCTCTTTGTCACATTTCCTCTCTTCCTTTCCTCCATCTCCTCCTTCTCTTCTTTACTCCAGCCTACATCCCAACACCCATCTACTTCGGCGCCGTCATCGACACCACCTGTATGTTGTGGCAGCAAGACTGCGGCGTCCACGGCTCCTGCTGGGAGTACGACGTCACCTCTCTGCGCTTCGTCTACTTTGGCCTCGCCGCCAGCCTCAAGTTCCTCGGCTTTCTCTTCATCTTCCTCACCTGGTACTCCATCAAGTACAAGGAGGAGCGGGTGGAGCGTTGGCTCAAGCGCCACCTCTCACACGTAGACACAGTTGGCAGCCTCGTCTGCCACCCGGGCGGCCACAAGGGCCACGCCCGCACCCGCTCCTGCCCGGTCAACATCCCCCGAACTGACCCCAACGCACTGCCTGCTAACGGTCCGCCGCGCGCCGGCGCCCTCAACAGGGGCATCAGTACTCAGAGTTGCCCTGGGAACGAACTCAAAGCAATAACTCCCCCGCCTCCAGCCACGCCATCACCTGCAGCCCCGCCTGCTCCAGCACCGGCCAGATCGCTGGAACACGTTTCAGTGCGGGTCTGAGCTTCAGAGGGGGGCGAGGACAAAAAAACTTCACTCTGAGATTCACTCTGCAGGATATTATCTGCCGTCAGAGGCGCGATCATCTCATGGAGGTCCTGCTCTCATTCTGAACTCTTGTAGGCCAGTTAAACACTCAAATTGAGAGTTTTGTCGAACCGATGACGTCTTTGAGTCAGGGGTCTTCAGATCACGCAGCTCTGTGGCTGATGATGGAGAATCTGTTGGGCGTTGGTTTATCAGCGTCGGGTGTTTTTAAAAAATTCAGATTCACACCCGGCACAGCGAGCGCACGAAGGCTCAGCTTCCTGTTTGGATGGAGGAGAGTTCACTGCTCATGAAACCCACCTGCCCCCCCTCCCCCCACCCTCACCTCGGCAACATGTGCCTTCTGCCACCACCATCCTCACACTCACACACATGCTGACGTCCCTCTGACACCTCAAAGGAAAAAAGCTTCACCTGAACAGATACCTCAGCTTCGCCAATCCTCTGCTTCCCCTCCACCTCACGTCTGCGTGCTTCTTCTTCGTTGGTGTTTTTCTGTATCCATCATGATTTTTTTTTGTTTGTTTTATGGACACGGCATATCACACAGAACAAAATATATTAAAAAAAAAAAAACTGGAAACGAGACACACTGAATCAAGTGTTATGAACTGGAAACCGATGGCATGGTGCTATGTGGAAAAAAACTCTGTCTAATGTTCACTTTTTTGTTCCTTTTCTTAGTTTTTAGGAGGTTAGAACACTTGAAAAGAACCCAACCGGAGAACAGGTCACTGGGCTAAGCAGCTTGGCACGCACAGAATGCATTCCTGTCCCATGCGAGGCCTTTTGTTGCTCCCCATGGCACAACGACGCGCAGTATTACCGCTGGAAGTTGGATTGTTTGGCTTTCACCAGACCCACACAATGCATCCATACATTGAGGCAGTTTCCCTCCTGACTTGGCGACCTGATTAGTGGTTTAACTCTGAAAAAATAAAGAACAGGATCGACATTTTTCCTCCTGACCACATTCCTGTTTGGACGAGTCACCTCCGCGCTGGAAGAACACGGAGAGGAGAAACTTTGGAGGGAAGTGTGTTTCTGACTTTTCACCAGGCCTCATGACCGACCATTTACCATCAAGAACACAAAGTTTGTACCCAACATGTAGGCAGAACCGTAGTCGACCATCACGTAGAGGTCTTAGTGTAGTTGTCCGTCTTTGTCAGCAGGAAAGGAAAATCTGCAGGTGAAAAAGGAGTCGGATCCTGAGTAGAAAGTCAACCTCTCGCTCTGCTTTTGATGAATAATTGTAAAACAGTAGTCCCAATGATTTATGGGTAATTCTTGCAGAAAAAATAATAGGAATAGCAGTTTTTTACTCGACATGTTGACGTGTGGAAAGGAAGAAGGTTTAGAATTTAGCAAAATCACTGTTAGTGCACACTGTCAAGCTGCGCCTACTGATTTTTCCTTATTTTTAATCTTATGATGATTCTTTTAATAAATAAATGATTGTTAACCTAAAAAGAGATAAGTAGAAAAAATCCCTCCTTGAATTCTCAGAGCACACGGTTACAGCTTCAGATATCTTCCTGTATTGACCAAAAATCCAAATATAGTCATCACTAAGGAAGAAAAATGGCAATTTGTTATATTGTAGAGGCTAAAACTATGAAATAGTAGATGTTGTTTAAATCAATTTAGAAAAATAGGTAGAAATATCTGTCTGGTTATTGATGACTAATCATTTTAGCAATAGAGCCAAAATGATCATAGAGTCTCTGTCGTAAAGTGGTGCAGGAATGAGTCAAAAATTATGAGTCAGGAAGTGAGTTAGCATTTTTCCACGGCTACCAGTGCTTAAAGTCTATGGGAATTTAATATCTTTTCCAATTAATGCCTGAAACAAGGTCTGTGGTGAACACATGAGTTATTGTGTCTTCAGAAGGTCAGATGACAGTGACCTGCCTACAAGGACTACAAAAATGGACAAAGACCCTAATGCAATCATTACTAATAATTTTTTATTAAAAGATAATGCATACATTATAGCCACAACCATGAGGACCAACTTGATCAGGTCATTAGATCAAGTGGAAATTCTCAAACAAGAGGTTGCAACATGTTGGTGTGGTGGCAGCTTCTGGGTCGAACCGCCATTTTTTAGTTCAATGATAGCTCGATAAAGCCATTTACTCTCACCAGTTATTTTTAAGCTTAAAAAATAATGAAGTAAGATTTGTTCATGGAGATTATCACGATGAAAAAAAGGCTAAAATGTCATTAGTTTTTGTTCACCACAGACCTTTTCATCAACAGTTATCCAGGAACACAGAGAAAAATCCCAAAGGCTTTTAGTCAAGGGGTGATAATGCTAACATCCAGGTTTTCCTACACACAAAAAAAAATTGTCATTCCTGCACCACTCTACAGACCTAATGTAAAGTAGTCAACAAGATTAACTTTGGATGCAATCATTTCAACAAGCAGCTATAACACAGTAAACAAAGTCAGTGCTAAAAAAAAGTCTGGTTGTCGAAGTCCAAAAGAATTTTTAAAGGCTTTTCGTTGAGCTTGTGGAGCCTTCGATAAATTATCTTTGGGCGGTGGTCTTCTTCTTTTATTTTGTTTTCTGTTTCCTCCCTAAAAGTAAAAGTTCATTCTTCAACTAGACAAACCCTGCATGGTTTATGGAGATTTCAGTCATACATGAGGATCTTCATCAGAAACAAAAGCCATCAAATGAACGCTCAGGAAAATATAAAAATGTGAACTTGTGCTCTTTACTAATAGCTGGGCTAAACTGCTGGTGTCGATCCTGTCATGTGACTGAAAGCTTCAGAACATCTGAGTGTATTTTTACATAAAATGCTGATTGTTAAGATAAATGACCACATGAAAACCATCAAAACCTTTTCCATAAGCCCATCATGACCGAGAACGTCAGAGAATCAGACCAGAGGAAGCTGCTTATCGGCCAACACTTTATTTTAACAATATTATGACTCATTTCAAAGACAAATACAGCAGGTTGATTTGATTTCTGTTATCAAACGTTATCCATCATCTTAACTGCGTATCCCTTTGAGGGTGCTAGACACTGAGCAAGAGGTAGGGTACACCCTGGACTCATCCCCAGCCAATCACATGGCCAACATGTGAGACAGACAACGATTGATACACACTCTCACCTAAGGTCAATTTAGAGTCACCAGTTCACCTAAAAAGCATGTTTTTGGGTTGTGGGAGGAAACGGGAGTACTTGCAGAGAACTAAAGCATGCATAGGTAGATCAAAGACCCTGACTGACAAGGCAAGTCGAACCTGAGACCCTCTCGCCGTGAGGCACAAGCACTAACCTGCTGTACCATGCAACCACTCAGATATGATCTGTTCTGACAAAGTTTTTGATGGTAGTTGCCAGGAAACCTTTAAAAAAAAGAGGGAAAGTTCTGCAGAGATATGACCAAACATTGATGCTATTCTGACATTTTTAGGTAAGCTGTTTAAATAAAAATAAATATCAGCCCTATGTCGGCAAAGAAATGCTGTTGATTGAATTATAAAAGCAGCTGGAATCTTAAAATTCTTATATAAATGTCTAAATTAAGCTGTTTGAATTTCTCTGTCTTCTTCAAACCACTTGAAGTCAAATTAATTAGATTTTTTTCCAATTGTTGATTGTTTCTTGAGAAGCTTTTTCTCCAGGCTCAGTCATAATGCTTTGACCCTGCAGCTGAAGTTTCACAAATCTTATGAAGAGGGATTTTCGACAAGATCTGATTTGCCAATATTTATGATCTCATTATCGCTACAACCAGTACCAACATTTTTTCATCAAGAGTACCACGTCCGCACTTTACTGGAATTGACCTTCTCTGTTCATTTGCAATTTTGGAGATTGTACTTCATTTCCAAATAAAAATCAGGAGAATATTTCAGCTGCATTAACTCAGAATACATCCAAACAGTGGCATTAACCCTGCTGAGCTGCTGTCAGTTAGTATTTCAGCAGAGTGAATTAAATCTTTGACTTCGGTCACTGACCCTCCCTCTGCTCACTCCTCTGACGACACGTGGTGGGCAGAAGTGGAACAGCACGCAGCAGTGATAGTTCGACAAACACACACTGAGAGAGCACGCAGACTGATTATTACGAGGGAAAAGAAATAAAACAGACAATAAAGAAGGAATATTGTGTGTCATCTCACTGGTTTCATGTTGTCAGCATTTTAACATTTGAGTCTTAATGTCAGAAAAGTGTTTTGTCTGCTGTTTATTATCGAGACAAACACAGTGAGCTAAAATATGGACTGATTAGAATTGTCTAGAAATGATAAATTATTTCTTTTACAGCCTTTTTATTTTCAGAGCATTTAGAACCAAAATGCCCAACCAAATTATTATATTTGTATTTAAGAAAATGCCTTGTCGTCTCTGGAAGCATTAAACTACATTATTGTGAATCCAGAGATCCTGATTATCTTTATTTTTTAACAGAAAGTCAAACGTCTAACATTTGAGGCATACAGACAAATTAGCAAACTTTCTGAAACTTTCTCTTGACTCTTTCAGTATATGTGTGCGAGTCTTTAATAACCATAAGGACGCCAACTTTATGTCTGATAAATAAAAGTCATACAGCATCTGCCTGCTCTCACAGTGATGAAGAATAAAGACACTACTACTCCTTTGAGTGTTTCATTTCACTTTAAAAACTCAGTCAAAACTTTCTGATATCATATCATGAAACATTTTACACTTTTACAGTTCACTTTGGATATTTTCAAGTCTTCAGTCTGTTGCAAGTCCCTTTTTTCCGTAATCAAACTTAATGTTGTTTCCCGCCTGAAATCAAGTATTTGTATTTTCATGTTAGACAGCAGCCTCGTTCACACTGCCGTTTCAAGCTGTAATATTTATGCCCCTGTGATGCTTCACGTCCACTGTGAACATCGCGGAGATGGAATTTGGGGGAGGTTGACCTATGATAGCACTGTGAGTGAGTGGGGGCGCATGATGTGTCCAATCATCGAGACATATTAAAACCTCACAACATTAATGTGACTGTGTCAAAGGTGAAACGATGACGGAGCTTTATTACGCTGCTTACAAGCACTGTGAAGTTAGCATGGAGAAGGGCGTCTGATAAGATATGAAGGTCATTGAAAGGGCATACTCATAACAGCCAAATAGGGGCCCAAATAAAGTGTTTTTAACTGCCGTAGGGCCACATTGTTATTAACTTTCTGGCACTCTGAATACCAACATTTGTTATTTTAATGCAAAAGCATAATTGAATGAGCTTCACATGGAGCTATGGCCAGTTTTAGCTCATTTTGAAATAGTAAAACAATGATAGATAACCAGTTTTTGAACCAATGATACTTTACAGTAATCCTTTTTTGCTAATGTTTTAACAATAACAGCAAAGAAAGTTCCTGAAATGTTTCTTTAAAAAAGCAAACATATACCAGAAATCATTTTTTTGTAGTCTGTATTGGCAGATCGTTAGTAACGGTTCTTTCCAAACACACAGCAACGCTTTAAAACTGAAAAGCGAGTAATGTCAGAAGCATTTTATTATTTCAGATTAAACCTCAAAACCTTGTTTTCATGTGTCATCACAAACTTTTTCAGACATTTATCCCAAACCGGTTTAAATGGCATATACTTTCAGCCTCGGGGACCAGGAAGTGCTAAATGCTAACTCACTTTACTGTTTTTGCACTCAGTCCTGCACTACTCTGTTCTCTCAACCAGGAGAGTCGCCCCCTGCTGGTTACTGAGAATAGTGCTTAATTTTCAAGGCACTACTTTACTATCCATCAAACAAAGGAGCATTGTTTGCCGTCCTAAATAAAAAGGTTTATTTCATACTCTAAAGCCAAAATAATTGGACATACATTACACTTTTGTTTCTTAAAAAAAAAAAAAATCAATGGCAAACTAATAATAAAAGTGCTAAATTAAACTATTCCGGTCCATCCCCTCAAAAACAAGAGAACACATTTTTGTGCAGTTTCCAGCCTCATAATTTCCACAGTTCATCTTCATTCATATTTTTATAGCATCTTTGTGTGAGAAATTATCTTTCTGCAAAATAAAGCAGAAAATAATTTAGCATATTTGCTGTTATTTTGTCATATTAATAGGACAACAGGCCTAAACAGACTCTGATATTCACCTCAATTTCATTTTATGTGTAATGAATTTAGATCATATGAAATTTCACTTTCTGAAATAAACTGTCAGGAAAATATAGGATTTCAATACCATCCTATTCTTTCAAGAATATCTTAAAATATATGTCCTTTTTTTTATCCAAGCCTCACCACTGCCCTGATTCTGTCATGCTGATATTTCAGGTATTGTGTTTATTCTTCTGCAAAATTGAGCTGAAAAAATTACATTTTGGTCAATATTTGCCTTTTAAACATGTTTAGGCCTAAATGTGCTCTGACATTTATTTCACACAGTCACTACAAGAAATCATCAGTGCATACAAAAAGATAAATAAATAAAAAAAGCCTAAATCTTCTCTAAAATGCCTCAGTGTTTCATCCTCATGTTGTTTAATCTGAGTCCACTCCAGTATGTCACCATTCTGATCAAATCCTCTGCTTTGGGATGAAGGTGATCACCCCATGATATCTTTCTTTTATTTTAATGTGGCATCATCTCCAGACGACAAAGACTGAATCTGGATGTGTCGGAGATCCTTCAGGCAGGTTTTAGGTAGAATATTCTGAATTTTCTTTTTCTTCTTCTCCTTTTTTAAGAATCAGTATTGTATTTATTTCAAAACGACGGACTGAAAGGTTACACTGGTGAGAGGCAACATGTAGACTTGTGGACGCACTGTTTACAAATGATGCCTTGGATACTTGACTTCTGTCAATAAAAAATGTGAAAAAATAATAAAATAAAACAGTATTATGGAAAAGCTGCGGCTGTGTTTTCATTCTTTGTAGAAATAGTGTTGCACCCTCATGATAAACGATACAGAGGTTGACTCAGACTGTGAACTGATTTGTGAAAGACTGGGATACCTGCTCCTTCAGCCTGAACAATCTTCACACTGATTTTAAACTGGAAACGGGAAAATAAACGGCCACTTTATTAGGTACACCTTGCTAGTTCCTGGTTGAACTTTAGAGGAAGTAAGAGGAAAAACAGAATGAAAGTAAAGAGGTTGATTTTCACACACAAGTAGAAAACAAAATAGAGAGCCAACTGATGGTGTTGTCTCTCCTGTGTCCAACAGTTCACTGAGTAGAAAAGACAAACCTCCTTTATAACCTCACAGCCCGGCTGATGATCACCTCCTTCAGCTGATGATTGTCTCCTTCAGCTGATGATTGTCTCCTTCAGCTGATGATCGTCTCCTTCAGCTGATGATCATCAGCTGTGAGGAGCCACCACAGGTGTCACCAACAGCTCCTGATGAACATGTCAAACTGACGTCTAGTTTTTTTGGGATTCTTTCTCCATATTCTGCATTTATAAATATCCATAACACTGACAATGTGCAAGAGAACTCAAAAAGCTGTCCACAGATCTTACTGGAAATTTTCTTGTAATGTCAGTCACAACACAACAAAGAAGGGATCACATTTTATGGTGATATGGATCCAGGGAGTTATGTGAAGGATTTTAACATTACGGGAACATAGCTTTTTATACGTTTAAGAGAATATTGATGTTCAATGTGTCATTAAGCATCCTTGAGTTTTAGACAACCTTGATCTAAAACGGCATTTTTTACAGGGCTGTGGTCACAACACTATGAGGTAAAGACCCTGACTGGGCGGCGTACATTAGTTTTGTTGCCTTTGAGCAGGACTTGGCGTTTATTTTATTTTATTGGCTGAGTTATCTATGATATAAGCAATTATCTAAAGCCCACCTACTTCACATCAAGCTTCTGAACACTTTTAACAAAACTACTGATCAATTAAAAAAACATGCATAGCTCAGTCTTGAGATTAAAGATCGTTGATAGTCTGTAGATGTGATTGTTAGTATCTTGTAAAGCAAGTTTTTTCTGACTTTTGTTCCCAGGGGCTTTAAAAAGATAAATATCGTCAAAAGATGCAGGGCTTTTGATACCTTATGTTGTCATTTTCCGACAAACATCTCAAATACTACTCCAAAAACCATTTTTTTATAACAAAACAGTGCTATTGGGCACCGTCCATGTTGACACATGGGTTTTTAAGTTTTATGACAATTACAAACACAAGAACATGTCTTATTAGGACAATATACTCGATGTTCATTCAGCACTACAGTGTTTTTTTATTTCCTCTGAAGTAGCAGTTTTGGAGACAAGAGGTTTTGGCCCCACAGCAACAATATATTACTGTAACCATGACTACCAACATCAGTGCTCTTCACTTCATGATAATTATAGCTGTTAATGTTGATTTAAGAACAATCTCTTTGTTTATTGTTATTGATTATACCTCAATAATAATAAATACCTTTACAATAAATTCATATTCAATAGAGACAGATGTGATGAGGACAGATTTATGGTCCAGGCATCCATAAATTTAACACCATCGAGAATCTTCATTGCCTCACAGCAGGAAGGTTGCCGGTTTGATCCTAGTCAGTCAGGGCCTTCCTGAGGTGAGTTTATGTTGTCGTGCATGGGTTCTCTCTGGGCACTCAAGCTTCCCACAGATCAGAAACATGCTCATTAGGTTGATTAGTGACTCTAAATTGCCCTTAGGTATGAGTGTGAATGACTATCTGTCTCTTTATGTGGCCCTGCGATTGGCTGGCGACCAGTTCAGGGTGTACCTCTCGTCCGCTGTCAGCTGGGACAGGCTGCAGCCAGTGTTAATTTTGTCAAGTAATTATTTTCATCATAGTTTACATCAACAACCTTTTTTCCCGATGAAAACTACGCCATAAATAAAAAAACAAGCGCACGTGGACAAAAACTAAAACTAAAACTAAATCAACTGACATTTTCGTCAGCAAATAAAAACTAGACAAAAATGTTTGACAGAGACTTAATCCAATCAGATGTAATGTCATCATGTAGACAGTACAGACAATTGAGGAATCACAGCTACTCTGTGGAAAGGTTGGATGAGTTAAGAGGGACATCCAATCACAACTGCCTTAGCTTCATGGTGGCGGGATCCAAGTGTGAAACACGACTTCAGAAATTCAAGGAAACATGAAAATGTTTTACACTTTACACTTCATATTTTAGTCGACTAAATTTACAGTAGATTTCACCTAAAATGTTGTGAAATTTCATCAACTAAAACTAGACTAAAATTCAAACAATTTAATTGACTAAGTTATGACTAAAACTAAAAGACATTTTAGGCTAAAGACTAAAACTAAATTAAAAAGTGCTGTCAAAATCAACAATGGCTGCAGCCCCCCACGACCCCGTAAGGAATAAGCTGTAGAGATAATTTATGTATGTATGGAAAAATGAAGAGTGAGGCACGGAGCTACACTTTTGTAAAGAGTCTTGAGATAAAGCGTTATGATTTAGCCCAATAAAGATAAAGACTGATTGATTTTAAGTGAAGGCTTAAAACTCCTGTATTAAACCATGAGAGGGCAAACATGCTGAAAAAAGTCACATTTTAACAGCATGTTCTCCTGAAAAATGATGGAATAAAATTCAACCAGACTGTCCCAGAAATCCTCCCACTATTCAGGCACTTTCCAGAGACCAATGTGACCTGAGGGCCATCAATCACAAATAAAACATGAGGGAAAAAAGATCAGTGATCAATGTGTTTCACATTTTAATGATTCTTTTCTTTCAGACAAGCTTTTCATAAAAACAAAACTGCTCGGCTGGCAGGGCATGCATGATGATATGTACACATGTTCATATATTGAGCTCCATCAGCAGCTTCTTACAGTTCAAACACTTCCTCTCTTTGAATACTGCAGATATTTGGCTCATTAAGCTTTAAAGAAAAATAACACTTCACTCTCTTTATGTCTCTATATTGCATCTTTTTGGCCATGAAATCTGTGTTTTAACACAGTGAGTTATAAATATTTCATCGTTTAAGCTCAATACTGGCCCAAAAAAAACAAACAAAAACAATCCTTCATGCAGAGTTCACACAGCTAATTTTCGTTTACAGTGGCTTCAAATTAAAGCTCGTGACAATGATAGAAAAAGTAAACATGACATGAGAGTACGACATTTTTCTCAGGAGAAAATGTTTTTTTTTGATGTTGTGTATTGATCTGATCTTGGATGTATATGTTCAACACGTCCTGTAGTTTGATTAAATTCTGTGTGAAAAGTTTGTTTTTAAGAGGTCTGAATATCAATAATCCTTCAGGTCAGACGAGAGAGAAAAAGGTGAAAGGAGAAAGATTTTCTTATATTATGCACCTCAATATAAAAGTCAAAATGAGGGTGAAGTCAGAACTAAAGTCAAAATAAAGAGAATAAAGTTGAAATGGGTAACGACTTTGGGAAAAGTCTGAATGTTGAGAAAACAAAATTCAGATGAAATTGAAATTTAATGTAAAATATCATTCTCAATATTTCAACATTTTATTATCATTTTGACTATTTCATTGAAGTGCACTGATAAAATGATTCTCCTCTCATCATTTCTTTGACACAAATTCTCTTAATGTACTCTTGACGGTTCAAGAGGTCCTTAAAACGCTGGAAACAACCACAAAACCATGAAGCTGAAGAAGCTTTTTAAGCAGCACTTTTCAGTGTAACGTGCAGAAGGCTGATATCACAAACTGTGGTGCACCGTGATTTTGAGTATACAAAAAGTTCTTGGACATGAAATAAAAACTAAAATGGCAGAATGTGTAAGGCAGAGTTTTCCTTCAGTAGCATGGCAGGGAGAAACCTTCACATTCAGCAGAGGAGATCCTGAGAAACAAAAACAGAAAAAGGAGTGGAGTCAGTTGCTAAGTTGATTTTGGCACTACCATGACATAAATAAAACACAAGTGAAATAAAAGTGTCCAACAACCAGACAGCGGACCATGTGGTACCGGGTAATACGAAGTCATGAATGATCCATTTTAGACTCATAGCCTCTAAAGATAGTTCACAGGAATTAAAATGAGGAAAGAGAAATACTGTAAATCTTACAGTACCATCTAGTCAAGCCAACGTAGTTTTTGGTGTAGTTTAACAGTAAAAGTGGATTTATTACAAGTCCTCCAGTGGCACCATTCACTGTGGACTTCACCCTCATTTACTTATCGCCGAGCGTCCATACTTGTTTTATTGGCAATTACATTTACCAGTGATATGAGCCTCGAGCAACACCACTTAAAAACAAAACAGTTATCCCTTTAAGCTGGGATTGAGAATTTATCTTTATCACAATATGTGCATTTGCAATAAATACATTGAGTCCAACAAACATAGAAGACTATTTTAATGTGGCCAAGCAATTTTTCTTGAAAAGTGAGATAACGGCCTTATTTTCACATCCAATAAAGCAGTTGGATTTTGCTAAAGCTTGTTCAAAGACACCTGGAGCTGAATTTGTCCAAGTTTAGCAGAGAAAATTTTACTGAAGACTCAGAAAAAAGATATGCTATAACTACACGTGTCATACAAGACATAAAAAGCACAGGCAAAGACACTGAAGATCAAGTTTTATTCACATATTTTTTGTAATTCATTGCAAACTTTGTCATTATCGCGATGCTGAACACTGTTATCACACCACATATCCGTCTAAATCATGCAGGGCTACTCATTGTGTAACCTTTGACCTGCAACCCTGTGTCCTCACTGAAAGCGACGCCAATGAGTGTCAGCAACAATTAATTACACTGAATCATATGTGAGTGTCATAACTACCCGCGAGCGATGCAGCACGATGCAGCACTTGACATCATGTCTCTATTTTCCTTTCCATTTGAGCCTTGATACGGAAGAGCACCGAGAAAATGAAGATTTTGACGAAGTGCAGGAAGTGTATTTAGTAAGTGAAATGATTTACTTTCACTTTCAACACCAAGGCAGAAAGTTTGTTCACAGAGAGCTTTGTATTTTAGATCCTTTGAGACTGCCCCTTATTATAAAATACACTTCATGTCCGTTTCTCTAGCTGTACTTGACAAACTGTTTACAGCACTAGATGATGTTAACGGATGCAGTGTGGACAGCAGACATGCAACACTGCGTGATATGAAGCTACATCCACACTCACGTTCACTTAGGACTTGTGTTATGAGCATCTGAAGAGATTTTTGACACAGTGTGTTGAAAAGGGACTCATGAGAGCTGTGGCTGTATGCAGCAACCTGATGTGGAGGGAAAGAGTTGAGAGGTCTGAGCGGTCTCTTTCCCCTCACTCTGACAGACGCAGCACTTTGAGTGCTTTAGGACGGTGCACCTTCACACGCACCTTTGGTCTGCACCACGGCACATCAAACAAAATTACTTGTTATTCCAATCAAAAGTGTTTGTAAAAACAGTTACCTGCTAAGTCACCTGCTGAATCAGCCCTTTTTCTGGATCATGTTTATCATCCAGCTCCTCATCAGAGTCTGACACAAAAGATAAGACACATTAAAACATTAAAAACAGATTAACTCAAATTAAAATATTAACTGAAGAATGCATTGTGAAATGTTTTTAGTTCAACCGCTTAAAGGGATATGCCAACACCATTCTCTCAACTGTGTGTGCAGTAACAAAGAAGAGACAGGCAGAGCTCGCCCACTGCTAATTAGCTTAGCTCAAACACTGGGAGTCAATGGGTAGTGTTAGCCTGCCTCTGGCTACAGTCATCAGATCAACTCCTCAGCAACTCTAAATGGTCCTGTGTGCTTGTTGTGACTAATTTTTTTACTGCGTTATTTTAGGTTTTCTGTTTTTAGACTAAGATTAGCACTTTATGTATTTTTTAAAAGAAATACATATGAAACTTAACCACAGGGCACATGCACAAACCACAGCGGATGTGCTTTGTTTTGTTAACCTACTTACAAGAGTGTGAGCTAAGCTAATTCGTAGTGGGCGAGCTCTGCACGTTTCCTCCTTTTTACTGCACACAGTCGAAAAAATGGTGTCTATCTGCGTGATGGACTCAGGAATGAGGCAAGACACAAAGACAATAAAAAATGTTGGCGCATCCCTTTAAAGATAAACATACAAAGGCTGAGGTCAGAGAGATACTTTCTGAGTTTTTGGGGTGAGTATCTGACCTGCCACAGACTCTGGGGGGGAGTAAAACTGTCCATCAGATAGAGGACCAGGGCCCATGAGAGGAGCTCGCTGTGTGGCGTCCATGATGGACAGATATCCTGGAAAATAAAAAGAAAGTTACAACAAGTGTAAGAGCAGACATGTTTACTATGATTACAGATTAGATCTGGGACACTCTTATGTCTGAGTGCACATCACACAAAGATTGTTTCCCTGTCTGGACTGGAGTGTGGATACTGTGACGTGTGACCTGCGAACTGAACCATGACAGCCGTACAAATAAAAATACTGTCACTGTTACATGATCAGTTACATCTTACAAACTGCACTTTGTTGTCCTGCAGGACATCACATCAGTTCTCTCTTAACTCTGTCCTGTGTGACGTCTTTGTTGTTGTTCTTTTGGAAATACTAATCTATTAAGAGGTGAGTCCAGATCGCCGGAGTCTGATGAACCTCATAAAACAAGTTAGTCTGTGAACATAAGGGTTGAACCAACGTGACTGTGGTACACAAGTGTGACACACATGCACATCCAGGACATGTAATGGAAGTCATGTGACACGAAGCATGTTAGGCTAACACTGTTCTTTTAAATGGAGGCCAACATCGCCATTTTCTATTTTTATGGCTAATAATCAATAAAAGTCTGTCTGATATCAGCTCAGCAGTCAGAGAACTGAACACTGTGAATGTTTGTCTTCTGTTTTCATGATTAGACTGCGGACGATGTCTCTTAATTTACAGACACACAAACAACCGGACACACTGTGGCTCAGTTACACTCTGTGGATCTTTATTGAGTGTTTTCCTCCCTTTAGAGCTGGGAAATAATCAAGTTTCAATTACAATTACTATTTTGCACAGTTATGAAAAATGAATAATTGAAATTAAAAGATCACTTTGTCACTTGACCGCATCTTTTTCCATCTCTACGTATTCTTACTTTAATTTTTACACATTTTTTCCATTTTGGCTTGTTTTTTAATGTTCAGATGATGATTTAAGAGCATTAAATATTAAATGGAAGAATGTAATGGATGATATTTGTTTATGCTTTATGACAAAATGATTACAAAAAAGCCCATTTTCTGTTTCTGCCAGCTTAATTAATGCAGTAAGAAATACATATTATTATAATAAATACAGATAAAGATATCGTACAACAAACAGTGATAAGCTGAGTGACTCTGACTCACTGTTTTCATCTTCAGCTTCCTGAGGCAGAACTTTAAAGTCGAGCAGCCACGTCTCAATCCACGCCAACACGAAGGAGATGATGGGCAGCAGGTAACCGAAGGCCCCCTGAGACAACAGCTACACACACGAGAGAGAGAAAGTCCATCAATCACCACTACAGAGAGCATTATTTTACAAACTGGGCTTAGACATTTAAGAAAGGAAAAGGCAGCTGAAATCTTTTACATCTTTTAAACATTTATACATTGAACGAAGAAAAATTCAAGTTTAATGCCTCTTTTGTATTCACCAAAGACTCAACTATTTAACAAGGAATGAACTAAATACAGGTGCACTTCAAAACTGGCATAGATTGTTAAAATTATATTTCAGTTTATGTAATTCAATTGAGAGAAATGGAAACTTTCATTTATACTAGACCTATGCTGAAAAAATCAATGCAGCAATATATCGTCATCTACCCCGTGCCAATACACGTACAAATAGAGGTTTTACTGAATCATTTCTGCCTCAAATGCTTTGACAGCAGATGTAAAATACACCCTGGCTAATATCACAGATAGTGCAATTCAAAAGGTGAAGGCAGAAGGCAAATTGCATGAATCAGCACATGTTCAAAATTCTAAATTACCACTGAGATCTGAGACCTGAAATTTAAGTGCCTTAAGGTAAAGGATCCTTTAAATCCTGTCTGTGCCGTTTGTGTTTTCAAAAAAAGATATCATCTGTATTGGGATGCATGTTGTATTGTGAGGTTGGTGGAAATACAGAGCCCTAATATATTCAAGATTTAGACACAATAAGTAAAAAACGTTAAGATGCTTTTGTTTTAATCTTGATGGCTACAGCTTACAGCGCATGATAATTAAAACTAGATTAGATAAAACAATAAAAGCACAAAAAGGAGACATAATAATGAAACATACTCTAAAGATGTTCAAAAAGGAGGTTGAAGACATCACAAGAAAGCAAGAAACGACTTAATTTTCTGTTTACACGGGCAAAAAAAAAAACCAAAATACAAAGATTATTTTATCTTAAATACACTGTTGAGAATTTCCAAACAGGAATGTAGTTGTTCAACAGTAAATGCTTAGACTGATATTAACCAGCAGGTGGAGCAATAACCCTCCAACATACCTGCTGCTGTTATAATAAAACTGATTAAAATAAAAAAGACAAATACCCTGTTTGAAATCCTGAGACTCTTACCTTTGACAAAATGACTTTAATGATCAGGAACGCACAGCTGGCTGCAGTGGTGATCTGTACAAACAGAGGAGGCACGAATCAGACACACCCAGACAGCAAAGGTTTACACGAACCAGTTGTGTTTTTTAACACTTTTTCTATGTGGTCTTACTGTTGAGGACATTTGTTTTCTAAAATACCAGACTGGAAAAATCAACCCTGAGTCATTATTCTAAAATAACAGAAGTTTCTTTGGTCTGCATCAGTTTTTAAAGATGACATCTCTATGGCCTTAACCTGCATTCTCTTCAACAGCCAGCAGGAGGCGCTACACAGCTTTAAAAATCAGTTTGTGAAAAGTTGTTCAGTCTGATTTATCATGAGGCCAAGATTACAAACCAAATCTGTTCCCACACATCTGATTCCAAAATTAAAACAAAATATGCTTCTCAATGTCAATTCGGACATTAAATTTGAACTTTTGAAAAGCAAAATATTCTAAATATAACAAATTCCAGTTCTAAACATGCCATTAAAAATTCCATTCATCACAAAGCCCTTTACATTTGTTATTCGGCCCAATAAAGATGCTAAAGTCATGATCTATTTGCAGTCAAAATGATATTTAGCAGCTAACAAATGTGTGTAATATCAGCCAAAGCCAAAGCACACAAACGTTTTTATTACTTTGCACACAATAGCCCTCTAAAAATAAATGTTAATAAATCCCAACCCTGTCTTCTAAATGTAAACCCACCGCGATGGCCCACCAGTGACGAAGTCTACATACGGCGTAGGCCAGGATGAGAGTAGCAAACCTGAAAACAGCCAGGAGCTGAGGGAGAGAGGTAGCAGAGGGGGACAAAGGGAGAGAGGAGAGTTAAAAAAGAATAATCATGAAATTCACACTCTTGGAACAAAATGAAAAAAGAAAGAGTAAAAAAAAACTCACGAAAATGTCAAAGAAGGAGGCGTGGTAGTCATAATGCAGGACTTCTATATCCAGCTGCTTCTGAATGCCGCCGTTCACCTGTCAGACAAACACAAACACATGGTGGGAAATGCTCTTGAAAATCAAAAAGTGGAAGGATGCATTAGACGAGGTTTTTCTGCTTCATCCAGGATGCACAGAGTGTACCCTGCCTCTTGCCCAATGTCAGCTGGGGTAGGCTCCAGCCCCTCAGTGACCATGAAAGAGGTATTGATGATGGATGGATGGATGGATGGATGGATGTAATCAGTTAAGGACCAAAAGTGAAGAAAAAAAAAAGTCCAGTTTTACATATTGTACATATAACTTCTAATTTTGTGATAGGTTGCCTATTTTTTCAGTTTATCATCTGACTAAATAAACAAAATGAGGAAACTCCAGTATAATGAAGCAACAACTGTGCCAGAGCTTCGGTGTCTTTACCTCAGGAGAGGGTCTGCCTTTGTTTAACAAAAACAGCAGGAAACTCGGAATGACAACAACAAACGCAACAACAACTCTAAAAATGTAAACCGTCG
Organism: Cetoscarus ocellatus; assembly: GCA_037902135.1. Lineage (NCBI taxonomy): Eukaryota > Metazoa > Chordata > Actinopteri > Labriformes > Labridae > Cetoscarus > Cetoscarus ocellatus. Next base: position 429,716 of record JBAMNC010000335.1, read on the forward strand.
TCCTTGCCAAACTGGGTTCAGTTTGTTAAGCTTCCTCTGCAGCTCTGTTGGTATTATTAGAATGAGAGGAATGACATTTCTGGCCCTGAGTGTTGCTTGTTAAACTTTAACTCTGCTCTGGAATTTCTCAACATTTTAGGATTTATTTGTGTTTTTAGGGTCCGTCTCTTCAGTTGTTTTTTTAATCTAGGATCATCATGTAAGAAGTTCTTGCTGTTTGCCATCAGAGGCAAACAGGCAGAGAGGCATTAATATGTTTTATGATCCATTAAAGCTTTACTAATGCTGCTGCTGCTGCTGCTGGTCTTGGATCAATAAGGGAAGCAGGGACCAATGAAAGTAAGGGAAGAGGGAGGAAATAAGTGAAAAATAAAGGAAGGAATAAGGAAGAAAAGGAAGAGAGGGAGAAAAGAAGAAAGGTGAAAAGAGGGTCACAAGGGAGGGAGGAAGGAGTACAGAAGGAAGAAAGAAAAGGAGGCAGGGGGAGAAAGAAAGGAAGGAAGCAAGAAGGGCCTTAGTATGATAGAAAAGAACAATAGAAAGTAAGGGGAAGGGAAGGAGTGAAGGAAGGATGAAGAAGGGGGGGAAAGAAGAAAGTTCAAAAAAAGGACACAATTTAGGGAGGAAGAAGGGCAGAATGAAGGGAGAAAAGAAGGCAGAGAGGAAAAAAGAAAGAAGGAAAACAGAAGAGAGGTGTGGTAGGAGGGAAGGATGAAAGGAAGGAAGCAAGTAGGGCCTAAATGAAGAATAAACAATAGAAAGTAAGGGGATAGGAATGAGTGAAGGAAGGATGAAGAAAGGGAGAAAAGAAGAAAGGTAAAAAAGAAAAGGAGGGCAGAATGAAGGAAGAACGAAAGAAGAGGAGGTAGGGAGGAAGACGGATCAGTGCCCAAAAATAAACTCATCCCTGACAGAAAAAATAGCTTTTAACCACTGAGGATCTGTGAGCTCATGTTGGATGTGAAAATAATTACTTTTTTAAAGTCTTTCATTTAATATTTAAGACTAAGGGGAAACTACAGATTTCTAAAAGCACAGTTAAGTTTTTGTAGTCAGAGCTTTTCAGTCATATGGGGAACCCAAATTTCTGCTTTAATGGAGCAGACTGTTGAACGAGTGTCCCTGGAAATCCCTTTTGAGTTCATCTATAAAACAAGTGCTTGTGTGTCAGAGTCCACGTTGTCTTTTGTTCTCACAGTTTACTGCACTGAAACTGGAACATTCTGGAAATGTGCTGTAGTAAAAATACTTCCTCATCGGGGCCACAAACATATGTATCTCTGACTTGGATCACTTCACGTCAGCGGTGTGTGACCTGTTTCTTCGGCCTCTGACACATTTCAAATAAAGTCTCTTGACCATTAAGTTATTACAGCCAGGACCAGGGAAGTTACACTGCTGGTGTTCAAAGGTTATAAAGCTTTCCAGTAAACAAATAATAAAGTCAGTCATGAAAGGAGGTCAGCTGAATTTAACTCCATAAAAATATTCCGTATTTAATAGAGCTGCACTATTATTACACTGGTAAAGTAAAATGAAGTTAAATGCATTTCCAGCATCTAAAAATGTTTTTCTGTGTTTGTCAATAATAATACTTACAGACAAAACTTTGAATGATGATAGCTGAATAACTGAAGCACTTATAAAATGTCACTTTGGCTTCTTAAATTGTGATATGCACTCATCACAGTTTTCAAGGCCATTTAAAGGAGGAAAACCCAAAAATTTAATTAAAATAACAGTGAATGTACCCCCTATATCTCTTAAGAGTTTCATCAGTCATTTAGGAAATCATGTTGCTTTATTCAAACTTTTCTCATCCTCTGATAAACAATCTACTAACACAATATAAAAAAAAAATACCTTCCGAACCATAAATTGATTTTACCTTTTCAGTTTGTTTTGTTTTTAACCTTACTTAATTACATTTTAGTTAGTAGTGTCTTAATGTGAAGTGCATTTCTTTTAGGGTTATTTTAAGTACATTTTAGGTCCTTTAGTCAAAGCGTACTCCCTTCAGCATTAAAGCTTTAATCTCAATAAGATTAAGGTAATAAATAATGCATTTACTTCTTACAACAATACTTTTGTGCTAATTAGCTTTTTATATGGCTTTACAGTAAGGGTACTGTGGCAGTTTAGCAGCTGGATACCACCGACTAAAACACCTTTCTGCTATCAAAGTGATGTAAAATAAGGACACCACTGCTCCTTTGAGTGTCTCATTTTATTTCAAATACTCAAAGACACTTCATGGGATAGAGCGTAACTAAACTGCACCTTGAGATATCAAATATTTAGCTTTTTTACCAATGACTTAGGCTATTTGATTGGCATTTGTATCCATGACAAATCTGCGGTTAATGCGGTCACTTTTGATCTAACAAAAGTTCCCTATTTTCTATCAAAATAAAAGCAGGTTGCTTCATTTCAAATATAAACTGGGTTACTTCAGTGAGTAATTTAAGGTGTATTTGTAAAAGTGTGAATGCTGTGAAATGAACTTCTCCAACAATCTGAGCAGCAGTACTCGCTGCTCAGATTGTTGTGATCGGACTTCACCTTGGCCCTTGTCAAACTCACCCAGATCCTTATGCTTGACCATTTTTCCAACATTTAAGATCAACTTTGAAGACAAAATGTTCACTTGCTGCCTAATATATCCCACCCACTAACAGGAGCCAGTTAACCAGTGTTATTCACCTCACCTGTCAGTGGTCATAATGTTCTACCTGATCGGTGTATATTGATTAAATCAGTTAATTTAATTTTTTTTGTAGCAGATAATCTGGACTCCTGAAGCTAAAAACCTCTACCAAGTTTCCTTACAACAGAGAAACATAACAATCTGTGAGTTGTGGCATTGTTTGAAGATAGAAATACTGAAAAATGTCACAGTTTTCAAAATGCCATAGCCTGACATTTTTGGCATTGGCACATTTTGAGGCTTTCATTTGTTTCTTGATGAGATGAAGTACAAATAAGAGAATTCCAAATTAATATTTTGTGGGAAATAATGCAGCTTTCAGTATTAACATAGACAAGCCTGCCTACTTCCAAACTACGTGTTTCCTTTGACAGCAAAACAACATTAAGCACTTTAATCCTAAGAGGAAGTTTCAGACGAGTTTTGGGGGATATTTTGAAACTTATGACTCTCTGACCTCATTTGACTCATAAATCAAGACATGGCTTCATTTTGTCTTTGAGGACTTTTGAAATTTGTTTTGAATAACAATAAAAAATGATATTAAAACAGGTGTTTTATAATTCTAATGAAATTCAATAGTTTAAAAACTAACTTTTAATATCTATTTTTTCTAAATCCTTGCTGTGTTCATGATATTAATGATCCAGGTGTTTGTTTGGCTCTCTCTTTAAAGTGCTTTGTTCCTTGAAATTCGTTAAATAGTACAAATGAAGAATTAGGTAAAGAGACAAACAGGTAGGGCTGAACAATTTGGGAAAATATTGACTTGTGTTTATTTTGACCTATATTGTAAATACAATGTGTAGAAACAAAGGAAATTTTAAGTTTACTCATTATTCTCATTTTAATTAAAAAATGCTAAAATATTTATTGAAATATTATCAAAATGGTTAATGTGTAAGATTTCTGTTTGAATTTCTGTCCCATTAAATATAATTTACATTTCTATCTGTGTACGGCACACAGGCCTGAACACCTCTGCTGCAACACAGTGACACTGAAATGGTGCTTCAACACTTAACGACATATTTCACCTCCTGATGTAAGAAAACTGCAGTGGGCCATATTGATATTTCATTTAAAATTGCCATTAATGTGTCAGCCTTACAGAGAGCTGGTTCTTACATTGAGCTCTATGATCCAGAGCAGGGTGATGAACAAGAGGTCAAAGGTGACGAAGAGGCAGAAGGTCCTCCTCACGTCTGAGATGCACTTCTTCTCCCCAAATTCATAAGACTCCACCCGTGCGCAGATGGGCGTGGTGCTTATGGACCCCACTCCCCTGCCGGTCAGCCGAGAATCGGCGCTGCTGCTGCATCGACTCTCCATCCCTGTCACGCCCCCCCGCCGCCTTCCCCCGGCCGGGCCAGCCCAGCCCACTGGTTCAGAGAAGGTGGACCGAGGTAGATCAGAAGAGGCCGGTCATCTGGGCAGGTTCAGAGGACGTGGACTCACTCTGTGGAGGAACACACCATCACTGCATCTGCAGGAGGACGAAGCAGAAGTCAGAGGCTTAATTAGAACAAAACAAATTTATCCATTTGATCAGATTTCTCACAGATGCACTGGTCAGTCATCTAAAGTCTGTGATTATCACAGAGTATGACTTTGCATAAATCATTTAAATTCTAATACATTTATCACACATATTTAAGTGGTTGGGCATTTTGGTAAATTTGGGTAGTGATTAGGGCCGGAGATTACAGCGTATCTCCCAATCTGATTCATCATTCACAGTATTGATAATTAGGGACCGTGATCAGGCTTTTCTTGGCAGATACCCATCACCGATCACCTGTTTGTGAAATCATCCAACATGTTTATGTTTCGTATTTTGTTTTAACCACTGGTTGAGTGTTTGCTCAACAAAGCAGTGAAAAAGATATCAAGGATCAACGCAATACAGTATCCTAAAGTTAAGACATATGAATTACAAAATGAAATGTCTCCTGTATAAACTGTATTTATTTATGGGAATTATAAAAATATTTGATAGGCTGATTAATACCATTAATTCAGTCCAACTGGCAAAACACTGCAAATAGTTTAATAAATTAAAGCAATAAGTTTATACATTTTCACGTTTTTTTTTTTTTAACAAAAATCAGCCAGCATATTGTAACAAATCTGTTTTTTATAGATCTGTTTGGCCGATCTATTGGGACATCTTTATTGATAATGTTCCAATACAGCTATACATCCATCCATAATCTATACCACTAATCACTTCAGGGGTCACGGAGGACTGGAGCCTATCCCAGCTGACAATGGGCAAGAGGCAAGGTTCACCCTGAACCTGCCGCCAGCTGATCTCAGGGCCACATAGAGAGACAGACAACTCACTCTCACACTCGTACCGACGGCTATTTAGAGTCACCAATTAACTGAACAAGCATGTTCAATGCTCTGTGGGAGGAAGCCAGTTTGCCTGGGGAAACTCCACACTTTCACGGGAAGAGCATACAAACTCTAGAAAGGGACCGACTGACACAGGGGATCGAACCAGAAACCTTGGCTGTGACGCACTACCTCCTGTACCACTGTGCCAATACAGCCATACATCTGTAATCAACACACTGAAAGACTGTCATACAGGATATTTTGCAATATCTAACAAACTGAGGAAGATTAAATGGCTTCGATGAGGTAAAATGTAGGATTAATGTGTTTCCTCAGCAGTTAACTAACCAGACTGAAAACAAAGTTGAGGGGATTCTACCACAGTCTCCGTATGAGGACAGCAAAGCAGCGAGAGCAATAAGATGAGTGGACAAGAGGGTGAATTTGTTTTCCAACTCCAAGTTGCTGCATCAAGTAAATGAAAATTGTTCAACAATGTTTGGCAGACAATCTGGATTTCTTAAAGCACATTAATCATAACAAAAACTGTTGTTTCAATTGGCAAAACAAAACTGAGTCACTTAAAAGAAGATTCAGGACAGACAAACACTTCTAACTGTATATCTATTTCCATCTTACCGGAATATTGTAAAACATTCGACCATGACTCAGTAACACTTGATTACATCGTCTGCCTCTGAGGGAGTAAACTACATTGTTCTCTGCATGGTCTGTCACACTCAGGAGAAAATCAGATTCATCTCAGCAGAACATCTTCAACCACATATTTTATCTGATTTTGGTGTTACATGAATGATAAAATATTTAAATCTGCTCCAAAAAGAAGTAAAATATAATCTTACAAAGGCAGGGAACACAGGTTATCGAAACTGAACAGATATTTGCTGCATAAAGACTTACAATCTTTAAAAACACCAGACTGAGGTGAAGAGATCATAGAACAAATGACAGGAAAATGAAACCACACTGTAATCAAGACATGCACTTTCACTTCCCAAATCTAGGATCCTTTATGCTCTAAAGCTTCTTCTTTACATGCCCTTTAAAGCTACAATTGGCTATCCATCCAAACTGAATTATGTGAGCAGTTCAGTCTTTGAGGAAGTATTTTTATGATAATGAATAAAACCCTCAGTTCATATCACAGTAGGGGTGTCCTGATACAACTTTTTCACCTCCGATACGATACCGATATTGCAGCCTTGAGTACTGGCCGATACCGATACCGATCCGATACGATATCAGCAGGAATCATACATACTTTTATTACTTATTTTGTAGTATGGACTGTAAGAAAAGGCTTGATCAAGTGAGATCGCTAAAACAGAGAACAGTAGTCAGCAATAGTACGTATGAGAAAAACTGGCTCATTTGTTATTAACCAATGGGTTGAATAAAATTTTAACCTTTAATATAAGAGTATACTACAGTTAAATAAAATAAATAATTAATTAGAAGTTTCTGAAAAGTAACCTCAATAAATCCAATAAAAACTAAAACAGTTATTTTTAAATTGCAAAATAACCACTGTGTTTAACTGAATTAAATAAATAAAAAATAATTTAGAATAGACTGCTTGTATCGGAGTGCTTATATCGGAGATTTTAGATGCAGGCCGATATAATCCGATATCCGATATCGGACCGATGTCCGATATCAATATCAGATCGGGACACCCCTATATCACAGTATCCACTGATTCAGGTTATAATTACTCAGAAAATCGCTCTGATAAAAATCTTTTTGTCATTAATTATTTTTAAATAAGGAATTTTGTTTCAGAAGTGCACCTTTGCTATGAAACTGGGGTGTTTATACCATGTGCAAAACTAAGTTGGGACGTTGTGTAAAACCTAAATAAAACAGAACACAATGATGTGTGAGACTTTTTTGACCTACTCTCAATTAAGTACACCACAAAGACAAGATATTTAATGTTCACACTGGGAAGATAAACTTTTTTTAAACAAATATGCACTCATTTTGAATTTGAAGTCTGCAACATGCTCCAAAAAACTGGGACAGGGGCATTTTTACCACTGTGTTACATCATCTTTACTTATAACAACACTCGATAAGCATTTGGAAACTGATAACACTGTGCAAAATTTCAGCAATGAGCTGCATCTACGTTAGATAACATGTAGAAAAGGTGTGTGTCACTATTGACACATCAGCCAATTGCTATATTAAAATGTAGAAAATCGGTTTAACCTGGAGTGAGCTGTCACTTTGGATATTTTAACACAATATGTAGAACTATAATAATATGGGATGAAAAGTCAAGCCCATAACTTAAACAATAACACTAAAATTTCCATTTAAATATGTTTAGCAGAGAAAAAAAAGATTATGGTGTTGAGCTGCACTTTACTTACTATTTGGTTATTCCAAAATTAAGCCCTACCCAAATTATGTGTTTTGATATTTACAGTGAAAATGCATGTGTGTGTAAAAGGTTAACAGATTGTAGAGAGCAATTTCAATTATAATTATAATTATAATAACTGCTTCCCATAAATATAAAAACTGAAAAATTAAGATCAAAAGATTACCATGACTTGGTACACTTGTTTCCTCTTTTTTCTACACATCATTCTTTTCAGATATTAGTATTCTTTTACAAATATTTTATTTCTTGTTTTTTTAATGTTATCATGTTTTACAAGCGTGATCTCAATATCTATCAAAATTATTATAACCATGTTTTCCATAATTGAGCAGCCCTTATGGAAAAGGACAGTTGGACCGATAATTTGAATAATAATCATTAAAAAAATGTATTTAATGTCTGTCAGCCTTCATAGATGGACATACCAATAGACATCAATAAACTGTATTGCTATTGTGTTAAGTAAATCTTTCAGTAACAACTGTATTTGTTCATGTAAAAATGTATTTTCATGAGTTTCCTTCTGTTAAATGACAGAAAAGTCAGCTTCTTTGAAAAAATGCACTTAAACAAATGTCTGCATTGACATTTCTGTAGAGAAAGAACACATTAGCACACGAATACTGATCCACCTTTAACAGACTTCTGTTTGCAGCTGTCAGCAGAAAGAAGTTCATTAACGTGTGATTAGACCACTTGACTCCTTCCCGGCTGTGTTGACTTTGATTGTAGCCGATTTGTAGTCACAGGATTTTACAGATTAGTGGATTCTAAGAAGAATTTGTCGAACTGTTTCTTTAGTGTAATTGTGAGTCTGCAGTCAAGCAGAAGGAAGCTGAAAGTCTCACGCTTATTTAAGACCAAAGCATATTTGTGGGTATTTCTGTAATGGTGGAGCTGTAACTATCATTTTCAAAGCCTGACTAATAACCACCGGCTGATTCCCTTTAAAGAAAAAGACATCAAAACAGAATCCACTTTGATGAAGCTTAGTAAAGCTGGATCAACAGTTTTTGGTCAGTGCTGAAACATTTAATCATTTCAGACCAGCAAAAAAGAAAGAAAGAGAAAAACAGGACCGGCACAATGTGCAGAGTCTGTGAGTGTGATTCCATCAAGCTGAAACATTTGACATGCCACAGTATTAAACATCAGAGTGCCATGTGTTTGACATTGTTGACACAGAAAACAACTTTTTTCCCATGAAGAAAATCCACAGAAACTGAGCGAAGAATCGGAGTGTTAAAATACAGCAGCTCCTCATATGTCCATGTGAGGCTGTCTACAGAAGGGACATCAGTATTATTTAACTGACCCTTTGTCAAGCCCCGCCCTTCACAGGAAGTGATCCTCTATGAAGTCCCACCCTCCTTAGTAACTGTTACCAGGTTAGACAAAATCCATTGTTGCGGGCCCCTCTCCAATTAATAACAATTAACGATAACTTACCCTCTGACTTACTTTTTCACGTTGGATTAATTTGATTCTTTCTAAATTCAGCCTCAGTGAGAGCATAAAGACAGAAGTATAGCAGGGTGTATGAGGAACACTCAAAATCTTTATGAATCTGTAATAAAAATATAACTGGTGAATGGCCCTGGTGATGTCTTCTAACATTGGCTTTTCACAACAATAAAATGCTTTTAAATTATCCGTAAATATACCTCGAGCACCAAATACTGTCAGTGATAAAATGTTTTCACTTACCTTTGAGCAAAGGTAAGTTTTCTTTGTGATTTTTAATGTTAACTTGGCAAATATATGTAAACTACTTTACCACAATGTATTAAGATAGACTTAACCAACACAGAGCTTGTCTGACTGGATAACCCAGCAACACCTGCCAAGACACCCAAAAGCCCCCTTAAGTAACCAAATGGCTGATATCAGTCTGTCTTTGTTCAATACTTCTTACAGAAAAAGAAAAATGTTCTTTCCTCACTCTCTAGATTTCTCCTTGGAGTTTGAGGATTGATATGTGCATCATTTATTCACTCTTGACTATTTATTTTATTTAAATTTGTATTTATTTATGTAATTATTTAGTAATTACTATTATTACTTTTTTATATAATTCTTTTTGTTGACAGGCCTTGTAATGGGTGGTGGACTGTTTGTGGTGAAGGGGGGTGGCATTCGAGTGTGATAATTGATGACTGTTCTGTGTGTTTGTACCCTATGTCTGTGTCACATTGTCTAAAATGTTCAAAAAACTGGTCTATAAATTAATTTGGGGAAAGAAAGTTCTTTCCTGCAACACAATATTCACACTGACATTCATAAATGATCAAAAAAAGTCTATAATCAACTGGTTAACAAGAGCAGAATCACTGTATACACTTCCTCTGAATAATCAATGATTATTTAGCAGAAATATATTATTTCAGGTGGAGTTGAGAAATAAATTAAGTTCCAATTTCAACTTCAGTTAAAGGGCCCCTGCACCCTTGTGCATGTCTGTAGCTCTCTTCCTGTACATATTTCAGAAAACTGCAAAGAGGTTTTTTTTTATTAATCCTCCCACAATAGTGAAAACCGAATAATCAAGATTAAGAGATTACTGCGCTTCATGACACGTTGCTCTTGTTTTGACTTTTCTCCATCCAGAATTATTTTTAGGTATCTGTATTCATATGTTTACATTTTTTGTTCTGTAATGTTCAGAATGATAGTGTTAAGAGCTTTTAAACTCAATGACTGCATGGTGAGTATGCTGTGAAGCCAGTGAATAACCATGTTTTATAAACTTGACCTCAATATTTATCAAACAACTACCTCTGCCAAGGAGGTTGTGTGTTTGACGGTGTTTGTCTGTCTGTTGGCAAGATATCTAATTGGTCATGGCACAGGGGAGAAGTGATAAGATTTTGGTGTTGATCCGAATCCAGACCCAAGATTTTTTTGAAGGATTTTTTGACATCACAAGATCGGGTAGCTGTCCACATTTCCCCTGATAACTTGGCTAAGAATGTCAGGAATGCCTTGGTGGAGGGTTGAGCTTCATGTCTCTTCTTGTTGGGACTATGAATTTGCCATAATTGAGCAGCCATAAATTCAGGTACTACTTTGAGGAAAATCCCTTTTTCAGGTTATCATCAACAAATTGAATAATCGTGTTACTTTCTTCTAATGAGTAAATAAAACATAACTGAATCATCAGTTTAAGGTTTCATGGGGGTCATCTTTTATGGCAAGTGGGGATGCACAATATTATCAGAAAAGTGTCTATATCGGCAGATATTTGCCTAAAACGTGATTACTGGTAGAGGCAGATATGAAGACTTTTGCTGGTATCTACTGCTGTTATTCCAGCCACACACATTGGCCTTAAATATCCAGAATATATAGACTGTGATATTGGCCAAATTTACAAATGTATTATAATATTTTACCTCATCATAACCAATCATGCACTTATATAAATCAGAAATTGTTGTTCATTTAAGAACATGTTGTTTTCCTGCTTAATATCTGTTTCTACTACAAACAGACTGTCAACCAAGAAAGGAACAGGTCTATTTTAATAAAGTTGACAAAAAATATTGGTATCCATGTTGATATTGGATAAAATAAGTTTTGAAATACTGGCATGTTGGATATCAGCAAAAATCCAATAATGTGCATCCCTAATGGTAAAGTATCTAAACTGGTATAGGTAACTATCAACTTTCACTTGTATCACTTTGAAATTTATCATTCTGGTATCATGACAACTTTACTTGAGAAGTCTAGCAAATTGATTTTTACAGCATTAAAGTTGAGGCTTCAGAGTTATCAAATCCTACATGAAAGCTAAGTCTCAGATATTTGTGTTCATGTCTGGACTGACACACTATTGAACAATGTTGTGATCAAGTCTTGATCAGTTGACTTAAAGATCACCCAATGTCTAAATTATGACCAGAATAATAGTACACCACACACTTTTTCCTCAAACCTTTAGCATGAAGTAAAATTAGAGTCAATTTAAACTTAATCTTAAGACTTCAGAAATTATCCAACCCTTTAACTATGCCACACAGTAACAAAATGGGTGCATGGTCCCTGTGTAAGTGAAAAGCCTGGTCACGTCACAAAACCTAATGCTTGAGGCACTTTCAGCTGCATATTTCAGCTGTTAAACCAGTTTACCCGTGCAGCACTTTCACAGCTCGAAATAGCGGATCACATACTGCAGCAGGAAACGCAAAGTGCAACAAAAACACTGACGGGCAGGCGGGGGGCTAAAACCACAACAGTACTGCCTCGTTGGGGCATAAGCGACTAGGAAAAGCCTTAATTAACAGCCATTCAAATGGCGAAAACAGGAGGAGAAAGTAAAGCTAAATTAAGGACAAGGAGCATGTCAAATGCTGGATAAAAAGCCCAAATAATGAAAGGATCAGCATCATCCAGTCCTTTTCCAGCTAGCTAGCTAGTTAGCTTGAGTGCATGTATGAAAGACGTTCATTCAGTCACCATTACAGTTCTTACCTTCTAAATTCGTTCTCCTGAAAATGTAAATGTGTTGAATGAGGGCTCTGAAGGTTTTTATCTGCAGGTTTCAGCCTGAGCCAGGAGGCAAGTCATCTGTTTCCTCTCCGTCTGCTCCGACAGGATGACGGAAGCGGCCAGAAATGATAACGCAAAGGATTCTGGGACATGAAGTCTGAGCCTGAGCCAAACTGACGGAGCGGTGCACGGGTCCCCCTGGCGGCCATTTTGGAGGGGTTTTTTTTTTCTTCAATTTTTGTCACCATTTAGGTGCAAGACAGAGGAGTATGAACTTTCAACAAAGGCTGCTTTAAAACATTTATCTTTATCGACACTTCTATCGTTAACTGAACCTTTGTAAAGCCCCACCAGCGACCCATCAAGCCCCGGCATAGCTGTTACTAGGTTAGACAAAAGCTGTTGTCCTTGTTGCTGGCTTCTCTCCCATTTGAAACAACTGAAAATAAATAACCTTTTGTATAAAACTTTTAAAAATCTGACCTTAGTGAGAGAATAAAGACTAAGCTAGAGTGATGAACTGTTACATGGTTCTGATAAAAATTAAATGATTCTGGTACCTGGTGTATAATGAACACAGAAGACCTATGTTAAAAACAAGCTTTGTTGTTTTTAATTGAAGAAAGTAATATTCAGGCACATTTTGAATCAGTTTACTCCCATAAAATATCTTTAATGTAAAAAAAAAAAAGAAGCCACTTTGAGCGTTGGATAGATGTTTTGTTTATGGTTTTGTTGTTCCAAATAGCATGTTGAAATATCTTTATAACGACAAGTTAAAGAGCAAGACAAATGTATACCTGCACAAGTTTTGAATCTTTAACAGGGTCATCATTATGGGATACATGAGGACTGGTAATATGATAAATAAAAACATCTTAAATGCTTAAAATGGTCCAAATGCCAGAAAGTTCCATATGGTAGGCTACATAATTAAAGTCACCATTAATTCAATGATTTCAGCTTAAGAGTGTTTTCTTCACAGTTTGAAGTATGTCTTTAAAAAGAAAAGAAACATGGCTGCAATGATTGGTCCATTAATATTCATCATATTTATCAATTTGCTTTACAGATGCTACGACGCAAAATCTGGTATCTTTCCTTGGGACCCAGAAATTCACGCAGAGCCCCTTTATCTGCACTCAATATTGGGCATGTTTTTTCCGTTTTTGATCATGACGTTGCAGATTATTTCCAACCCAATATCTTAATTGAACATGCCCCAGAAGAAATTCATAGTCAATTGACCTGACAAGCATGATTTGAGAGAAAACCGACACATGCACAAGGAGAAGATTTAACCTCCCCACAAAAGGACCTGGCCAATCAGGGAGTTGAACCAGCAACCTTTTCACTGTGAGGCAACAGCACTGCCAGCTGCACCAGCAGCAGCCTACTTGGTTTGGTTATTGCTTACTCAATAGTGCTGTGGGCAGCATCACTGAGAATTTTAGTTTTTATTTTCCGATGAAATACCATTTGCTAGATTAAATTGCAATAATTTGTATATGGACTTGCACAAGCATGCTGGGAACACCTAGAACAGTCAGTGAATCTGGCAAGACGTTTGATGATCTATTCTTGAAATTCAGACCATGTGCAGAAAATTTCCTTGTAAGATTTTAACCAAAAGAGTGGTGAAGGAATGAATGAAAACATGGATGTGAGTTAGCACTTCTGGTTCCCATGTCCTTAGGTCCATGGCACTTTAGAACAGCTTTCCAAACAAATGCCTGAAATAAGGTCTGTGGTGAACACATACAAGATTTTAAAATTTGATTTTTCATTTTCCAACATTATGCGTCTGATATTGCCCCACTTTTGAATTTTAAAGCATTATTGTGTGTCTTAAAGGAAAACAAATTCATGAAAAAAGGATATTTGAGCGTTTCATCAACTGAGTTAAACTTGCTGTAGTTTGGCTCATGGCAGCAGTTCACTGCAAGAGAAAGATTTCCCATTTCATCCAAACTTTGTTAATGCAGAAGACTTTATTATAAAGGAGTGTCTTTATCCAACAATCTCGTCAGAGATTCACATCCTTTTGTTGTTTCTACAGAGAAATTTAAACCTACACACAAATAAATATCAGTTCAGGTGAGCATAATTCATCTTAAGTGCTGAAAGTCTGAACAGCTGTAGACACAGGACAGAGTGTTACTGACATAACCTAAAACATTAACAGAAAACATGTCAAAGTATCACCCATAATTGGATTGAGAATTGACAACAATATGATATCATTAACAAACATGAAAAGAACCCATTTAAATATATCAAAGACAGGCGTAAGCCTCCTAGCATTAAAATCAGTGGGTCCCAAAGTGGGAGTGAGGAGACAGCAGAAGAGGGGCTGAAGAATGCCGTCCAAAAAGAAAAGGAGAATCTTTAAATGATTTCAAATGGCATATTCTGCTCATAATAGTAAAAATGACCTACCTAAAATAATTAACCATAGTTAAAGGAGTGTGGAAAGAATCTGGTAATAAAAATATGATTATTCAGCTTTGATAACACAATTCATCACAATTAACAGGATACCACAAGCAAGGCTATAAAATTATCTTTTTTACTTAATAGTTTAAAAACATATTTTCATAGTATTAAGAATCTTCAATATAATATATATAATAAATTTAATATAGACTCACTTTTGTGTAAAATATAATTATTTAAGAAATTAGTACATTGTATCAACCTAAGTAAATCTAACAACAGCAAAACTTGACTTGAGTTCAATTAAAAAAACAAGTAAACTTACAGAGGAGACAGCAAAGTATTGTTCCCTTTCATCCATTATTTCTGTAAACTGGAGAATTGCACTCTCTTGATTATGTTATGAGGGTTTCTCAATGTAACAGAAATTGCAGCTGTGCATGAAAATTAATGCTCATAAAGGACATATATATATATATGAAGAAACAGTGTTCCCTGGCACACCATTTAAGAACCACTGATGTAAAGCATGGTCCCTGCAACACTGATAAACTTGTCTGTCCCAGTGACATAAATAACAACTAGAGGCACTCTGAGAGCTTTAGCCTCTGCCAAGGCATTTCTGACACCTGCAAAAACGTGGAAAACTGCCCAACCTCACAATGTTAAAAAAGAAACTTAAAATCTGGATCTGGATCACCACCAAAACTGAATTACTTCGTTCTCGTGCTATGACCAAAATAATGATCCCAACCTATCAGAACTTTATGAGCTATCTTGCTCACAGTCAAAAAGACAGACAGAAAAATAAACAGACAAATGCTGCCAAAACATAAGGCCCTGGGCAGAAGTAATAAATGTGAGAAAGAGAGTCAGACAGCTGAATGCCTGAAAACAGCCAGAGGTTAAACTACAATACAACACAAATGTCCCAAATTTCAAAACATTATCAACTAATTAAATATTTACACCATGTTTTAACACACGGATACAGTATCACACAACAAAATAGTGCAATATCTTGGTGAATGACTATTTTTAACACCTTTAGTCATCGAGTGAGAATAATGCTGCAATGAGTGATATTTAAAAAATCTTTAACTGTAATTTTTCATGTGTGCGCTGTGGAGCACAACATCAAATGCTTCAGATAACCTTCAGGGACAGTGTGGGTTCCCAACCTCTTGAGTACAGGGACATTACCAGATTACAATCTACAAAACTCAGCGCTGACTTCAACATAATAAAACCTGAGTCCAGCATGTAGAGGCTGAGTGAACATGGTCTGGACCCTGTGAAGAAGAGTCATGGTTTCAGAGACATTGTAGAAGGACAGAGTACCTGCACTGTGATCCAGGAACACCCCCACTCTGGAGGACCGGGGACCTGAGATCGGAGTTTGGACATTGTTGTACCAAAAGTTGTATCTGTTGTTGTAACAATCCAAAGCCCAAGACTTGTCATTGTATCCAAATCGGCATTCATTTGACCTCCCTGCTCTGCTGATGTCCTTGTAAGAAGCTACCACACAAACTCCCTCTCCTTTCCACTGCACCTCCCAGTAACAGCGTCCAGTCAGACTCTCTGAGCTCAGGGCCTGACACCATCCAGTGAATCTGTCCGGGTGACTAGGATAGGGCTGTTGTGTACTCATGACTTTCGCATTTCTGTTCCCATTAGACAGTGACAAGTATGTGTTGACTGTGTTTGGATCCATTGTAACATCACATGCATATTTTAAGAACTCTGCTCTGGTCTTTGGCTCTGGTTCTGGCAGTAAAACATCCACTCTAGTCACTGCCTGTGAGACGTTTCTCCATTTCTCACTCAGAAGATCTTGGAGTTTGTCTCTGACTTCAGACACAGCTGCTGTCACATCCTCAAAGTAATTCAGAGGGCGTTTAGAGACTCTGGATGTGTCTGTGGATCCACCAGTTTGTAACAGTGAGGGGCAGTCATGTAGGAACTGGATGTCATCTTCTGTGAGAAAGAGCGTCTCCAGTTCAGTGTCCTGGCTCTTCAGCTCAGTCAGCTCCTGCTCCAGCTTCTCCTGAAGCTCTCTGACTCGACTCACTTCAGCGTCCTGCTGGGATCTGACCTGCTGCTTCACATCAGACCGTCTTTTCTCCATGAGACTGATCAGCTCAATGAAGATCTTTTCACTGTTCTCAACTGCTTTATCAGCAGAGCGACTAATGGCCTCCACCTCCTCTTGAAGCAGCTTCACATCTGTCACTTTGTCCTGGATTTTCTGCTGGATGTTTTGTCGACTCACCTTGAGCTTTTTCTGCCTCTCTGTCCTCTCTGCTGCAGCTAAGATCGTGTCATGGCCTTTGTGATCGTCCATTAAACAGAGATAACAGATTGACTGCTGATCAGTGAGACAAAATATCTTCATCACCTCATCATGGCAGGAGCAGATGCTCCCCTGGAGCTTCTTGGACGGCTCTGCCAGCTTGTGTTTCGCAAAGGCAGGTGAGTTATAGTGAGGCTGGAGATGTGGTTCACAAAACGAGATCAAACAGAACAAACAGGACTTGTGGGCTTTCAGCTTTCTCTCAGTGCAGATGTCACAGGCCACATCCTCAGGTCCAGCGTAGCAGTGATCAGCAGGAGCAGCTTTAAGTCCAGTCTTTTTCAGCTCTTTGACTAAAAGTGCCAACAAGATGTTTTTCTCTAGGCCAGGCCTTGGTGTGAAGGTCTGTCTACACTGAGGGCAGCTGTAGACCCTCATCTCATCCTGCACATCCCAGTGGCTTTTTATACAGCTCTTACAGTAGTTGTGTCCACAGGAAATTGTCACTGGATCCTTCAGTACATCCAGACAGATGGAGCAAGAGAAGGTTTCATGATCCAGCTGAAATCCTTTCTGCTCCATTTCACCTTTCAGCGGAAGATAAATATTTCTTCTTAAGACAGAAAGTCCAAAGGAAAAGATTAATCTGCTCTTGTTGAGCTGCAGCAGTGAATGAAGATTTTCAGGATATGTCATTGTGCTGTAAACACCCATTTAAACATCTGAAGGTGTGTTTACAGGAGGGAGGAGACAAATATTTTGATCGGGTGGAGTGCATGATTCAAGGAAAAGACATTATTTTCAGGTTTACCTGCGTCCCACAAAAAGCAGATTAACAGGAAACAGGGTGCACCTTAACATAAGCTTAATAGATTACCAAAGGAGCCACTGACGGACTTGAGGTATAATTCATTACTGCACATTGACTAACACTGACAATGTTTGTATCCATTTCAGGCAGCCTGTTGAAATGAATTAATAAAAGCAGGTGCCAAGAACAAACCATGACAAAATTGTAAGTGCCCCATTTCCTTCTCAACTTCAGTTTTTGGAGGAGGAGAAAGTTAATGGTAAACAGCCTTTCCAAAGGATGACAAATCATTCTGAGAAATGAAAGTTGGCCAGTGTTCAAGGATGTAAGTTAGTCTACCAAATAAAAAGGATAGTTTGAGTTCTTTTGGAGTGAGGTTGCTTGAGGCCCTTGGCACCAGTAGATATAATTGCAAAGTAGAAGTGCTCAGAAAGCACAAACATCTGCCAAGACATTTCCAACACTGTCAGGTGAGTTATGGCAAAAATGTGGGAAACTGCCCTATCTCGCAATGTTACATACTTAAAAAAATACAAGGACTGGCCTTCAGGGGTTGTCTGTCTCTATATGTTGCCCTGCAATCGACTTAAAAATAGTCCTGGATCTACATCCAGAATTGGATCACCACCCAAATCAAACTACTTCCTTCTTATGTCATGACACATATTCTCTGAAAATGTCATCAAAATCCATTCATAACTTTTTGAGTCATTCGCAAAAATGTGGAAAGTACCATATCTTGCCATTTTAACAAATTGTTAAAAAAAAAAAAATATGATCCATGGACTCAGATGACCTCTTAAAAATACTACTTCCTATTTTGTCATGACCAATATTCCCAGAAAATGTTATTAAATCAGCTCACAGCTTTTTGAATAATCATGTTCACAATCTAACAAACAAACAAATGTTGTCGAAAACATAACCTTCCTAGCGGAGGTAATTATTAGAGCCCCTTTTCTTCCCATCTACAGTTTTCGAGGTGGGGGAGGAAGAAGAGGCTAATGTGAAACAACCTTTCCTTTTAAGTCGGGTTCCTTGAGGCCCATGGCACTAGTAAACATAATTGCTAAAGCCACTGACCAGCTCTGATCATGTGGGAAGATGTGGATGCTAGGTGATACATAGCAGTCAGTGACACAAAAGCTTCGTAATTACCCCACGACATGCTGTTAGTTGGGGGTAAGAGAGGATATCTTTATGAACCAGAGTACACAGAGGAAGAACTTTTGCAGAGTCATGGGTAGAAAGAGGGATGGGAGAAACTGTTGTGAAACCTGAGGAGCAGGACAGATCACAAGCTACCAGATGCATGAGCTGTAAATCCATGCTCACAAAGGCGGAGGCTGATTGCTGCCACCAGTGGGACTTGTTTACAAAGCTTCTCCTGGACCTGTCTGGTCCTGATTGGTACATTTGGCACAGCAAACATGATGCGCCATCACTACAGAGGAGGGAATCCTGATGATCATACTCAAAACAAGCCAAAGTTGGCAAAGGCCCACGTCAGGCAACAGAAATCAGTGCTGTGACCATTTGTTTTGCCCGTTTTTACACCTGAGATAAATACAGGAATGACCCATCTTCTTAATATTCCTTGGAGTTAGATTTACATCTGACTCTGCTGCAGCACTCTGACCCTGAACAGCTGATAAGAGGAAAGTAGCGCATTGCTTGCAGAAGGATACGCAGCACATATGTTGCATCACAAAATAGTTCCCAACACAGGGGTTTTCTTGAGGAAAAGTGAAATGCTGTAAAGAATCATACAGTAGCATCAAGATGAACCAACATAGTTTTTTGTGTAGTTTTACCCTAAAACTGGGGTGTTTACAAGGCTTTCAATGGCACCATTGACTGCTATGTATCACCTAGCCACCTCCCCATAAGGGCAGAGCTGGCCAGTTGCTTTATTGGTAATTACACTTACTAGTGCCATGAGCCTCCAGCAACCCCACTTCAAAATCCCAAACTTTCCCTTCAACAGGGTGACACTGGCTTCTGCTTCAGAAAGACTGCAGATCTCTCAGTCACTTCCAGCTGCAATCCCTGGTCATCAACTGGTGGCTCTGCTCTGCCTCGTGGATCTGATTGTGGATCTGAGCTGGGGCCAGGTAGTCACTCTTGCTCTCATGTACGTGCTATGTTTGCAGGACTGGACCATCCACCTGGTTTTTACCGGTCACAGCCTTGGTGGAGCCTTGCTCTTAGTTTGGTTTTGCACTCGGCAGACTGGCCAATGTTGGAAACCTCAGTTCTTCAGTGTGGTTTGGTTGGCATGTAAAAAGTGCACATTGGTTCTTTGTAGCCTGTTGCACCAGATTTGCACAAGTTGTATCTGAAGTTCTGGCGTAAAGTTCACTCTTAACAAGGGCCTGATGTTATAGGTACGATATCTGTACAGGCAGATAGTAGGTGAAAAAGTCAAATATCAACATCTGCAAATATGAAAATTTCTGCTGATATTTACAGCCAATACACCAGCCCTTTATATCCCTTATATCAGTTTAAATAATGTCATGAATGGATGTACCACAATACTTCAACCTATTATCTCTGAATGCATGTCCTCATTAAAAAAATAAACAGCATCATATTTAGAGAATCAAAAGTTTTTCTTGACCCTTGTGGTGTTACATATGTATACGACATGAATAAACTGTCACCGTGTAAGGAACAGATTCATTTAAATTCAGTGAAAACTGTGTACTAACTTAAAATTATATTGGTACAGAGAAAAATGAGTTCACAGATACTGGTATACCAGGTATTGGGATGCATCCATACCTTAACATAAGGTTGATACTAATTAGGTTGTAACTTAGTTTTTTTTTTGTTTGGTTGTACCACAGAGTCGCGGTGTTCATCTTAATAAGCGTAAAAATTATGTTTAAACGTTTTCTGACCAATCAGTAAAAAGTAATTATTGATTTTACTGTGCTGTTTAAGAGTTTTGCTAATCAATTATTATAAGTTGTAACATCAATGTGTCTTAATAATGAGGCATCAAAAAAATTGTTTTGCTATTTTTATCTCAGTTAATAAAAAAATTCTGAGAACTACGAACAGACATTTGGTGAAAAACTCAGAATGCCATGCAAATGTTTTTCCCTTGTACTAAGATGATAATGAGAAAGTCAATGCAATGCACCTCAAAACTTTTCCATTTACTCCATAAATGAAGAGTAATCTAAATGAAGTGCCACATCTCTTGTTGGCGGAGTTACGGTGCCCTCTTGTGGTGGGCTTTAGCTTGGAAATAATGGCACCTCTGAAAATATGTTATATCGAATTGTTAGTTTTACTCTCGTCACAACCTTTAATTGTTTTAAGTGGGAAGGAGAAGAGAAAATAGTCAAACAAGGTCTGAATGTGTAAAGAGGACTTTGTTAATTTCCCTGGGAAAAGTTGTTGTGTCTAGTCAGTTCAATTTAGTTCAAAGAGCTTTATAGGCATAATTGTGGGACATTTTGCAAAAGCATTAAAAAAAAATAAATAAGAAAGTAATAATGAAAATAAACACAATTATGTCGAACAAAACATTACATTAGCTCACACTTAGTTAATAAATCCTTACATATTCATCATTTCTTTCCATCAAACCATTTCAAACAACTTTATCTGCAAAATTGTTCAATGTATGTTTCCATGTTCCAGTCATATAAATCAATACTTTAATTCTTAAAAAAAAGAAAATACAAATCAATCTTGAATTAAGGACTTTGATACATAGGGAAATACTTTTTTCCAAGATTTTTTAACTGACACAATTTCAACACTTGTGAATAATTGTTGATATATTTCTAAAGGTAGAACTTGTGCACCAATTTTTAGTGCTAAGTATAAAGAATATTCCTCCTCAAAACATGTTTATCACAAGCTCTGATTGTCTAACGCCCCATTGCAGACATCGTCTTGTTCTGCACAGCTGACGAAAAGTAGATACATATTTAATCTCTGATATTTACAAAAATTGCAGTTGTTGTATTTTTTGTCAGGGCAAAGGGTCGGCAACATACATTTGTGGTTGTATCTCTCATAATCAGAATTAACACTTCACCCCGTTTCAAACATGACACAGGAAAGCATTATCTCTGTCTGCTTTGTTTGACACCCTGTAATGAAGAACATTACTCTGTTGAATTCATGATGTTACATTTTTATTGGTTCAAACATAAAAAACAGAACCTTGCCATGTAATATAAAAAATCATCAGCCGCTCATTGTTAAAAAGCAGAGCATTTTGAGTGTTATGACATCTCATTTCATCCAAACAAATCAAAGTTAAATCCTGAAAAATATGCTCCTCAATATAGTTTGGAAATGTTATTTCTATCAACTTTTTTACAGCCCACAGCTAATGCCAAGTCTGTGCAATGTCCGTGCAACTGCAGTAAACAAATGAGCACAGCTCTTGAAAGCTGAAGCCAAATCCACCCTCCTGTGGTAAGGCACAGCTCGTGAGTATTTCCTCTAAAACAGCCTGTTCTGAGCAGGGCTGAAACACAGGATTTAAAGGAATGTCAAAATCCAATACCTTAGAAGAAACCCTCAACAATGTGTTTTAGGGACACCTGGGACCAGCGAAAAAAAACAGTAACATGAGACCTTTGAGACCTTTGAAAAAAGGTCAAATTCCAACTGCTGTTCACCATTTTAACCCCTTGAAAAATCTAGAATTCATTTTATTTTACTTTATTTTCCAAAAGCACTTGTTCTCGTAAATCCATACTTGATCCATCTAAGCAAAATAAAAAATGATGGATAATTTTATTTAATTTCTTTTCTCACATGTCCAATGGAGACAAGGGAAGAGGGTATTCTTATCTAATGCCTACAAGTCATCTTATTTCCACTGGGAAATGTATAATAACAGTTTAAATGTGAAGCCTAAAGAAAAAAATAGTGTGTTTCTTGACTACTTTGCAGCCTTCAATCCATCTTGTTGGTTAAGGGTCACATGCCCATGCAAAACAAATACATAGCTTAGGACAACTGACTAAAGGTCAAAGACGAAACAGCATGTCCTACATAAATCTTGAACTATGTTTTAACTGTTGTTAGTGTATGACATCAAGAGCATTTTCACTGCATCACACACTCCATGGGCACATTTTTTTCATGAAATTCTTAATTCTATGACCATAGAAGTGCCATTAGCCTAAATTTGGTGCTAATGCTCCCTCGCTTATCAATCAGCTAGGACGCGGCATACATATTTAATGTCGAGATCAAAATAGTGCCAAACTGTGCTGCTCCTATCAGATGCTATCAATGCTTTGCCACTCTTTGGAGGGTTTACACTGACAGGTTCAGCTAGGATGAACCCATGGGTTAAACCTGCAGCACACCAGAGGAACAACTTACCCTGTATGGCCGGGAGATGCCCCCAGAAGAGCTGGAAAGTTTACTTGGAGATTTGGGATCCAGACAGACTTAGAAAATCTGTTACCAGCAACTAAATCTCAGAGGAATGGGAGAAAATAAATGGATGGAATAAGAAATCTGGATAACAGAAGACCGCCTGCTGTGTGAGATTAACAGGATATTGTGTGTGCACTGGGGGCAGGTCAAAGTTATTAGCTCTTAGCAACAAAGATGAAGACATAATAAGTTTAAGACTTTGAGAACAGACATTTGCCTTCTGTCTATTTCAGTTTACAAATCTCGGCAGAATCTCCTGGGTAGTAAAACCCAAGTCCGGCATAGAGAGGCTGAGTGAACTTGGTCTTAAATCTGTGAAGAAGGATCATAGTATCAGTGACGTTGTAGAAGGACAAGATGCCTGCACTCTGATCTACGTACACTCCAAATCTGGAGGGCAATGGACCAGAAGCTCGAGTACTAGTGCTGTTATACCAGAAGTTAAAACAGCTGTTGTCGCAATCTAAAGCCCAGGACTTGTCATTGTGTCCAAATACACATTCAGCGGAGCTCTCGGCTCTGCTGATGTCCTTGTACGCTACTGCAACATAAACTCCTCCTCTCCACTTCACCTCCCAATAACAACGACCAGTCAGACTTTCTTTACTAAGCACCTGCCAATAATCGACAAATCTGTCTGGGTGGCTCGGATAGGACTGTTTTTTAAACATCAGTGTTGCTTTTCTGTTCTTCTTGGACAAGAACAAACATTTATGAGCTGTGTTTGGATGCATTGTGATGTCTTGTGAATATTTTAAGAACTCTGCTCTGGTCTTTGGCTCTGGTTCTGCCTGAAAAACTTCCACCTCTGTGACTGTCTGTGAGATGTTTGTCCATTTCTCACTCAGAACCTGCTGGAGTTTATCTTTGAATTCAGACACAGCTGCTGTCACATCCTCAAAGTTCCTCAGAGGACGTTCAGCAATGCGAGGCGAGTCTGTATGTTCACCGAGTTCTGACAGCGAGGGGTAGTCACGAAGAAACTGGTGGTGATCTTCTGTGAGAGAGAGCTTCTCCAGTTCAGTGTCCCTCCTCTTCAGCTCAGAGATCTCCTTATCCAGTTTCTCCTGAAGCTCTCTGACTCGACTCACTTCAGCTTCCCGCTGGGATCTGACTTGCTGCTTCACATCAGACCATCTTTTCTCCATGAGACGGATCAGCTCAATGAAGATCTTTTCACTGTTCTCAAATGCTTTATCAGCAGAGCGACTGATGGCCTCCACCTCCTCTTGAAGCAGCTTCACATCTGTCTCTTTGTCCTGGATTCTCTGCTGGATCTTTCCTCGGCTCACCTCGATCTCTCTCTGCCTCTTCTCCCTCTCTGCACCAGCTAAAACCGTGTTGTGGCCTTTGTGATCGTCCATTAAACAGAGATAACAGATTGACTGCTGATCAGTGAGACAAAATATCTTCATCATCTCACCATGACGGGAGCAGATGCTCTCCTGGAGCTTCTTGGATGGCTCCACCAGCTTGTGTTTCTCAAAGGCAGGTGATTCAAAATGAGGCTGAAGATGTTTCTCACAGTAAGAGGCTAAGCACTGCAGACAAGATTTGCAAGCTCTCCGTACTCTCCCAGTGCAGACGTCACAGGCCACGTCTTCAGGTCCAGCAAAGCAGTGATCAGTAGGAGAAGCTTTGATTTCAACTTTTCTCAGTTGCTCTAATAAATCTGCCAACATGGTGTTCTTACCCAGGACAGGCCGTGGTGAGAAAGTCTTTCTACACTGAGGGCAGCTGTAGATTCTCCTCTCATTCTCTACGTCCCAGTGGTTCTCAATGCAGTTCATGCAATAGCTGTGCCCACAGGGAACAGTCACTGGATCCTTTAGTAGATCCAGACAGATGGGACATGAAATTACTTCCAATTTAACTCCTTTCTGCGCCATTTTACCTCTCACTGATGAATTACTTTCAGTTCTTTGGAGCTATTTTATCTCTGATCTGGATTTGTGCAGGAAATGTCAGATATTGTAGGTTAGATCCATCTTCTCGAGCAGATCTGTAACAGGAGGGAAAAAATATTGTCAGAATGGGTCCACTGTGTGACGGCTAAAAGAAGAGGGAAGGTTAAATTACTCTTGTTTTTTGAGCTCTGAAGGACAGCGTTTTAGAAGAGAGATTTCGTGTTTCACTGAAGCTTATTTCTGTTTTGAGACAATTAGTTTTTTAAAAAAAGTCCTTACTTCAAATCGGCATGGGAGCAACAGGCAAACTGAGCAGCTGCTTCATGCTGCAGTTGTAAACAAAGGAGGGTGGAGGATCTCTGCTCTGTCAGTTAACAGAATGTGAAACTCCACAAACTCTAAACGTAGCTCAAGTCACACAAAGTAAATACAGAAACAGAGCAGAGCTCTGAGGATGATCCTGTCACACTTAAGATACTATTCTGTATCCATTCCTGCATGCCATCCTTGACATTACTGTGGCATTGCTATCTGGTTTTCTGAAATACTGACTGGGCTGAGGGACATTATTCAACAAGTGTGCATAAGCAATGCTTTAAAAAGTAGTGGCATTGGAGTACTTTAAAAGTTACGAAATAAATTCAATCTCCAACTACACTGGTTTCCTTCTAATAAAGTCTTAATCTGTGCTGTTGAAGACATCGGTGCTACAAAAGAGTTTTTAAGAGATTTTTAAAGAATATAGCTACAAAACTTTGCATAAACACTTAACTGTATTAATTAAAAACAAGGAGTTAGATACTTTTACTTTGATATGATTGAGATTGTATGAGGGTTTTGGTTGGACCCAGAAAATGTTCATATGTCTAAATGGGGCGCGGCATACAAAGTTTGGCAAAGGCTGATTTACAGTCCAGTCACTACTTGCATTACTTTCTAGATGTGGTGCAAAACAAGGCAAGTTCATCACTTCATGAGCTCCCTTCTCCTGTAAAACATGTCCAGTGGATCGTTGCTGCATGTGTACGCGGGCGTGCATGTATGTTTAGGGGGCTGAATGGCAATTATGTTTGATGATCATTGTGTGGTTTACACATGAAATTAGACGGTAACCTTCAGCCACAGCAGCAGTGTCTGTGGATGAGAATGATGCAGGAAAGATAAATCAGTTTCATACTGTCATACCTTGGTTAAATATGACTCCCTGTCTAATGTTGTACAATCTGTCCATCAGCCTCTGTCCTGCAGCAAACAAGTCTGCATGGAAGTTTAGTTGAACAAAAAGGGGTGAATCTAACCTTCTGGAAGGGTTGGCCCAGTCCCTGACCAAAGACCAAAAAAAAGTTTCAGAATCAGGGTATGTCATAAAAAATAAAGTCTTAAAACACTGCAACTTTTTTTTAAAAAAACTGCTGCAACATGGGGCAATCCTGCAAACCCCTGGAGGGTCACTTTATTAAATCAAATAAGTTTTAAAATCTGAAACTGTTGCTGCAACTTTCTTCAAAAACTGGTCACATAATCAGGCTTTTTCTACAGCGACCATCACAAAATTTGCTGCAAAATCCTGGAGGGACAAATGTAAAACTTAAGAGATAACTGGAACCTACAGACAAATAACATAATCCAAAGACGGGCGTTTTCTTAACATACATGTAACTTCAATTGAGTTTCACTCATTTGGCATAAAAAACGTGCAAATTATCTCGTTTTTGAAATAAATGCCCCACTTTGTGCCACCGTTGCATAAAGCAGTATCTAAACACTCCGAAATATTCGGCCCGTATCCATGTTTATGTGAGCCAAATGCCGTCTAACAGTAGATTATACTTTGGGACCCTGGTCGTCTTCCCCTGCAACACTTTTGATTAACAGCGGATCACCAACTATAGCCAGGGAAGGCAGAGTGCTACACAAACAAACTGAATGAGGCAGAGGGGCTCACAACCACAAGTTTGATAGCACAGTGTCTTCCACAGCCTTCATGAGCTGCTTCTAACTCTCAAATATCGATCAGAGGAGGGTGATATAAGCCAACTTTAACGCACACAGTGGACCTGGTGCCATGCTAACAGTGGGAAGTTTACCAGCATCACATAACTATTTAAACAGCTAGCTACAAAATTAGCATTAAAGACATGACTGAACGGTTATTGACATCACTGCCGTGTTTCATACCGTCATAACTCCCCCTTTAGTCGATGCAGATGTTCTTAAAATAAAGTTGGAGCATTTCTACCAGCAAGTTTTGTCTGCATGCTGAAGGCGACTCTGTTCCCTCCGTTGCTGGGATCGGATGGTGGAACCGTTGAGACCGCAGAGGATTCTGGGATATGAAGTCTGTGGTGAGCAGAGCTGACGGAGGATGGTGCAGGTTGGTCCCTCTGGCGGCCATGTTGGGGATTTTTTGTGCGTTTTTCACGTTTTAAAACATTTTATCTTTTGAATAGCGGTTTACTGAATAGATATTCACGAGAAAGACACAGCTCGAAATACGCAAATAAATCCTAAAAGCATGAAGTGAATGATAAAAATAGTGGAAATCGAAATAATAGTCCCACCAGAAGCCAAATGGAGTGAATATAAGGCGGGTATACTGGCTACTTTTTAAACCTGCTTGTATTTGGTTTCGTCGCCGCAAAAAAAAAACAACCAAAAAAACAATGAAAAAATTCAACAACCAGTAGCCAACATTATCAGTATGTCCTTGTTGTTGAGGAAGTGTGTGGATCAGTTCCTTGTACCCTTCTAACTGTGACTAAATCCATAATAATGTCTTAAAATCCCAAAGAAAAAAGTTAAAATTATAGCGTGCACAAATATTGACTGTAGTTACAAGCAGATACCTATTCCTGCCCCCCCCCCCCCCCCCAAAAAAAAAAACCCAAAATAAATACTCATGCAAGTTAATATTTAAAATAAATAATAAAATAACAAAATAAAATAAAAAATATTAAATAATAAAAAATATATGGATATAAAGTAATCCTATGGCATTGACCTACTCTTCTGTAAAGTCTTAAGATAACATTTGTTATGATTTGACAGCATTCAAATAGAGATTGATTGGTTGATTCAACCAGACTATTTATGTAAAAAATCCCTAGTCATTAAAAACCTATTGATAACAAGGCATTATGATCAGTATACTTTTCAAACACAAGTTTAAGGACAATTCATCTATCCATTATCAGTACCGCATTTCCCTCTCAGGGTCACGGGAGGCTGGAGCCTAACCCAGCTGACATTGGCAAGAGGCGGGGTACACCCTGAACCTGTCACCAGGCAAGTGCAGGACCACTTAGAAAGACAGACAACTATTCACTCTCACACTCATACCCAAGGGTAATTTAAATCCACCAATCAATCTAACAAATATGTATTTGGTTTTTGGGAGGAAGCAGCAGTGCCTGGACAGAACCCACGCATGCACAGGGAGAACATGGAAACTCCACTCTGTGGCGCCCAGTTTAAAGCTTAACTTCACTAAATTTACTCAGAGTAATTCAATTTTGTGCTGCATTTACACTTAATCATATTTTGATTGTTCTGAGGGACATCTTTATGAAAATAAATCATTTGGTGTATCATGGGACAATTTGACCTCATTGGACTAGTTCCCAATTTTATTTCAGTTCTACACAATGATAGTTTATTTGGTAAAGAAAGGACCAAATGGACAGTGAGGGACACTTACAGAGCGTGAATTAAAAGTCAAAGAAATTCATTTCACTGAGACAGAGCTATTTTTGAGCTTTTTTAGAAGACTGTTGCCTGCTTTAAATGCAATATTTGAACACTTTCTATGATCCTAGTTAGCTCTGATGAGCTTTGATTCCCCCGATCCAGTTTAAGTTTAAAACCTCTTTCACATTTTTAGAGAAAAGTCACCTATTTTAGTTGCTTTCTTGTCTTACTTCACTCAGTCTTGTAGCTTCTAACAAACTTGATTTGCTCATCTACTTGTCCTGTTCTGTCTTCAGGGTTGTGAATGCAACTGTAATACTTTGTTGGACAAGGTTTTGAATTTTAAATGAAAACAAATACAAAAAAAGTGACATTATTTAGTGAGATATGATAAATTATTCATATACAAACTCCACTTCCATTGTAGTTGTTGCGTGTGTAAAACATAAATTAAAAAAAAAAAGCTTTTTTGGGACGTGTTGCAGGCATCAAATTAAAAATAAGTGAATATTTGCCAAAGAAACAATGGCATTTTTATAGTATTTGCAAATTATTGTATTCTGTTTTACACAGTTGTCCCAACTTCACTGGAATTGATTTGTACATCTCAGTGAATAAAGCATCTAATATTCAGAATCTCCCACTAATGGCAAAATATGACCCAAACCTTTAGGAGCTTGTTAAAGATGTGAAGGAACCATTTGAAAGAACAGACTGATAAATGCTCTTTATCTGTAAATGTAAAAAAGGCCACTTTCATTAGTCTGACATTTTTTCCATCAGCTTCAGACAACACTCTGCAATAAAGACAAGATAAATCACTTTGTTCAAGTTTGTTTAATCAGCTTAAATTGCTATAAATGTTATCAGAATCTCTACAGGTGTCAGGAGGTAAAAAGAGAGTCATCTACATTCAAGAGGTTTTCTTTGGTTTCTGATTTAAGACTTGTGTTTGAGAACTTAAATATTAACATATAAAAACACAGAGGAAATAAAGATAACAAACAGAGCTGTGGTTGGCAAAGGACGAACACTCAGGACAAGTAATGTACAATAAATAAGGGCATCTCTTTAGTTGGCCCATCCAGTTAGGCATGGGGTCAACAATGTTCGACTTTACACCGACAGCTGGGTGATGCACCCTGGGTAAAGGTGGAGAGTTTAAGTACAGCAGCAAATCTTAGGACAAACCAACCTGTTTCACAGAAACAGGAACTTTACATAGCAAGGATTTTATGTCACTCATGAATTATGAATCTACAGAAGTTACATTTAGCAGACTCATAACTCCACATTATAAATGGAAGAAAAAGTCAACACTTTTATTTCCTTTTCCCATCTTATAATTTCAGTCTGGTGTTTACAAAAAGCGGACAGAATCCTGAATTTACTTGGGTGAGCTGCACGAGTGAACATATACAGTACCTTTTCTTTTTCACCCAAACTTTACCATGAAGTTTCTCTCCTGGTCCTCTCATATTTCTCCCCTCCACCCCTGCTACAATGACTGAGGCAACAGCAGGAAGTCTTCCTTTAGTGTGAACAAGCCTTTCCAGGAATTTTTCAGGACAGGTTAACAGAAATTTTCATGAATATCTAGAAGTATCATGTGCAAATTGGGCTTGAGATTAGCTGTGAAGTCAATGCAAATGTAAAATATTTATCAGTTTAAGACTTGGTCATTGTTAAGAATTTAATAAGAGATGGGATAAAAAAATAAAAAATAAAAATCACTTAAATATTGCAGTTCTTAATGGCCAGTTTTGAATATCTATCCTATTTTCTAAGAATGTCCCAATCTAAAGTGGCAGCCAGTTTGAAGCAAAAGGGTTTTATTTTTCAACCCCTTAATTTAAAAAGCCATAAACTAAGGTTTTTACTCAGTGCCAGCAGATTAGACCAGCTATTAAATAAATAATTCAATCTTACAAGAAGATAACAAGCAGCATGTTAGCATCTCTTTTGATTCATCCCCATTGAATTTTCTCTCTGTTAACATGTGGGATATCTAGCTATATAGCTTCTGATTTCGGGACCAAAATAACCCTTTCCACTCACCAGCCAAGGTATATAATATTTGTACATATATAAAATCAGCCAATATAATGAATTGCTTTATGCCAGTTAAGTCACTTTAAAGTTCCTAGAATCTGATCATTTTACCACAACAGGGAGCACTTTAGTGTTATAAAATGTATTTGATTGGCATGTTTTTAAACACAACTAAAATACAAAGAATTACCTGCCATGAGGCACATAACTCTATGATATTTACTAAAAAAAACCTGAATTTTTACCTGCACTTTGCTCTTGGCAGGTACTAACTTTGGACCTTGATTACCTACATCTATTTTCTTTAAAAATAAAAGACTATATTACTCGCTACCTTTTAGAAAAAAACAACAAATCACTGTGTCCAAATCAAATGAAACAGTGGTACTGTTTAAGGTCAGCAAAGAGTTTGTGATCATAAAGTAATGTTAGCTCTTTAGTGTTACTTGTGGTTAGCTTGCATGCCAATAGCTTTGTCTTTTGAGCCACTGCAAATGAAGAAAGTGAAATTGGTATGTCTTCAAAGCACTTTGTAAACCTTTGTTTGTAATAAAGTTATAACTGTAATAATCATCAATTGTCAGTGCTTGAGAGGCAATCGTTACACCCAGTGTCTCATCAGAGCGTCCAGAGTGTTTATATGGCTGCTACAGGGCTACAACTTCAAACACTGCTATACAAACTTCTTAAACTTTTACACGTGACCACACATGTATGTCCCACCACTGGCTGGATCGTGATAAAGTTTTCTCCTCATATTCAGGCACAGTTATCTTCTTCTGTGTGGCAGGCAACGCTCTGAATGTGAGGAGGCTCTTGCACAAGAAGGATGCTTTCTTAAGGGCGGTTATGTTCTACTTTATGGCTGCATCTCCCAGACGTCACAGCTCCATTTCTCCATGAACTTCACCTCAATAATGACAGTAATGACAGCTTTTTACTCTCACCGATTATGTTTAAGTTTAAAAAAATCATGCAAGTCAGAGTGGTTCATCAAGATAAACACATTGATCAGTAAGTTGCCTATTTTTTTTGAATTGGCAAAGACCTTAATATCAGCACTGATACAAGAACACAGTGAAAAATCCTATAGGACTTTGGTTGAGAGAACCAATGCGATGCTAACTGTCTTGTTGGCCGAAAAAAACAGATCATCCCTGTACCACTTCATGCCAGTGACTAGAAGTGGGCTGCAGTGTACTGACATGCTGAATGTCATGCTTCTACCAAATAATAAGTTTCAAACGGTTCCTTCTTCCTGTCCCCCATAACTTACCCTTTGCTTCAGCAATTGGATCAACTTATTTGAAGGAATTAACTACTCTGTTTTGCAACTATACTGACCCACCCCAGTGGTTGGTAAGTTGGGCAAATTTACCAGACCCTGAAGAAAAACATTTAGGGCCTGTTTACACAACAATGTTGTCACCAAAAGCCCTCCACGTTCTATCACTATGCGCATTCACACAGATCCGCGAGAATGACTGAAAATGCATTTGTAGTGTTCTTGGCGAATATAACAAATGCGTCTCCACTGGTCAGAGTATTGACGCAGCAAGTCCACACACAATTCAAAAGTCCAAAACCAAGCACAGTTAGCAGCACACATGTTTCTAGGTAGTCTGCCATAGATGTTGTTGTTGTTTCTAGGTGCGCATGCAACCTTGATCTGAAAGAGTACTGCGCAAACGCCGCGCGTCACAGTTTTCCCTGACAACAGGGATCCTTGTTTACACAGAGACGACAAAACGTTTTCAAAACTTTTCACTCTGGACCCTGTTTTCAAAAGTTTGCAATTTCAGGCGCAATTAAATAATGAAAAGTAAAGTCTGTCTGACTGTAAAAAATATGCAACTTATTTTAGAGGATGTTGCTCACTCATTCTGTGTGATTTCACAGCATTTTAGGGTTAAAAAGGAAAATAAAGTTGCAATGATTGATACTTTTGAATTGTGACTTATTGACCATACTTCAGAATCAAAATATGAAACCAAGACATGTGATATAAACTGTTGCACAACATTTGACATAAATAAAAATGTAGATGAGAAAGTTGTTAGGCCACTGAAATGTCTGCCGTTTACTCCAGGTTACAGAACTCAACAGTGTCTCCTGGATACCAATCAAACCCAAGTCCAGCATGTAGAGGCTGTGTGAACGTGGTCTGGACTTTGTGGAGAAGAGTCATGGTTTTAGAGATGCTGTAGAAGGAAAGAGTACCAGCACTGTGATCCAGGTAAACTCCTACTCTAGAGGATAGAGGGCCTGAGACTGGAGTGTGCATGTTGTTGTGCCAGCAGTTATAACTTTTATCAAAACAGTACAAAGCCCAAGATTTGTCATTGTGGCCAAATGCACACTGAAATGAGCTCTCGGCTCTGCTGATGGTCTTGTATGCCACTGCAATATAAACTCCTTCTCCTCTGCACTCCACCTCCAGGTAGCAGCGTCCAGTCAGACTCTCTTTGCTCAGGACCTGGTAACATCCAGCAAACCTCTCTGGGTGACTCGGATGAGGCTGCTGATCACTCATCACTGTTGCTTTTCTGTTGTCATCAGATAATGACAGCAGTGTGTGTGTTGTGTTTGGATCCAGTGTGATGTTTTGTGCATATTGTAAGAAGTCAGCTCTGGTCTTGGGCTCTTGTTCTGACAGTGAAACATCAATCACAGTGTTTGAGATGTTCGTCCAGTTTTCACCCAGAACATCCTGGAGTTTATCGCTCACGCCAGAAATGGTCGCTGTCACATCCTCAAAGTACCTCAGAGGACAGGGGTTGACCCTGGAGGAGTCTGTAGGTGATGGAGAGTTTTGTAAACAATGGTCGGCTCCTTCTGTGCGTGAAAGTCTCTTCATCTCAGTGATCTCCTGCTCCAGCTTCTCCTGAAGCTCTCTGAGTCGCCTCACTTCAGTCTCCTGATGGGACCTGACCTGCTGCTTCACATCAGAGCGTCTTTTCTCCATGAGACAGATCAGCTTGGAGAAGCTCTTCTCAGTGTGCTCCACAGTTTCATCAGCAGAGCGATTGATGGCCTCTACCTCCTCTTGAAGCAGCTTCAGATCCTTCACTCTGTCTTGTATTCTCTGTCGGACGCTCGCCTCGGGCTCTCCCTGTGTCTCGGTCTTCTCTGCTGTGGCTGAGCACTCACCACCTGCCTGGCCATTGAC
This sequence comes from Cetoscarus ocellatus, assembly GCA_037902135.1. Lineage (NCBI taxonomy): Eukaryota > Metazoa > Chordata > Actinopteri > Labriformes > Labridae > Cetoscarus > Cetoscarus ocellatus. The sequence goes on from JBAMNC010000335.1 coordinate 463,452, forward strand.
TTGTTGCTGCTGTGGAGCTGCAGGAGGCAACAGGGTCCTCAAGTTGCGGATACCCTCCATCATTGCAGACAACATTTTTGCATTGCTTTCCAGGATGCTGTTCACCAGGCGTTCTTCTCTGTCCTGGCTCTGCTGGATCTGCTGCAACCACCTTTTCTGCACCTGCTGCATCGTTTGGAAAAACATTTCCACTTCAGCTCCTTGGCGGCTCCTTCCACATAAATACGTTGCTCTTTGCTCTGGAGAAACAGCAAAAAGAATGAGCAAAAAAAATCCACAAAAAAAGTTTGGAAATTTTTACTCTATTATTTCTTCCCTTCTAAAATACCAATTTGTGTTGTATTTTATATCACTGGATTTACAACAAGATAAAGCTTGTAAAGATTGTACATTTGTGAAACTAGAAACAGAATTAAAGGTGTGGGTAGCTGTCTCTGTGTACTTTTCAGACAGGATTTTTAGTACTACAATTTCAATCAATGGCTGCAGATGATAAACCAAAACATTAGACCTACTAGCCTTTATTTCCTCATATTTTCAGTGACCAAACCAACCTGAAAAAAATCCCCATCCTCTGCCAAGACTAATTCAGATGCATTCAATTTAAACTCTTAATAACTAGGAATGCATGATATTGGATATTTGTCTTTATCCAGTATGCCGATATTTTTTAGTTAATTATTGCAGATACCGATATTTCTGGTCATGAGCACAAGCTCTGTACTCAACAAAATTTACTTTTTTCTTTCAGTGTTACAGTGTATTTTTGCGAGGAACAGATGTAAAACAAGAAAACAGCAATTAACTCTTGCAAAAATGAAATCCTTGATTTTCAAATGTAGCCATGCAGTGATGAGAAGGTGCATCAACATTGTACATTTGTGTAATTTGCTGATACTCCAGCCAATACATTGCCAATATGTGTGACTGGTATATCGGCTGTAAATATCTGCAAAAATGTCAATATCGGCTGATACAATACTTAACTTTTTAGGCTGATATCAGCCAAGTACCATGTACAATATCAAACCGATAATAACATGCATCCCTATTAAAAACTGTCAACTGCAGCTCCTTATTTATCTCTTCATTTATCTTCTGCTGTCATGACCAGAGCACCTAACACACGACCAATATGGACAAACTAACGCACAAACATAAATGTTCAAGATGGCTTCAGGTCCTACAGGTTATGTGCAGTATTGCTTCGACACAGAGGTATAGACCAGGCTTTAGTTCACTTACAGAAACTGCTCATACTTCTTCTGCTTAGGTTTTATTTGTGTTGGAAATGTAGCATTACTCTAGCGTGTATCACTTTTGGTGCTTTAAGGGAAAACAAGAAAAACTCACCAGGTACATGAAAGGTCGGTGAGGCACTGGGTTGAGGAGAGCTGCATGTCCTCTCTGGTGACGCTGATGAGTCTTCATCGTCATCGATTTCTATTGTGTCATCGAGGTCCTCTGCATCCTGCAGGCTCTCTGGGGAGGGGACAAAAGAAAGAGAACTAGTGATTTGTTTGACTTTGGTGTCCATTGTGAACAATGGACAATGAAGTTATTAGCATGTAAGCTTGAAAAGTGTTCAGGTTTGATTCCTGAAAAAAAGTGACAGGCCTACTCGACATTATGCATTATTGATGTATTTTAAAGCCCATTGCCTTATGACTAAAGATCTATTATTATAAACTACTGTTACATTTTGAAAGGTTAATGAAAATTTTAAAAGTAAAATAAAGCCTTTAAGTTCCCTTTTACTCACCAGGCAACAAGAAACCTATGAGCAATGCTTGTGTTTTTAATTATTACTGTCCTCTAAACTGTCACATTTCTACTGTGAAATTGTTGAATTATTTACCATATTTATTGTTTATAATGAACTTCTCTTGAATTTGTATTCTTTATGACGTGTGCTGCTGACTCAATGGGACTTATCTGGTTAAATAAAGGTTAAAAAAAAATAAATCATTGAGTTTACAGAATGGATTACACTCCTGTGTGTTGACAATATAATCATTTGTATTTGCCTGTACTCTGTAGTGTTTAAGGATGCCAATGCTATTGTTGAGACATTTCTTATCACTGAGAATAGGGGCTGACATTTTAACGCTATTTTTTTACATTATATGTTTAAATGTGCCACCCTGGCTACCCCATTCAAAACTTTACAGACCCACTCCTGACTTGGGCAACTAGGACAAGAGTCATACTTTAGGGATGGAAATTGTTAAGATTTTATTGATACTAATGCCATTAACAACTCTGCTTATCAAACCAATTCTTTTACAATTGCTGTGGATTTTCTGTGTGGGCAAAAGCTACCTTTAAAGTTTTTTTTATGAGCAACAATGTCAAACACATAATGCTCCTGATAATCAATGCCATGCCTCTTAGTAAAATACTTCTACAAGTTTCTTGTTTTCCACCCTCTGAACACTGTGCAGTAAGCCTTTGACCTCCTCTGCGCCATGTCTGTCATGATGTTAGACTTCTTTGTTATAATTTCTGTTGACTGCCTCTAATGATAGCGGGGCATCTTTGATTTGCAAGGCATGTAGAACAAAGTGGAGGGAAATAATAAGCAAAAATAGAAGAGCACTCAGAGAGCGCAGACCTCTGCCAAGCCAAGTTTTGGGAACATCACTTAATATTGTGATTTTATATGACTTATTGAATGTCATCAATGGGATTTGCTGTCATAAAGTTAAAAGTTTTCCGTGACACCAATCTGGAATTGATCCAGCTGAAATTTACCTTGATGACAGAGACATGCACCCCATATTATCCTGTAAAATTGGAAGTGAATCTGTTAAAAATGGCAGAGATATGATTATTTAAAGTTCTGCCCAATGTTAACTTATGGGATATTTTTCTAAAAATTGGGATATTTTTGCATCCAGAAAAATATTTGTATCACCACCAAAATCAAATCATTTCTAAATTGGGCCATTACCAACATCTCCTGAAAATTTCAGCAAAATCAGTTCAGTAGTTTTTGCATAATCTTGCAACAAACAAACATATGCTGGCAAAAACATAACCTCCTTGGCGGAGATTGATTACTTGAGGAAGTTATTATCAATTCTCAAATGGATTTGTTATTCAGTTCTCATCCCTATTCATACTACTATGATTATTGTCTCTTCCCTTGATGTAATTTGTTAATGGAAAGAAATTAAAATATGTCGTGAATTGCATGAAAATATAAAGGTTACTTTCAGTCAACATTGTCCAGCCCTACATCTGGTTTATTAGCACGTACAAATTTCGATACTATCATTATTAGATTAAAGACAGGGTCGTTGCGGTAAATAAGGTATCGATTAAGCGGTAATTATGAGAAGCAGCTCACCTGAAACCCTAGGACCTGTCCCACCGTCCATGCCGTTTCCTGGAGCAGGGGGCTTTGGCCGGTGTCCCAGCAGCTCCTCCAGCACATCAGAGTAAGGGGTCGAGGCGATGCTGTGCCCACACACCTGGTTCGTCTTCTTGGCGTTGTAGTAGGCCTGTTTCAGGTGTTTCCACCGGACACGGATCTGCTCGGGGGTCCGTTTGAATCCGGCTTTGTCCAGCCGCTCGGCCACTTTCCTGAACAGCTTTCCGTTCCGCGTCTTCCTTCCGTCCATGTATTTGGAGATGTTCACCTCTCTGAGCTGGTACAGCATGAAGTGAGTCTCCTCGTCGGCCCAGAAGTGTGTCCCTTTCGCTTTGACATTCTTCCCCCTCGGGCTCGCCATGTTGACAGAAACGTCCAGCTGACCTCCTCTTCACGGGACTCTCCTCCTACTCATGTGTTCTCTGTTTAACATCCGGGTCACGGTCCAGCGCGGGAACTGAGGACCCTGCGTAAAATCATAGACATAATATATGTATAATTACGTCATAATATAAGTATATTATGTCTATGCCCACAAGTACCTACCTCTTCTGGTAGCGTAATGTCAGTGTGTTTAGTTCTTTGCCGTTGTGTTTAGTTATTTGCTGTAGTGTTTTTCAATTTGCCATTGTGTTTCGTTATTTGCGTTGTGTTTAGTTATTTGCTGTAGTGTTTTTCAATTTGCCATTGTGTTTCGTTATTTGCGTTGTGTTTAGTTATTTGCTGTAGTGTTTTTCAGTTTGCCGTTGTGTTAAGTTACTTGCTGTTGTGTTTAGTTATTCGTTGTAGTGTTTTTAATTTGCTGTTGTTTGGTTATTTGCGTTGTGTTTAGTCATTTGCTGTTGTGTTTAGTTATTCGTTGTAGTGTTTTTTATTTGCTGTTGTGTTTGGTTATTTGCTGTTGTGTTTAGTTTTTCATTTTAGTGTTTTTTAATTTGCTGTTGTGTTTGGCTATTTGCGTTGTGTTTAGTCATTTGCTGTTGTGTTTAGTTATTCGTTCTAGTGTTTTTTACTTGCTGTTGTGTTTGGTTATTTGCATTGTGTTTAGTTATTTGCTGTAGTGTTTTCCAATTTGCTGTTGTGTTAAGTTATTTTCTGTTGTGTTTAGTTATTCGTTGTACTGTTTTTCATTTGCTGTTGTGTCAAGTTATTTGCTGTTTTGTTTAGTTATTTGCTGTAGTGTTTTTCAATTTGCCGTTGTGTTAAGTTACTTGCTGTTGTGTTTAGTTATTTGTTGTAGTGTTTTTTTTTATTTGCTGTTGTGTTTTGTTATTTGCATTGTGTTCAGTTATTTGCTGTAGTGTTTTTCAATTTGCTGTTATGTTATTTGCTGTTGTGTTTAGTTATTCGCTGTAGTGTTTTTTAATTTGCTATTGTGTTAAGTTATTTGCTGTCATGATTTTAATTTGCTGTTGTGTTAAGTTGTTTGCTGTTGTGTTTAGTTATTTGCCATTGTGGTTTGCACTTCAGGGCCACCACTAGAGATGATAGAAACCTAGTTGTACCAGTTTTGTCATGACCTGCAGAAAATTTCAACTATTTCCAAATCAGCACTAAGAGTCATTCCGCTCTAATGTGATTCAGTAACTGACCAGCAGGCGGCAGTTTCCACACATACATGAGTTCTCTTTGCTGCAGATGGAGGAGTATCAAGGACAGACAGGAAAAAATAAGGAGGATGAAGACTTATTTTATTTTTATTATTATTATTATTATTATTATTATTATCATCAGTCCCTGAAAAGAATAAAAAAAATAAAGCAAACCTGACATGTCTGGAAGGAAGTTAAAAACAAAAAACAAATTGATTCTTGAAATTATATTCCAACATAATTCTAAACATTTATTTATTTTTAATAATCATACATCATGAAATAAAACTCATTGTTCTTTCATGCCTGATCCTAATAGCCAATGTACTTCTGTAGCCACTTAAGAAGTTTATTAAGTGTTTTATTTTTTTCTTTCTTTTTTGGCACATTTGTTGTAACAATTTAAAAGTTTCATTTTAAAATGTTTTCCTCAAAGCTGCTCATGAATGATGGGTAATATCAAACAATAAATCAGTATTGCACTGCTTCTTTTTCCCTCTATTTTTTCCAGTAAGGACTCTGATAATGATACCAAAAATAACACACAGTATTTTTTATTAACATGTCATTTTATAAAAGACTTAAAAGCACACAAAAGGCAACACATTTGTTAGACATCAAATATAAAGCATCTTTACAGACAGTAGAAGAAAAAAAACATTATAGAACATTGTGCAGATTAACAATGTTCCCACATATATTTGACAAATCAAGAATTATTTAAAAAATACAAACAAAATAAAACACAAAAAATATGAAACATGGAGCCCATGAGGCACTGACTAAGAAATCTTGCTGAACTGAACTCATATTTCTTTTCAGGCCTTTTCAAACATATTTAGAGCTTTAAAGCTACAATCATATTTTCTGTGCCTGCGTTGTTTTGACACGTCATTCTACTGGAAATGAGCAAACATACCAAACGTTTTTTTTTTGGTATGCGAAAAGAGCAAACACTTCTTAACTTAGGGGGATAAAAGAGGAACATTTGAACAGAGAAGATAAACTTAGACTTCTGTTATTTCAGTACTTTGTGAAAGACGAGTTGTGAAATAGAAAGAGATGTGAAAATGAACGGCTTGACGTTCTCAGCAATACTTTATAAATAACATGAACCAGACTCAAAGTAAAGACACAATAAGATTGTTGTACAACTCAGAAGTAAATTTTTATATAAAACACTGGCCACTTTATTAGGTACACTAGTATAGCTGCTTGTTTAAGCAAAATCCCTATTTAGGCAATCACATGGCTGCATCTCAATGCATTTAGACAAGTAAACACGGTCAAGAGTAGAGCTGTGCTTCTTGACTAGTCCTACGATTTGATTCACTTTGATGTCTCGATGTGAGTAGTGAGTAGTACCCTTGACTTCCCATATTACTGTAGCAGGCGAGTTTTTGGATCAAACAATACAATAATTTTATTAATTAGAAATGACTTTTGAGATCAATTGTAGCAAAATGTATTTTCATTGTTAACCAAATAAATACATTTCATAGGTCTCATCTTCATATACTTTTTTTTTCTTCTTCCTCAGAAATCAAACTGATTTGCAGTCGATCAGCACTCTCTGCAAGATTAAACAATCATTGACTGTCTCCACATCAATGCATCTTCATCTTCATCTGCATGGGGAAGAAAGGAATGATTAGGTTTTGGTGGTGATACGCATATTTGTCTGGATGCAAAAAATTGCCCAAATTTCAAAAAATCCCATTAGGTAACATTGGGCTGGATTTAAAAGAAAAAATCATATCTCTGCCATTTCTTGCCAGATTTGCTTCCAATTTTACAGGATAATATGGAGTCCATGTCTCTGTCATCAAGGTAAATTTTATCTGGATCCAATCCAGATCGATGTCACAAAAAACATTGAACTTTATAATGGGACATCCCATTGACAACATTCAACAATCCATATAAAAACAAAATATTAAGTGATGTTCCATAAACTTGTTGTGTCATACAGGATAATAACCTCCATGTATGTGCTGAGTTTGGTCCAGATCCTATTCTGGATCTGGTGATCCAGTGGGGTCCAATGTGGTCCAAGCAAGGTGTACCTTATAAAGTGGCCAGTTATTGTTATTGTACATGCAAACACATTGTACTTAGTAAACAGTACAAAGCTTTCAAAATTTGCATATTAAGCTTTTGTTTCCAGGGCCATCTCTGCACCAAATCTTGTTTGACTGATCACACGATGGGCTTCTTTTCGATCCTGATGGTCTCGTAGGTGTCCGAACTGTGACAGGTCAGACCCTGCAGGACGAGGAGAGTGAAATACAAAACCACGAGTGAGTGAGCAACTGTTTCCTGTGCTCTTAACAGTGGTTTCGCCACAGGAAGACAGTCAAGAGATAAGTGCTTGATAATCTGCTGCATGATGAGCAGTAAGTTTCTAATCATAAAACTTTTGAAAGAGTTTTTAGGAGATTTAAAGAGAGTCTCACCGCATAGATGCCTCCTCCAACAGGCACCTTCTGTGGGACCAAAAACAAAAATAAATGAAGTAAATAATTGTTCTATACTTGTGCCTCTTGATGATTTAAGCCTTGTTTTTTCATCACATTTGATTGGAAATTAATAATTAATAGCATGACAACATTCAGAGTGGAAAAGTTACAGACCATTAAGTATCAGGCAAGTCCAATAACACAAAACAAAAATAACCAAAATTTCCCAACATGCTATGGTCCTGCAGGACGATCCACAAGCACGACTACATCATCAAGTTTGGTTTTAACACAGATCCAGAACAATGTTGCAAGACAGTGTACTCAGAGGATCTTAAAGGGATAGTTCGGGATTTTTAATGTGGGGTTGTATGAGGCACGAGGCATAGAGAGGTGCAGGGATGACATATTTTTTTAAGGCCAAAGCAGAAGTTAGCATTGCTTTGATTCCCTCGTCTGCAAGCCTGCTAAAAAAGATTTTTCACTGTTTTGGATCATTATTGGTAATAAACTCTGCAGCAAATGAAAAATTACGAAACTTACATGTTGTACTCTTAGGGATAATCGAAAAGGGATACACCATCATTTACTTTTGTTTTGTTTTCACGTCTTTCCTCACTTCGGAGCCCATGACAAGCAGATAGACACCATTTGTTCGACTGTGTGTGCAGTGTGTACAAGAAAGAGACGGGTAGAGCTTGGCCACCGCGAATTAGCTTAGCTCAAACACTGGGAGTCAGTGGGTAGTGTTAGCCTGCCTCTGCCTACAGTCATCAGATAAACTCTTTAGTAACTCTAAATGGTCCTGTAGAAAATGCTGTAAAAATGACTCACAACAAGCACACAGGACTGTTCAGAGTTGTTGAAGAGTTTATCTAATGACTATAGGCAGAGGCAGGCTAACACTACCCATTGACTCACAGTGTTTGCGCTAAGCTAATTAGCAGTGGGCAATCTCTGCCCGTCTCTTCCTTGTTACTGCGCGCACAGTCAAAAAAATGCTGTCTATCTGCTTGCCATGGACTAGGACGAGAGGCAAGACACAAAAGGAAGAAATGTTGGCGTATCCCTTTAAACAAACTTACTTTTCATGATGTTTTAAACTTTAACATTGTCATCAAAGGAATAAATATTATCTGGGTTCACAGTAACAAAGTAGCTTTACTTGAGTACTGTACTTAATTACATTTTTGAGTATCTGTACGATACTTGAGTATTATTTTTCTTGGGAACATATGACTTTTACTCCACAACATTTGAAAGACAAATATTGTACTCTTAACTCCACTACATTTCTATGAAGGGTCTCATTACTCGTTACTTTTCAGTATAGCTCTGAAGTCAGTCACCTCGTCAAGACTCAACATGACCTTCCTTTATTGTCTTTCGTTAAACTTTTCTAACCCAGGTCATATTTACAGGTTAATACAGAGAGACGATCTTATCTCTTTGGTTTCTGCACACAGATATTTAGTCAAATCTTTTACTGCTGAGTCTTGAATATTTACTAATTCGAAGTTTTCTTGTGATCTTGACATCACTCTGAATGCAAGCTGAGACAGCAGGATGTGGGAGATGACACATTTTGTGTGTGTGAAGAAACTTTAGTGGAAACTCTGAGGGTAGATAAAATATTTAGGTTGGTGGTCAGCTCACACTTACAGGAAACAACAGCCTGAGGTGTTTCATGAGCAGAGGGGCTGCTTTTAGATAAAGCTCAAGAGAATCAACAAAATCTCATATACTGATCAGAAAGAGTCTTGATAACCTTTAATGACTGATAATGAAATTCATGTGTGTGTTACTGCAGACATACCTCAAGGTGTTTGAGAGGTGCTTTTTTGGGTGGACTCATCTGTAAAATAAAGATTAAATAAGATAACTTAAAATAAAGAAAGAAAGACAGAAAACTCGCATAAACAAGAGGTTCGAATGACCATCGAACCTCTTGTTTATGTGAGTTATATAAATCATCCTGTATATTTTGAAGCAAATCCATCAAGTGATGTCAGAGATATGATTTTTTTTAAATACGACTCAATGTTAAGTTACGGGATATGGGCCAGTTCGAGTCCTGACTGAAACATGTTTGAAAGGTGCTTTGGTAGCTGGAGAGGTACCATCTGACTGACTGGGCACTGCAAATGTGCCCTTGAGCAAGGCACGTAACCTGAAAGCTGCTCAGTAGTGCTTCTTCAGGAGCAGCGAGCCATCACTCTGACGTCTCTCCAATAGTGCACGATTGTTGGACCTGTTGGTGTTTTTCAGTGTGTTTGTGTAGCATTTCTCAACAACAGAGTGCAAAGAATTGAGTTTCCTCCTCATGACATACATAAAGTATATTTTCTTCTTTTTTCCTCTTAAACATCTTTGAGGACGAGGCACTGAGGACACTAGGTCATGTTTTTATGCTTGTAGCCGACATAAAACCCAGAGAAGTCCGATTAAAGCGCCTGGTTTGACTATAAATGATTTTTAAAAAGTCCATAGATTTTTTTTGTATCTCAAAATAAGAAAACAATTGAATCAATATTGCTCATATTTGGTCCAATACTCATGTCATTTTCACATATTTTTCATGAAATGAAAGTATCTGACCACTCCAGGTGTCACATTAAAGGAGGAAATGAGAGTTAAATAGAAAGTGCTCCCTCTGAGAATTCTGGGAGCATCTGTCTCATTTTGTACTGAAGCAAAATCGCACAGATGGAGCTATCGTTACTACAGGGCTTCATCCTATGACTCAGGCTAATTAATGTTGTATTTTGAAGTAACTTTATGGCTCCAGAAGTTTTATTAGTCTTTTTTAAAACATAAATCAGCTTAGAGTTTACATTCCCTGTGAAGACATCATCAAAAATGAACAGGGCCTCTTGAAAATGATTGAAAACGCAGAACTTTTCAGATAAATTAAAAAGTTTCTTTCCATCAGACATTGTTCTCTGCGGGTCGAGCTGCCAGTCTGGCACGCAAATTGTGACATCAGTGTGTACCCTCCTACATGCAAGAACCAATCCAGAGCCTTTTGGAGGTCCAGTAATATCTGTGAGCAGCCCTGGGTGGAACTGATCTGTTAAATATCTGCATAAAATTCAATATGGTGCATCCTGAGAAAAAATGCTTTCAAAATGTAAGATTTGAACTCTTTCATCAAAACACAAAGCGATAAAACGGAAAATAAATCTAAATTAAATCAAAATTTGGTGTAATCACCCATAACTTTAAACCAGCATCAATTCTTACATGTACATTCTGTGCACATTGCAGCTCAGTGAGTGGAGCTGCCACCTTGACACATATTTTGACATCCATGCTTGCCCTCTAAATGTGCAAGAACCAGTCCAGAATCCATGTTACGGGGCCTTTTGCTTGGCTTTTAACTGGTTTTAACAGATGACATCACATCACCCCTGTCCTTGCTTCCATTCTCTGGTTTCCCGTCTGTTTTAGAATTGATTTTAAGATTTTACTGATCACTTTTAAAGCACGTACAGGTCTCACCCCAAAATACTGACCCCTTATGAGCCAGCTCGGGCAGGGGGCCTCCTGGCTGCTCCAAAGTCGAGACTCAAAACTAAATGAGATCAAGTTTGCTCCATCAGAGCTCCTCGACTTTGGAACAATCTGCACAAGAAGATCAGGCGTGAAGAGGCAGTGACATCTTTTAAATAACTTCTTTAAACTCACTTTTATAGACTTACCTTTACCTAATTTAAGATTTTATTCACTTGATTTCTTGTTTAGTTATTCACTAGATATTTTTATTCTATTTTATCTCAGCTGCCTTTTTTAGCAATGTATTATTCAATTTTTTCAGCTTATTTCAACAAAAAACACCAAAAACAAACAAGAATGATAACACAAACACCAACAAAAAAACAAATAAAACGAAACAGAAGTGAGGCGCGAAACACCAAACGTGATGTTTATAATTCCATCCTTATTAAATAAAATTTGACCCCAAAAAAAACTGATGTTTGCCTTAAATATGGAGTGAAAGGAACATTGATTCACTGCCTGTGGTGATGCCCAGATATCAAAACATTTTCAAGGGAGGTTTGGATACCAGTTCATGTGTTACAAGGGTTAAATTAATCCATCCATCATCTCTACCACTTATCCTTTTCAGGGTCACGGGGGCTGGAGCCTGTCTCAGCTGACATTGGGCGAGAAGAAGAGTACAACCTGAACCAAATGCCAGCCAATCGCAGGGCCACACAGAGAAACAGACAACCATTCACGCTCACAGTCATACCTAAGGGCAATTTGGAGTCACCAATCAACTGAATAAGTATGTTTTTAAGTCTGTGGGGGGAAACTTGAGTGTCCAAGGAGAACCCACACATGCACAGGGAGAACGCACAAACACCACACAGAAAAGCCCAGATTAACACAGGGATCAAACCAGCAACCTCCTTGCTGTAAGGCACATGCACTACCTGCTGGGAAACTAAACTAAACAGGACAAAGAAAATGATGACTTATTATTCACTACAAGCAAAACTCACAATAGTTAAATTTTAAAGATCTGTCTCCATACTGAGCTTGAGTTGTGGCTTTATAGCACGTCAAATTATCAAGCTCCTAAAAAACTCACTTTTATGTTTAAGGGTCAATTTTCTGTTTTTGATGAAATTTGATAAAATTTGGAGAGACTTTCTTATATTTCTAGGTAAAAGGTAAATAAGGAAGCCTTCATGACTTAATGTGAACTCACTAAGTATATATACATATATATATATACACACACATATATAAATTTCAGCTGCCTTTACCATTTTACTCCTTTCCTTTCCGTCTTCTTTCTGTCTTTCCTTCTTTAGTCATCTTTTGTTGTTTTTTACTCATCACTCATTATTCCAGTTACTAATTTTTCTGTCCCTTGTTTATTTATTTTAACTTTTAGTCTCATTTTTCTCTCACTGAGGTGATGTCGTCTGTCCTCTTTTAATACATTACATTCTTTTATATTTTGTCTAATTCTATTTCTTTCATTCCCACATGCATATTTACTCTTTTCATGATGTTTATTTGTCCTTGTCCTTTTCATATAGTTGCTTGGTTTATCATAGTTTGTATTTGTTTATATTTCTTATCATGATCATATGGCTTTTATCCTTTTACCCTTAATTATTTAAGATTGTCTTTTAATGTTTTTTAGTGTTTTGTGATTTCTGTGCATCAATTCTTGGTTTTATTGCTTTGCCCTTTCTCTTGTTTCTTCTCCTTTTCATATATTGAGAATCATCTTGATTATGTTGTTTCTTTTAGAATGGTAAATGGTAAATGGACTTGAATTTATATAGCGCTTTTCTAGTCTTTGACTACTCAAAGCTGCTTTACACCGCAGGTCACATCTACCCATTCACGTCCATCCGCTCTCACATTCACTCACTGATGGTTCTGAGTTTCTATGCTAGTTGTCCATCAGTATCAGCTAACACATTCACACCCTTTCATGCCCATTTACACGCCACTGACACAGCAGAGGGAGCAACTTGGGGTTAAGTGTCTTCCCGAGGACACATCACCTTGTGAATTGGGCTTGAACCTGTAACCTCCCGATTACTGACCAAGCACACTGTTCAACTGCACCACCGACGCCCTGAGCTATTTTATTGTGCATTATTCTCCAAAACATTCTCCGTTCTTTTATTACAATTACAGTGGAATAGTAGATTGACCTCTGCTGAGCTCTTTGAGCACTTTGAACTGCATTTTTATTTGTAGAAAATCACTGTATAAATTAAGTTTAATTGTCTGATTAATTGATTTTGATTGGAGATATGCCCCTAATTACTTTCAGTCTCTTTGTCTGCTTTATGCCTCATTCTTTTGATTCACTGTTTAAAATCTGTTCTCACTCTTTTGTTTGGTCATTTTGTTTTAACCTGATTGTTGAAATTCATTTCATTATTCTCTTCCCTTAACTGTGAAAGCCCTTTGTAAACATCTGTTTCAAAAGGTGATATATGAATTAAGCTATTATTATTATAATTATTATTATTACTATTATTATTACTATGATTATATAATTCTGGGGCCTCATGCATATCTGTGGGCAGCCATGGGAGGGACTTGCGAGAAATGACACTCACTCGTCACCAGTTCCACTTATATTTCCAGATGTTGCTGACAAAAAAAATGTGCAATTTAGACAATATTAAGGAGTTTTCCTGCCATTTAAAATTTAAAATTACCCTGCATTGGGTGTCTGTATCAGTGTAATATGTGTTTATTTCATTTGATGCAACATTTGGAAAAGTAGGTGGAACATGTTAGGAGCATCTTCCTGTTAACCAGATGTAGTTGTGTTATTAAGACCTTGCACTGAAGTTTTAATGCATTTTTTGATGATTTCTTTCCAGTAAATTACCCAGTATTCATTATTTAAGACATCTATTTTAATTGCTGTGGTTCACATTTTCATTACTTTTCAGGTAATTTTAAATAAAAGTCTAAAAAGTGATTTATTTGTAGCATTAAATATCTGAAATCATTAACAGAAGCTTTAAGAACAAGTACTGTCATGAAGTCAGTGTTGTTCCTGTGTCTTACCCTCAGTCTGCAGTACAACACTGTTAAAATGAGCCCGTAAAGAATAAGAACTCCATCCAAGATGTAACATATTCCCATGTCTCCAATGGCGTCTAGAAACAAAAGACACATCAATCAGTCTTCATCGTCCACAAGAGTCACTTTAGAGAGATTTGAAGAACTCCAGCAGATGAACCTGAAGGAGCTTCAGACAGAAGAAACAGTCAAAGTGAATAAAGGTCAAACATCTCTCTTTTCCTCACCGGTGCAGGTGGGATTGATCATCAGAAAGACAGCGACGGCCAGAGCTCGCGGCAGCATCTTACCCGGGGGGCTGCAGGGCTGACTAAGGGGGATTTGGTGTAGGGTCGGCTTTGTTTTTCCTCTCGTCACAGAAGAAGATCTCCTCAGCTCAGAGCTCTGTGATCGAGCAGCAAACAGGAAGTCCGGGCCTTTCTGTCCGTTTTTTTGAAGCTGTGTAACCACACGCCTACCTCCAGTGCCATCCTCCCCCAGATGAAGTTCCTCTGAAACTCTGCCTTAAAGAACACCACAGCTGTCTGAAATAAAGCAATGAGGAGAAACAGAAACCTAGAGCAGAGCCAGGAATTACATTATGTACAACACTCACTGGCCACTTCATTATGTACACCTTGCTTCTACTGCTGGACCTATCTGCCTTCAGAGCTCCTTTAATTCTTCATGACAAAGACTCACAAGCTGCTGGAAACATCCCCCCGAGATTTTGGTCCATATTGACATGATAGCATCACAGATCTGTTGATCCAAATCTCCCATTCCACCACATCCCAAAGGCGCCCTACTGGATTGAGATCTGGTGACTGTGAAGGCCACTAGAGTAGAGTGAACTCAGTCATGATCAAGAAACCAGTTTGAGATGAGAGAAGCACTCAGAGAGCACAGACCTGCACTTAGAAGCTCAGTTCAGTGGCTTTTCCACCGCCCATGTAAAAGATACAGTTCTGGATCACCAGATCCTGAATAGAGCCAGGATCCAGACCAAATGGAGGTTGCTATCCTATATGAACAAAACATGTTTTGGAAACATCACTAAATATTTGACTTTATATGAATTACTGAATGTCAATGAGATTTCCCATTATAAAGTTCAATGTTTTTCTGTGACACCAATCTGGATCAGATCCAGATATAATCTTGATGATAGAGACATGGACCCCATATTATCCTGTAAAATTGGAAGCAAATCCATTAAAAAATGGCAGAGATATGATTTTTTTAAATATTCCACCCCATGTTAATTCATGGGATTTTTTTAAATTTGGGATTTTTTTTGCATCCAGACAAATACATGTATCACCACCAAAATCTGATCCTTTTTAAGTCGGACCATTACCAGCATCTCCTAAAAATTTCAGCAAAATGCGTCCAGTAGTTTTTGTGCAATCTTGCAAACAAACAAAGACAAACATATATGCCAGCAAAAATAACCTTGGTGGAGAAAATGATGTGAGCTTTGAGACATGGTGTATTTTCCAGTTGGAAGTATCCGTCAGAAGATGGGAATACTGTGGTCTTGAAGGGATGGACATGGCCAACTACAAAACTCAGGTAGCTGTAAGGTAAAACAATGTTCAGCTGGTACTAAGGGCTCAAAGTGTGCCAAGAAAATATCCATCTACCATCTATACTGTGACAGGGGCTGGAGTCTATCCCAGCTGACACTGGGTGAGAGGTAAATACACCCTGGACCATTTGCCAGCTGATTGCGGGGTCACAGAGAGAGACATTCACGCTTACACTCATCATTTAGAATCACAACCGAACTCTCGACAGACTGCTGGACATTTTGGACAATGCCAGTCACCCTCTGCACACTGTCATCAGCAACCAGAGGAGCCTGTTCAGCCCAAGACTGCTCCTTCACAAATGCAGGACTAACAGACTGAAAAGCTCTTTTGTCCCTCAGGCCATCAGACTGACATCAGACTCACTCCGGGGGAGGAGGAGTAACAGGAAGACAGAGGACGGGAAGGAACAGTAGCCATATTTTTACCTCTGCCAAGAAGGTTATGTTTTTTTCAGTGTATGTTTGTTGGTTAGCAAGATTACACAAAAACTACAGGATGGGTTTTGCTGAATATTTTTAGGCCCAACTTAAAAACGATTAGATTTTGGTGGTGATCCAGATAACTGCCATTAGCGAACGACCGCTTTTGCTCAATAACTGTCTAACTAATAATGACATCAACATGATTCCAAGTGCTAGGTGTGGGTTTTCAGGGTCAAGGAATCATATTATGAAGGTAACTTTATCATGAAGACTATTTCTTATAGATGTAACAGCAAAATGTGAGCTACTGTGGCGGAGGTTTGTTCTTGTTCTTCT
Source organism: Cetoscarus ocellatus (assembly GCA_037902135.1). Lineage (NCBI taxonomy): Eukaryota > Metazoa > Chordata > Actinopteri > Labriformes > Labridae > Cetoscarus > Cetoscarus ocellatus. The sequence goes on from JBAMNC010000335.1 coordinate 479,784, forward strand.
AGAAAGCACTCTCACCGAGTGCTTTCTAGTTATAAATATTTTTACTTATACTTTACTAATAAAGTTCTATCTAATCCAATGAGCATGTTTTTAGTCTGTGGGAGGAAGCCAGAGTGCCTGGAAAGAACCCATGCATGCACAGGGAGAGCATGCAAAGTCCACACAGAAAGGCAGTGACTGACACAATCAAACCAGCAACGTTCTTGCTGTGAGGCTTGTGCACTACCTGCTGCGCCACTGTGCCACCTGAGAAAATATCACACACAGATATTAAAAATGGCATGAAATTGCTTGGGATTGTAAGGGTTAATGGTTAAAGCAAAATAAATAAAGTGAGAATTCTCCATGTAGACCAAGCAAAGGCAACAAAAAGATGAGAAATACAGAATTATTGGTTTAATGATGCAAAACTGCCTAACACACTATACAAGCTACAGTTACCAAAAGGAGAAAAATACATGACAAATCTACAATTTTTTTACAAGCCACTTAGTTTTCAAAAGTAAAAACATTCGGAAAAATTGCATCGTCATAACTTAGGCACCTTCAAAATGATAGAAAACAAGATATTATAAAAGATTTGAGCTTGAAATAACTCTAGCATGCATTAAAAACGTCTGCTCTCCGATGAACACCACAGGCTTTGTTTTTGGATGTCCAAAGAAATAAAAGATTTTTCAACCGTCGTATTTGGGACAGAAAATCAAACGGTGAGAAGTGTTGTGGCTCAACATCAGGTGAGTTTTACAGGAAGTTTCCAGAACCTGGAGGGGAGAGGAGGAGTCACAAGGCTCCTCTGTGTGTTAGGCGTAAGGCTGTGTGTGACGGAGGCAGCGCGGTCGGTCACTGTTGGCTGGAGCTGGCGGCACAAGGCGAGGCGGTGACGCTACTGCTGCAGACGGGCTGCAGACACGAGGTACAATCACACGTCTGGTTTGGGATTTTTTGCAAGAATACATTAAAACAGCAGAAAAAAAACATAAACATGAGCTGAAACTTTGACTAAAGCTGCCAGATCAGGACTGAAGGTATTCAGACTGTAAAAGCTTTAAAGAGACACGCCAACATTTTTTTGTTTTCATGTCTTGCCTCACTCCAGAGACCATGACATGCAGATAGACACCATTCTTTAGTAAAAAGGAAGAGACGGGCAGAGCTCGCAAACCGCTAATTAGCTTAGCTCAAACACTGGGAGTCAATGGGAGGTGTTAGCCTACCTCTGCCTACAGTCATCAGATAAACTCTTCAGCAACTCTAAACATACCTGTGTGCTTGTTGTTACTCTTTTGTTGCCGCGTTATGTCGTGTTATCTAGTTTTAGATTAGAATTAGCTCTTTATATAATTTTCAATAGAGATACATTGGCAAACCACCACAGATGTGGGTGGTAAACAAAACAAAGCTCAGCCCATCTCTTTCTTGTTACTGCACGCACAGTCGAAAGAATGGTGTCTATCTGCTTGTCATGAACTCAGGAGTGAGGAAAGACACGAAAATAAAAAAATGTTTCCCTTTAAAAAAGACCAAGACCTCATTTACACCTGCTGTTAAAGCCTCATCTGTAATTGAGGGACAAAATTATTGGCCTCTTCATTTAAAATTGAGTTTAGTGGTTTTTATTGTTTCTCAGTTTTGTTTTGTGAGCTGATATTTTATATAAATATATACACTGAGGCTTTTTCTAATACTGAGGAAGTAATGTTTGGTTCTTATCAGATTTTCAGTCTTTCAAAGCTTCTCTGAAGAGTTCCTTTACAGCACTACAGATCATAACATAACAGTGTATTTATTCAAACCACGATGTGCTAGTGCCTCACATTAGAGCTGCTCAATTATGGAAAAACTTATAATCACAACAATTATGACTGATATTGAGGAGTTTGCATGTTCTCCCTGTTTATGCATGGGTATGATTTGGTGCTCTAGTATCCTCCCACAGGCCAAAAATACTTTTAAATAGTCAGGATCTCAACATCTATCAAAAGAATCGGAAATATGCTTTTTGCTATAATCAGTGAGGCCTACCTAGTGTAAATGAGGTCGTTGTTTAGTCTTCTTGCTAAAACTGTAAAATGACTTGTAAAAATGCCAGTGTAGATCAAAAAAAAAACTGCTTATTTGTGACAATCATCGGTATACAAAGAGTGGAGCAATAACAATGTAAGAATGTCCTGCCATGTTTCTTTACAGCGAGATAAAAAGATGTTTTCGCCCTCAGGCTGCAGAAAAGCCACGTGTTAATTCAATGCACATAATGCTACATTCTGTAAGTACAAAAAAGTCACACTCTTTAGTATAAAAAGTCCTTGTCAGCTTAAAAGCGGAAAAGGAACCAAAAGGCAGTGAGTGGTTCATCAGCCTGATCAGATCTGTTTTTAAGACTTGAGAAAGAGGAAGTGACTGGAGTGATGTAATCCCCTCCTCTGGTGTGAGAAGAGTCAGCACAGTAAAGTAGTCCAGTGGTTACAGGAAAAACGGAGAAAAAATCCCCGTTAGATCAAATGTTGTGTTGTGAAGACGTAAAAACACAAAAATAAAAGTCAAGGCATCTGTTTGATTCCCGGTTTGGACAATCGTCGAGCTGATCACAGTTTGATATCAGAGCGTCTCTTCTTTAAAGGTTTGAAAGTCACAGACAGAAAATATCAAATCCGAGAGGTCACGCGGCCTCCACATGTCCTGCCACACCACTGAGATCCAAAGAGAGAAGAGTGTGGAGAAACAAAAACGAAAGAAACACATTTCTACACCGAGGTCTCCGACTGCAGCCTCATGACGAACTTGTGGCTCTTGGGGTCGATGAACTCCTCCCCGAGCCGCAGGAAGGGGAGCGGCGTCACTGTGACCACCAGGGAGAAGTCGAGGCGTCGCATAGAGAAGACCAGACCCTGACGCAGGGCAGAGGTCACTGGCTCCTCGCTCACTAGAGTCCACTGGCGCCCCCTGCCGTTCTGCTGCTGGTACTGCACTGTGGGACCGGGGGTGAGGTAACGCTCCAGGAAGGCCTGACAGGAAGGACGGAGGAGGTTAAATATTATAAAGTAAGAGGATCAGCGACTTTCTGGTTCTCACAGAAGAGTCTTCTCACCTTGGGTGTCATGTTGTGTGTGATGCAGAACTGCAGGTGTGTGAGGATGCTCTCCATGCTGTGGAACGCCTGCTGCCGCGTGGTCCTCAGGTATTTCTGCATGGCGCGCGCCATCGGGGCGAAGATGGCCTGGGCCGCTTCCCGAGGGTCCATCACCTCCCGAGGGTGTTTGGGTGACGAGGCAGCCTCCTCCTCGTGGAGACGTTTGATGTGTGTGAAGGCCTCTTCCACAGCTACAACCAACCTGGAGGGTGGAGAACAAAAGATTTAGGATTTGGGGTTATTGGAGGTGTTTTCTACAAGACAACACAAAAAGGACTGAATTAGTTCACTGACATGTAGATAATAGAGTTACAACACTCTTTTTCTCAAATAGTTTTGAGTAATAATTACTCCAGGGGTTCTTTTCAGAGACAAAAAAAAACCAACAGGTAAATTTCCAAGATCAAAATTCAATTCAAATCATAATAACCACTTTTTGAAACAGAAAATAGACCAGAATCAGAGTTTTTTAAGTTTCAAATCTGAATTTACTTTTTGTGTCCCTCTTCCTGAAGTTACTGATTACTGAGTTTCACTTTAACTCCTACTTTTTTGTTTAGTTCAGTTCACCCTAAACAGTGTTTTTAAATTGTTCATGTCAGCTGTGAGGTTAAAACTCATCAGAAAAACCCAAGGTCACATATCATACAGACTCCAGCCAAGTTGTCTCTGTGTAAACAGGGGAAACAGCATTTTTGGGCCTGAAACATCATGCTCTGTTCTGTCCGTGGGACGATGTCACTGTATGTGACATTTTCACTGTTATTTACATGAGTGGCAGCAGATGTTGTTAAACTGCTAAGTGGACTATTTACACGCCAACACAGACTTTCTGTCCCTCCCTCACTATGATGCTGCTCCAAAAAACACTGATGAAACAAACATTGCTGACGTTTGGGACAAGACCTGGTGTTATTGTTTTATTAGTGACCATGTTGACTCCTGACCCATGGCTGCTTGTGTCTGTGGTTGGCATGGTTATAACAACTGTTGAAACCAACAAGAGAAACTAAAAATCATTTTAATGACAGGATTTGATCAAGACTATCAGATATATCTCCAATCGAAATATAAGCAAAACAATATTTACTCATCATGCCTGCTGTCACCACTTAACACAGGCACAAGTTGGTGGTAAGAATAGATGTGAAAATAAACAGCTTTCATAGAAATAGCAAATTTCTATCATGGACATAGTTACAATGCAGTAAACAGCGTTAAACAGTAGATTAATGTGTTTACATTAGGGCTGGGATATTTTTAAAAAACAAAGGAGGATAACCTGTTCTTAAAAATAACCTCCTAAAAGTGGACCTAGCCTCAAATTCTGAACATTTTTTAAATACAAAAAGTGATAATCTATCAAATCAATGCTGTTGATAAAAATTGACATCCCAGACTGAAAATCTCTGCACAACTGTGCAATATATAAATATAATAATACAATAATACAGTAGTGCAATACATAATATATAAACTAAACTATATAATATATAAACTGTGCAATTCTCCCAACAGCGTGCAATATTCCCATGTGCAATTACTTTGTAAATAATTCTTATAGTGTTGTTTTTAGTTTTTATATTTCTGGTCTTTTATATTTATAACAATGCACATACTGTTTTTTATACTTTGTCTATTTTTTATTTATCATTGCTGTCAGCTTTGCTGCTGTAACACTTCAAATTTCCCCACGTGGGACAAATAAAGGTTTATTCTATTCTATTCTATTAAAAAAAAACCTTTGCTTTCATCAAACAAAGAATTTATTTATATACAGTGGCACCATGTAAATAATCTGGCATTTAGCGCTTTGTTCATCTTTAATAATTCTAAATATATAAAATACCCTGAAGGGCTTTTAGGAAGAAAGAGTGATTTCTGAAAGAGAGCCAAAGGGTTAAATACTCTTCTGGTTCAACACTGGCTTAAAGATGGATTGTCACTGTAAATACTTGTGGGGAAAAAATGACAAAAAGATACCCTTTAAATCACATTTTTTTCTCCGTCACATTTTCAGATTGTTGGGGGGCCTGATGTGAAGCTGTGGGGGGGCCTGATGTGGCCCCAGGCTGCCAGTTGATGATCACTGGCCTAGAGAATTCTGCTGTATGAAAACTGTCCTGCAGGTCCAACTGTTTGCAGAAGCTTCAGCAGAAACATCTTAATGTGCTCGTTAAGCCTAAAACCACTGCTGATGTCATGGGTCTCTGTCCTAAGTGCTGCTGGATCCTGTTTCTGTCCTCGTACAAAGACGGACTGTTGTCTGGAGGTTTCTGACTCTGTGCATCATCACTGTCTGAATCTTGTGAGCCCTCGTTTGTTCATCTCCTCACCTCACAGCGACTCCCTGTGCTCAGCTGATTTTAAGTATGAGGGGAGGAATATTTCCCTGACCTGGCTTTGCGTTTGCGGACCCTGCGGTCCATCTCGGCCTCCTCGTAGTAATACTCGTTGTGGGAATTGTCTCTCCTCCTGGCAGCGGCTGCTATCATGGCCCGAGACTGTCCTGTGGAGTTATTGGTGGTGTTTTCTACAAGACAACACAAAAAAGATCATATTAGTTCACTGACATGAAGGTAATAGAGTTATAACACTCTTTTCTCAAGCAGGCGTTAATCACTCAGGGGGTTCTGTTCTGTGACTAAAATGAAATGGGTAAATTTAAGACCAAACTTTGATTAAAATCATAATCACTTTTTGAAATAGAAAATAGACCAAAATCAGAGTTTTTTTAAGCATCAAATCTTTGTTTAGTCTTTTTGTCCTGCTTCATGAAGTCACAGATTCCTGAGTTTCACGAAATAAAAAAATGATTGTAACAAAAAAAAGGGTTTGAGTTAAACTTTTGTGATTCGTGAATTCACTTTAAGTCCTTTGCTAACATATTATATTACATATTATTTTGTTTAGTTTATTTCATTCTAAATAGTCTTTTTTAATTGTTCAGTACGGAGAAATTTGTCAAAATGCAACACTTCCTGCTCCTGTTAATCAAAAAAAAAAAACAGTCATCACCACCATGGCGAGGCTGTATTTACCGTCTAGAGAGTAGACCTTGAAGCCGGTCATCTTCTTGGACAGGATGGACTTGGGCAGGTTGAGCAGAGCCGGGTTGTAGACGGGGAAGTCGCTGTAGTATCGGTCCAACACCCACACAGCTGCCCTCTGGATACTGAAACACACAGAGTGGCGATTCACTTATTCACTGTGACTCATATGATCTGTCTGTTTCCATCAGCTGAATTCATCTTTGTGTCAACGGCCCCTTAGAAATTAAAAATGTCTTAACTGCACTCTAGGAAGCAGGGATGCATGATTTAGGATTTTTTATGTCTGATATGCCTGTAATTTCAAACTCGCTATCACTGATACCGATATTGTTTTGTCAAGAGCACAAAGCTTCATGGTGACAGCTTATGTGTGTTAGAGATGAGCAAACCATTATGGCATGTATGTACATTCTGACAAAATTACAGCTAATATATTGGATATACTATATGTGGCCAGTTTGTATACAGTAGCTAAAACACCATCTGGATATAAAGCTGAAAATTTTCATGTCTGCTGATACTCAACGCTGATCAAAGTGACATCCGAACCAGTCCAGTTGCCACTTTGATCAGCGCTATACAACCATGACCTGGAAGACTGAGAACCTACACAGACATCCGCTGATACTGATAATCACCTTTCTAGGCAATTAACTGCTCATACCGTTATTGATTGATAATATTGTGCACCCTACTAGAAAGTTTAAAAACCAAGCCAAGGATTCTGAAATCTGGTAGACATGCATATCATGTCAAGACCTGCAAGAACGTCTTCATTCATGTGTCATAAAACCCACAAAAAGTCTTCTAGTTTTGAAACTTTGTGTTAAAATGCCTTTAGAAGGGAGATGTCTGGGATGAAGTCCTCTGAAGGAATAAATACATTCAACAAAATCTTGATGTTAAGCTAGAAAGCAAATTAAAAAATTAAAGTTATCCAGCTCATGTGAAGCTCATCATATTTTGATGTCTCTCCATAAAACAGAAACTTTCTGCTTCTTGAACATTTGGCTTACAAAGTGGTTTAAAGTGAACTTGTGTGACTTGAGGCCACTTTTGAACATCTCTGACTTTCAATAATTGGCTGTTAACTCGAGAGAGAATACACAATTTGAAGGAAAGAAAAGAGGAAAAAAAAAACAACCGCTCTATGTGGTTTGAGGCACTTTATTGTTAAAACAGTAACACTAACCCTTTCAAATAATTATGAACTCTATTTTATTTGATCCCATTTTAATGTTATTTTTATATCTGTGTTTTAGGCAGCAGGGATGTAAGACTTCAGGGTCTACATCCAACATTAAGGCCCCATGTCCAGGACCACATCGTTTTTTTTTTGTTTTTTTTTTAATTGCTCTCTCTTTGTATTTGTATCTTACTATTCACATGGATATGTAAGTGTAAATTGGTTGCAGCAGGAACATGCATTTTATCTGTACATCTGATTGTGTGGATACTTAGATGCATAATCATGTGTATGTTTGTCTGTGTATGTCTAAACTGGGAACATGCTTAGGCAAGAGGTTTTGGAGAACACGCTGGTGGGTTTTGGAGTTTATTTCATGTATGAAAAACAATTTAGATTTTCGGATTGCCTGTTAACCCTTTTCTTTTCTGTTTGAAAACCTTCAATAAAAAGAGAATTAAAAAAAACAATAATTGGCATAGCTCTACTTGTTAAGACCCACTAAGGCCTCTATGACTTGCAGTAACTTGACATTGAGACTGCACGCTGCATAATGTGCCAAAAGACCAGAGCCAATGGCTGTTTCTGCAGATTTACTCCTAAGATAGATGCTTATTTTGTAAACCCTGATTGTATAGAATTAGATGTGACATGCAAACAGATCTTTAATACAAAAGAAGATCAGATAATTACGCCTTAATGAAAGGGAAGGCTCTGACTGCGGAAACAAGCCATCCCAATTATGCCCTGCTGATAAGTTACATAACATACCACATGGCCCTAATATGCAACTGAAACCAAACACATCATCACATCCAGCAGACCAAGGCTCCATTTGTCTGAGCTCCAGTGACAATGCTGATACTGCTGACTCCATTACATGACTCCACACCCAGTCAGGGAAGACAAAAGAGCAGAGAGGCAGAGCAACTCCTGGATTATGGAGAACCTGCCTTCACTTGTGTTTCTTCAAGCTTTAGGGAGGCTTAAAGGTTGACTAAGTGTTGTCATGGAGAAGGATTAGGACATAAATGTCAAGTTTTATCAGATTTATCTACATATTTTTCCACACAAAACAAAGGTTAAAGTCTATTTTTCAGTTTATTTTGCATTAAAATAAGGCTCAACTTCTCCTGTGTGTTCATCTGGCCATGTTGATTGAAAGTATGTAAGAGCAGATACTTGGCTTAATGCTGAGTGAGACTGTGGACACTGAATCACCAACAGTTTGAAGATTACTGACCATAAGATAGTCTTTTTAAAAAGTGTAGTTTTGATCAGGGGTGTCCAAACTTTTTCATTCAGAACAAAATGCAGCAAAACACTGCAATGACACATCAATTACTCTGTCACAAGCCCAATTCACAGTTCCAAAAGCGTAGCAGTGAGGCTCCGTTATATTTACTTCTTCAGACATTCATATTTAATCCGCGACGCCGAAACTCTTTCGAATATCACACCTGTTACTACATCTGGAGATGGAGCAAAGACAGGGTCAACTTGTTCTCCCATTCCGTCTCTAGTGGAGGCAAAACATCACAGTGAGGTGAATATTGCGCCTTGAAACAGCAGCATGAATTTGGCTACAGTTAAGACTTTAGGATTTAAGGGTGGCCAGTCAGCTTTTAAGGGCCCCTGGTTGGCCCTAGCTACCACAAGATCCCCCACCCCCCGTCAGATGGGGCGCAGCAGAGAGGAAAAATGCTGACTGTCGATCTTCAGTCAGACACAAAACAAGAGCAAACTGCAAGAAGCGGCCAAACAGTCGGGGCTTGAAGATGTAGAGTGCAACGTGCTTTATAAATTTGAGTGAATCGTTCAGAAAACAAGCAAGAGAAGTGCTATTTACTGCTATAATCATTGTCTTCACTGTTGAATTGTTGTTGTTGGGGGGAGGGATTTAAGATGGACCACAAGTAGCATTTGGCCCCCTGGCTATTGATAAAACACCCCTGGTCTAGACAGAATCTGAAAGCCTGGAACTAAAATTACCAAGGAAAGCGAATTACAGCCAGAAACAATCACAACACCAGTGTTGATTTTGACAGCACTTTTTAATTTAGTTTTAGTTAGTCTTTTGCCTAAAATATCTTTTAGTTTTAGTCATAATTTAGTCATCTAAATTGTTGTAATTTTAGTCTAGTTTTATTTGATGAAATTTCACAACATTTTAGTCGACGAAATCTACTGTAAATTTAGTCAACTTAAATATGAAGTGTAAAGTGTAAGGCATTTTTTATGTTTCCTTGAATTTCTGAAGTCATGTTTTACACTTGGATAAAATGAAACATCTAATAACCCTTAACTGAATGCTAGCTTGAACGTATAAATTAACAGAAACAAATTTAACTTTTGTGTGAAACTAAGTCACCTTTATTTAGGCTACCTGGCAGAGCAGCAAGAGAGTAGCTCTGATTGGATCGCTCCCCAACTTATCCCGCCACCACCAACCTAAGGCAGTTGTGATTGGATGTCCCTCTTAACTCATCCAACCTTTCCACGCAACTAAAGTAGCTGTGACTGGATATATTCCTAACTTGTCCCTACTTTCTACATGACGAATGGGCACTTGTTTTTATTAGTTAGTGGCTTGTATTGTCAGGGGAAAAAAGGTTGTTGATGAAAACTATGACAAAAATAATTATTCAACAAAGTGCACAGTGCACAACACCTCTTTAGAAACCATTAAGATTTTCCACCTTAAACTTTGCACCTGTTCACTGAAGATGTAAAGGCACAAACACAATTTCTTTCAAGCCAAATCTGAGTTGGTAACCATGGGCCCTCTGAGTTCATATGGAATGACCTAAAGATTTTCATCAAAATAGCTCCTGTTTTTACGTCTTCAACCCTGTACTGTGCCCAAAAACATACAGGAATATACTGTCATCAACTCCTTGCTGTGATGTGCATCCATGTGGATTTTCCTGCATGGATACAGCCCCCAAGGCTGTGACAGCAGGTGCAAAATACAGCTTGGGTAATATTGCACTGGTGAAGTTTACATGACGCAGCACACATTCAAAAACTATGAAAATCATAGAAGAAGATTTGATTTTAAGCACCAAGTTGCTCGTAGTACTTTAAAACAAATGTGTATTTCGTTTCTTTGGTGTAAAAATGTGGAATTCTCAACCACAGGATTTAAAGGGTTGTACAAATACGCATCGATTCAAAAAAAATGAACAAATGCAAGAAAAATGGTCATAATTGTTTTGAGCTTGTAAATTTGTGCTTGAATGTTGTTTTTTTTGTATTTGTTTTGTTAGTTTTTGTTGTTATAATCAAAGTGTTGTTGATGTAGGCTATTGAAAATCGACTGTATGTGTTGTCAGACCGTCTTTTGTTTTTTTAATTGTTTAAGTAGGGGGCAGACAAATATAAGAACTATTTCCTTGCTGCTCCGTTCCAATCATGGAAGTGTTTATTCAAAAATGTACTGCACATTTATGTACAAATTCTGTTGTCCACTTTCATGTAAGAAACAAATAAACTAAACTAAACTAAACTAGGTTGATCTGAAGTTATTTTGAGACAATGCCTTAAACAAGACCAACACCAAGGACTGGACTCAGAAGCTCCCTTTGGTAACAACATGGCTGATGTCACATGGCATTTTTTCTGCAGTATATTGATGCTTTCTTCATTACGTTGACCATTTCCATCCCACTCACCTGAGGTGTCCCACATTGTAGAACCTGCTCGCTCCATCCGTGCTCCGGACCACTTTGAGACAGAAGGCAGGCTGCAGGTGTCGCACCTCCAGCAGCACCAGAGCAAGATACTGAATGAAGAGCAGAGCGTCCACAAGAGAGGCAGCGTACTCCACAATCCCCCTGTAGTCCTTCTCTCTGGGCTCGAGCACCCGCACGCCGTAAAACAACCAATAGGACGCCACGAACAGGAACACCAGCACCATCAGCAAGCAGCGGAACACAAAGAAACGAGGGAGCGTGGCACGAGGCGGGCGGAGGAACAGCGCCCAGGAGGAGATGAGTAAAACCAGGAGTTTAAAGGCCAGAGAGACGTAGAGGCCTTCACATGGCGTGCCGCAGGGGTCGAGGGCGTCGCGCCACAGGACCTGAGGGAGGATGAGGAAGGCCAGCGGGGTGACCAGAGCGAAGAAGCTCAGTAAGCCTCCCAAAGCCGGGCCCACGAAGCGTTTACACTGGAGAGGAGTGGACTCCTCCAAGTCTTTGGTGACGCGGGTGAGGTCCTCATTAGAGATACTGTGCTCTGAAGTGCCAGTGACGACTGTGGTGGTCTCGCCCCAGTTATCATCCTGTAAGACAGAGGAGGGATGTAAAGATTTAAGTGCTTACAGCAAGGTCGCAAAGAGAGGACGAGGGCTTGGTTGGTCACTTATCTGAGAAAAAACATACCAAATCAAAAATACGGATTTTGGATGGGGGTCTTGATGAGCGAATGGACATGACTCTCTGTTCAGAATACAGACACTATTTAAAGACACACCACAGCAGACCACACACATAACAATTCTGTCCCACCATTGATCTAGAATCTAGTCCTCCAAGACAGAAATCTCGCGTGATCAAACGTGATCCAACAAAACGAAGAAGAAGAAGCATAAACATTGTCTATGGCAACAACCACAAAACACAACACGCAACATGGGAGAGGACAAACGAGAATAGGGAATGATGGTGGTCTTGGGATTATTTTTGACAGAAAGTCAGGAACTAAATAAAAGAAAAGACTGTGGAAAAATCCTGGAGACAGCGTGAACACATGAGCTGGTCCTCCGTTTCTTAGGTCCACCAAACTTTATGTTTATGTTTCAGGTCGGCCGTACTTGTTTTTATTCACGCCTGCTTCCTTGTTCCTCAGTCAGTCCTACATTCTGTTGTATGTCACAATTCACCGTGTCACAACTCAGGATTCGTCAGCTTTGCCCACACAGAAGAAGATTTTTGGTCGTAAATATTGAACAAGTTTAATAAATATTGAACAAGTTTAATATTTACGATTGTAGGCCCCGACCTATTTCGGAGCCAATTACTGGGGCAAATTCACTCGTAACACACCTCAGACCACAGTATAATCTTATAGGATAATCTAATAAGACCAAAGATAATCGTGCATTTGTTGTCCTTGGTCGGGAAGGCGGAAAAGTCGGGACGAAAACAGCCCAATAATCTTTATGTGTGTACACTTGATTCTGTATTTTATATCGTTAGAAAGCCTTATCGGTGACCTTTACAACAATGGACTGTAAATTTATGGAATGAGCAATACAGCTAAACCTGTGAGTATCAGTCAGTGAGTTTAATACCACAGTTTAAGAGTACGCTACCTAGAAATTTTTTCGAGTGCATTAACTTTCGGAAACATAAAGTTTATCTGGAACTAACCGACTCACGTCACGTGTTGACATATGACGCGAGTCGGTTAGTTCCAGATAAACTTTATTTTATTTTTTTTATTTTATTGGTACAAAACTTCCCTGTTTGCGGCTGGTTCGGTGTCACAAACTTTTACAAACTGTGGCTTATTGAGGGAGAGGAGAGAGCATTCTACTGCATCTAATGTACTTAGTGGCCATATGGAGCTCATACAGCCCCACTTCAAAAATACTGAACTATCCCTTTAAAGCAGGCCAGTTATTTCTGAAGAAAAGATAAGGAACCAACTACCAGAAACAATGCTCAAAATACCACACAATTGCAAGATGTTTATTCTAAAAAGTTTGACACTGTCAAAGGGATGAACTTGCTGAGCTGAACTTTTCTTTAGGGTTGAGGACAAGTTACATTTAGACAACCCACTGGACATCAAGTGAAAAACCCGGGTATTTGTTTAAAGGAGCCTAAGTTTGTAAAGTTCGTTGCGACTGACCCTGTCATCTCCGCGGGTGGACTCTGCGTCCAGCAGGGGCTCTCCAGGAGTCTGGATTGTGACTGATTTGTCTCCACGGCTGCTGCTGTCTCTGCTCTTCGAACGGTGACGATCCCTCCGATCCCTGGATGACAAACACATGATGGTGAAACACGGGGTTACTCTCAGCCAGGGGCCCATTTTAAATTGGCCCCTGATACAGTTGAATGAATAAAGACATTTTGATTACAGCAGCAAAATACCATCAATCATTCACATTTTCTGCCATATTTACATTGTCACAAGGTCCCAGTTACAAAGTATATTACAATATTTATCTTCAAGCATGAACATTCTTGCAGTTTACTCTTGTTTTGTGTCTGACATTGAACATAAGGGGTTACAAGGGCCTCTTGACAAGTGATAACCTAACCCTAATCCCTAAAATTTTAACTTAAATACACTAAAAGTGAGGTGCAGTAACTGGTTCAGTTGTCTATGTGTCCCTCGTTATGTGGTCTTCGATGTTAAAAGTTAGGACAGCCCTGCTCTAAGCACTGTTTATACTGTGTTGGTGATAACTTGCTTTTAAGCTCTATGAGTCCAGAGAGAGATGTCTGGATGAAGCCGTCCAGGGAGCACGTTGCACCAAACTGCTTCAGTGGGCACATGAAGCATGTCTTTATCTTTAAGTAGGTTTATTTGAGCATTCAAAGAAACTGTTTTTCCATGTCTACTGTAATATGACATCTGGGATAACTGTCGTAAGTCTCAAGCTGAGACTCTGGTAACTGTATCCTTTGGGACTTCCACATTGGCTTTATTCTTGTTCCTGTATCTCATTGTGTTTGCTCTACCTGTGTTTCCGGGAGCTTCTGGAGTGCGAGGACTTGTATGAGTAGCCCGAGTACTGCGACTCGTTGTCCATGTCTCGGGTCGGCGGTGAGCGGGCTTTACGAGCCCCGCCTCCTCCTCCTCCCGCCGTGCCGCGCGGCTCGCCGACTCCTCCCAGCTGGCTCTTGCGCTCAGAGATGGACTTGGTGGAGAGAGCCAGCGGCAGCTTGAGCAGGTCAACTTTGCTCCTGAGGGTATCTATCTTGGAGGCCGAGGAGGAGGGAGCAGGAGAAGGGGAGGAGGGAGACGGGGGAGGATTCAGAGAGGAGGAGAAGAGGGGCGGGAGAGGACGGCGGGTGGGAGATTCGCTGCAGGGGAGAGATGAGGAGGCTGTAACCTGGGAGGAGACAGGAAAGGAGAGGAACATGGTTAAGAAGTTTGTATTCTGTTTACACTGAGGCAGAATCTTCCTGTCCTGTATTTTCCAAGCAGCAGCTGATGTAATTCCTTTTCTGAATAGTCAGGATATAGTTCTCAGGGTTCCCACTCTCTTTTAGAAATCATTTTCCAGGACTTTTCCAGGGCGTTTTTGAGGTCTGATTTACAAGATGTGCAGTCTTTGGCTGTGACAAGTCCATGAAATATCAGACATTCTCTGGCATTCTTAGAAATTATGACAAATTTATCAGACAACAGCGCAATGACAGCCACAGATTCCAGTGTCACATAACCAACTGAAGATACAAAATTGGTGTGGACAACTCTCAGGTTAATCTTGCCTTCTAATAAAAACAAGATTAATGGTTGATGACCAATATCTCTAGCTAGCTCCACTGTATCATATTCAACTTAAAATGTAATTATTTCTAACCCTCGAGGCATGAACATTGTCTGGTAGCCAACTTTTTAGTCTGGCTTTTATGTAGTGTCTTACTATAATAAATTTATGGTTTATACTTGTTTTTTTAATATTTATTTACTTTGTTTTTATAAATACAGTTTGTTGATTTACTGTTTAAGTAGCCCAAATTTTATTTTGTCATTTTTTATTATTTCTTTTGGTCACCATTGTTTTGAGTTTTTTATTTTATTCCTTAACTTGCATTATTTTATCCACTTATATTTTATGGCTAAGTGTGCATTAGTTACCAAGAGCATTTTTACTTAATTTCCTATGTTTGACTTTTGTTTATGAACAAGGTAGAAGAAGGATAAATAATTTTCCAGGACAATTCAAGATTTTCCAGGACATTTTATATTTTTCCTCATTTTCCATATGATTTCCATGACTGGAAAATTGATCATTTCCAGGTTTTCCAGGATGCGTGGGAACCCTGAGTTCTGTCAAGCTTTGGCTATTCAGGAGACAAAATTACATTATGCAAAGAAACCTACAGTAAAAGCTTTTAACATATTCAAACCAGTTCCCCAAATGTTTTATTTTGCCCCAGTTAGTCATTTGTGCCACATTTGAAAGCAATTTTTGTCTCAAATGTTAAAAAAGATCATAAAAAATTTCTCCTTCCTTTTTATCTTTCTTTTGGGAAATGACAGATTACTCTTGTCTCAAGTTGACCTTTGGCTGCTCCTGATTGGACACTATAGTTTCAGAAAAGTGTCTGAAATAATATTTGTGGTGAACACGAGCACGAGCACATTAGATTTTTTATGTTCAATAGGAGATAATAAAATACATCTGATGCTGCCTGCTTTTGCATCTTAAAGCCTTGTGTGTTTAAAATGACAGTTACGAGCTAACTGCTATTAAGGACTACAAAAATGGCCCGTCACCCAACTGCAAGCATTTCTGATTGTTTTTTAATAATCAATAATTCATACACAATTGTTACAGCCATGAGGACCAACTTGATCAGGTCACTTCATTATGAGGAAAATCGTTATACACTGGAAATATTGATGTTGCTTCGAAGTCGAACAACCATCTTGTAGTTTCTTGGGAGCTTAATGTTAGCATTTGACTCTCACAATTATGTCGAAGCTTAAACAGTTAGATAGAAGTGGGATTGTTTAAGATTTTCAGAAAAGCAGAACATGTCAGTTTCATAATTTTTTGTTGTCCACTGAGCCTGTATCAGCAGTGATGTACAACACAGTGAAAAATCCAAGAGACTTGCTATTGAGGGAACCAGCGCAATGCTAACTTCTGCATTGGCCTACAAAAAAAATGTCTTCCCTGCAACACGATCGTCAAGAAAACAAAATGGCACATTTGACAGAGTTTTTGAGCAAAAATTATATTGAGTCCTTGAAAAGGTTGTTATTAATTCTCAACTGAAATTGGTTATAGACTCCCATCCCTGCTGACAACCCGTTAGTTCTGTCCAAAACCCTCTGTTAGAGCTCCTGCCTCTTTTAAGCTCCCATGCCCATGTGGGCCCAGTCCGCTCTGATTGATTTACTGGTCAGCTCTGGTGATTGGTCAGTTCAGAGCTGTTTGGCGTTGCTGTCAACAACTCGGCATTCATTCCACTTTCTAGGCGGTGCAACTGGCTTGCTACCACAAGCTCAAAGCTCAAACTCAAAAAGCACGATAAGACCTCTTTAAACTTTTATTTAATTGAGCTATAAACAAATAATCTCTATAAAGATGGGTCATCACAAAAAGAGCTGGCTCCCAGGGGATGACAGACTCTGAGCCTGCAGTGGCATGTTGTTGAGACTGAGCTTGACTTTCTCACATTCTGCCCTAAATATATCAGGCTGTGAGAGAGGAATAATATCCTAAAATACTAGAACATACAAGCAATACTCAGAAAATCCCTTATTTCCTGGGACACATGCAGACATTTAAGAAGTCAGAAATTAAGTAGAACATTCACCCCAAAAACTATTTTTCTGTTCAGAAATGCAAGTAAACAACTATAATCTGGCATCTTAATCAAGAAATAATAATAAGCTTTGCTATTTTTTAAGTTTATTTGTAAACAGTAAAGTTGAAAATTCATAGAGAACAATAAAAATGATATATGTGATGAGTAAAAATATCATTTTGGTTAAAGAGCTTCTATATACTGGTGTATTAACCATTACAGAAACATAAAAATGATTTTGGTAATTACTAATACTATTAACTTTGGGCAGCTGGGGCATAAATTGGGGGGTGATCTAATAAATTTGTGATACACTGTACACTTTAAATATAGCATAGAGAAGGTGTAAGTTTATACCAACCAACTTAAAACCAACTTTAAGTAATTTCTAAATACTGTTATGATAGTACAATTTTGAATATTTCCACTTAAGATTAAAAAGTCCAGAATACCCAAGCTTTTAATCTGTTTGTGGGGCATCAGCATAAACAACTCTACTGCAAAATACTGAATGTAAAATGTTTTTTTGATGCATATTTGTCCCTATAGAAATTAACCTGTTATTTGAGCACTGCTGTGGGTGATATTGTGATTCAATTGGAACAGTGATTACCTGTTCATATAATCATGTAGGTAAATTTGCGATAATTTTTGATGAAATGTTAAATTTTCTTCTCAGAGGGAAGTGAGCTCTGTAAAATTTTGTGTATTATTTTACAAAAATGGTAAAAACAGGGCTGCCTGATAATCCGATTATCAGTATTAAAGCACGAACTGGACTCTCACAGCCTTGGAGTATCAGCTTTCAGGAGGGTGTAACATCCAAACATGATCTCAGACGGTTAAGTGCACACATGATGTAAGACGACCCCTTTGATTAAGAGTTCATGTCTGATGTTTTCTGATCTCTCACCCGCACACACTGAGCCCCCTGATCCATCGTCTGACTGATCAGACACTAATTAACCCCTCAGAGCGATCCCTAAGATACGCCTCCCTGCTCCTCTATCACGTCTTCAGCTCAGAGCCGAGGTGAATCATCACACGGCTCTATCTCCTCTCACAGGCGAGCCAGCTTCAGCCGCCGTCAGCGCCCACACAATGGCGGCCATATTGGATTACTGTGTTTTCACAAAACTTGTTTGCCCTCTCCGTCCCACCCCCCGTCTCACATTCCCTCCTGCACTCCCCTCGTCCCCAGGGAAACGAGGGCCTCTCCGCTGCCATGGCGATGAAAGAGGGCGGTCAGATGGAGGGAGGGGGTTTGGAGGTTGACAGTTGCCATGGAAACCTGACCTCACGCCGCCCTCTGCCACTCCACTCTCCACGCTGGAGAAGGAAAAAAATCACCAAGATGGAAGTGCTGGCATGACGGATGTTGGTCCGTCATATGGTGGTTAATTGATAAAAGGTGGGTGAGGCTCGCCTACTTTGATTGGACCGTTCTGTGAAATGGAAGGGGACGTTTGCTGCCATTGCCGTCTTGCAGGGTCCTTCTTCTTCTTAATGTGGTTTTTCTGCTCCAGCACCACCATTGTGCTCAAAAATCCACTTCCCTTCAAGCCAAACAGTCCAACAACAGATCTGTCTGTGGGATTTCTCCGAGTTTGTCCTTGTCAGATTCTTTGCGCACTTCTTTTGTTTTACTGTCTCTCTCTGACATTTTGTTTTAAAGTGAAGAACCAATAAAACCGCTGAGTTTTACCAGACTACATGATCTTTTTGCTCCCTGCAGAGATCTGCAAAACCTCACCAGCATGCCTTCTCCAAACCACAAAACACAACTAACAAACAGCCTTTCCTTGTGCATCATCCCAAGCTTTTATCTTCAGTACTGGCAGAGGATCCAGCATCTTAAATACAGAAACATGCTGCGCTTTTGAGTCATTAAAGTCCAGAAAAGTCATGTTTCAGTCCTCCACATGTTATCTCTAAAACAGAGAGGAGTCTGCCCTTTAAATGTCACACAGCAGGAGAAAACATGTGTATTTGATATCACTGGATGACATTAAAATGAAAAGGAGCATCAAATAAAGATAAGATTTAAGATCTGTCCTTCTCTGGTGCTTCCAAAAATCTAATTAATAGCTGTAGATTCATATGGAGATGCAGGAGAAGGCAGGGTGTTTTGCCTTTACGCTATCAGAATTTGTTCCAAAACTAAACAGACTTTCCTTCTTACAGTTAAAATGCATGCTGGAATTTTGTCATAAATTGTTGATTGTGTAGTTCGAACTTAGGCAGGCTTGTCTACATAAACACTGAAGGATGAGCTATTGTCACTGTATATTAACATGGAAGCTCTCTGATCAAAATATAATCTCATTTAAAGACCAACTAAAAGCCTAAACATGTGCTTGTGCAAAACCTGAAAAGGCCTACCATAATGAACACTGTACATTTTCAGTATTTATATTTTTAAACATTGCAAGAACTTATGATTGGAGTAAAAGTAAGTTAGGAAAAAAATCTTCTGCAGAAAATTATCTGAATTGACCAAGTTAATGGATATATTGCCCAGCCCTACCCTCGAGGAATCAATATCTTTAGTCTTTGGGTTTATCAATTCCTCCGCTGACAGAGATCAGAAGTTACAAAAAGATGTTTACTGCACATCTGTCTGTACGTGGAAACATCAGCATGTTAAAGAAGCATTTATATAAGCAGCACAGCATTGAATCAGGAGTGTCATGTGTTTGATATTGTTGCCACTGGAAACCTACAGGCCGACTTTTGCCCACACAGAAAATCAACAGGAATAGATGAGGGAATTGTTAAAACATTGGCATCAATAAAGTCATATCAATTCCCATCCCTAGTGATAAACTAATTAAAGACTGTCAATTATCTGAATATAGACAGTCATTTTCTAACTGTTGATTGTAAAAGTCACCCAACACTTGTCCGTCCAGATGGAGAAACTTTAGCCAAAATTAGTCTGAAATCATTGAAGGCCTGTATATCTACACCAGATCCTCAGAAAACAACAATTACACCAAAACTGCCCATTTCGCAGGAGAATTACACACAAGGAAGTCACTCTGAAATAATAAGAGGGTGCTTTAGGCTGAGATAATAGTTGCTGTTAACTATGAGGATGTGGACGCATGATGGGGTCTCTCTCTGGTGTAATCGTCCTGCACGTAGTGACGCTGCTTCATTTTCACTTCTGTGTGCTCCTCTTAGCTCTTTCATCAAAGCTGCTGATACACTTTGAAACATGTATCAATGAAGTTAGGACATAAAATTGTGATCACACTGCCGCATATTTTTGACATCGGTGTCCTGCCAACTTCTTGAACTTGAGGGACCCCGTGAGATATTGCATACATGTTAAAGGGCTAATTTCTGCTTTATTTTGAATATGGAGTGCCCATTAAAGCTCTATGATTGCAGGTAATCAAGCATTAAAATTAGTAATTAATCATGATTTAATATCAATATCTATCAAAACAACCTGGACTATGATTCTTGCTGTAGCCGAGCAGCCATACTATGTAGTATGATGGACCAACATGCCTCCAGCCTCAGCTGTCGTTAGCACTAAAGCCCAAACTGTGCAGATGTAATGAATTTTGGACTTTTAAGGAAAGTGTGGTTGAAGATTCTTGAGGGCAAAAGAAAAAGGGAAAACGGTGCCCAAAAAGCTCTTCTGTTTTCTTTCTGAAGTACTGACCTTGACTTCTTTCAACATTTTAATGACACTGAGTCAACATGATGTCACAGCCCCTACATTTGACCTGCAATTCACATAATGGGACACATATGGTCCCAAAAGCATTTGAGGGGGGCGAGGGGCGGTCCAGAGGCTACACGAAAGTCACTGAGAGGAGACAAAAGCTTGAAAAGAGCAAAAGTAAAACTGGTTTGTGATCATATAACCAAGCCTAAAAGGAGAGCAAGGTGTGACCTAAAAATGAACCACAACACTTGAAGAATTGATCACAAAAAAATAAAAAAATAACTGTTGTCATTCATGGGTTAATGTTTCATCCATGTTCATCTTAAATGTAAATGTTAGGGGAATCTCCCGATCGGTTGAAATTCGATTCAGTTCTGATTGTACAGGTTATGATCCAATTCAAAATGATTATTGATTATTGATCAAACTTATCCACATACATTCCCTGTTGATTAAAAAAGATATTTATTGTGGCATCTGCTTCTGCCTGAATGAACTAATAGGCAGGATAATATGATTTGACAAAAGAAAGCACAGTGAAACGTATTTAAGATATTCATGTCATATCTTTGTCTTTCATGTCTTATGTTTGTATCTGCTTATTTAAAAAATAATAATAAATTGACAATTTAGACACTGCAGTATGAAGTTAGTTCATAAAAAATGGGTTCAAATCCATCCATTGATGTTATGAATGGATTATGAACCTTTGAATTAATACAATTCAATTTGGATGCCAAACTTAATTTTGCGCACCTCTAATAAAAATGCCTACAATATTTGCATTAGTAATTAATGTCAATTTAAGAGGGTTAAACATCATTGAAACAGACAGGGTTACAGTGGATGATCATCTTTGAACCTCAGAGATGATACAGAAGAAAAACCTAAAGGGCACAAACTTATTGGAGCAACTACTGTGTATGTTGAGGTCATGCCCACGACGCTCAGTATTGAAATTTGTTTTTTTGTGTTAAGAACTGATGTACTGCTGAGTGTAATGGTTTAAAAAGTGACCATGCTAACTGCTGACTTTCAGCATAATGTGTCCTTCATTTTTGTCATTAAGATATTTCCAATATTACCTGTGCTCAAATTGAAATGTTAGAAATAGACATTGAATATAGTTTGTATGAAAATCTGAACAAACAGACTCAATGTTTAACTCTTCATCTTCAACATCTGCTGAAAATGGGAAAACCACAAACACAGTTTGTCTAAATTAGGGATGTGAATTGATAAGATTTTATTGATACCAATTCCTTAATCAATTCTGCTTATCAGTCCAATTGTTGATCAACTCTCGTATCGATCTTTATGGATTTTTGGCACAAAAAAAGCAGGTCTACAGGTTTTCCCACTCATCATCACCAAAGACAAGGCTCCCCTGACATCCAGTGCAATTCTGCAAGGAGAAACATTTCAGCATTTTGCTGGTGTTTCCACGCTTTGCTTAGAATAACACTGGATGCTCTGCAGCCCTCACCATACTGTGTTAACGTGAGCCACACTTTGGGTTGAGTCTAAACCTGGTGACGTTTTTCCAGGTGAGCCTGTGTGAACAGTACCCTCACTGTCCTGTTCTTAGCAGACAGGCGTGACACTCAGTGTGGTCTTCTGCTGCTGCAGTTCATCTGCTTCAAAATTTGACACGTGTGTTCATACAAGCATACAACTTTAGAGAAATCAATTACAACTTTTGAGAGACCAACAAAATTAAATACATGGTAGTTCCTGCAAACAGCACACATATAGATGGATCATATTAGACTGATCTCTCTGTTCATGGATGTATTGATTATTCATCCATAGTAACTATCTTACAACCATGCAGACATGAAGTCCCTCTTGAAAATGAGATGCCACATCTCAAGGGGCTTACCCTGAATAAATTTACACTCAACAAAGACAAATATGGCTCTATACCAATAAAGACTGATTGATTGAATCGATATTCAGCAGAGACAGATGTGATGAGGACAGATTTATAATCTGGGCGTCTATGCGTTTGTTGCCATCATAAATTCTTATTTTTAGTCTATTTGTCTCTGCCTGGATGGAGACATCTCTGGATGTATCTATTTGTGTATGCAAATATATATATTTATTATATATACGCATATATGTGTAATATAAAATGAAGAGTATGGCTTCAGCCTGCTCTTTTGTAAAGTGCCTTAAGATAACACATGTTCAATCAATCAATCAAACTTTATTTATAAAGCACTTTTCATACAAAAATTGTAGCACAAAGTGCTGTACATTCAAGAACACAAGAAGGTAAGAGTGAGTGGATTGTTATGAAATGGTGCTATACAACTAAAGATTGACTGATTGATTCTACTAATCTTGGTTGTATTAAACTGTTATTTGAGTTGCTGCAGCCTTTCTATCACCTCAAACCACTCAGGCCATTCTCGTCTGACCTCTGGCAGCCTGAAGAGCTGCTGCTAACTGGATATTTCTCTCTTTTAGACCATTCTCTGTCAACCTTTGAGATGGTTTTGCTTGAAAATCCCAGTAGATCAGCAGGTTTAGAAATACTCAGACCAGCCAAACAACAACCATGCCCCATTCAAAGTCACTTAAATCCCCTTTCGTCCTCACCCTAAAGCTCGGTTTGACCTTCAGCAGGTCACCTTGATCATGTCTGCATGCCTAAAGGCACTGAGTTGCAATGATGTGATTGGCTGATTTTTGTTGAAAAGCTGTTGTAGCAAATGAAGTGAATGTTAAAATAGGAACATCATGGTCGACGTTTCCCAGCCCTCATTTGTTTACGACACACTTTAATAAACGCATTGTGAGGTGGTCCTGCCCCCCCGCCTGTCCGTCTCCCTCTTTGTCTCTGTTAGTGAGAATATGACAGAAACACTTGATCTCAGAGGTGTGGTCCGCTGTGGAGGTGGATAAAGTTTCCTATTCATGTCGGCGTCCTGTGGCCTACTTAATGAGCTTCAACAGGCTCCACTTATGGACCTGATTGAGGGGCATTAGGTGATATAAGCACAGTGTAGATCAGAAGATCCTCCTGAACCCCACAGATCCAGACTGCTCTGTTAAAAATGAAAACCCACCTCATTTATGTCTAAAAACCAGCCCACAGATTAATCCCCCTCCTCCATTCACCTCAGTTATTGTTCCTGGATGGCCATTATTCACCAAACAGGAGTCAGTCTTGGGCTTATTTCAGTTTACCTCTGGCTTACTTTAAGAGCTAACAACAGTCTGCTGCAGTTACCTGCACAGGTGTGTGGTCTGATATTACACTGCCATAATGTGGGCCTTCATGTTTGCTCACTCCACAGCTAGATGGTTATTATGGTCTGGCCAAAGAGAGAGTAAAGACATTAATTGTCTGCCATTACCTCAGGGCAAAGATAACTGTTTTCTGTACAAGCACAGCAGCCAACGCAGGTTATTGTGACAAAATAATCTTTCATGTGACCAGAATGTGAAAATAGAGGCGAACCGCAGACAGAAATCTGCTGCTGTTTCAGAAGTTAAGTTTAACTAAGACTTCTCCAAGAGCACAAACCTCACCAAGGCTTTTCCAACACTGTCAGTTATCTGCCATTTAACAAATCCATGAGAAACTCCTGGATCCACATCTGGATCACCAAAATCTAATCAGTTCTCTTTCTGCCATGACCAACATTCTCTGGAAATGTCATCAAACTCTATCAAGAACTTATTCAGATGTCCGCGAGAAATCCTTTTAAAACTACATTTTCAGTGTTTTCCTGCAGACAGACACATTACTTAAAGCAATGCAGTGTTTACAGAAAATCTTAAAAAATAAAAATAGATTTAAAAATAAAAATAACTAAAATGATAATATTTGTCTTTGTGGTGATAGCGTTTTAAGACCCACTTTTTAAATCTGGCTTTTAATTTGGTTTGATTAAATAGCAGAAGTTATCAGATATATTTCTATTTTAATTTAAAATTCATTTTTGGTTTTAAAACATTTTTAATTGCCTTATCATAACTTTCCTTACGTACATTTTATTATTGACCCTGTTACTGCGTTTTTACTATTTCATTGTTTCATTTATTTTGGTACATTGTTTCATTTATTTTGGTACATTGTTTCATTTATTTTGGTACATTTTTGGTACAATCAAATCAATACCTGGGAATAAGAAAGGTTTTGAGCTCCCCCGTTGCATAGTTAAAACCTCACAAAACATTACAGACAAATCAGCCATGGAGAGTTTATTTAATGAGCATTTTATTAGCTCAGGATCCCTGTTTGACAGTGTTTACTGTGTCAAACAGGGATCCTCTGTCCATTCTGTTTTTAATGTAACTGTGTCAGAGCTTTTTAACCTCAGGCCAGTCACCGTCAGTGAGGTGCACAATGCCCTCAGACTTTTAGATGTCAAGACACCAGCAGGTCCTGATCTTTAAGAGCCTTATTTTTTAAAATGATCCTTAGAATTTATAACAACTCCTTTAACTCACCTTTTTAACCTGTCCTTGGCCACTAGTGAGATTCCTCTCAACTGGAAATCTGCATTTGCCCTCCCTCTGTAAAAAGGGGGAGACCCCACCCTGCTGAACAACTGCAGACCCATTTCCAGACTGTGTGTTTTAGCAAAGACTTCAGAATCACTTGTGGGTGATCAAGTCAAAGAGTTTTTAATATCTAATAAGATTTTAGCAGAGTCAGGTTTTAGGAAAAAACACAGCACAACCACAGCGGCTCTTAAAGTGGTCAGTGATTTTATTAACTTTTTGGATTTTAAGGAACATTGTGCAGCTGTCTTTATTTATTTGTCAAAGGCCTTCGACACTGTTGACCATGTCATTTTGAAAAACAGACTCCAGAGTATTGGTCTGTCTGAGCAATCAGTCTCTTGGTTTGGTAACTATTTGTCAAACAGATCTCAGTGTGTGCAAGCTGTTGGCTTGACCTCTGGATATCATCAGGTCCTAAACAGTGTACCGCAGGGATCAGTCTTGGGACCACTTTTATTTACTCTGTATATTAACAGTACCTGTCATAATGTTCCCAGTGCTAATATTCATTTATATGCGGATGATACTATTATTCATTGCTCGGCCCCCACACAGAATCAAGCCCTTTGTCTTCTGCAGGAGGCCTTTTGATATCATGCAGGAAAATCTGAGGGACCTAAAGTTGGTTTTGAATTCTGAAAAAACAAAGCTGATGACGTTCACGAACTCAAAACAGGTCACAGAACCTGCCGTCTATTGTTACAGCTCAGGGTCATGTGATTGAGTCTGTATCTTCTTATAAATAGCTTGGGTTTGTGATTGATGATTCTCTGTCTTATACACTTCATATTGAGCAGCTTGTAAAGAAGCTAAGGCTGCGACCGGGCTTTTACTTCAGAAATAAGTCTTGTTGTCCCTTTGCTGCTGCAAAAAAGTGTCTTGTTGCCGCTACTTTCATGCCTCTGGTTGATTGTGGTGATGTATTATATATTCATGCTTCTTCTCAATGCCTCAAATCTTTGGATAATGTTTATCATGGAGCTCCAAGGTTCATAACAGATTTAAAGGCTCCAACTCATCATTGCACTCTGTACGAGCGAGTTGGATGGACCTCTCTGACCATCTGTAGCCTGAACCATTGGTGCGTCCTGATTTATAAGGCTTTACTTGGCCTGCTTCCCTCATACTTGAGTAACTGTATTCGTGTGAAAAGTTCTGGAAGCTACAGCCGTCGTTCTGTGACTCAGTCACAAAACTGGAATCTGCAACAAGAAAAACTGGGTCTTGGAGAGCTGGTCTCTTTAAAATTTTTAGATGCAGATTAAAGGCTTTAGAGGAAGATGAAGCAGGCTGTATACGCTCTGACTGAACATTTTCTGCTCTGTGACTCTGACTTCACTGGTTGATATGTCTGTATCTGTGTCTGTATTTGTTTTACGTCTGTAACTTTGTAAATGTGCTGCTGCCTGTCTTGGCCAGGACACTCTTGCAAATGAGATTTTTAATCTCATAAAGTTTCAAACATTCATTCATTTTTGGTTAATATGCATATTCAGTGTTTTAATATGACTTTACTCATTTTATTTTATCCTTTACCCATGTTATTGTGTTTTTATCATTTTATTGTACATTAATTCATTTTTTATTTAATACATTTTTAAGTGCTTTATTCTGACTTTCCTGATTTTATTTTATTTTCAACCCATGTTTTTGTGTTTTAACCAGTTTATTATTCCATTTGTTTTAATATACATTAATTTATTTTTTGTTTAATAAACAGTTTTTAGTGCTTTATTCTTACTTTCTTGATTGTATTTTCACTCCTGTTACTACATTTTAACCCATTTATTCCTGTTTTTTTTTTTACTGTACCTTCATTTATTTTTGTTCTAAATAAGTTTAAATGCTTTAACATAACTTTAACCCCTCTTATTGTGTTTTTACCCATTTTATTGTTTCAGTCACTTTAATATACATTCATTTCTGATTTATATTTGTTAGTACTTTATCAAATCTCCCCATATTTTATTTTAATTTCATTCCTTGTTCTTGTTTTTTTTCTAACCATTTTATTGTTTGATTTCATTTTGGTTTAGGTGTTTATCACAACTTTCCTTACTTGTTTTATTTTATTTTTAACTGTTGTTGTTACCCATTTTATTATATTTTTACAACTTAAACAATTCATTTTCCTTGTAGGTTTTATTTGTTTTATTGAAGTTGTATTCATTCTTGCCTGTTTTAGTCGACAGCAGTTGATTTTTGTTTTTATTCTCTCTCTGTCATTCCTTTGTTAAGCACTTTAGGATGTATTTTTATGTATGAAAAGTGCTTTATGAATAAAACTGAGTCATGTTACATTATCGTGTTAACAAACACTGGCAAAAACATAACCTCTAAGGCAGCAATTATGAACATTTAGCTGAAATATGAATTATTTGCCCGGGAACATCCCTACAGTTCCATAAAATAACGTGCTGAAAGAATAATGAGTGTGAACCAACACAGGGTCAATGTTGTTAGAGGTCAAGAGTTCATGTCACTCTGTTAATTCTTCAGATTCTTCTTTGTTCACTAATAAAAGCACCAGATTAAATCTGAATATCTGCAGTTAACAACACATTAAGTTTAAGGATGAGTTTACAGCCTCTGTTTTCCCGAAGGCCAAGAGAAATCAAGCTGTCATCAGACCTTTGGAGCTGCTGCTCTGAGACGGCAGCTGTCAGGGTGAAAAAAGCAACCCGGGCTGTTTCTGAAGTGAGCCGCTCCGTTCGGCAGCCATCTGAGGCCTGATATACCAACTGTGAAAATAAGCAACACACACACCAGGGCCCAGTGAGGGGAAGGGGCTCATCACTGAAACAAGGCCACACACACACTCACAGAGGGAGGACCACCACCCACTGCTGCCTGCCACAACATCAGTAAAAACAAGACAACTGCTGCTGTCAGCTCTCTGCACACATGGCCAGCAAACCGGAGCAGGTGTGTGAGTGTGTGAGGGTCAGCGTGTTCGGACCGGGCAACACACTCAGGTTTTAGGATGAGCTGATCTGTTTCAGAGGTGGTGTTAGGATGAGACAATATAATTTAACGGTGTAGTTGATGTAGGGCTGGCCTATATAACCGAAAAAAATCCCTGATCACAAAACTTGAAACTCGAACTCAAGAGAAACAGAAATTACAATTTGCCTTTATGTTATCAAAATATGTTCCAAAACTAAACAGATTTTCCCTTTTATAGTTAGGAAATACCAAAATCATACCGATAATATCATGCATCCCTTTATAGAATAAAGTTCTTTAATAACATTGTTAAACTTTGTTTGTAGCAACCCCAGTAAACAAGCAGCATTTTTCAACCCTGTCAGTAGGGCTGTAAAATTCTGGGAATTTTCCAAGCTGGAAAATTTTTATGGTAATTTATGTGAATAAATAAAACAAATGTGGAATGAACAAAATTGAAGGTTGGCCCAGGGATTTTAAATATAGTTGGGAAAATAAATTTGAGCATAATCTTGATTAAAATAACCAGATTTACCAGAGGATATCTCTGCTCTTCCTCAATCACATGCACATAGCACTAGGGATGGGCATCGAAAACCAATTCCAGTTGAGAATCGTTAACAGCTCCATCAGAGTATCGAAATCATGAGTCTTTTTGCTAATCAATTCCCGTATCAATTCCTTCCACTGACAGGGTTCAGACGCGGTCAGAATTGTGGCTTAATTTTTTACAAAAGGCGCCTACTGCACAACCTTAAATGAGTGGAAACATCAGCAACTTGCAGAAGCAGTAATCTATGCTGTGACGTGTGTCTGACATTGTTGCCACTGAAAATCTACAGGCCAACGTTTGCCCACATGGAAAATCTGCAGGAATCGATAAGGGAATCGTTAAAGAATTGGATCGATTAGCAGGATCGTTAACAGCATTGGTATTGATAAATCTTATCAATTCCCATCCCTACATAGCACACTGTTTGCTGCAGGGGTATTGAGGCCACTCCCCCAACATGCACTGTGAATTCCCCCCTCACGTGCACAGATGATTTTAGACCCCTGGATTACTGAAGACACATATTTGAGCCTGTGGACATAAAGTGAAGTTGAAATTGAATGTTCAATAAAAGAATAAAAACTTGATAAAGTTCGACTGACAAATGAATCTGTTGAAATATAATGTTTTGTAATTGTATTACTGCACATGGATGTCTATATGTCTGGATATGATACAGCTCATTTAAATTACCCCCAATTATTAGTTTATTCCCATAACTCCCATGGAAAGTTTCCAACTTTGGATATTTCCAAAATTCCCCAGCTTAACTTCCCGTGGAGTGTTTCTGGACATTTTCCAGCCCTTTGCAACTCCATTTGTTGTTCTAAAAAGTCAACTTAAAAAAATCCTTTTTACACATCGATATCTACAGAATTACACACGGACATAAAGAATCCTCTTGCATTAAAGACTGGATCATGAAGCTGTTACCGTGAGAGCATAAGGAGACTGAAGGAGCAGCAGTGAAGAATAAATAAAAAACTTTATAAACATGATCAGAGTTAGAGTGGTTAAAGTGATGAAGGAGTAAACTGAGAACAGCTAAGTAAATAGATAATTCATGAATAGATAAAAGGGTATTTTAAAAACACTTGTGGGCAGCTGGTACATAAATTATTAAGAGTAGCAGTGAAGGCGCATTATTCAAGAATTAATAGAAGCCAGCAGTTATATGAGTTATATTAAACTGAAAGGGAGCAAAAACCTTTTTAAGAGGGTTTTTATAAAGTACAAATAAGATTATATTATCTGTTAGACACCACTGCAACAACAATTAATGTCATAAATAAACATAACTGGTTAAGTTTTGGTTTTTAATTGTTAAAAATTGCAGGCAAACATCTTCTGAAATCACTGATCATTATAATAATGGAGAATGTGTCATTTTAAAACACTTGGAATTAAAGAGTATGGGCATCAATAAACAAGAAAGTTCAGTTTTGTAAATTTTAGACAAGGCATGAGAGTTTGACAGCAGTTTTTGATTAATGTTCTTTACTTTAAAGCCCAAATATTGAGTGTTAATAGCTTCGATTTGGCTGAAGTGTTTCAAAGACTAAGTTCACACTGCAGGCACAGGCAACCCATACCTGATCTTTTCATGACAGTCTGAACGGCACAAATCAGATCTCTTCAAATCAGACTCAGACCACTCTCATATGGGGTCCTAGCAGATACACATCTGATGTTTATCAAAGTGACATCAGTCTTAACGGTAATGTTACATTTCATCCAAATTTTACATTATTGAAGTGGGACAATCGTCACAAATTTGAGCCAGAGCAGACGGGATGCACCAAGATCCAAAGTAACCAATGAATGAAACACTTATGGATGAACTCTGTGTCAGCGAAGCCTCCACTCCTGGCTCGGATCAACACATCCCTCTGTGCAGAGGTACAGAAGCTCATTGCATTCGTAATTACAAGAAAAGATCTTGTAATGTTCAGAGGCAGCAGCCACTGCTCCACAAAAGTGACGTCACGTCTTCTTCTGCGCATGCGGGTCGCCTCAGGGTCACAGACGGTTCACACTGAAGTCTGATGACCGTCACATCTAGTGCCCATTTATACTGAAAAATGTAAATTCTGGTTTTGTGGCATCCATCCTCTTAGAAAGAATGTTGATGTTAGGGGCACCTGGACTGATGGAAAGCCGGTCATTTTCTGCTCATATGCGTGATCGTATGATTAACATTAATGCCTGTGGACACCATATCGGTGATACTTTATGCAGCTGTAACTTTAGGTTATACATCAATCTGAATATTTGTCACTGCTCCTGTTGCTCTGTCACCCTTTTAAAGGAATAGTGGTGGAACTGCCAAAACGTCTTCAATCCTGTTGGTTAAAAATAGGAATCCAGTGATGAAATATGCACTGAGACCTGCAGCATAAAAGCTTGTTCACTAAACCAGCTGCAGATCAGCCAAATGCTGTGATGTGTTCAAAGTCTTGTTAGACTCTTTTACTTCTCCGCTGCATAAACACTCAACCAGTTATTATAACAAAACATGATCTGTATTAGTATCAGCACCAAAAGCCCGACAGAAGTTCCTCCTAAGTGATGTGCTGTATGATACATATTTTAACCAAATAGCACGGAGGTCTGATTTTTCGTCAACATGGCCAAGCCCTAAGTGTGTGTGTGTGTGTGGGTGTGGGTGTGTGTGGGGGTGTGGGGGTGTGTGTGTGTACTCTAACAGGATACGGTTGAATCAACAGTTCAGCTCCCTGCTCGTTGCTGTGATGCAGAGAGAGCGCTGAACAGTCTGTCTTCAAATCCAAACAAAGAATTAAAGAGAGCGGAAGAGCAGAGAGAGAGATGTGCTCCAGAGCGAGGACTGGGCTCCATTAGACAGCGTGGGGGGGTTTGTCATTTATTTTAACTACACTGGGACAAACATGTTAAAGGGGGGCCTCACTTATTACAGACCCTTCATCTACAGCTGCTACTTTGAAGATGCTTCTGGGGCTGAAACTTACAGTTCTGGTCAGCGTGAAGTTTTGATTTTCAGGTGCTTCAAAGCTTTTTACATGCCGTAAATGTCACAGTCTAGTTTATAAACTTTTATAATTCATACTAAGGCTGATTAGTTTAAAAGATGACCTGCCCTGGATCAAGTTGATGTTCTACAGCAGTGTAGAAATTACCCTAAAAACAGGCCTTGGGACCAGTTTATTGTTGTTATTACAGTTTATTGTTGTTATTACTTTAGCGCAGGGCAATATGGCCTCAAAATCAGGGATGCACAATGTTATTGGATCAATTTCTGTATCGGGAGATATGAACATTTTTCCAATATTCTGACAAATTGGCTATCAATATCCCATTTATCAGGTAAAACATTATGAATCAAAAGTGTCAATAATTAAAGAATACAATGTTGTTTTTCTTGCTTCATATCTGTTTTTAACATAAATGGACTGTCACCATGAGAGGAAAAAACCCAGATTTTTCTTCAATTTATCAAAATGTCACCAAAGTAAACAGAATTTTTTTCTTTGTGATTTTGTAATCAGATGTCCACTCTGTAGTTTGGACAAAGGAAGGCTCTCCTCTGCATAAAATGGTGAACTATTTCACTGTAAACAACAGATAAGTTTGTATTTTTATCTGCAAACAGCTCCACATCGTTCAAGTTGTTGTCTCTCTGTTGTGAGCAAACATTGGGGGGAAGGGGAGGAGGTCTGAAATCCTGGTTTCATTCTGCATTAACATGGTAAGACATCCGTTTTGGATTTCAGGATATTAAGTTGTCAACACGTGGGTCCATACTAGACACAGAACTCACCTGCCCACGACTGAAACAAATAACAGCTTCATCAACCCTCTCTGTGGCTCTTAGGCAGAGTGTTTGATTTATATCCACCCTGCATTCACTTCTCCAGGATCCCTGTCTGCGATCTGCAGAGAAATGAATGGACGCTAACATATCTGATTTTTTCATGTAGTCCTTAAATTTTAAACTACAACTCTTTTTCCCATTCAAAGGGGCAGATTATATAAGATTATTATTCTTTCTGCTCCTTTTCATTTAGGATTTGGCTTTTTTTGTACTGAAGTGCTTTCTTTCATTAATGAATGAAATAAACATGTACAATTAAAAGAAAAAGATCTGCGAATAATACAGAAATCAAACAAAACAGGTCTGATTTAATTCCATCAAAATGTCACATCAGTAAAATTACCCTCTTTGAATTAATATGCATGCTGTAATTTTGTTACTAAAGAAAAACTGTAGGGAGGCTTGTCCACATTTACCACTGAAAGCTGCTCTACTTTCACAAAACCTTCGACTCTCTTATTGTTATGCCTTTAAAAAACAGAGGTCAGGGATGTACCAATGCAAAAACACTGGCCATCTGCCATTATCAAAACAGTTTTCAGGATCTTCTTTGTTCATGCACAGCATCAACATGGTCTAAGTAATGGATTGATTTGCAGGAATGAAGTCACTCAACAGGTATTGACATGCATTTAAGACTAGGGATGGGCATTGAAAACCAATTGCAATTGAGAAACGAAAACAACTCTCTTTAGGAATCGAAATCATCCGTCTTTTCCTGAACATTTCCTTCCACTTTGGTTATCATATCTGCTATGCTCTTATCAGAGACAGTCAGCAGAAATGACAACAAAGACGTCAAAAAAAGGTGCTCACTGCACATCTTTCAGTAACACAAGCAACTGACAGAAGAATTTATCTTTGCAGCACAGCACTGACTATCAGGAGTGTCATGTGTTTGACATTGCTACCAAGGAAAAATCTGTGTAACTTTATTATGCACAAAAAAATGGCAAGAATCGATAAAAATTGTTGAAGAAACAGATAAGTAGAATTGTTAATGGCACTGATATCAATAAAATCTTATCAATTCCCATCCCTATTTACGGCTGGGATGGGTATTGGCTGAAATAATTCCTGCACCATACCACCACACAGATTTAGGGGTCGATTTAGGAACTTTTTACTTAAAGGTTTGACCAGTTTGACTGGTCGGGACTTGAACTCACTGACTTTTAGAGTGCAAAGGCCTCCTCCTGATCCTAGACACACACAAAAGAGCTCTCTCTGTCCTCTTTCTCTCTCAGCAGGTCAGGGAAAAACCTGAAATCAGAATCAGCCAATGGACGAGTGGTCGGTGCATCCCTACTTTTAACTTGGGGCCCATTAATACACCAACGTTGTCACCAGGAACGGAAATGTTTTTCCTTTGCGTTTTCAAAATCGCTCCACGTTCACATGGAGACTATATGATAACGATGCACATTCACACGGATCTGCAAGAATGAGTGGAAATGCGGTAGTGTGCATGCCAGGCCAGTGGTTGGCGATGTAAGTTTGTAACGTCCTTGTTGATTATAACAAATGCGTATCTGCTGGTCAGAGTACTGACGCAGCAAATCCATATTTTGTTGGGGAAGCGACAACAAACTGAGCACAGTTAGCAGCACACATGTTGCTCGGTAGTCAGCCATAGCTGTTGTTGTTGTTGTTCCTAGGTGCACACACTACCTTTATCTGAAAGAGTACTGCGCATATCCCACGTGTCACCGTTTTCCCTGACAATGGGGATCCCTGTTTACATGGAGATGACAGCGAAAACATTGCCATTATGAACCCTGGTTTCAAAGTTTGTGGATTCAGACACTCCGGGCACTGTTCTCATGTAAACGGAAGGTGCAAACACAATGAAAACTCTGTTTTCTGCCGTTTTCATTGTCATGTAAATGGGCCCTAATTTTAGAGCCGAGGCTGAACCCCTCTCCGCCTTCTCTACTGAGCCCCGGTCCAAACGGAGACGTAAATGTTTTCATTTTTACACCATTCTCTAAAGACAGCATTGTTACAAGTAATGTGTGGGTCCAGATGAAAACACTGAAAACGCTGTGGTATATCTGCCAGGCCTGTAAGTGGTGCTGTACCACTGCTGCAGACAAACAACAAAACCAGAGGAGAAGACACGGAGCACACGCATATCACATGAGACATGTGAGCCAACTGTTGTTCTCTGTGTTCTCTTGTTGCTCTCGGTGGTCTTAGAGGAGCAGAAGATTTTGCAGTAAAAGCCAAAATAAAAGCTCAGGAGCTTCTGCAGCACAAAGGCAACACCAAATTCTGCCATTGTCTCTGTTGTGGGGGAGGCGGGGCTGTGACGTCGTTGTTTCTGAGAATATCCAGCAGGGCTCTTGGACCCACGTGGAATGTGAGTTTTCGGGCAACAAAAACCCCGTATCCCTATGTGAGTAAAAACTTGTGCAGATAAGCCTGAATTTGTCTCCTTAACCTTATCACATGGGCTGTTACAAGAGTCTAAGCAATTAATGCTCTTTTCTGACTTTAAAGTTGTGATTTAGGGGACTGTTAAAGCACTGGAACCATCTTAAAAGAAATGGTTTAGCATCGTTTGAATAAAACTCAAATGATACCCAACCCTAGACCTTCTATCTTCAGGTGTCATTGTCAGATAAACATACATAAGACAAAATGATAATTTCTAATATGAACTAAACATGTAAATTAGGGATCTTTTCACTGGACATGACATGAAGCCAGAAAACACGTTATCTGAGCACAAAAGAAGCTTCAATGACGTCATGAAATCACATTAAAACCTCGCTATCTGACATCTCTCCAGTATAACATCATTTTCTGTGACGCCTACTCTAAAAGTTTACAGTGTATTTATGTTACATTAAAATGGAGGCAGAGAGGCTTTGTATCGATGTGATGAGCATTTAAATCAGTGTTCTTCTCTAACAAATCTCATTTCCAGACTAGAATAAATACATTTTGAAGCTTTAAGTTTATCAGATCACGGACTGCAATCAGGGGCACTGTCAGAAATTTTAGGCCCCATGAAAAGGCCTCATATGAAACCAGCTCTGCGCTGTTTCTCAAACCAGGTTGTCGAGCAGATAAATAGAGATGATGACATGAAATTGGAAAATTGGAATGCTTATACTTATTACAGCTAGGGATGTAATTTGATACGGTTTTATGCATACTAATGCCATCAATGGTTCTGCTTATCAATCAGATTAACAACTCTTTTATCGATCCTTCTGATATTTTCTTGTGCAATAAGCCTCTTTTGGTAAAAACAAAAAGACAATTTTGACCACTTCTGCTCCTTGTCTGGCTTGATTTTTGACGTCTTTATCATCCTTTCTGTCTTATGATGAGAGTATGACGTTATTCAACTGCAAAACAAAGTGGAGGGGAACTGATAAGCTAAAGGCTAATTATACTGATTCCTTTAGGGAGTTGTTATTGATTCTCTCCTGGAATTGGTTTTCCGATTCCCATCCCTAATTACAGCTGAGTTATTTTGTTTAAAGACATTATAAGCTTTACTCGAAAGTCATAACTGGATTTGAAGAGATTTTTTGGGAATGTTGGTCATGCCACGAGGAAAAGTGAGTAGTTTTTGGTGGTGATCCGGATATGGATCCAGGAATAGTTTAAAGGAAGACTTAACATTGTGAAATGGGGCAGGTTTAGTACATTTCTAATAACTCAAAAAGTTCTCAACAGATTTTGACAAAATTTTCAGGAAATGCTGGTCATGCCACAAGGAATAAGTGATCAGATTTTGGTGTTGATCTGAATCTGGATGTGGATCCAGGAGTGTTTGCAAGTATGTGTTAAGAGTGTGAGAAAAGGCAGTTTACACATTTTTGACACTACCTCGCCGACAATGTTGGGAATGCATGTTATGTACATATGTTTCTATGTTTTGTTTATGTGGTGGGACCCCCATTAAAAGGGGTTCTACATTTCAAAATAGGATGTCAAATGCCTTGGTGGAGGTCTGTGCTCCCGTGGCACTTTTGATTAAATGACAAAATAGTTTTTCTTGCTTCACATCTGTTTCTGACACAAACAGACTGTCACCATGAAAAGGGCAGGACAGCTTTAGTCTCGTTGATGACTGAAAAATATCTATGAAGGTACTGTAGTAATGAGTTTGGAAATATTGGAGATCACAAAAAATTGAATGTTGTGCCTCCATAACTTTTAACATGCCATTCAGACACTCAGACACAGGGACATTTATAAACTAAACTCATAATTACTAAAAAAGTGTTTTAAAGGGCCTTTCCTTTCAAAAATAAATGTCAGTTTGTCTGTATATTGGTGTAAAGCCCCCAGCCCCCTTGAAAATGAGATGATTCATCTCGAGGAGTTATGCCTTCATAAAATTGAATTTGTAAAACAAGAAAAACAACATTTAACTCTAACAATTTAACTCTTGATTATAAATGTACCCATGCAGTGATAAGACGCAGCATTACGGTGCATTTGTGTGTTTTTGACTTTATTATATATAAGCATGGTTTAAATATAGGCTGTAAATATCTGCAAAAATCAGATATCAGCTGATACTGAAATCAGCTTTTTGGGCAAATATCCACTGATACAGTAATCTTACTGATTATATCATGCATCCCTAAAGTTTGTGCTCTTGACAGAAAAAAATATTTTTATCTATACTGGCCATTCAGACACTCAGACACAGCAAAATTCATGAACCAAACTCGTATCCCATAGTAAGCACTTTAAAGGCCCTTTTTTGGAACAAACATTCGATTAGGAGGGGTAAGCAATGGAAACATGTCAAAATGTGACTTTTTTGAGATGAAAAACAGGAAAACATGATTTTTTTTCCTCACAACACCCATTAAGGGAAGTGTGGCTGGTACTGGAATATTTTTAGGAGCCCTCATATCTCCCTAACCTTCCTCTCTTTGCCCCCTTCACTACAGTTGTTGTGAAGGGGCCTGGCCTGTTGCTGGGTATTTCTCATAATAAGTTGAATTATTACATGCCATTCAGACAGTTGGACACACAGCAAAATTCATAAACCAAACTTGTAACCCATAGTAAGCTTTTTGAAGAGCCTTTTTTTTAAATAGATGTTCAGTTAGGAAGGGTAAGCAATGAAAATATGCCTAAATGTGTCATTTTTGCGATGAAAAACAAGAAAACATGCTTTTTTTCCCCCCTACAAAACACCCATCTGGAGAAGTATTGCTGCTACAGTAATATTTTTAGGGGCACCAAGCAGTCAGGGGCCCTCATATCTCCCTAACTTTCCTCTCTTGGCCCCCTTCACTACAATTGGAGTAAGTCCTGGCCTGTTGCTCCATAAGCAGAGTCTCTATTTTCCCCTGATTTTGAGCACTTAAACGCCTCACACATTCAAACCCATGCGAGCTCGTTTTCCTGTGAGTCTGGTGCGTGAGGAAACGTGAGGCAGCATCAATAATTCAACACAATCAGACGAAAACAAAGGGCCAACTTACTGCGAGCCTCCAGGACGAGAAGAAAAGAGTTGTTCGACCTACAAATTCAGAGAGGAGGACAATGGGAGACTCCCAGGCCCCACCGCGAGCGTCCTGATGCCCAATCACCCCACAGCCCTCTGCCTGTCTCTGCTCCCCCGTAAATGAATGGACTCAGATTCACGGCAGACCTTCAGCAGGAGGACTCGGGTCTCACAGATCCTCCGGCCTACATTCAAACTGGACCTCAGTCCCTCCATGCGCATCCTCCGCAGCCTCCATAAACTCCTCCAGAGACCCTTCCCCTTCCTCCCACGTTTGAATGTCGGGCCCTCGGAGCTACGTGGCCTCCGTGGAACAACAATAGAGCCGATGAGGGTCCTAAACTTCCCTGCGGTTTGAAAAAGGCGACCATCGCGTCCAAGGCGACTATTGTTTGAAACCGGAGACCTCCTGCGCCCCCGGGTCCTCCGCTCCGTGCGTTCCCGGCGCACACTAACCCCCCCTCCGCAGATTATGGAGACATTTGGACATAAATCAGTACTTACTTATTCCGGAGGATCCATTCAGGTATTTTCTCACTTTCCACTTTCTTCTCCACTCAGCCGTAGCTCCGTGAGCCCCGCCTCCACCCCTCTGAGGCCCCTCCTCTGCCTGGGTCTGCCCCACGGAGGGAGGCAGCGGCCCCTGACGTGACAGAGCCCGAGAATGCACGGAGGCCCCCGACGTGACGGAAGTGACGTCATGAGTGTTGTGCATGCTGCTGATTGATTTTTTATACTTCTCATCTGTGGACTCAATACAGCAAAGCCAGAATGAAAAAGTTACAGGTGGCATATAATGATGCTTTCAGAACAGTTCTCAGATTGCCAAGATGGACAAGTGCGAGTGTTTGTCACTTGTAATGTCCCCACTTTTCATGCTGTGCTCAGAAATGTAATGTACCGATTTATGTGCCAATTAACTGCTTCAGAAAAGGAAATTTTGATGTCACTGACTCATCCCTCGTTAAGTGATACACGATATTTCTCTTGTTACTGGAAACACTGGATCAAATGTCTCTTTGTATTTTAGTCATTTTATTTTATTACCAATTTTTATACTTCTTTACTGTAATGATATGGATTTTAAGTCTGGAATAAAGTGTCTATCTATTCAAGGAAAGGTCAGGGATCACTGAAAATCTGTTTTCAATCAATCAATCAATCAATTTAACTTTGTTTGTATAGCACTTGTCATACATAATCTTGTAGCACAAAGTGCTTTAGATAAAAAAAAATGGAAAAGAAAAGTAGAAAATTGAATACAATGAAAATACAAGACCCTACCCACTGTCCTATCCACATACTGCACACACAAAGACATGAAGAAGAGATCCTAACAGAAAACAGAATTTCCTCCTAAAGGAAACCATCAGCTCATGAAGCTGGCGATGAAAGACTGATCCTCAACTCCATCGACAAATTACCTCAAATTCATCCTTTATGGACCGCAAAGTATTTGTTGTTTTTGTTGTTTATTTTGCCTATTTGCGGTTGTTTTTAATTTCTGTGTTTTTTTAGTTGTTGCATTTTCTTGATGGCAGTTTTGCTTTTTTAATTTGTTAGAATTCTTTGTTTTTTTTTCCCCTCATTTATAATTGTGTGTTTTTTTTTTTTTTTTTAATTAAGTGTTTCCTTATTTGTTGTGTTTTTGATTTGTAGCGGTGATTTCTTAAATAACATTGGGGTTTTGAGGATTTGTAGCTGTGTTTCTTTGTTGTGTTTTTCTTTTGTTATATTTTGTTTGTTGTTGTGTTTTGTTAGTTTGAAGCAAACACTTTTTATATGTTGATGTTTTTTGCTGGTTTAAAGTTTCTCATTTTTACTTGTGTTTCGAGTTAAACTTTTCTAATAATAATAATAATAATAATAATAATAATAAATTTTATTTGTATTGCCCTTTACATCAGAAGATCTCAAAGGGCTACAAGTTAAAAAGAGAAAAACAAAAAAAACCAACAAAAAAAAACTAAGCAGAAAAGGGCAGTTAAAAAGATCTAAAACAGCGACAACTAAGAAGAGGAACCAAAAGTCTTGTTAAAAAGAAAAGTCTTAAGGTTCCTTTTAAAACTGTCTGTGGACTGTGGAGCCCTCAGGGTGTCAGGGAGGGCATTCCACAGACGGGGTGCAGCAACACTGAAGGCCCTGTCACCCATGGTCCTCAATCTGGTTCTGGGTGTCTGGAGGAGGTGATTTGAGTCTGTGGAGCGGAGGGAGCGTGACTGGTGTTGTGGGGTGAGAAGCTCTTTGAGGTAGGGGGGGGGCATGTCCATGAATGCATTGGTGTGTGAGGAGGGCAACCTTGTATTCAATTCTGCTGGAGACCGGAAGCCAGTGTAGTGAACGGAGGATGGGGGTGATATGGTCATGTTTGTGCACTCTCATCAGGATCCTAGCTGCAGAGTTTTGGATGTGTTGTAGCCTTTGCAGGCTCTTGCTAGGGATCCCGATGAGAAGCGCATTGCAGTAGTCCAGTCTGGAGGAGATAAAGGCATGGACTAGCTTTTCGGCATCTGGAAGGGAGAGAGTGGGGCGGAGTTTGGAGATGTTTCGGAGATGGTAGAAGGAGGTCTTGCAGAGATGGTTTATGTGGGATTCGAAGGTGAGTTGGGGGTCCATTTTCACACCAAGATTTGTGACTGTAGATGAGAGGGGGATGTTTGTGCCAGAGAAAGTGATGCTGATTATGGGTGATGATTGAGTTTGACGAGGAGTGCCGACCAGGATGGCTTCAGTTTTGGAGCTGTTAAGTTGGAGGAAGTTGTGCTCCATCCATGCCTTTATCTCCTCCAGGCAGATGGTGAGTTGTGATGGGGATGATAATGAGGGAGGGATTGCAGCTTTGGCGTTGACATACAGCTGTGTGTCATCGGCATAACAGTGGAATGAGAGGCCATGGCGACTGATAACCTGGCCAAGGGGAATCAGGTAGAGGATGAAAAGGATGGGGCCTAGGACAGACCCTTGGGGAACACCGCAGGTGACTGTGTGTAGGTTTGAGGTGGAGTGGCCCATGGAGATGTATTCTGTCCGGTTTGTGAGGTATGACTGAGACCAATGGTGAAGTGGAGCCGGTTTAGTAGAATGTTGTGATCAACTGTGTCAAATGCTGCGGAGAGGTCCAGGAGGATGAGGAGGGATGGGAAACCAGCGTCTGATATTTGTTGTGTTATCTGGTTTGCAGCTAAGCTTTTATATTTATTTCTTGTTGAAATATTATTTCTTTTGTTCTTTCTAATTTGAAATTTGATTTCATTTGTTTTTATTTTATGTTTTTAGTTTGTTGCTGTTTTCTTATTGTTTTTTTGGGGGGGGGGTTTGCCTTATTTTTTGTGGCTTTGTTTTTGTTTTTGATTTGCAGTTCTTTCATCAGTTACTTTCATTTTTTATTTGCTAAGTTTTGCAACTTGTAGTTGCTATTTTTCATTTTTTCTAACTTGAAGTTTTTTTTTAATTTTTAACTGCCATTTGGATTTTCTGTTTTGGATTTGTAGTTGTCTCATGTTTTGTAGCTGTCTTGTTTTTTATTGTTTGTTGTATTTCTTACCTGTGTATTTTTATAAATGTATGATTGAGAACTTATTTCACAAATGTCTGAAATGTTACACTTGTGATGCAGGAGTGGCACTTTCTGCTGAAACAAAAATGTAAGTGCACGTCTCAAAATGGAAATGACTTTATTTTGATTTGTTTTTCCTTCTCATGTGCATATCATGTTAGATATTCTTTTAGAAATATGTTTCCTCTTTTATATTTCAACCCAGGACTGTAACAGCCCGTCATCTCATTTGACAGTTTATAATTTGCATCGCAGGCACAGGATGAAGCCCGACATTCAGATTTTCTGTTTGAAATAAAAATATGAAGAGACCTCATTAAAGTCCCAAAGCTGAACCAAAATGTGTCTCACTGTGTTCCAGCATTACAAGGACAAAGCTGTAAAAAGCAACAACGGATCTTATAACCTGTCAGATGTTAAAATTTTGGATTTTAGAGTCAAATAAAGACAAAGTGGAAAAGAAGCCATGTTTATTTCTTCATCAAGGCATCACAATTGGTCATTGATTCCAGCCATTAAATGAACACTCATCAATAACAAAAAAAAATGTTTGTATGTCACCATTTACAAAAGTTATCCATCGTTAACAGCAACCTTGTCAAAATGTTACAAACCAAAATGAGTGCACATCCCGAGTACCAGTGCAGTTATTATAAATTAAACATACAATTTCTGACTGGATTTATTGGTGGCTGATCGATATGCAGTAGAGTGTTTGTCAGCCGTCAGAGTCTGTGGGGGAATTCTTCTTCACAAGAAAATCTCAACATGTGAAATTTATGTTGCTCAAAAACTACAAACAGCTGAAGAATAATATAAATATTTGAGCTGTTGTCATTCTCACAGAAGGAACAGTTGATCAAAATAAGGGCCGGGCAATATTTCCAACTTCTCAAGGACAAAAAAGGCAGACATAACTTTCCATAAAAAGGTTGTTTGTAGTCAGAAAGAAGACCAGTATAATGCTTATTGATGAAAAGGTAAGTTATCTGAAGTGTTATTTCTAAAAGGGGAATTTTTCTTTAGCTTATTTAACATAAATGATTCATGAATATTAATCAATATTGATACCTGTTTGATACCATGGCAACAAAAATACAAGTCCTGCACACCTGATCTTTGGAGATTTGTTTTTAATAATCAAAATTGCAGACAAAATCCTGCTGTATTTGTACAGTATTTGTAATGAAACTGGCAAACTTCACAAACTTTTTGAAATGATGCCAACATAACAACATAAGTTGTCTGGTATTGACCAGGCAACAAACATCGTTAGAATGGCTTTTTCATTTTGATTGGTTGGCCAGTGGACCAATCATTGACAGTGTACAAAAGTTAAGCTGCAACTTTAATGTATAAAAACAAAAATATGACCAAAATGTATCTAAAAGAGGAGAACTCAATTTAAGTTAATATTGGAAACAGTTACAATGTCAGCAGAGCAGGT
The DNA here is from genome assembly GCA_037902135.1 of Cetoscarus ocellatus. Lineage (NCBI taxonomy): Eukaryota > Metazoa > Chordata > Actinopteri > Labriformes > Labridae > Cetoscarus > Cetoscarus ocellatus. Next base: position 522,699 of record JBAMNC010000335.1, read on the forward strand.
GAAGCTTTCACTTTTCCAGATACCGCCAAAAGGTCTGTGAATTTTGGTTAATTTTTCTCCGTACTTGTTTAAAAAGTGTACGTTTATTTATTTGATCAACACAAATTTCAAAAATAATGAAGATCTGACTGGAGGGAACACAAGTTTTTTTATTGGTACCAAAATGTCTGATACCTTCAGTGGTGAAGACGGACCGTAATCTTTTCTTCCACCACAATAAACAAAAAAAATCACCAATGATTTTGAACAATTGAACAATTTGTAGGAGCTTGTATGAACTACCTGAAAATAATTAAAGTGAAAACTTTGTAATGCCTGGTGTCTTAAAATCAATTTTGCTGTTTTGGTATCAAACAAGCTTTAATATGATTAGACTTTTACTAGGATCATAAAGTGTTGAATTTGGTATCGTGACAACCAGAGATGCACAATATTGGATTTTTGCTGATATCAAATATGATAATGTTTCTGAACTCAATATCGCCAATACTGACATTTTTGTCAAGAGCACAAAGTCTCCTTTTTTACAAAAACCAACCTGCTCCATTCATGTTAACAGTGTAAAAAGAAAAACAGGATTATATTCTTTAACATATTATACTTGATGATAGGGGTGTTGACAATCTACTAAAGCAGAGAGATGGTAGGGTCGTCTACGGGGTATGAATATAGAATCCAAATATGTATGATAATCACTGCAGTAGGTTAAATTACACTGAGAACACACATCTATCATTATCCTTAAATTCTGCCACATTTTTTCAGTAAAATTGTTCATTAGTATTCTAAGTTCACTATTCGTGCATTTTAATAATATTCATGGAAGAAAGATTGGTTCAGGTCGGTAATTTGCAAATAAATGAGAACAAAAAGAGTTGTGAAAAAACTGAGATTGAGATGCAGCCATAAAAAATTGCAAAACAATTTTTTCTCCATGTTGCCCACCCTTACTTGATGATGAGGTACACCAATATGGTCCATTTGTTTATTCTGCCAATATAAGTGTCAACAAATGGGATAAACGTGATCAATTAGTGCAGCCAAAAACATCGACTGTATCTGCAACTGTCAGTTGATACCAATATTTAGCTTTTAGGCGACTATCTCCCATTATCAATATCTTTCTGTCAATATGGTGCATCCCTAGTGACAACCTTTTATTATTTCTTAACAGAAAATAAATACTGACTTATAAACCATGTATTTCCTTTGAAAAAAAACAAAACAAAACAAAAAAACTAGAGAAATGATTTTTGGTCCATACTGCCCGGCCCTAATCAAAGAACTTAAGCATATATTTTTTGATTAAGCAAACACCTTAAAATTTAAAACGTTACTTCTTGTTCACGGTCTCAAAAAAAGTGGTTTCTCATCATAAGAACTGATTGATAAGTTAGCTACACTGACAGAAGACAGCTACAGTATTGCACATACCATTGCGATCCTCACATACACACTTAATTTCAGTATCACACGGTCGATTTCTCACTCATTCACATTTACATATTCACAATCATCACATCAAATAATGCTCTGTGTTCAGTGCCTATCCCCTGACACAGTAAACAACACATTCTTTGACAGTAAAAGGGAGAAAATAATAATAAAAGAAATATTAACATCCTTTCCCACTGACAAGGCCTGCTGGTGCCTGACCAGTGTTTTCTGACCCTGATGAGTCCAGATCCATTCAGGCCGATTCAGTCCGGTCTTCATGTCACGTCTCACCCGAGTGAGTCCACAAACATGGAGTCGTCGTCTTTATAAAATAACCCCCTCTCACTTCCTCTCTGCCACTGTGTCTGACCGCTCTGTACCTGTTTGTGTTGTGTGTTCAAAGAAAAGGGACCTGGTCCGTGTCCAGTTGGGATCGGAGTAGTAGTTAAAGTAGTAGCTGTCGTAGTGGTCGTAGGCCTGTGTTTCCTCTGAGCAATCAGTAGGTGGCGCTTGTGGGTTCCCTCCCCAAGCTGAAGAGCATGTCGGCCTTCGAGCTGACGATGTACGTGATGAGCAGGGACGATATCAACACGCCGACACCCACACCCAGCGTCAGCATCTGGAAAAACATCAATATATATTAATTGTAATGATTTAGAGGTTTTAATATACAAAATGAATCATGATCACCTAATCATGAGCCTGTTCAGCCCAAGACTGCTCCTTCCCAAGTTCAGGACCAGCAGACTGAGAAACTTGTTTGTCCCTCAGGCCATCAGACTGTACAACTCCTCACTCAGGGGGAGGAGGAGGAACAGGAAGACTGAAGATGGGAAGGAGCAGTAGCCTGTAGTGTGTAGCCATATTTACCTCCGCCAAAGAGGTTATGTTTTTGGTCCAGTATGTTTTTTGGTCAGCAAGATTATGCAAAAACTACAGGACATATTTTGCTGAAATTTTCAGGAGATGTTGGTAGTGGCCCAACTTAAAAATGATTAGATTTTGGTGGTGATCCAGATAACTGCCATTAGCTAACAATTGTTTTTGCCCTGGCTCCTCAGTACCTTTCCGATCTCTTCCTTCCATATACACCATCCTGCAACCTTCAATCTTCAGACACTGGTCTACTTTTAATACCCAAAACCAAACTCTCCCTGGAACACTCTCCCTGCGGACATCCGTAGCGCTCTATGTCTGGACATTTTCAAAAAACATCTCAAGCACCACCTATTCACCACAGCACACAGTCATCTTTAAACCACCCCTTACACTCATCCTACCCCCCACTTAGTTTGTCTACGAATCCTTGGGTTTCTTGAAAGGTGCTATATAAATTCAAGATATTATTATTATTATTATTATTATTATTATAATGTCTAATTAATAATGATATCTACATGACTCTGAGTGCTAGGTGTGGGTTTTCAGGGTCAAGGAATCATATTATGGTGGTAACTTTATCATGAAACTATTGCTTATATATATAACAGCAATATGTGAGCTACCTTGGTGGAGGTTTGCGCTCTTCGAGTGCTTTCTAGTTTCATTTTCATTTATATCTATATTTGTAAATAGTTTTAACTTTTTTACTTTTCTGATACCTGTGTGCTTTTTTTACCGTGTGCTTGCAAAGCTGCTGGAATCCTAATTTCCTGAGGGAGTCTTCCTAAGGGATCAATAAAGTTCTACCTCCTCTAATCTCATCTAATCAGGCTCAGAAAACAATCTTATCAAGCTGCCATTTTTGACGTTAAACATGCAGGAGAGCCAAAACCTGCAGTTCTTCAAGTGTCCACTTGAGGCTGACTGTAGAAGTACCAGTAAACACACATGGCAGTGATCATCAACAGGCGGCTTGGGGCCACAACAGGGCCCCACACAGCTCCCCATCTGGCCCCCGGACATTGCCAAATTCAGAAAATGTGAGGGGGAGAAATATTGAGGGAATCTCTTTGTGGTATAACTCCATCAGTTTCTATTGTTTTGAACTACATAATTATGAGCGCACCCAAAAAAACACTGCACCTGAATCAGGAAAGGGCCAGCAAGGTGGCGCAGTGGGTAGTGCACATGCCTCACAGTAAAAAAGTTGCTGGTTTGATTTCCGTGTTAGTCAGGGCCCTTCTGGGTGGAGTTTGCATGCTCTTCCTGTGCATGTGTGGGTTCTTCGCTCCAACAGACCAAAAACATGCTCATTAGGTTGATTGGTAACTCCAAATTGCCCTTCGGTTTCAGTGTGAGAATGAATGGTTGTCCTTCTCTCTATGTGGCCCTGTGATCGGTTGTACCCTGCCTCTTGCCCAATGTCATCTGGGATGGGCTCCAGCCCCCACAACCCCGAAAGGGATAAGTGGTGTAGAAAATGGATGGATGGATTATCAGGAAGGCTTCATGTTTGATCTTATTCTTAAAAGCTGCTGTAACCTAGCATTTTATGTTTATAGGTAGAATTGGGTGGTATCCAACATTCAATACTGCTAATTCTTCACATTTTTTCCACAGTAGGCTACAGAGGAGGATTAGGGCCACTAAAAAAAAAAAATAAGTGATAAAACATTTTTTTTCTTTAAGTCTCTGAATTCTAATATGAAAGTCAGAATATGGCATAACTGTATAACTGCACAATTCTTTATTTTCATAACTTTGTGTTTCTGCCTTGGGGAGACATTGTGTCACATTAAATTTTTAAAAGCAAACTCAAGACCAACCTTTTTTATTCTGGCTTTTAGCTGATGATATTAATTATTATTACTTCATCTTATTCATTTATTTATTTTAATCCTCTTAATTTTTTTATTTCCCCATTCCTGTTCAGATTTATTATTTCAGAACTGTGTTCTCTGTTAATTGATTTTCTTTCATTATCTTACTTTAGCAGATTTTATTACACATTTGATGTTTAGCCATCTCATTTTACCATATTATAATTTTAAATTTTATTTTTCCCTGCTATATTGTTATCTAATTTCTTATCATGATTTTTTTTAAATGTCATTTTAGTCTTAGCTCCTGCGTTTCCTCATTTTTAGGTCAAGATAGCATTTCTCAGTCCACTTATTCTGTTTTCTGTTAGAATCTCCTCTTAATGTCTTTATGTGTGAGTGTGTGCATAAGTTAGTGTGTGTGCTGTATGTGGAAAGCGAGGTTGGGTAAGGTCTTGTATTTTCATTGTATTCAATCTTCTACTTTTAATTTTTTTATTTTCATTTTACATTTTTTTTTATGTAAAGCCCTTTGTGCTTTAAGATTTTGTATTAAAAGTGTTATAAAAATAAAGTTTGACTGATTGATTGATTGATTGACAGAAAAACAGCTCCTGCACCTGCTCAGGTCTGAAGTCTGGTGTTATATGTCAGATCCACATGCATAAGTCAAGAGGCCAGAATTGAAAAAGGTGTTTAACATCCACATTGTTCTGTTCTAGAGAACTGCAGAAAGAAAAACTGTTCACCTCCAGCTCATGACTGGCCACCAGGAATATGCGTCCTTTAATGACCTTCCACCTGGACTCCGTCCACGTCGAGAACTCCTCGGAGGTGTACTCTCCCAGGTCGAAGGCTGGAGACAGAGCTTTGGAGAGGCGGACCGTGGAGCGGACGCAGAAACCCTCCCTCTGTGTGCTGTTGGGAGGAGCTGCTCCTTGGACCCACATGTAGGTGTACAACTACAGGTGGAGGGGAGGAGAGATTCACAGGGTGGAGGAGGTAAAAATAAATCATCACTGATATCAAAAACACAAACTTCAATGTTCTGCATTCACCCAGTCAAAAACTTCAAAGATGTTGTCATAAACTTGAGACAGACATCTTTTAAAACTTTTTATTAACTAAAAAAAAATCTGAATCTAATTTCAAGATACTCAAGTCACAGTTAGGATTTTTGATTTAACAGTTTTCTGTTTTTTTTCCAGTTCTTATGTACAATATTCTTTATATTTTGTTGAAAATAAACTGTTTAAATGGCAAGTAAAAATGTATTTTCCTTACTGGGACATTTTCTGTTTTTACTCAAAATGAAGAGAAGACAGAAACTATGATATGCTAAGCCTTTTCTGTCCTGTTTGTCCACGACTTTCTTTTGCTTTCAAAACTAAAAAAAAGACGAAAAATATAATACATTTGATTTATAAAGCGCTTTTCATAGACTCAAAGATCCTGTACATTTGGTAAAGATCAAAACAGCATAGACAAAGAAGCAAGTCAGATAACAGAATGAAAGTAAACATAAAATCACGCTACGCAGTCATACACATGAAAATGAGAATGTCACAACTTCAAACACTTAGCACAATCACACACTAAAAGCCTGCTTAAAAAGGTGATATAATAATTAATCTCTGTAATTCACGGCTGTATTTAAGTTTAAGTTGAAAAATAAGAACAATGAAATAGACTAAAGCCCAAATAGTACTCATATTTTTGTTGTTGACCTTTTATTTGAGAATTTTTAACCTGCAGTTTTACATGAATCACATCAAGTTTTCGGTAAAATATAATTAATAAGACTGATGTGGCTCTTACGTGTTTGCTCTCTGTGTCCTTCTCGTCCTCTCTCTGGCTCTGACAGTCCTTCTGCGTGATGTTCTGAGTACTTCCCGTCAGGTTAGCCAGCAGGTACTGCACCAGAAGGGTTGGCTCACTAGACTGCTGGTGGACGCCGATGTAGAAGTTTGTAGGCCTGTCAGCTAAAAGACAGAAGAGCAGAGAAAGAAAGAATGTTTATATGACTTGGATTTATGCTCCTCTTATATCTCTGCTCTGTCGAAATCACAGTTATATCAATCTATCAAACTTTATTTATATAGCATACAAAATCAATTGCAGCTCCAAGTGCTTTACGTTGAGAAAAAAAAGTTTGACAAAAGAAAGAAAAAAAACATATATATTTTTATATATATATATATATATATATATACACATATGTGTGTGTGTGTTTGTGTGTGTGTGTGTGTGTGTGTGTGTAGATATAGCAGTGTGTATAGCAGATATCACAAATGGAGAAGCCCAAAATGTGACAATCATAAGTAGTCTGACTGCGATTGAATAAAAGCTGGGCTTGCACCCACACTTACCAAGATGGCTTATGAGGTCAGGGGGGAGAATTTGTTGGAACCAGGAGTTATTTGATCGCACGAGGAAACCGAACAGCAACCCAGTCACCTGAGGAAGAGGAAATCATCAGTCTGCTCTAATTTCATGTAAAAGATGGATTGTGAGGTCAGGTTTAGTGATTCTGATGTCCAAGTCTGAGTTAAGGTGGTGGTGAAAAGTGAAACTCACTATCTGAGGGTCTGCCTTTATGCTGCTGAGCTGGGGTTCAGCTCCTCCAGCCTGCTTGTAGAGAGCCTGAGCAACCATGGTGGCCAGGTCTGTCAGAGCCTGGAGGATTTCGTGAAGAGAGACACGAGGGGTTTGTTAGGAAGCTTAACAGTTCTGATGAGTAGATGTACTAGACTATGAGAATTATAAATGTTAGAGCCATTTGTACACTACAGATAACTGATAAATAATTAAGATTTTTTTATTTGTCCTAATCAGAATTTGAAATTTGGATTTAACAATTTTATAGTTTTATTTCAAACGTTTCTTTAAAGCTGATAACTACTGCAGCTCTCTTATTGGATAAGACATGTAACGTGAGGCATGTGAGGTTTTTTTTTTGTGTAATTAGTGCATTAGAGAGCACAACAGTTTCTGACTTTGTTTACACTGAGTCCAGATATTGCTTTTCATTATCTTATTATACAGTTTTGTAATGCAAAGAAAACCTTCAAGTAAACACTTCAAATGGAAGATTAAGGACTATGGTGGTTTATTATAAAAATACGCGTCAACTTAATGTTCTGGTTCGTCATCTCAGAGGGTCTTCAGTCATTAGATGGAGCCGCACTCACAATAAAGATGTGATTTTTAAGTATAGATTGCTGCTGTGATGAGCCCTAAAACAGAGAGTCCCACTAGCTTTTAAGCACTTTTGGATACACGGACTCATAGCCCAAAGGTTGAATGACATTTAGGTTAGATGACTGAAATAACGTCCACGATAAACTCAAAGATTTAACGTTGTTTTATTCCCAAAACAAAATCAACAACATTTGGTGAAATGTCTTACAAAAGTTAGCTGCTCAAAAGTGTTAACTTGGAGTACATCAGGAATATCTAACATAATCACACTTTACATACATGCAAACTCAGTGGTAGTAATATTTAAGTCAGTCAACGACAGTGCAATTTATTTGTAGCCTTAAATTTAAAATTATGAGAGAAACAGGGATGCACAATACGATCAGCACAACACCACTGTTGGCAGATAATAGCTTTAAAAGTTGATTATCAGTGTCAACAGATATCAAAATTTCTGTTCATGGATCATAATGTTCCACTTCATTACGTTTGAATGTCTGCTATTAAAATAGAGGAGGTTAATTTTTGTAGAATATATATACACACACATACGCACATATATGTATATATTATATATATTATCATGCTTTATGTCAAATTTTAACATAAGTACACAATCACAGGGAAAGACCTTTTCTGGTGTAGTAGAGACTTTAGGTCTTGACTAAAAACAGGGAATATACCAGTATGATATCGATATATCTGCAATAGTTAGTTATCTTCATGAAAAAAATTTCAAGTGTCAAAATTAATTTTTTTATTTCAGTACAAAAGCATTTTTCCAACTATAATCCAAAAACCTATTAAAAAACTCCATAGGCTTTTGTCGATGGTACTAGGGATGCACGGTATTATAGGTTTGATATCAGTATTAGCAGATATAAAAAGTTCTGCTAATATTTACAGGTGATATAACGGCCATATATATCCCCAATATCAACTGAAATATGGGCAGAATGTCTTAATGTAACATAATGCTTCACCTCAATTTCACTTCATGTCTACATTAAGACACCAGTTTTATTGTCTTTTTGGGGGAAAGAAATGATTTTCTCCTCCCTTATTCTGTTTCCAATACATATATAACATTAGGGATGGGTACCGAATTTCGGTACTTTTTTGGTACCGACCGAATTCCCGCTGAAGTACCGAGTATCGATTCACAGGAAATCCGTCGGTACCACATTTTGGTACCTGAACGCACCTTTTTTTTTTTTTTACCCTGAACGCACCTTGACGTTATGCGTCCGCGAGAGCGGAGGACGTGGTGACGCGGTTACGTCAGTGGTTGCTTTATCTTCAGAGGCGGACCATGGCGGATCGCAAGCACTCCAAAGTCTGGCTTCATTTTACCAAGCTGGATGCCGACAACATGCGGTGCAACATTTGCGATGCGAAGTGCAAAGCCAGCAAAGGAAACACGTCCAACTTAAGGAAGCACTTGGTTAAACACCAAATATTCCTCAAGGCGGAGGAGTGCACGATTTTTGACAGTTTAAAAACACAGGCTAACGTTACCACAGCTACTCGCCCGGCGCCAGCAGCAAACGTTACCGCCAGCAAGCCTGCTGCAGCCAGCGGCTCGACATTTGCAGCCAGCTTTAATGAAGGAGAACAACCGGCCCCTTTTAAAAAGGTAGACGACGACGACGACGACGACGACTACGCAGCTTCAATTAGCTCAGCAGCATCAAGTTCTTCGGCTCCAGGTAAGCTAAATGATGTGCTTATTTATTTAAGTTATTTACTTTATCCCTACACACATTTTTCTCAAGTTCTATGTTGGAGTTATTTCACTTGATGTTATTGAAGAATAAATGTTCAGAATTCCGAAGTTTTGACTATTTTTTAAATATACAAAATAACTTTAATTACCAAACGCATGTCCCCCCCCAAAAAAGTATCGAAAACAGGTACCGAAAAATACCGGTATCGATTCGCAGGTACCGAGTATCGGTATCGTATCGATTCAGATGTGAAAGGTACCCATCCCTATATAACATCATAAAAAGGTCAAATTTAGTTATGTGAAGACTGGATACTTTAGTTTAAAAAATGTTGGTATTGATATAACAATATCAATGAGTTCAGAAATATCAGCATATTGCAGTGGTTCCCAAACTTTTCACAGCCCGTACCCCTTCAGACACTCGACCTCCAGCCATGTACCCCCTACTTTAACGCACTTATAGCAGCTAGAAAAAGAAACGTGTCTGTAAGCCTGCCACCACCCCCACCTCCCACATTTAACATGCATAACATAGAAAAAAATCTCTTCAAGTGAATTATTTCTCACAAAATAGATTTATTTACCAGCAATTACATTGGGTAACACCAGTTCACTTTCGAAAAAAGAAATTTACATTTCTGGAACATATTCAGTAATGAACTTGAAACTGTACAAAAGAAGAGTACAAACTCACCACAGCTTTAACGTGAAGGGTGTCTGACTAAACTTAGGCTACTATAAGAATCTTAGACAATTCAGGACAGATTTCCTTCTCCAAGATGCCTCACCAATCCAGCCTCCAGCCTCTCTGCCAACACTTCAAGCCTTTATCAAAGCTCACCATACAAACATTTGCCAGTTTGAACTTTAACTACTGAAACAACTGATTGAAACCTGACAGGTATTCGCGTACCCCCTACGTCACTTCGTGTACCCCTGGGGGTACGAGCACCCCAGTTTGAGAACCATGGGCATATTGGATATCATTCAAACTCCAATATTGTGCATCCCTAGATGGAACCCACACAAGAGTAACACTGAGGCTGTTTCAGAAAAACGCATCAACCCTGCAGCAATCATAAGAAATTAATGCAGAAAACAATCCAATAAGAATGAGACAAAAAAGGTTGTGAGGAGCTAAAATGAGGTTTAGTGAACAAAAGCACCTTGTGCTTAAAATCATTGAGAGCAACTTCCAAAATCCCACTGATCACACTTCAGCCATTTTCCTGCATTTCTAAAAGACTTAGATCAAATCTATTTAAATATCAGAGTATTAGAAATGTCCCTTTATTTTAAGGATAAAGGGAGTAAAGCACAGAAAAATTAATCTACATTAGAGTTTGTAATCGTATTATGCCAGAGTGCAATGAGCACAATGGTGGTTGTGCTCTAGGTGGATTAAATTAATTCATCAACACATGACTGTGGTAAATAACAGGTCATTTACCTTAGCGGTGTCAGTGACATCCAGCTGCTCCACTGATGTCAGGTTTGATGGGTAAGAGATGTTCAGGTATTCGGCAGTATCATACATGCTCTCATAAAACCTGCAGGCAGAGAGGAAACATGTCAGTGCTTTAATAAGAGCAAAGGGTGTGCTTTAATATTTGTCCTCATGAAAGATGAACTCACCTGTTAGCAAAAGCAGTCTGGTGATCCTGGATAACAACACCAGGGATCGGTCGAGCTCGCAGGAAGCGCTGGAAGGACGAGGGCGGGAGGGGCTGAGAGAATCCCGGCTCTTCCGCTGAGATGTTCACACCCGCAGAAGACGACTGCAAGTTTTCAATGAGTTTCCTCACCTTAAAGAGAATGTTCAATACGTTTATAAGTATGATAAAAATCTGTTTAATCAAAATTTACCTCTAGTTATAAGAGTTGCCTAATATTCTAGCATTTTAATGCATGTTCTGGTGTAAATACTCACGTTCAGGGCATTTCACAGTTTTTTTAATCGTTTGCTTTTAAATTTCAGATATTGGTTTCTGCACAAAGGAGTGTTGTTTTATTAAGGTGTTTTTTTTTTAAATCTTGTTTACCGTTAAACAGTCTACCTGAAGATCTGAGGGCTGCATCTGCTCATATTTTTAAAAGCAAACTCAAGACCTACCTTTTTAGTCTGGCTTTTAGCTGATTATATTTATTATTATTTCATCTTATTTATTTATTTTAAACCTCTTAATCAGTTTTATTTCTCCATTTCAGTTCAGATTCATTGTTCAGAATTTTATTCTCTGTTAATACATTTTCTTTTCATTATCTTACTTTAGCAGACTTTATTACGCATTTGGTTTTGGCTATCTCATTTTACCATATATTTTAAACTTTATTTTATTCATTTATTTATTTTCCCCTTTAGTATTTTGATCTATTTCTTATCAGGAATTTTTCTATTGTTATGTTGTTTTAGTCTTAGCTCCTGTGTTTCCTCATTTTTAATTCCAGATAGCGTAGGCCCTACCCACGAGGGTGGGTGAGAAACCAGTAATATTTTGAAACAAACCACAAAAAAAACACAGATACCTTCTCATCCCTACCGAGGGTGGGTAGGGCCTTGTACTTTTATTGTATTCGATTTCTACTTGTTATTTATTTATTCATTATCTTTTCTTTTTATGTAAAGCACTTTGTGCTACAAGCCTTTGTAAAAGTGCTGTACAAATAAAGTTTGATTGATTGATACCAAGGGTTCCTTTTCAGTATTGAGCAATGTTGTCCCTTGATCAAGTTTTTTCTTGTCTTGTCCTTGTTTACTGTGTTTATTACCTTCCCTGAGCAGATTATGTTTTTGCTGGTGTTTGCCTGTCTGTGAGCAAGATAACTCAAAAAGTTAGGAATGGATTTCGGTGAAGTTTTTGGGGAATGTTGGTCACTGCACAAGGAAGAAGTGGTTTGGTTTTGGTGGTAACTGAAATCCAGATGTGGATCCAGAATTTTTTAAAGGATTTGTTGACATTGCGAGATTGGGCATGTAGTGTCAGAAATGCCTTGGCGAAGGTCTGTGCTCTCTGAGGTTTTCTAGTTTTGTGTGCAAAAGGATGATGAGTCACCCACTGTAAACCACATTTATCGGCAAGTACAAGTAATTTAACCATACTGACTTAATCCCACTTCTCTGTACTCAAAATGGAGCTTTTCATCCATGTCTGTGGCCACTTCCTCGTCAACCTGCTTTGATTTTTCATCTTTATATGCCACAACTTCCAAGATGAGAAGGTATCTGTGTTTTTTTTGTGGTTTGTTTCAAAATATTACTGGTTTCTCAGCCATTAACAGCACAAACTTTGTCTTTTTGACAGCACGTCTCTATGCAGAAATCACACTCTGCCCTCCAACTGGGGTTTTCTGTGGTAATGCAATCTGAAAAGATTTTGCACAAACAATTTTATAATTTCCACTGCCAATTTGTAAGACTGGTAGACAAATTGGTAATCTGCATGTTTTCTGTGCACCTATTTTAGAGATTTTATGGGATTTTTTTTTGGGAACAATCTTTTGCTATTGAATTTTTTGCTTATGTGGTTTGTGAAATGGATGTATGGATAATTTTCCCATGCAGATGCCCTGGTTCTGTCTTGAACCCACTTTATAAAATGCAAATACTTTTTAACAATTCAGGGTGTTTCTGTGAGTCATATATAAATTACAAACCATTAGTAGGAGCATAAGTCAAAACACTTGATGATCAAGTATCATCTTTCATATCTAACTTTTGGGGAGATATCACATTTCACAGCCTAAAGATTTTCACTTCCCCACAATATAATAGCTATTCCATTTGCAGGACGTTATACTTTGAGTTGGCTGTGGGCAATTCCTTCTAAGTTTGTGGTAAATAAATTACATTTGTGGAATCAAAAAGCTGCAGATTGGTATAAATTTTGTTTTCTCACATTTGTGGCCTGTCACTACATGGTGAGTGTTACAGACCACAAACTATAAAAAAACCTGAATGGATAAAGATGCAAACCTCCTCGTTGACACTGCTGTTCTTCCTCGACACAGGATCAGAGTGAAGCCACACTTTGGAGTCAGTACGAAGTCCAACCTGTGGTGAACGGATGCAGAATATTCATTTACTGTACACACAGAGATTTACACAAGAAGTTAAGATGAAACATTTGGTCAGAAAAGATCAACTTCTTACTCTTTGTACACAGAGATAAGTAGAATTAAAGTTGCAGCCACTGTTTTATAGCTATGACAGATACAGATTTACTTTGACTTCACCGAATTTGCACAATATGGACAGGGCCAATCTGGTTCAGTAGAAACACACTCATATGTGATATTACAATTTATTAAGACCTTAAAGCTTCTATTTTAGAAAACTTTGACCACCGAATACCAAAAGTCTGACGGTCAAAGTTGTAGTTATTCACTTTAATTTTTATGAAAAAACAGATATTTATTTCATTTTGTGTTGGTGCAAAACTCTGGTAAAATGTAACAAATACGAGGCAGTGCTTTGGTCTTTAAGGGTTCGTAATACACACCTGTCCAATCTCCAGCACTGAGTGAACATTGTCCAGGTCCACAGTGAACTGATTGTTCTGCATATCGTACACCATCCTCGAACTGCCAATGTAGTCAAAGGTTTCCTAGATGTGACAAGACAAAAAATGCATTTGTTTAATATTACAATGATGCAAACAACAGCGTCTGAACATATATTTATTAAAGAAAACACACATTTCAACATGATTAAGGTGTCTTTTGATGTAAATAAACATATGTGCACACCAGATGCTCTATCTGGATTTGAACCTAACTAAAAGAAGAAATAGTCTTTTCATACCTGGTTGATCAGATGGAGGTTTTCAACTCTGGGCAAGAAATGGTTTAAGTAAGTACAGGACTGCTACTCAGGGAGTGTCCCGATGACATTTGAAGAACTAACAGTGAAATACAACACCCCCAATTTTTTTTTTTTTTTTTAAATACCTGCAGTTCGGGAGTTTTATTTTCTCTAGACAACAATCTTTGCTAGGCCAGAAACTTCCCAGTTGGAGAGGTTAGTGACAAAGGCAGAGGGTTAAAACCACTTCTGTACAACTGGATATCATTTGACTCCACTATATCATCAAAACCAACTTTCAAGGCTTGGAAATTGACCTCAATTTAGAGACAGCCTCTAAGAAATGAGGCAAAGCCTGTGAAGAAGCCCATGTACAACAGCCAACTGGCCTTAAACTCATCCAATATAACTGGCTGATGGGTTTTTACTTCACACCAGTAAATAAATCCAATGATAATATTTCGGACCTTTGTTTTAGTGTGGCCCTCTAGAAGGAATTTTGAAACAATGCATGTAAGAGCAAAAAAATACTGTCTGTAAAGGTGTCCATGGATACCAAGGCAATTATTTTTGGGCTATATATATTACAAATCTCTCATGGAAGAAGAATACATTTTCTTTGTAAAAATGTGTTTTCTGCAAGCCAAATGGTTGCTTGGTCTTTTCTGGAAAACCCTCAGTAAAGTGTAAAGGGGCTTGGATGAATGGCGTGGCCATGGAAATAAAAATATACACACTCAGAGGCTGGATTTTTGAAAGAAAGGAGAAATTCTGGAAATGTTTGTGTATTTTCTTGAACATTGTGACCTGAGGAACGTTCTGATTGAAGGCGATGACAAGGTGGACAATAAATAACAGACTGTGGACTTTGTTTAATCTGTGAGGTTCCCTCTTATGAACTACAGGTGCTACTTATCTATATTTTTAAAGATGCCTATGCTGTGTTATTTGCAACACCTGCTGTAAGAGGTGAATGTGTGGGGTGGGTATGTTAAGAGATGTTCACATGTCCTTGTCATTGTTTTGGATGCACAAACAAAAAATGATGAAAAAAACGGACCCCTTGAAAGAAGGTGTAGAGGATGGTGCGGTTGGGCGGGGCCTCCTGGGTGGCGTTTCTCAGAGCATTAGCAGCGGCCAGCAGAGTGACGAACCCGGAGACGCTGCTCTCTGCTCCTGGAGCGATGTCAAAGAAGAAAGACCTGCTGTCCAACTGCAGAGGGGGAAAAAGAGGAGATACATGGTAGAAACTCAACAAGGCCGACTGTATTTTAATAAGAAATTAAATAAAAACAAAGCTTTAAACAATACGTTAAAGCCCATCTTTATGATGTATATATGTTTTTAATAATTAATAGATTCTCTAGAAGTGCTGGTTTAGACTGTTATTTTATTAAAGATACTATCTATTACTATTGTTGTCTACTTCCTTGTTCATGTTTGTTAAAAAATGTCAGTAAATAAAACAAAATATAAAGATTTAACACCCAAAACTAAAAGGTTAATTCTTCAATTGTGCTTCTGAAATTTGACAACTCTTGATTTTTGCCAACATTAATGATCAATATTTTTGTCATAGTTTTTATTTGGGTTATATCTTTATTCTAAAATGTACTATTTGTCACATGAGTGCTACCTCTGGCATCAATTTGGTTCAAGAAAAGGAAGGTAAGGTGAGGGTAATGGACTGGAGTAAAATCCCACAGGCCTGCTGTAAGAAATGGGAGTGCACCTTTACTGATGCCCAGAGTGATCACGATTACTGACACAAAAATGCTTCAAGTAGCTCAAAACTGTGTCAGTGACTTTCCATTCTGCTCTTTTTGTTTGCGTGTTTGCATGAAAGGTGCAAAAAATAGTTAAGTTGAGAAATAATGAGGAATAGAGACAACTGAGCATTAAGATTCTGGAATAATAATTTTAGATATTTTTTGTTTACAATGTTTTATTGGCTTTTGGTCTCAGTTACATAAAACTGGAAATATTTACAACCTGCAAGCAAAGTGGGAAATCAGTACTGGTAACACAGGGAGTAAACTGAGACAGTAACGTCACATAACTCACTGGATTACATAACATTTGACCTTGGTTCTCATACTTAAAATCCCTACAAAGTTATTAGGATCATATTAGATACTTTTTAGATTGCTAAAACAAACATGCTGATAACTTAAAACGTTTGAACTCCTCTGGGTTATTGGTAACACAAACTTTAATCACTTGAGCTTTTGTTCAGCACAATGAGGATTATTCATATATATCCAGTTACTCACCCTGGCTGCTGCTATCACCACACTCTCTCCATCCTTGTGGCCTTTGTCTGTGATGTTGAGAGGTTTGGTGGAGGCCCAAACATTATAGTCACCCAGAGGATCACAAACCATCTCTACAGGACAACACAAACATGAAAAATACAAGAACATTTTAATATCAATATCAATGTCAACATTAACCATTTCAATATAAAAATATTGTCCCTTTCATAGGGCTGGGTATATGGCCTAAAAATAAGATCTCTAATATTTCACACAAAACCCAATGTCCAATTTTAATCCATTTTCTTTGATATGACTTGAACAATGTTTTGGTTCTAGTTTATCAAAAAAAATCTAAAAAATTAAAAAGTCCTCACGGAATTATAGTTTATTAAGTATTATAGTTTAAGTTTGTCACTGATTTTTAAAAAAAATCATTACTCGGGATGGTAATCAAAATCAAGTCCAGTTGAGAATAGATGACAACTCCCTCAAGGAATTGATATCATTTCTCTTTTTGCTTATCAATTCCCTTATTGATTCCTTACATTTTGTTCTGCAAGTGCAAAAGTCATGGCAGACAGAGGTCAGACGTGGTCAAAATTGTGGCTTAATTTTCGACAAAAAGACCCTTACTGCACAACTTTCTATGAGCGGAAACATCAGAAAGCTGCAGAGGTATTCATCCATGCAACATGACACTGAATATCAGGAGTGTCATGGTTTTACTTTTGTTTTTGTTTTTTTTTTCACATTTTTGCCAAATTTTGCCCCCACAGAAAATCAACAGGAAAAAGTGATTGTTAAAAAACTGGATCAGCAGCCAGAATCATTAATGCCATAGGTATAAAATCTTGTCAATCCCTGTCTTTAATCATTAATCAATCTCTTGAAAACAAATACAAGCTATAAAAGGTGCCTGGACTCGAAAACAATGTCACAGCTTCCAGGGACACATGGCATGCACATGTTTTCTTATTCACATGAATATGTTCAATATTCTGACACTGAAAAAAATAACTTTGAACTGGTCTGTCTCAGGAGACTGTATGCAGGTTGCAGCTAAGTCTCTGCTTTGAGAGAGATTCTTCTCTCGAGGGTAGCAGGGATGAAGAGAAAGTCATGGATAAAATCCACACTTTGTTTAATTGTCTGCGTCTAAAAAACAGGAAATAGTCTACTTTCCTTTTATCTCATTTGAAAATATTCTTATTTTTACTTCATTTTATTTGTTAATGGACCATGTACAATATTAAATCTAAGTGTTTCCATTTGATGTACTGTATCAGGGTTAGCTCAAAGCTAATTTACATCTGCAGACCCTCAGTAGGTCACTATTAAAACAAACACCACTAGACTTTAAAACACAAAACATGGCAGCACAAAGAAAACCATCACGGACAAACAAACACAGAAAACACAAAGTAAAAGCAGCGATATAATAATAAAATCAAGGGCAATATAGTGGTAACAACAATCAAGACATGTTAATCCCAACACCAGGTCAAATGTGTTTTCACTGCTTGTGTGCAATATCTGCAAACTTAAGGCAGAGAGCATCAAACAGTATAACTTAAGTCTCTCTGATTTAAATACAAGACCTTCTGGGCTTTATAACAACTCAAAGAGATCCTGTTTTCTTTCTGACAAAGTTGCACAACACAGAATAATAATCTACATCAACTTAAGACCCTTTGACAAAGTTTCTGTTCATACGTCTTCACCTTGTGCACATACCTGGGCTGATGCTGAAGTTGATGTCGTTCCTCCTCATGCAGGTGGCCGTGTCGGTGACGGCGGACATGTGGGAGTAGAGCTGCATGGCACACAGTGGGTACTGAGGGCTGCTGCCGTTCACCGCAAGGTTATGATTCATGTAGCACTGCAAACCAAGAGGAAAACACACCTGTGAAGCCTGCTTGTTTGTGTTAAGTAAATGTGCTGTTATCTGAACATCTGTGCTGTGAGATATAAAATGTCTGCTGGTATTTGAAGTCAATCATCATCCGTAGAAATCAGCAAAACATATGAGCATGCCCCGAGTAAATGAAAATCAGGACAAACATTAATACCAGGCTTTTTATTTTCATATTAATTTTTAAGCTTCATGGTTTGTTATAAGGACTTAAGTTTCAGGTCTGAACCACAGAGAACACCATACCTGTGCTTCAGGAGAATTTGGCTTTTACTGTTATTCAGGAACTTTGTTTAAGCAAACAAAAGAGCTCCAGCAACATTGTAGTTCAGAAAGAAACTTAATTAAAGGATACAGCAACTTTTTTTTCTTTTTGTGTCTTGCCTCACTCCCGAGTCCATGACAAACATATGGACACCATTCTTTTGACTGTGTGTGCTGTAACAAGGAAGAGACAGGCAGAGCTCGCCCACTGCTAATTAGCTAAGCTCAAACACTGGGAGTCAATGGGTAGCATTAGCCTGCCTCTCCCTACAGTCATCAGAAAAACTCCAAATGTTACCGTGTTATGATGTCATGTATTTTTAGACTAACATTAGCATTTTATGTAGCTAAACCACAGGATGCATGTGCAAACCACCGCAGACTTGCTTTGTTTTGTTGACCCATTTACAAGCACGTAGGTGGTGGTTTGCACATGCACCCTGCAGTTTAGTTTCGTATGTATTTCATTCTCAAATTACATAAAGTGAAGAAATTTGAAAATACAGGAGATGATAATACAGCAATAACAAGAGGCAAAAACAAAAAAAAAACAATTAAACAAAAAAAAACAAGAACGCTTTAGTAATAAGAATTAAAAATAATAAAGCACAAATAAGATAGGAGTAGGAGGTATCAGTCACAAGTGTTCTTATGACAAAGAATACTGTCTCTTGTGTGTTTCCGAATAAAATTTATGTGGTTTCAGGGCAAAACACAGAATAATGAAAATATATACACAAAAAAATAAAAAACAAACCAACTAAAAAAGCAAACTAACTAATAAGAAATTGAAGGGAAAAAGAAAATACAAAGAAAAAAAAAGAGAACAGCAATATTCCCCTGCTTAACTTTAATGGAAAGTTTCTGGAAATTTACCAGAAAATTCCACCCCTTTGCAACCCTAATCAGAACAAGCTCGAACATTAAAAGGGCCTTTAACTCTTGCTCAAGGTTACACCTGAAGCTTTGGCACATAAATACTCCAAATACCAAGTTGAAAACATGATATATCAATTTGGTAGAGAAGCTGCTCTGACGCTGTCAAACCTGAAACTGTCACATTTGTCGAACCTGTCAGGCCAAAAACTCGTATCTCCAAAATAGCTTCTTATCAGGAAATAAAAAAAGAAACCCTGTACTCATGGATTAATAAATACTGTACTGTCCTATGAAGAAATTAATTGGTTTGAACTTAATAAAATCCACTCACCAATAAGGAAGGTTACCAAAAGCACTGTTCTATGAAGAGATTCATTAAAATGGGGAGGTTATGAGGTATGAGTCTTTTGTTTGGCAAACTAGAAGCTTTTTCTCTGAGTTAATTCTCATGGATTCTGTTCCTTTTAGCTCAGTTTACTTCCAAACACAATGTTAAGACTTCAATACATAAGTTTTCCTCAAAATTTGTTCCTTTTGTTGTCACTGAAACCTTATATTTGACCTGTGAAGTAACAAAGCTACAACCTGCAGAGAGAGCAACCTCAGCATGTCTGTGCTGCAACAGAATTATAATTATTACAAACCTGTAACAAGATATGTTTGTTTTTGTCACAAAATGGTGGAAGAGGAGCTAATGATTTTTGGTCTCTCCTGACAAATGACATAATGTGCCCTGACATGTCTGCTTGCTGGAAGAAGACGCATCTTTTCTTATTCAGAAATCTGCTGCTGGGACAAATCCAGATCAGATTTCCCTGCGTCTGTGCTGATTTATTACTAGAGGTATGGAAAGTGATATGCAAAGATGAACGATATCACAGTCTTAGGCACAAAGTCATGAATATAATTTCATAAAATGTTGTCTCTTCATGGCGTGACATTACCTGTCTGATGACCTGAGTGTCGTTGTCATCCTTCAGAGAGAAGATGGGGAAGTCAAACTCCTCGTAGGACAGCCCGTTTCCCAAAGGGTTCCACACCGTCATGTTACAGTGAGCCAGAGCTGGATCATAAGAGTCTGTGTACACACCTGAGGGCAACAGAGCACATCATGTCCTCAATGAGGAGACGTCTTTGAGCATGAAATTAAAATCAGCATTCAGGTTCTTCAATGAGAGACAAAAACTGCTGTTTCAGACTGAGTGTGAGTTAGCTGCAGCTTATTACCTTATTTGGTCACCTTGTCATGTTTGTTTAGACTTTTCTATGTAAATTGATCTTTTGCATTATTAAAAGACATTTTTCCCAGAAAAAAAATCCCTTGTTAATCTTGCAAACCTAAGTTTGTACCTCAAAACAAAAATCAAACAAACCATGTTGTTGTTATGGATAGTTTTCAACAGACCAGGCCACCTTTCTAGTCAAGAGTCTTGAGTGAACCCATGAGATATCCTCTCAGCTCTGGGCTGAAAAGCTCCAGATAATTAGCTCTGCTGAGAGGCTACAAAGGGAATAAGTCGGTGTATCTCTTATTG
The DNA here is from genome assembly GCA_037902135.1 of Cetoscarus ocellatus. NCBI lineage: Eukaryota > Metazoa > Chordata > Actinopteri > Labriformes > Labridae > Cetoscarus > Cetoscarus ocellatus. Next base: position 543,417 of record JBAMNC010000335.1, read on the forward strand.
AATTGAACTGAACCATATTTATTATGAATATATTCAAAAGACAGATAAGAAAATATTTAATTGTTTATGCTCTTACCTATTTTTATGTCTTTGTTTGATATGCCTACTGCTATACTGTGTGTAAGAGCCACTGAAACAACAGATTTTTTCCTTGGGGATTAATTAAGCATTGTAATTAGAAAGTTTTGTGAGTACTATAGTTTATTTCATTATCTGAATTTAACCATAGATGTGAACAGCTGTGGGTCACCAATCAACACAGTCACAGAAACAACATCAGGTCTCGACAGCAGCATTTGTTTCATTGGAGTATTTTAAAAGCAGCACCATAGTGAGGGAGCGACTGAAAGTATGTGTTCATGTATAACAGAGATGGTTAACTTTGATAACCAAGGGAGCCACACCGAGCCAGATTTCACTGCTGAGGGACACATTTTCAGACATCCTCAACGGGAAAAATAAACCCATGAACAAAAAAGCAAACATAAAGGCTTCATAAAAACTGATAGGACCAAATTTTTATATTTTAACACAAATGATAATGTATCATTTAATGACCTTGGCGGGGAATGAAAGCTAATTCAAGCTATTTTTTTAATGCATTCAAACAATAAGTCCTTACATTTTTTTGGGGTCCTTGTCAATCAATCAATCAATCAATCAATCAAACTTTATTTGTAGATCACTTTTCATAGAAAATTTTGTAGCATAAAGTGTTTTACATAAGAAAAAATAAAATAAAAAGAACTTAATAAAAAGTAGAAAATTGAATACAATGAAAATACAAAACCCTATCCACCCTCGCAATCCAAACACAGCACACACACTCACTTATGCAGCCACACAAAGACATTATAAGGAGATTCTAACAGGAAACAGAATTAGAGGACTGAGAAAACGCTATCTTGAATTAAAAATGAGGAAACAGAGTAGCTTAGACTATAATGGATGAAAAAATTATGATAAGAAATGAGATAAAAATACTATAGGGAAAAATAAATTAAATAAATTTTAAAATAATAATATATATAAATAAATGAGATAGCCAACACCAAATGCGTAATAAAATCTGTTAAAGTAGTATCATGAAAAGAAAACAGGAAAAAAATCCAAACAATAAAATCTAAACTGAAACAGAAATAAAATGGATTACGAGGATTAAACAAATAAATACATAAGACAAAATAATAATAATGAATATAATCAGGTAAAAGCAAGATTGAAAAGGTAGGTCTTGAGTTTGCTTTTAAAAATATGAACAGTAGGTGCCAATATTTTGCCTGTAACATTTTTTTCCACAAAAAGTCTTGATAGAATCAGCAGGTGAGGACTATAATCTCTGTCACATTTTAGAAAATCAAGTTCGTTGTGATTCTTTTCTAATTAAACGAGCAGTTAACTGTTAGTATTCTCATGTGACTCCTGTCACACCCTCATAAAAAAGGGATGAGACAATAATTATCTATGCTGCAGAACAGGACAATAAGGGCACAATAAAATGCTGCAGAAAGAGTTCTCAGACATAAAATCTTTATCAACCACAGCCTGTAATCACATGAAGCGTTCACTAACATTCTATTATTTTTTAACTGCTGTAACACTGACAGGCAAGTCCCTGCAGGTAAACCTCTACCTACCCGAGTTCTCGTTAGGGCATCTGGTGTGCGGTGAGAAGCCCTCAAGCGGATTTGCGTTTGACGCCACAACAGCAACGCCAGCCACCCTGCTGGAGCCGTTCTTCAGCTTCATCATGACGGACCTGAGGGGCAGACAGCCGGCACGGGGCAGAGGATATGATATGGGTACAAACAGAGGGGAGTCGTGGGTTTGAGAGGTGGTGTGAGTTTCTGTCCTCCGGGGGAGAAACAGAGGATTTGCAGAATTTATGACGCTGAATATTTCTGTTACTGACAGCTCATGACTGATTAGGTTTTACTGCTGTGTTTTTATGGAGTCATATTTCCACTTTATTCTCTACTTGATTAAAGACCTGTCACAAAAGTGAAAGAAAAGCTGAGGATTTAGCAGTTACACTGGTTTTCTGTAAAGATCGCAGAGTCCATTTTTTCTGCTTGCTTTTTTGGGATCCTGAATTCAATTAAAAAATCATCATGGAAAAAAACCTTGCACGCGGCGTCTGATGCTTTTTATTTTTCTATGCACTTCAAAAGTGTGCACAATCCATCCAGGATCTGTCCTACCTATGTTCTCTTCTGCAGAAATCGAGGAGCACCTATGCTCTTGTACAATTTACCACCTGAATGTGCCCAGAGTCTGAACGGACAGAGCTGAAAATGTGGTTTCAGTCAAAGCTTTTTTCTTCCATTTTACTCACTAGGCAGCGAGAATCCCAATGCTTGTGTTTTCAATTGTTGTTTTTTTCTCGTATTTATTGTTTGTAATTAATTGCTTAATCTTTTCTTCAATTTGTATTCATTATAACGTGTGCTGCTGACCTCTTGTCACTTAAAAATACTCAAAGTACTCCCACTGCATGGAGTAACTAGAAAGCACTCGGAGATCGAAACCTCCGTCAAGGTAGGTTTTTCTGGAGTTATATGCACAAATGCCAAAAATGGTCATATCTCCCAAAGTTAAAGAATCCTTTACAAAATTCCTGGATTCAGATGGTGATCCGGATCACCCCCAAAATGTAATCAGTTCTTCCATATCCCATTTCATCCAAATCCATTCAGAACTTTTCAAGTTATTTTGAACACAGACAAACAAACAGACAGATTAATACCGGCAAAAACATAACCTCCTTGGTGGAGATAATAAATATCAACAGTACCTGGTGAAGAGCGGATTCTCCAGGATGACCACATAAGGAGGATTTGGACCAGAGTGCAGGACCCAGTCCAGGTTTTCCTCTGACTCAAGAACATGAAGCACACCCACATTGCCAGACAAAGACGCTGTAACCCAAGAGGGACAACTTGTTATAAGCACAGATATACAGACAGCAGTAACAAAACAATATGATGCACAATTATCTATATTGATGTGAGTTAACCAGGCAACTCTTCCACTGAAATCAAAGTTTTAGGATACTGTAGAGGTTTATGTACAGCACAGGCTCCACTGATCGTTTGTCATCAGTAGGAGAAAATGAAGCTTTAACGGTAACAAGTGTGTTTTCCTCTTCTTCAGAAATAGATTTTAACTGAAATGGATCAATAAGTTAAAAAACCTTGACTGCTTGTGGCAATCACGAAAACATTTTTGAGAGCACTGTATTAAATAGATCAAGCAAAAAAGACTTCTACCTTAAGGACAAACTTTCACACAATCAACATTCAGGGTGAGACAGCCATACTGCCCATTTGAACTTGACATCTTAGACTTTTGTGACAACAATAAAAAAAAATGTATTTGACTGCTTTACTTACACTGGCATCCTATTTGATGAGTTGCATTGAGAAGTCGAACACATGGAAAAGTGTAATTAAGATGCACATAAATCTTCTTTTCCACTGAATTACAACTGACAACTGCAATAGAAATAGGGAGATAAAATCACTTTAACTGCACAACAACATCAACAAAATTTATGGAAGACTTGTTTTAAACCTGGAATAAATAAAGTAAAACAGCTTTTCTGTTGCAAACACGTGTTTTTAATGTTTAAAAGGGATAAATGGGCACTTTCTGTTTGATTCCCTTAATCCTCAAATATCTTATTTCCCTCTGGTGTGAAAAAGCTAAAAACTTTCCAGTGTTTTGGTTTAACCAGCGACTGTGTTAACCAGTGTCCTTCGGCATAAGAGTAGTCATAGTTGGCGTATCTCATCTCTTGGCATTTATAGGGGGCTTTGAAGACTCCAGCTGGGATGCCCCCATACTGCATTGGTATACGTATTGACACGAGTACATTGTTCCTTCCTTGGACCACTACAGATAGAAACTGACCACTGCAGACTGGGAACATCCCACAAGAGCTGCAGTTTTTGAGATACTTTAAATACATTTGAAACTTCATGAAATTTCATTGATCACTCATTTCAACCTAACAGGTAAAATTCTTATTCTTATATAAAAAAAAATAAGTTTCCTCCACCAGCTATAGCTCTATTTAGCGCAAAATCTCTTCTTCCAAGTAAAAGAATTTGCAATTGTGTAAGGAATTAGTAGGGATGCACGTTGTTATCACAGTGATATGGGTATCAGTCAATACTTTATTCCCCTTTTGGGGAAATTGGTGTATCCAGTAGAAGTTATGGTCAGTCCAGGACATGATCCACTGTCTTTGTTCAGGGTGTTGTTCAGTCTGATGGCTGTGGTAACAAAGGATCTCCTGAACCTCTCAGTTAGGGCTGGGTGATATTACCTAATCTTAGTATCATGTTTAATTGAAGCTCATACCTCGATTACGATTAATGAACAATGATTTTCTGATATGCTGAAACAAATTGGTGGTGTTACTGACCAATGTCAAAACAGTCTTCATGCAGTATTCACACTTAACTTCTTTCTGCTCAATGTACTCTGTACAGAATCCAAAATGTGCCCAAACAACGGAGACGGCATTTTTCTTGGCTACAAGGTCCTCTGATAGATTGGCTCTTGTCTCCTCCATATTGGCGACACATTCTTCGCTTTTGGTCGTGCTTTAAGTGAATGCAGACTGTATGGAGGGGGCGCAGTCACATGACTTACACAGGGAAAATAATCAAAATAATCGACATGAGTAAAATTACTTCCATTCGAGGGTCTAAATGTCGGTTTCGATTATTTCTCTATTAATTGCCCAGCCCTACTCTCAGTCCTGCAGTGAGAAGAGTCTCCCACTGCTGCTGCTTCCCTGTCCCTCCAGGATGTTGTGGAGGGTATTGTTACATTTTAAAAACAAGACTTTAGTCTTTTCAAGGTTTAAATGTTGCTTTCTTTCGCTTTTCATCTGTTTTTGTACACAAACACAATGTTGCACTGAAAGTCAAGTTTCATTTAAGTAAAAGCTTTGTGCTCTACTGGCTATCGGAGATAGAAATATCAGGTATCTGCAAAAATCCATTATCGTGCATCCCTTGAAATTTATACAAATTACTGGTAAGTTTACTTGAATTACTTTTTAATTTTGTATAGTTGTAGTTATCATTTGTGGTTGTAAAATTTCCCAGGGCACACCTGGACCCACCTGTGTCTTACCACACCATTTGGGAACCACTGATGTCAATAATATACTGTCCTATATCCCTAAAGCAAAGAACACTGCGGGGACACTCCAGTTTTCAACATCTGTTGTAACTATGTCGGATAAACACACCCTGCTCAAAGTCGCAAGTTAGCACGGTAACCAATTTCACTTATACACCTCTGTATAAAATGAAACCATTACAACGCACATACACGCCATTTTAATTGGTCTCTTCAAGGCTAAACGCGTCAAGGATATAATGCCATCCGTCTAATCTTTCACATGTCCAGTGTATGAGGTGACAATGGGTTAAAGTTTGGTTAATTTGGTTTGATGGTCTGGATGTTAATCCCTCGAGCTCTGGGCGGACGAATCACGCGCAGTCACGCTGATGCTGACAGAGTCTGGAGGGCAGAGCCAACCTGACTTTAAAAGTAAGAGCCTTTAATGTGATGTTTCTAATGAGTCTACGTGGTAATTACCGAATTCACTCTTAACATTTTAGAGTCCAGAGCTGCTCCCTCACCCCTGCATTGTAAACTTTGTACCTGAACACCGGCAGCTGAGAGTAAAGCCAAGCCAGCCTCTGCTAGCGCCGATTAGCTTAGCATCCAGCTAGCTCCGAGCACAAAGAAACGACTCGAGCTAACAGTCTGACACAGAAACACACACAAATAAAGAACAAATAAGTTTACATGAAAGTCCAACTCTGTTTTGTTCAAACTTACCCATGAAAAAGCAACAAACTATCAAACTAACAATCCACTTGTTCGACCGCAGATCCATCTTCCTGGTTTGAAAAGCAGGAAAACACAACAGTAGGTGTTGACACAGAAAACGTCCGGGTTCCGTTCTTTGGTTCCGCTTCCCGGTGAGGAGACGGGCTCAGTCAAAATGGCAGCTGTGGACCTCTATTGTATACTTTTGTCGGTATTATTTACATTATGCCTGTATTTTAACCTTGTTTATCATACATCGGTATAATTACACTTTTAATGTCTATTCTCTTACTAAAGAGTACCAGTTGCTTCATGTCTGTTTGTTATTAAATGTCTCATGTCTTGCAAAATCAAATTTCTTTGCTTTTGATATTGTAAGAAGAGGCTTGGGGGGCAGAAGAACATTACACCTTTAGCTAAACTCTTAGTTCATAGGAAATGCTCTGTGGCTCTTCAGGAAAATGCTCATTAAAACGCCCTGTTTTTTACTTCCTGGGGTGTGTGATGTAATAGCTGTACATCCTCCGCCTATATGTGTGTTTTCAGCTCAACACAGCCACAATCCCTGATCCAACTTTCATTAGTACTCTTTTGGTATTGATTAGGTTACTCCCCTTAAATATTGATACCAAATCAGCGCTCTAACAAAATGTTTATCTTTGAGGTTCTATGGACTGTTTTCAGTCTTCCTCTCTTACATCTAGGGTGTTCAAACTTTTTTAACCAAGGGCCACATTAAAAAAAATATAAGGATTCATTGATTTGGCTTCCCTTTAATGTATTAGAGTGAATAACATCTTCAATACACTAAAGCAGGGGTGTCCAAACTGTAGCTCCACTTTTAGTTGGCCCTCGGCAAGTTAAAAAAAGAAAATTGGCCCACATGCTGGACCAATTAAAAAAAATAAACAATTAACAGCTCTTAAAAACAGTATGAATTGCTCTTGCTTACTTTACTACCTCCTCTCTTTTAAGTTCTTATTTACAAAGAATACTTTGTTGATCACCTTAAAACACCAGCAATCGAAAAGGGTTTAGTAGTTTGATCTTGAGTTTTAAATTGGTTGATGAATTTTTAGCATCTATGCTAATCATAGGTCATCACACTAGTATGGTATCACACTGGTGGGTCCATTCTGGGGGGTTGGGAATAAGCTGTATCAAGCTGCTACTGGGGCTGTAAAGAGGAGTGGGAAAAATCCTGGTATCACAGACTTGTTGTCTTGAGCATAGAAGTGCTCCAACAACACGTGGAGCATCAAAAACACACCAAAGGACATGTGAAAGAGGTTTATTCTTGCCACTGTTCCTGAAGGCCCCCTTTAGATGCACTACACTGTAGGTTGGCCCAGTGCTGTGCTCATGGTGGATATGTAATTGTATAGATGTGTATATGTGTACTTTATATATGTATAAATGCATCTCTGTGTATCTATAAAATTAAGAATATGGCTTTGGCCTGCACTATTGTAAAGTGTCTTGAAATGACACTTGTTATGAATTGATTATTGATTAATGTAAAACTCAAATATAAAAAAATCTATAAAATGGTCTCTTTAAACTTTGGCCATTAAAAGCCACTTTTAAGATTAAGGGTTGTGGTTGAAGAGAAAAAAACTCCAGCAACTTTCAAGGTGAATATATGTCGCCTGTAAGTATAACATTAAAACAACAATTAACTTTACAAGCTCTAACTTCTAAAAGCAAATCAGCTGAGAATATCTTACATCTCGTTTGTTCTATACTTCAATGGTTCTTCACATTATAAAAAGAAAACTGAAATAACTGTGACACCCATTCAGTTTGAAGAAGTAACGTCTTACCAACTAGAGAGTGAGTCAGCCCACACCCGCAATGACTCACTCCTCTTATGCACTTTGGACACTTGGCCAAGTTTATGTATTAAAATCAAACCATCATCTTAAATCACTGGCCACAAAGCTCTACTAACAAACTAAATCTAAAAACACCCAATAAACACAAATATAATTCACATTTCTGTTAACAAACAGGCATTTTTATTGTCTTTTTCACCCCAACACACAGAGCAGTGCTGCTCACACTGAATTATTCATCTCATACAAGTCAGATAAGATAGAGTTTCAGCTCTTATAAAGCCACAGTACAGAGATGACGCAGTACAGGAAAAAGCTTTTAGCAGGAAAGGTGATGCATGAAATAAGACAGTTAAAAGGATTAAAGCAGTTTAACATCGGTGTGAGCAAACAAATATAACTCTGCTTTTATTTCTCTTTTCAGTAATTGAGTTATTTCTACAGGGTAAAGTGTGGAAGTGTTTGAACAGCGAGTTTCTCTTTTATGTTTCTTCTCAGCGGAACTGAAGAGGGCTCACCCGCAGGCCGATGACGTCCTTACCGATCTCTGTGACCTATGAAATGAGGTGACATTTAGAGGTTAAAAGAAGAACAAAGTCATCTCTTTAAGAGTTTTGTTTGACCTTTTTACTTTTCTATTGTCATGTGACAGTAGAGAGACACATTCACACAAAAAAACAAGACTTAAAAGACAACACTGAGATTCTTGACTAACAGAACTAATGTGAAATGGTCAAACAAAAAAAGCCTAATTTAATTTAAAGCTCCTATTGTATGACAGGATGATGCAGACATCTATGGCACCTGTTAAATTATAACGGATACAGAAAAAGACTGATCGACTGTTCAATATATGTCACTAATCCATCTGGGAAAGAGCCAAAAAAAGTGTATGGGACTGGGCAGAACCTTTCAAAAGCGTATGCAGCAGCTGATTGGACGATTGTTCCATCAATCACAACCATTACGGGCTAATCAGATAATGTAGTAGGTGGGAACTACTGCCACTGTGTTAAAGACAGAGGATAAGCCACTTCATAAATCTAACTCTCAGCAAAACATGTTGGAAGTGGAGTAAAAATATATTTACTACAGAGTTTCAATGCAAATGCAATATTTTGAAGAGCATTTTGTCTGTAACATATCAGCACATACCTGAGTGACTCTGCAGATTTGGCCTTTGTATGTAGGGGAGTAACAGGCTCCAGAGAGAGGGCACTTCTCAACGGGACGTCCACGATACAGAGGGACGAAGGAGGCAGCGCACAAGTCAAACGGATTGTGGGGATCATAGTTCAACTGGTGTGCGTCAGTCAGAGTCTTCTCACAGGCTGCCATAATCTTACGAGTCTGAATGTGGGGCAGAAATTCATAATTGTGGTAAGAGATGGGAAAACAAAACCAAACAAAAAAATAATTCATGTACGTCATATATAAAATTATCCTGCTATGCTTTTGTCGCTTCACTGACCTGCTGTGCAACATCTGGCTTGGGCCCCAGCTCGAGCAGGCGTCGTGCAAAGTTGGCAGCAGTCTTGAAGTTCCGCAGCTTAAAGAAGAGATTCAGAGCTGTGCGCAACACCAGCACCATGTGGACGGGCTGCAGGTTACAGTGGGTGAAGTAGGCTGCCATCTGAGGGGAAAAAACAGATATACATGAAGCAATAAGGCTTTTGAACAGCACACAAGTATAAATAATTTCTTAATTGTAGGCATGTTTGGGCAGAAAAGTTTGCAAACAAAGATCTTTACCTCACACAACCTCTTCTGCTGTTCCAGAGTGTCTTTAGGCAACTTCTTCCTCTCTGTCTCCATAGTCAAGCCCACTATGTACTCTTTGCAAATTGTGATCAGCTGCTGAGCCTACAAACACCGATACCAACCACACAAGACAAAATCAATCAACCAATGATGAAAGTATTAGCACATTTTGTGTGAAGGAGGAACATTTGTGCTACAAAAGGAGTTAAGGACTGAACTACATGGTTAGTGTATAGCTCACCTCTGCAATCTCCTGTTTGTTATCGACGACCAGCAGAGGCACAGAGAGAAGGATGGCTCTGAAGCGCTCGACAGCTTCCTCAAAGCGCCCCGCTGTGGTCATCTGGTAGCACTGCTGCAGACGGGCGATGAGGTCAGAGAGGCGCAGACCAACCGCTGGAAGTCCTTGTTTGGCTCCACAGTCCTAAAATAATATATATAGTTATGTATATAGCCGTGATAGCATCACTTCATGTCTTAGTACATTGTGAGCAGTGCAGGGGTCACATTAAGGGCTCAATAGATGGGGGTGTATTTTGAAATGTTGGGTCTCGTGCAGTATGTCAAGAAGGCAGTTACACTTGTGGTCATGACTGTTACACTGTTATCTAAGTATATTGGCTAAACTAGTACACAGGATGCAGCCAGCTTTTCAGATTAGAAAACTGATATCAGAAAGTGTCCTTAATACCAGATTTGAAGGTCACAAGGACCTCTTAAATAGCTTTAGAGCCTCAAAGAAACTAAAAATAAGACATTAACTGCTGTACCTTCCAGTTCCTCTGAGGATGTCCACGTAGGCAGGGCAGAGAAGGAAGCCCCAGGTAACAGGTGCGGCCCCTGGACAGCGTCTGCATGAACAGAGGCTTGTAGGGGCCGAAGCTCACGACGCCCACTTGGTCATGAAGCAGCTGTGGTTCAGAGGGCAAACAGCATGTTATCATAAATGTAGGTTCAACACAGTCCTTCAGTTATGGAAATAGTATAGACAGGCAGAATGAATCTGATTTAGAGAGGAAAAACTAAAAAATCGAATTCATGTTGTGTACGTACCCTCATAGCGGTCTCAAAAGAGCCAGCCAGGATGTGATCCACTGGCAGCTGGGAGTTGTTGCACCACATCTGTGTGGGACTCATGCCCTTAGTGGGCGGAACAAAGAAACCATCTTCAGCTCCTCCACCTGCAGCCGGCACGTCCTGATGAAAGGAGGAAGACAGTTATTAATCATCATACAAAAGCATTATATGAGTAGATTAAAGCTACAGCAGCAAAGGTGGGGGTCCATTTAATCTTTTGAAAAGGAGACTTATTTCCAGCTTAACCGTTACATCAAACTCTCACAATAATTCTGGTGTCTGCTTATATTAGATTTGTGCTGACATGTGTAACAGTGTTGCTCTTACCAGCTCTGGAGGAAGGTCCAGGTCTTCCTCCACCTCCCAGCCTCCTCCTTCCTCTTTGCCAACTCCTTCTTCTCCTAATCCTTCCTGAGCATCCATGAAGCCATCTGACAGACAGAGAGGAGCGGGAGAAGTTTAATACTCACTGCTTCAAGGCATGAGTCAATTTGAATTTCTTGGACAAAACATTTGGTGAAAGATGTTCCTAAAACACCTCCACTGAAAAGTGGCTAAAAATAAACAGCTAATGAAAAAATAGAAGTTTTTATTTTCTTGTCAACCAGACGGTGAAAAGACTAAATGTTAGTAACAGCCTGTAATGCATTCAAGGTCAAAAGTGGTGATACTGGTTTGGATGAAAACTGAGGTATCAACAGGCCCAGAGGGTCGTCTTCCCTGTCCACACAGAGACATCCCAAACTGAGTTTTTAAAAGTCTTCACTTTGGCAGTAGTTTTCTAAAATATGTTTCCAGTTTTCACCTAAAACGTGTGGACAGACGGCCAAGACACAAAGAAAAAGCTGTGTTTACAAAAATATCATTTTTGCCATTTTCAATTTGCCACCACAATTTTGGAAGTACATATTGGCCCTTTCTATGCCTCATCATCATCACTGGATGTCCACTTTCTTATATCAAAAGTATCATTTAATAAAGAATAAAATGTTTTTCTTGCTTCAAATCTGTTTCTAATACAAATAGAAGGTCACCATGGAAAGAGCAAGTCATTTTTAGTAAAGTGTGGCCTTTACAAAAAATATTGATATCTATATCAGCAATAATCAGCTCAGAAATATCAGCATATCTGGTATCAGCAAAAATTCCAAATCATGCATTCATACCTAAAACTACATAAAAGCTTTAAATGTAAATGTGACTCAAAGTCGGTAAAAATAACACATTCATTCACACATTGATCTCAAGATGAAGTCAACATTGTTGATAATGTGCTGCTGTGTGGGATTTACATTCAATGGTTTTTACTTGCGTTACAGTCGCGAAACCTACATGTGCTGTCTTTTAATTTCTAAAAATGTTGAAGGTTTTTTTAGTACACTAGGATGAAAACTCCAGTGAAGATGTTGATTTACCTTCATCCAGCTGAAGCTCAGCATCATCTCCCCAGCCTTCGCCTCCTGGAGCATCCATGTCCAGGTCTGCAGCCATCTGACCGGCCTTACCTACAACACAAAACCAAGCACTGCTCTCACTCTGGAAAAGTCAGCTGCAACAGGTTTCCACAACAAGTGATTTTATTTTATACTAAATTCACCTCTTAAAAAAATCTTTCTCACTGATGTTTAACAGGAAGGCCATAGCCTGAAACATGTCACTGATAATGGGCTTTAATGGAAGAAAAAGAAACCCGCTGAGCATGTAGGAGCTCCAATTACACAAATTACATACATGAGTGCGTTTGTTTGCATCTGTCTAGGCTGACGACTCACCCTTTGCAGCAATGGCCCCCTCAAAGAAGCCCTTTGACACGGTGAGCAGAGGCCAGTTGGTGTCCAGAGGGTTGATGGGTGGAGGCGGCTGCAGCAGCTGAGCGTTAGGGTCAACTTCTGGCACCTGCAGGACCAGAGTAAACACAGATTTAACAAAATTATGCTTTATCCTCACTACATTCAAGTAATTCTTTTAAAGCTTTTTAAAGTGAAAAGTGAGTTTACTCAACACACCGTCTCCTTTTCGGGGTCAAAGGTCTCCTTCAGGGCCTCAGCCTCTTCATCCAGTCCATGTGTAGCTGCAGTCAGGTAAGCCAAGGACTCTGGAAGAAGAATTAACAGTTACACATATTGTTTCTGATCTATTCTTCTGAGTCAGCAAGGAAATATACTGACTTTTTAAGGTATATTGATAGATTTTGCAACATACACAGTAAAAAGAAAACAAAATCATTTATATATTTATATTTTCCTCTGACTTATTCTGGCCAAAGGTGAGTGCGATGTTAAATGAATTGATAAAAAACTGTTGCCAGGTATAATGCTTGGCAAAATAGTAATGTAATTATTAACCACAAGATAATCTTATCAGAATCAGAAATACTTTATTCATCCCCAAGGGGAACTTCGGTTGCTTCAGTTGCTCTTGTACACAGTATAGCAGTAAGAATATCAAATAAAGGAACTAAAATATATAAGAGCATAAAAAATTAAGTCAGCAGGTTGCAACATGCATAATAGTCAAGCTATATCAACTTCCTTATGAAGGAAAAAATAAATAAAATGAGTGAGGCTATGAACAAAGAAGAGGAATTTACACTATTATCATTAGCAACAGTTACAATGTGAATATAAACATGACAGAACTGTGTAACAGTAAACCACATTTGACTGGGTACTGCACTGGATATTACGTTTACTTATTAAATTCTTAACAGATATTAGAGGTAAAAACAGTGAAAAAAACGTTTATTCTCCAGATCCTGACGGAGTGGTGACGTTACAGGAAATGTTGAGTTTAAACGTTGAGTTATCCTGTTTTTTTCTTTTGTGAGGGAGCATTTATAAAAACCTGCAAATAAACTTGAACTCACTCTGCCCACAGTTCTTCAGGATGCGAACCCTCTCACTGACGTCTCCCAAGTAGAGAGCAGCCTGATAGTGGCCGCTCATGTCCTTCCTGATCTCAGCTGCAGAGAGAGAATACAAAACTTCAATCTGAGTTCAATGATACACCAGAAACAAACATTTTCCGGTGAGTATCAATCCCTCACCGATCTTCATCATCTTGCGCAGTTTGGCCAGGTTGCCAGTGATGAGATAGAGGAAGGTGAGCTTGTCAAAGTTTTTGGTCCTTTGGTAGCACATCTCCACGACCTGGTGGTGTCCCTGCAGCAGTGCGGCTTCGCCCAGACGCTCCCAGCAGCTGCGCTCGTCCAGAGCCTTGGCCGCCTCCAGAGCCACCTGGAAAAATGGATGCAGAGAAAGTTGGTGTGACGAGTGTCAGATTCAGAGGAAGAATCCAAGTACAGCTTATCCAAGCATCATGCAGCAGAATCTACATGATAGAAAATGCAACAACTACCATACAACCATCCTGTCCTCGCTTCTCTCCATGGACTTCCTGTACATTTTCAAATTGACTTTAAGATTTTACTGATCATTTTGAAAGCTCTTACAGGTCTGGCCCCAACCTACATATCCAAACTATTTACTCCTTATGAGTCAGCCCGCAGCCTCAGATCCTCGGGCGGGGGCCTCCAGGCTGTTCCAAAGTCGAGGCCTAAGACAAAAGGTGATCAAGCCTTTTCTGTCAGGGCTCCTCGACTTCAGAACGTCCTGCCCGAGTAGATAAGGGGAGCCGAATCAGTGAAATCTTTTAAATCACATCTTACAACTCTTTTTTCTGCTTTTTTACTGCTTACATACTTGTTTATCAACTTTGTATTTAAACTCTGCTGTTCTTATTCCCCTTAAGGGGTTTCTCATCATTTTAGTCCTGTTTTTACCATCTTCCCATGTTTTAATATACTCCCCATTTTTTTTTATCTGTCCTCTATCTACCCTCTTCTTTCCATTCTCCTGATGTGATGTCGTCAACTATCACCTGTCATCTATGTATCTATAAATCTATCTTCTATTTATTGCCTTATTATCTCCTTTTCATTACATATAAAATGAAATACCTCCTTTACTGATGTTACTCAAACGTACATGTTGACATTTTAACCTGTACTAATGTAGTATATTCCTATAGTACTTCAGTCATCTCCAGTTTACCATTTTCTTTTTTTTGTCACTTTATTTTACATAAACCTCTGTGCCTTTTCGTCTGACTCTCTTGGTCTCTGTTTGACCTGATTGTTGATTTATTCCTCCCAGAGTTCTGCCTTTGTTTTGTCTGTTAAAGCACTTTTTGAACGTATGTTTTTAAAGGTGCTGGTGAAACAGTTTTCCCAGCAGCTGCTCACCTCAATGTTTCCACACTCCAGAGCCAGACTAAAACGAGTCTTCTCATCTTTGACGAAGTGCAGAGCCACCTCAGGGTAACCCTTCTTCTGCAGGTAGGCAATGATGGACTGGCCCACCAACTTAGCATTACGCACCATGTGGAGCACCTAGAGGACGGCAAAACAAGTTACAAAAACATTTAAGAACGAAATAATTACCGGGCTGTTAGGTTATGCCTGTGATGCACAGACCAGAAATGAAAAACCAGTGATATCTATGTGTGCTGATACTCAGTTTATCTATACTAAGTTCTAATTTAGACCCTTTTCAAGTGAAGTCTCTGCTTTAAGAAGCTCAGGGACTCAGCCACAGATAGTGATGCCATGTGTCTAAACAAGGAAGTAGTGTGAAAATAACAACATGGAGATGAGTATCAGGGCATGTTAGAGAATCCTGTAGCATCTGCGATTCATCTTCAGCCTTTGATAGCATCATGAGTGTGTATAATTTGTTTGATCATAGTCTTTATCCTCAGATGTGCATTTGCAGGAGGAATATTTTATGATGCGAGTCTGATGTGACATTTGTTTACGATGCCCTCCACTCAGGAGCTTACCATTCTTTAGCTATCAGGAGTACACAACGATACATACTGATAAATACTTCAGTTCATTTAAGGAAGAAGATGAGAAACAGATGGAATTCTTACAATTGTGTATATTACACTGTGCTTGTGTACACGTTAAAGGGAGCAAACAACTGATTTGTGCCTTTTGAATGTTAGCTTCACACTTTTAAACATCTTCAATAAACCTGTGGACAAGGTCTCAGAGTCTTGAAGTTAGGAAAAAGTTTAGCTGTCTGTCAAGATATATACAGCACATATATTGAGGACAGAACACCAAGTTCAGATGCAGTTACAATTGGCTTCTTTGATCGATTAAAAAACACAACAATCATCTCTGACCCACCTCATCATATTTTCGGTTGACCAGAGCCAGTTTGAAGCGGTACTCAGTGGGGTCGATGGTCAGAACGCGCGGCCTGCACTCTCTGTCCAGACAGTAAACGCTGTTTCCTCTCACACGGGTCACATAGATGGGCAGGTCCAAGGTCCTGATGATGCCGTGGTCACTACAGGGAGATATGAGGGACACTCTACATCAGATGTGGTAAAAAAAACAAAAAAAAAAAACCATTAACCATAATGTTACAGACTATTGTTTTTGTCCCCACTGTTAGATTTTTTTTCAGGCATTTGTCTATTTGTTGGTTTGCCTGTCAGCAAGATAACTCAAAGAGTTCTCAACAAAAATCTATTCAAATTCATCTTTGCTGCAGTCACATGGGAACTGACCACTGTTGTGACCAATCAACAGACTGCAGCATTTTAAGCTTCACCCTTTAGGGTCGGTTTGGTATGCTCAGTACCCTCGTAGAGGGGTGCCACAACGTGGGACAGCAAAAGATCAGTTCTTTGGGTACCTTCTCCTTCTTTGACAGTGGAAACACCTGTAACTGTGTACCCTACCTAGGCGAACTGCAGCATAAGTGTGACCTTTTGATTACCACGGCGCAGGATGCTTTGCGCTATGAAAACAAGCATGCAGCTTTAAAATCAGGTCAGTGTGTGCCAACCACAAGTCTGGTAAATCTATCTTAACTTTCAGATTTTACTGCATCATCGAAGAAAGATTAACTTTTCTTTTCCACATCTAGTAAAAGTTTAACTAACAGCTGATTAAGAATTAGTCTCGGTTTAGGGTCTCACGAATATATGGAAGTATACAAGCCTTCAAAAACCATTCTACGTTATCCATTAAACAAAAATGGGAGAAAGAATCAGAAACACAAATATCAGAAGAGATCTGGATGGAAATATGTGAGACACAAGCGACTACTGCAAACTCAAGATCACTGAGAGAGTTCGGCTGGAAGAATGTTGTGAGATTTTTATAACTCCTAAAATATCAGCACTGCAAACAGGCACACAGAGCCGAGGCTTCTGTTGGAGACAATGTGGAACTTCTATAGCTACTCACTTACATGTTTTTTGGGCATGTCCAAAAATCCAGTCATTCTGGAGAGAGGTGGCGACTGAGATCAATAAAATATTTGTGGTGGATGTAGATTTCTCCTTACCAGAAACAGCCCCACAGAAGGATAAATACTTATTGAAGATACTCTTGGCAAGTTGTAGGAAAGCTATAACTAGGAAATGGTTGCAACTAGACCCTCCAACATTGAACCAGTGGCCTGGAATCATCCAAGAAGTTTGCTGTACTGAGAGACTTACTTTTGTATTAACGCTCCAGTTCAAGAGAAGTACTCAACACTGGGAAAATTGATTGTGTACGCACCATGCAAAAGATGACATTATACCATGATGTATGTGTAAAAGAATACTTTGATTTTAACTGTATCACCAATGATGATCTCATGTTCTTCGTACATGTAAACAAATTAATAAAAAAAACAAAAACCATAAAAAAAATAAAAATAAAAACTCAGTCTTTCTTTGAAGAAGTAGTTTCAGATGGCTCCTACCCAGAGGTGAGGGCGTATTTGATGTGGTTGGAGGTGGTGTAGATGAAGACTCCGCTCTCGTCCCAGGCTCCGCTCTTCACTCTGATGTTCTCATGAATGTTGCACAGACTCTCCAGTTTGCGGTTGCAGATCATGATGGCTATTCAACAGAAAAGAAAGAAAAGACAGTTAAGCTAACTATTATTTAACTTTTATTGTTGATGTCACTGAAGATAAAAGCAGCAGTTTTGATTAAGGTGGTCAAGTGTCAGTCAACATCAAATATGAGACTTCAATTCAGTATTTAAAGGTCCCACGTCCTGCAAAATCAATTATCTTTGCTTTTAATGTTGTTAGAGGGGGCTTGAGGAGCAGAGGAACAAGACATCTTTTACTAAACTCTGTTACCGGAGAAATACTCAATGCCTCAAGGAAAATGCTCTTTAAGTGCTCTGTTTTTTACGTCTTGAGGTTTGTTTTGTCATAGCTTTACAGCCTCCACCTACATGTGTGTTTTCAGGCAGATGCTATAACCTCTCCTCTCCCCCCTCCAATCAAACATCATTCCGGCAGCCAATCAGCACAGAGCTCAAGATCATAGCCTTCTGTATCCTCCCACCCCCTCAGATCTGAGTGTTTTCAAAGAGAAGGGAAAAAGAGCTGCATCTGATCCTCCACAGAAACTAAATTTTTCCTTGTTTTATTCAACTTAAATCAAATCCTTGCTCAATGGACAACCAAGACATGATGCTGACCGTCAAACACCTTTAAAACATGTTGTATTCTGCCCTATGCTTCTCTGATGTGGTGCAATTACAATAAAGCGTATATGAAAAATCAAAAGGTGACGTGTAATAACGCAATTCAAACTCATACATTTGAGATGAATAGTTTACCCACATTTCATACTGTACTGAGGAGTTTTTGTACAAATTTATGAATGTATGAATTGACTCTGAAAATGTGAGAAAGAGTTGCTTCGTCTGTCCAGTTTCAGTGACATAAGGTATTTCTTTTGACTTTGATAGAAAAAAAGAGAACAAATGTCTGTTTTATTACTGAGAACTTGTGTAAAGCAGCAATTTTAGCCCTTTGATAATGTCCTATAATTACATTTCTTATGTTTTCCTTTGACAACATGGAAATAAAGTCTACAGGAAAGCCTTTTATAATCTTCACACCCATGCTTGTGAGAAATTCAAGGGGCGAATCCTGTATGAAATCTTATACGGGCTTGAAAACAACACTTGTACTGAACATTTTGAAACTTCTGTCAATGTTTTGCTATTAGGAGGGAAAGTGAATTTTTGCAAACACTTCTTGGAGCTACCTCACTTTCAGTGGTATAATTAATTTAGTGTCTGCTTCTTGTTAATCTGATGTTTTCCAAACATCCTATATCTGGAAATGCCTCAGCCTCATCAGCTCTAACAAGAAGATAACAATATTGTGACTCAATGGTGAGGTTATGTGATTAAATTTACAGATTTTCATCTTATCCACCCACCGTGTTTAGCCAGCAGGGCCACGTGGCTCGTGTCAGCGCTCCACACCACGTACTTGACCTTGGCGATCTTGACGGTGGCCAGAGAGCGTTTCTGCTGCACGTCGAACAGCGTGACGCCGTCAGCATCACGCAGCAGCAGAGAGCCTGTTCCAGCGTAGAAGATCTCCTCACAGCTCGGCACCTGAACTTTCTTCACAATTTCGTTCTTCAGGTTCTTAATCAGCAGCTACAAAAAGGACATGGACATGGACATGTTGTCAGAGGAGGAAAGAGACTTAAAGGAAAAGTTTAAGAAATGAAAAGTACACTGACAGAAAGACAGAGGGGCATTTTGAACTTGAGCTGTATTCTTAATGTGGTAAAAAAAAATTCAGTAATATATATATAAAAGTAATGTGAAACTAACAACAAAATTAAAATAATTGTTACCTTTAACATAATTAAACATACAATTTTTCCAAATGGAACCCCCAAATCCTGATATCTTGGAAAAAAAATAAAATAATGTAAAAACCTCCTCTATTCTTTATTTTTATTAGAAATTCAGTTGTGAATAAAATACTTCTGAGAGTTTAAAGACAGCTTTTGTTTTTACAATGTTGACTAAAATACTGTCCCCATATTTGCCTTCACCCAAACAACTCTAATTAGACCGTGTCCATTGTTTTTTTTTTTTTTTTTTTAAGTAGAGAGGTATGAGAAAAAAAAAAAAAAAAAGTAGAGAGGTATGAGGAAAAAAATAAAACTTTTTTATGCATGTCTTAGTAGATGGTATTCATCACTTAATATTTAAACATCTCTGTTCTCTTACTGTGAAGTTAATAACCACTCCTTTAGTTTAAATCAATACATGTAATGAATAAAAAACAAGAGAAGGGGAAAATATATATATACACACACACACTTACAGTATATAATTATTTTCTCTTCTACCAGTGATTATTCTTAAAAAAGACTGAAAGAAAACAAACTCTTTATATTTCACATTACAAACTCCAAGACATTCAAGAAATGTGTTTGGCATGGCTAAGTGAAGGAGCCACTGACCTTGACTACTCTATACAAGGACTATCAAATATTGAATATAAAGAATATTATGTGAGGCATTAACATATGCTACATATCATAAAGATGTTCAGACTTTTAAAAGAACATTTTGGCTATGTCAAGTCCTTAAAAAAATATTTCAAAACTCTCTCAGACTTACAGAGTGCATACGATCCAGGACGGCAAATCTGTTTCTGGCGACCCAGACTGCAGTCAGACCAGAGGACCGCTTCCCCTCAGGCGCTGAAAAAAACAGAGACCTCAGTGACTATGTGAGCATATTCAAAGGGTCTTCACTTGGTGCTAAATAAACTCTAACAAGCTGTGTAGCACAGAAATAATATTAGTGCAACAACAAGTAACGGACATATTCCATCACATATAAGTGCACTTTAAACATGAACTATAAAGTTAAGCATTTGAGGAAGCAGTCCATATTTTTTTACCATCAGGGTTTTGAGAGTCGCTCTCTTTGGGAATAGAGTACAGGTCGTAGGTGCTGTTCTCCAGGTTGGTCGCCCTCTGCAAGAGAAGAACATCATAACATGAAATATGTGGTGACACAGCTCACATATTTGACAGTCAACACCAGTGAGGGGTAACACCGGCGTGTTAGTGTTTTACTTTAGAGTTACTTACGGTGCAGAGCAGCACAGCGTTCTCAGCAGGGTTGTAGGACATGCTGAACACCGGGAACTTGGACCCACTGTAACAAGATAACATGCTAAACAAGGCACGATAAACTCAGATGGTAAAAATCTACAAGGACTAATAAAAGAAGGAGAATGAGCTGGTGTTAAGAATGATATACAATGTTATGGTTCCTCTTATTTCCTTTTTGTTGTATAAATTAACTGGAACTCATGGTGGAAATAAAGAACAGGTTCAAGCTGTGTTGAAATATCACTAAACTTTCTGTTACGTCGTGTTTCCATCGCTTGTTGTGCCTTTACTTGAGGGCCTGGATGTGAGCCAGCTATACTATATACTATTATTCACAGCAGCATGACACAGTACAGTAGTCTGAATAAGAGCGCAACACTGCAAACAAAGAGCAACAATGCCTCCATTAGGAGCATTGTTTTCACACAGACATTTTTTACAAAAACAAATCACTAAATTCACAGCTTATTTGAACAAGGCGCAGCATTTGCTTTTGTTTTTGCTGCTGTCCCAAGGGAATTTGTGACCAATCAACAGACTGCAGCGATTTCAG
Organism: Cetoscarus ocellatus; assembly: GCA_037902135.1. NCBI lineage: Eukaryota > Metazoa > Chordata > Actinopteri > Labriformes > Labridae > Cetoscarus > Cetoscarus ocellatus. Next base: position 564,465 of record JBAMNC010000335.1, read on the forward strand.
CGACACTCTAAACCCCTTCAGATGGTGCCAAAAACAAGGACGGCATGGGTCAGCTATTTATTTTCTCCTCATTTGATGGTGGAAACACCTGTAGTTGCATACCCAGCCAAACTGCACTGGACTGCTTGGTGTAAAGGCAGCTACAGTGTCTCAAACGCAACATTCAACCAGGTAAAATGGCTAAGCCTGTGAAAATAAGAAGACGTCAACCAGATTTGACGCAGCCACATTTCTCCTCATGAACTTGAATTAAACAAGTCATTAATTTTATTTAAATCCCAACCCATTTAAAATTGATCAAGAACAAGGTGGCTGTGCTTGCTGCAACGAACAGCACACCAACGTGCACAAGCCTTTCCCGCTTTATTGTTCCCAGTCATGAAAACCAGTCCTTTTCTTTCTCATACCCATCCCTTTTCCTTATTCCCCTTCAGGTTAAGGCTGGTCTATGCCATTGATCATCAGCTAGAGGCCCAGGGGCCACATCAGCCCCCCAAAGCTTCCCATCTGGCCCCCTGAGTGTTATCAAATTCAGAAAATATGAGGAGTAAGAAAATGCTGTGGTTTTAACTTCTTGTTGTTAAATTCCTACAACTATTAACCGGCCCAAAACTGCAATTAAAACAGTTTTATCAGTGACTTCATGTTTGACCTGTTTACAGAAATCCACCTGTGAGCCGTCATTAGCCAAGAATCAACCATGAGAACAAGTATATCTACGTCAAACCCAGCAACAGAAAGCATGACAACTCCAGAGAGAAGCAGCAAAGATAGCTACTTAACTACCCCATGTGGGTGGCTGGGTGATAGGGATTGAACTCACTTTTAAAGGCTGAGAAAAATTCAAATAAAAGAATAAAAGAATAAAATTTTATCAAATAACAATATTCATATGGCAATTGTTTTTATTATTATCATAGTGTTTTTTTTTTTTCAATCTTCCACCCAAAACATATGTCAGGAAATAAACTGGTCTTTGTATGAATGTAGTTCATGACTGCTGAATTATACATTATTAATTAATTATATTCTATGTACCCTTGGCTAGCTCGTAACAGCTGCGGTGCCTTACCTGCGAAGCTGCATGACAGCTGTGTCTTTGCTGCTGTTGAAGTCCAGCTGGCGAAGGAAGCGGTCCTTGACGTAGTACAGCATGTTCCCATGCACGGCGTATGCTGGACGCTCACGCTCCAACTTGAACACAATCATGCCGCTATCATGACCTGGTGGAGAGAAACACAGGGCATACATGATCACACAGCTAAGATTAAAAAAGCAGAGACCCCTGGCTAAAGCAACAAGTCGGCAATATTTATATTTTGCAAGCTTTAACTTTTCATGTCTTAATAATATTCAATTCTTAACTTTAAATCACCTTTCTTGTCTTATTTTTTACAGTTTTGTTTTGTTTTTGTGGTCTTCTTTAAAAAATATATTATTTTACTACTTTAACTTTCTGTTGAGATTTCTTTTTTTTTTTAAATCACTTTTAATCCTTTAATTCTTGTAGACTTTTTTACATTTATTCTTAGCTTCTTGTTAAACTCTTCTACACCTCATCTTTTTGGCTTGATTCTTGATATTGATCTTATTTTCATCTATATTCCTGCCTTTATGTTGTCTGTTTAAGTCTTTTGTAGACATTTATTCTTTGGTGCTTTACAAACCAAGCAATTTTTACAACTATTCCACCCGTCTGAAGCATTACGAAAGCATATCAGTGTCACCACATACCAGCAGCAAACAGGTTGAGGTTCGGGTGAGCTCCCAGCACCCAGAAGCGATCGTGGTCCCGGCGGAAAGTCTGCACTCCGGTCCTCTTGGACATGTCCCACACTCTGATGCTCTTGTCCTCGGAGTTGGACAGAATGAGCTCCTGGCGGGGGTGGAAGACGGCGCAGGATACGTTGTTGTAGTGACCGCGGCATGTGTCCAGCTCCCAAGCCTTTGATTCTGGACCATTTGAGAAGGAAAATAATATCAATGTCTCCACTCTACATTAAAAAAAGCTTAAGAGAAAAAAGATAGTGCTGAGATGAACGTAGACATGTTGATAAACTGTGTTGGGATAATGTACCTTTACTCTAATTCTAAAAACTGACTTCACTGCAGGACTTGAGGTATAAAAGGGCAAAGGGCAGCAGACTGATAATAGATATTTTATGTGACTTCTGAGTCTCTCACCGTTCATTCTCCAGATCTTGACCTGCCTGTCGTCGGCTCCTGACACAATGAGGGGCATGCTGGGATGGAAGGCAGCCCAGTTGACCCCACGGTCATGACCCTAAAAACAGAAACAGCCACACAATCCAAACTTAAAAACATCGAGCTGTGCCAGACCAGAACCAAAACACTGCAGGCTTTCTTAATGTTAACATTTTCTGTCCTCATCAAGTGTATTTACCTCCATATGCTATGAAATCAAAATAAATCTAAATCATTCTCTTTACGGGACCCCCCTTCACAAAAATTTATCCACTGTCTCTCTCACTGTCTCTCTCCTGCCAGTAAAGGCACAAAAATGTCCAAAAAATTCTTAATAAATAAATAAATAAATAAAATGATAATTACAGAATTCAGAAGTCCTCTGATCATCATGGAAAAGTTTCTGCTTCTGTCCTTTTCTCTTTTATTTCATGACGCACAACTCTTACTGATGTTAAAGGTCTACGCGGGTGTTATTTTTTTTTCCTTACTTCTGTTTCCTTTTTTACCTCAAATATGAAGACACTAAATTTACAAGTATAGCAAAATTCCAACATCTGCTGTATTTTACCCAAAAGCACAATTTATTAGTTCTTTCCAAAATATGAAGCAGTGGAAATCTGTGACGATTTGAAAAATATCTGCACAATGCTTCGCTTGTTCGCTTTGGCTTTTCATGTGAAAGAGTACATGCTGTTCTTTAAACTTCACTGTAGGTGTTAAATATACGTGTCAGCAGAGGCAGCTGTAGGTAAAATAACATCATGAATTTCCTTCTTTTTAGACGTCCTGTGATGTGATTGTTAAATTCAAACTGATGCTTGTATTCACCAATCAGCTTACCATTATTTAATACTACACTGTCTACAGAAGAGTGTAATTATATGGTTGAACTGGAAGCAAGTAAAAAATAGCAAAGTCATCACTGTGAATTAAACTATGGATGCATAACATTACAGGTACGATATTGGCATCAGCAGATATGAACTTTTCTGCTGATATACCAGCAATTCACATAAGCAGTCTATATATCCCACATACTGGCTGAAATCCTGGCAGAATGAATGAGTGCTCCATGATGCTTCACCTGCCCATCACTCAAAGTCTACATTTAAAAAATAAATATCAAAGTGGGTGCCTTGTAAACATAATAGAGTAAATCCCTGCACATAGGAGGGCTAAACAGTTCAGCTTAAACCTGAGGAAGTCATGGTACCAAACTGAGAACTAAATAAAAATATCAAACTCTTGGACCTCCTGTGTGCAGTGATTAAATTTACATTTGTCAGGTGATAAATACAATCTAAGAAGGCATAAAACGTAATAACAAATAACTGGATCACCCTTAAAGTACAGAGAGAAAAGTTTAATTGAATCTGGTCTGAGTGTGTAAAACCAGTGAGGTCAGATTTTAATCTCTTGGTGATTAACCCTTTTTTTTCCTCTGCCTTATGATTTCTGATGATAAAGTAGGCTCCCAGTTCTGTGTCATTGTTCTGTTTTATAAAACTTAGGTATGCCTGATTTTTTGCCGATATCCAATATGCCGATATTCCCAATGCATTATTGCAGATGTTTTTATCAAAAGCAGTACTGACTTGTTGCTTTCAATGTGAGAGCCTATTTGTGTGAGGAACAAATCAAAAGAAAAACGTTTAACTCCTAAAAAAAAGGAGCATCTTGCCTTTTAAAAGTACCCATACAGGGAAAAAGCAATAAAGTACATTTGTGTACTTTGACGATATTACTGCTGATATATGGGACATACATGGCCTGTATGTATGGCCAATATATCAGCTGTAAATATCTGCAAAAATTTGAGTAAAAAGTTGAGTATCAGTCGATACTGATACTCAACTTTTTAGGCCAATATCTGCCAATATTAATACCATACCGATAATATTGTGCATCCCTAACAAAAATAAGACGAATCATCAAAATATGGCCAAACATCTTGCAGTAGATCTCGGAAAGGTTATGCAATTACAAAAACTATTTTGTGCAATGAGCACAGCGAAAACACTGCTTTTCACATAAAAAGAGAATTTTTTAAAAATTGACCAAACTTGCTGCTCACCTCAAGGACATGCTTGACGACAGCATCGGAGGCACCAAACAAGTCGACACCAGTGATGCCGCGCACCTCTGTCTCCACAGCGCCCGGAGACAGATTCTTCTTCCTCAGACCTGGAACCAACATTCAAGGCAACACGTGCAAGGAGGGAGCCATATTCATGTTACACAGGGCACAACCACAGTACAGGGAGGAAGAAAAATGGGACACAAATTACAAAATCATCAAATAAAAAGCAGATGAGAAGAGAGGAAGATTGAGGGCAATCACAGGGAGGGCGAACTGTTGGACCACCGAACACACACACACAGGGTGAAAACACACCAACACAACCTCTGCTCTCTCATTTCCCCCAAAAACTTGAGTCTGGAAACAATCGTGGAGGTCAAAATTCTGTTGATTGGGTTAATGAATCACCAGAAAACAGATGAATAACAATCACTCATGATTTGATTGGAGAGAAAAGCAAGAAACTGATTATTTCAGAGACTCAAATGAGATGAGGAAAAATCAAAATGATGGAGAAAACACAGCTTGTGTTCATGATTCCTGCCCGTTAAAACAGAGCGGTGAACAGAGGGTTCAACAGCAAGAAGGGATGACGATCACAGGGGGAAGAAATGGCACGAGGAACCCATGTGCAGGTGTGGATGTTTCCAGGTGGAGCATGGGATAAGGAGGACGCAGGGAGCGTGTGGACTTGGCAGAGGGGTTGGAGTGGTTGGGGATGACGGATGCTGTAAAGACGAGCTCTGATGGGGCGTTGGATGAAGGAAATTAGGAGGAGAGGGTTTTTTTGTTTTTCTTTGGAGGCTCATGCACATTTCTGTTCAAGTTTGAGTGACATGCAGGGTTAAAAGAGTTTGATACAGCAGGTTAGGATTAAGGTGGTGACAAAATGGTGACTTAGGCAACAAGAAATGGATCATCCCTGGCTGTTGGTGACTTTTCTGTCCTGAGAATGTTTCTTTTAGTATTCTTCCTCAGGTCAGAAATATATATTTTTAAACAATTTTAATAGATTATTCTCGTCAGAGTAATATTTACTCTAAAAAAATGCATTTAGATGTTTTTATTCTATTTGAACAACCTTTTATTGCAGGTTCAGTCTTTTTTCCTTTTTCTAAAATAATAGTTCAAGCCCATTTAAGCTTTTTAATAAATGGAAAAACTATTGTAAGCATCACATTAAAAACCTTGCTGATTACAAATGTTTATGAGTCAAGTAATAATTTATGATTTCCTTTTTTCTATGATTTATATAAAAAATAAATAAATAAATAAATAAATCAAAATAAGGCTTCAACAAACTTTTTTGTGATGATAAAATTTGTTATGATTGGTGTTTTACAAATACATATTTATTGATTGATTTAGCTGTGTGCCCTGGAAATCATGTATAACCCTGTTTAACCTTTAAAAAAAGAAAGCTCACCTAAAAACTTATGTACAGGACATGAAATCACTTTCCATTTATTTGCCAATCGCAATTGTCTGTGAAAAGGGGCTGATATCAATGTAGAACTGAAGCCGATGTGCATCCCTATTTCTAAAATACTGAGTATTATGTATTAAAGCATTGTTTATCAGTGACAAGCAACCTAACATTAATTTGTTGTCTGACATATTCTGACACAGAGGTGGAATATATGAAATAAAAAACTGCATCCTAGTTGGAAGATTTGAAGCTAAAAGTGATGTAGCTGTTGGTTAGATGGCTAAGCTTTAATGTTTATTTTCAGTTATCTTACTGAAGAGTCACCGATGGCCAGGACTGACCCAAGTTTAAACTCTGTTGTGTTGATCAAGTTATACGTTAACTAAAAAAAACAGCTGGGCAGCTGTCATGCAAGGAGGAGGTGTGAATGTTATTTTCTGATCAACAAGGTTAATTTTTTTACAGTTTAAGTTTAAACGTGTTAGTGCAAGGGCTGTCAAGAGATTAAATGTTTCACACTGTGATTAATCACTATATTTTAAATGTGATTAATTGCCATCATAATCAAGCTTACAATGTAACTGACAGCAATAAAAAAGTAGATAAAGTAAAAAGTAGTTTGAGTCCATGTTGATGTTATGAGGCAATTATCTGATTTGTAAATTAAAAAGATGTTGAGGGCGATCTTCTACGATAACTGCTTTTGCATTTGTTTGAATAAATGCTGCACTGAGTAAGAGACTATGGACAGCTTTGAAGTATATTCTGTCAAAAAATATGTTTAACACTAATATGCAATAAAAAATAAGCAGAAATGCAAGTACAAAATGTTCTACTGATATTCAGTGATCATTTGTTAATTTGTCGACATTTATGCTTTTTAGGAGCACATGATTGACTGATTTGTTTGTGTTGGTATTAGTGATGAACCAATGTGAAAATCAGCATCAATCAAACATTAAATTACCCAATACTGATGCTTTTCTAATAACTTCTTTTGGTGTAATTCCCCCACAGTACCGATATTGTCTCTCATGTTTGACCATAAAAACAGATTACAGTTCATTCAACAGGTCACCACTTCTGCCAAATAAGAAACTTCTCCGAATCAGGAGTTAGGCGGGATGATACCAAACTTTACTGAGATGACAATAGAGGAACATCTGCAGCTGATATCTATTCATCTCACAATCATTTGCCAATGATTGTCCTTTATGAAGAAGAGCCGATGTAAACCGACAATGTTAGGCTGATGCATCTGTGCACACCAGGTAAGTAATCCAGTTCAGTTTAGCTTTTAAGTCAGGAGATTTCCTCAACAAAATCCTCTTTGTTCTGCTTTTAATTTGTTAACATGACTCCAGCTAAGAGTTTTTAACTCTCTGTTCAGACAAGATCTACTTTTGTTTTGAAATAAAAGCAGGGACTTTATCTCATGATTATTTATGTAGTAATATTGACAGCCCTTGTTAGTATTTATGGTAGTTTCTCTTGACAAAACTTTAACAAGGAAAAGCTGTAAATGGCAAGTAATAAGGAGTTCCTATGATTAAAGAAACGTGCAGAGGAACCTTCCTATGGTATACTGGTGCCATGCAAGTCATATGTTGATAGGAGTGTGAAAGTTTTAAGCCCTGTTACACTGACTTGGAGTCGAAGAGATCACTAAATATTGCATGTTCATCTGCAGTCATGCTTGATGTCAGGAAATATGACAGTACATGTTCTCTTCAGGGACAGGACAGAGTTTAAGATAAACACATTAAACATTCACACAATGGAGAAAGTGACAGCAGATTTGATTGGGTTAGTGGTCTGTTAGAAAGAAGAGGACAGGAACAAGAGGCACGAATTAATGTTAACACAGATTAAAAGAGCATGCAAAGGAACAGAAACACCTCTCATCATATTTCTATTTGTGCTTCAACTACAAACCCCAATGCCAAAAGAGTAGGGATTTTGTTAAAACATGAGTAAAAACAGAATTCAGTGATTTGCAAATCATTTTAAAACCACATATTTTATGTCTAAGCTGACTGACATTATTGTTTCATCTTTTATTTGGAAATAAACACACTTTCTGAATATAATGCCTACAACATTGTCCAAAAGCAGCTGAGACAGTAGTTTGTTTACCACAATGTTACATGGCCTTGTCTTCTAATAACACTCTTAAGTGTCTGCAGATTGAGCACACTTATTGTTTAATTATTTAAGTGAAATTATTTCCCATTCTCGCTTGATGTTCATCTTTAAGCTGCTCAACAGTGGGCGGTTTCCACCATCATATTTTCTGCTTTATAATGCTTTCGACACTCTCTAAGGGAGACAATTCTGGACTCTATGCAGGACAGTCTTGCACCTGCTTTTGTAGCTCATGCAAAATGTGGCTTGGCACTATCTTGCTTTGACTTAGTCTGGTTGGAAGACTGTATTGCTCAAAAACCAGCATGTACCTCTGCTTCCCAATGGTGCCTTTACAGATGTTCAAAGTTAGCCATACCACAGGCACCATAAGACTTTTGAAATCACTGTTTTCTATTTTGACATACATTTTACACAACATCCCAACTTTAATGGAACTGGGGTTTGTATTTCTACATTTAGAGCTTCTGTTCATGCAGTATTTCACAGATGAAATACCACACTGATTTTTATTTTCATCGTTTCCCTTTCTGGGTTTTCTAAATAGAGGTGTTTCTGCAAACAGCCCACAGAGATTTGTCATCTACAAGGAGAAGAGGAAGAAGGGGCGATTCAGGACTTTTATCATCCTGTTCCTGCTTCTTCCTCGTCTCTCATCACACACTGACCCTCCCACCCCATTCCTAAACCCAGCCCACAGTCCTCTGGTCCACCGTGCCCAGGCTCTCACCAGAAATATCCCACACTCGCACGGTTTGATCCAGACTGGCTGACACCACCAAATCTTCAGACGGGTGGAACTGGGCACACATCACGTAATGGTTATGGCCGGTCAGGACACTGTGGATCAAAAAGATAATTCAGATTAATTTAGAAACAAATTTTACGTGACACTGATGATAAAGAATGTGCCAAAATGTATGCAGTACGGCTTTAATGCAAGTTTTTGTGCAGGATATGAAATCAAAAGAAATGTCTTGATAAGATTTTCTTGAATTTAATTCTGGTCTGATTTTTCTATGCCTCAAATCTTTGACACTTATGCTATTTGACTTGTGTGTCTTTTGAATTGAATTGAACTTATTCAAGGATTACCCCTTGAGATGCAGCATCTCATTTTCAAGGGGGCCCCAAAGACATCTTACCTCCGAATGATTGCCTTTGACTATGATTTTATGGCCCCTCTGTTCTTGTCACACACTTGGTAACTTTGATTTTTAATAATTCCTCATAGGTAATTGAAATTATATTTATCTGATGATCTTAAATCATTGTGTGCAGGTTTGCTTAAACCATTTAAAGTTTCTTGCAGTCGTAAAAACACTTTCATACCAGACACAGGTCCTGGACTGCCAGTTCCAGATGCGGATGGTCTGGTCATCTGAAGCACTTAGAATCCATGGATACTCCTGAAGTGAGAGGAAAGTTAAATTTACCTCTTTAGCATAAACAAGATACAGAGTTTAAGATAAGATTGAAAGAGTAGCAGATCAACTAACATGGTGGAAGAAAGTAGTTCTGATGTAGTCGAGGTGTCCAAGTAGAGTGAAGAGGCAGCGTCTCAGCTTGTAGTTCCATACCTGGTCAAAAAGAAAATTTTTACTTTGTGAATGCAAGACCAGTTTAAATTAAGTTTGTTATGTTGTATTTACAAAACGTCTGCAGTAAAGGCAGGCAGCAAATCAGGAACAAACAGAACACACATACACACACAGGGTTTTAACTGATTCAGGGGGTCTTTCATGCAGATCATTAAAAAGTCTTCAAAAGTTTTGAACTTCATATTTGAAATTTAAGGCTATGAGGCGTCTTTAAAACTCTCATTGTGGCTTGTTGATGAAGTATGACCTCTTTGCATATTTTTCTTGCAATTTAATACACAATAAAATGCAACGTGAATGTATTTAAGTTTGAAATAAACTTGTTAAAATATGCTGAGTACATACGACATTTACAAAGATGCAGATCAGAGTTTCTATACCGTATCTTAGTTTGTTACTCCAGATTCACTTTTGTTTTTGATTTCTTTAAACAGAATTGTAATGCATGGCAGGCTTTGTCAGTAAGGAGATATAATTTATGAATACTGATGAGAAGAACTACCCAGCACCCTTTGCATGCAGCATACATTACAGTATGATAAACACAACATGAACTAACTTTCTGTCTTTGAGGAATTCACTTAAAATGGAAAGGAACATTGACTTCATTCATAACTCATTCGGGCATTTAGTGACTGACAAGGCATGAGTAATGATTCAGGATGCACAATATTATCAGACCAATATCAGTATCAGTATATAACTGCCTAAAAGCTGGTTGTCGGCATCAACAGATATAAAAAAGTTACCAATATTTATAGCCAATATTTTTGCCATAGAGATTGGCCAATTATTGACAATAAAATATAAACAAACCGTACAATGCACTTTAATAACCCCTGACATCATTACTCAATGCCTTCTTATATCAATCAGAATTATCACCTATTAAGGAATAAAATTATTTTTCTTGCTTCACATTTGTTTCTAATACAAATACTGTCACAATAAAAGCAACACGTCAATTTTAGTTCAGTAAAGACTTTGAGCCTTTGACACAGAATACAGTTATCGGCATTACTGAGTTTAGGTATAATCGTCAAAAATCCAATATCGTGCATCCCTATTATGATGACTGAGTTTCACACTCTGTCCTGTACACTTCATGGATTTAAGATGGCAGAAAGCAGGCTCACCTTGATCTTATAGTCATCACCTCCAGACACAAACAGAGGCTGCTGCTTATGGAAATCAATTCCTCTGACGGGGCCTGTGGGCAAGGATACATCATCATCACACATGAATTAAGGAGCAGAGTGTTAAGTGTAAATGGATCAATCTAACATAATTATTACATAATCCACACCACAGCCTCACCATCATGCTCGTCAAACTTGTCAATCAGAGTGCACATCCGATAGTCCCACAGCTGGATCACTCCGTTGTGCAAACTTGCAAGAACCCATGGCCTCTTTGGGTGGAAACTCAGGCCTGTTGTGCAAAAATAAATCATTAGTTTTGTCGTCATATAATTTGAAGCCATACAATAAGACTTAGGGGTTAGATTACAGGACGTGAACAATCAAGTTTACTGATACAGTTGATGCTTTTGCTAGGTAGGTACCTTAAGAAACGTAAGTACTCTCTGTAACAAAGACATTAATTTACTCCTTAAGCAGATGACATTTACAAAGACTAAGAGTATATTAGTGTCCGAGAATCACAAGTGGGTCATATACAGTGCTATATCTCAAAATAATGACTAAATAACGTCATTGGGCTAACGTTAGCTCGTATGCTAACTGTAGCAGCAGAGCTCTTACCTTTAACACGCGCTGACTTGGTCTCAAATTTTGTCAGCATCTTCCCTTTATAGGATTGTAACTCCTTATTATAATGCTATAGAAAAAATGACTCCAGTGGATCAGTTAAAACAATCCAAAACGATTCAAACAGGTAAGCTCAGGCGGCCCGATCCTCTTCGCCCATTTAGCTGATTCTCCTGTTCCTGACACGTAGCTCGATTTGTCTTCCGGTTTGTATCAATAAAGTTTTTCAGTGAAAATCTGACGCAGAAAGCTCCACGGCGGCGGCGCACAGAAATACGTCACATAGAGCTGAAATATGAAGAGTCCCAGTGTCATTTTATGAAGTTGGTATATCTAGATACCATATTTCTATGTCATTCCTAAAGGTGTAGGCGCATTGGCACTAACTGTTGAAAACCCATCACCTGTCACTCCTGGAGGAAAATATGTTTGTTTTTTTTATCATGGTTGATTCTGAATTATTATTTTTTACCAGTTACCAAGTGGAGAGTAGGTAACATTAGGGGATTGCCCATATCAATCAATCGATCAATCAGTCAGTCAATCAATCAATCAATCAATCAATCAATCTTTATTTGTATTGCACCAGTTCATAATATATATATACATGTGTGTGTGTATGTGTAAATATATATATATATATATATATATATATATATATATATATATATATATATACAGTGCCCAACATAAATGAGTACACCCCCTATTAAAAGTAATGAATTAATCAATATCTAATGAAAAAAAGGACATTTTTCAAAGTTTTGACAAAGCTGAGTTTTACATAACATTTTTTTTTTACCATAAGATGAAACTAAGGGTGATATGATAACTAAAATTTAGCCTTGCTCCCATCCCTTTGATTGGGGTGTACTCATTTTTGCATACTGATCTTAAATTAAGAAAAATATTTTTTTGTGTGCAACTTCAAAAATCTTGTTTGCAATCAATGGCCCACATTTGGGGGAATATTTTGTGGTATAGTATGCCACAGAAAATGTTGATATTGAAAGGAAACTAAAGGTTTTCCGACAAATCTGAAGGGGTGTACTCATTTATGCTGAACACTGTAAATATATGTACAATATATTTATATATATGTTTGTATTTGCATATACATACATCCAGAGATGTATCTATCCAGGCAGAGACAAAGGGACTAAACTCACATGTGTCTCTGCTAAATCTAGCCTGATAATAAAGATAAATAATAAAGGATTGAGATAAAATAAAGATAAAGCATCTAGCTTAACTACTATTAAAATGGCTTTAACTGGTTTAAAAGTATGAAATTTTGTTAAATGGTGTCATTTCTGTTGATGGTTGATGCAGGATAGAGCACATGGAGTAGAGCAGGTCCACAGCAGCAGGTCATCTATGATTGTTTTTTTGTCAAGGCCACACTAATATAAGTGTGCTGTCTGCAGAACTACCATGTATTTAATTCTGTTGATCTCTCTGAAGTTAATATCAGGAACTGTAATGATAATGGAATGAGGCTAAAGGAAAGGCCACATAATTGTAATTGTAATTAATCTATTCAGACCGAATCTGCATTATGTTGTGTCCAACCATCCAGATATCAAAACTTTATAAACTTAAAGTTTGACATTAGGACCAAGGCCAAGGTTGCCCATAAGAAGCTATATCTAGAATGGGCCAAGATTCTGCTCACTTTTTGTAGAATTACTTCAACATAGTAACAACATTGGATTTATAATTGTACAATGTAACAAAGGCCTTCATTAGTCTAATAAAGGGAATTATACTTTCTGTATATATTGTTATATTGTTGGGTTGTGTTTTTGGTTTTGTGCCTATTGTATACTTTTTATATATACCCAAGTCAATTTTGCACTATTCTCTACCTATTTCTTTACATGATTTTATTCCTCCTGAACCTTTATTTTTATTCTTTTATTCTAATTATATGGTAATTGTCTTTGAACCAATTTACAAAGTCAAACTCCTTGTATGTGCAAATATACTTGGCAATAAATACAATACACGCCCAAATAAATGTTTAAAAAAAAAAATAATGTTTTACAAATCTTCAACACTATGGATCAAATTCCAAACTTTCTGAAGTGCAAAGTACCAGAATAAGTGCAGCTATTCTTATCATTTACCACAACACAAAATTAATTTCAACCATCTCATTTTATTGCATATATTTACAAAAACAAAACAAACTAGTGTCAAATATCAGGATGCATTTCATTAACAGTGCTCTGGGCATATGTACATCGGCCCTGAGAGTTGAATAGACTGCAGCCCTCCCCTCCTCTGAAATGCCACAGCAGCCGTGTGTTTCATGTAAATCTGAACACTTTTCAGTGCACGGCTGACTGAATCCTTTCACAGTAACCCATTATGATACAGTTATTGATGTGCTGATGGTCGTGTGAGTTCGAGACCCCTCTCTGTGGTCTCAGCAGTGGAGAGTTTTCACTTGTTTAGCAGCTGGTGCAAAGTGGGTGAACAAACATAGCCTAAATGTGCTAACATCAGGCTGTTCTCTGGAAAGAACATCATGTTCTTTTCATGGATGGTACAGGATACAAGTCCGAAGAATCAGATGGTAAACAGCTTGTGAATATCTCTGGTGTTTTTCTTTCCTAACAGGGACTCCCTACCAAAGAAAACATCACTCTGCACATTAGAAACACAGGGAATCACAGGGGAACACTTTGCACAGTAACTCTACACTATAATGATCACTGTAAGCACAGCAAAGGCATTCAAAGACCGTCATCACAATGACTTAAAATAGGGCTGTGAAACAACTAAAAATCTGAATTCAGCAGTTTGTTACTTGCAGTAAATCACCACTAATGTTGTAATTACTGTTGTATTATTTTGCATTTCAAAACCAATTGCTTGCATCTGGGATGACAATATGAAGCAGTTTTTGAAAGAAAGTCGAAAGCTGTCCCTGAAGTTCAATGACCCCCAGTTGATCTGAGTGCAAGGGATGCACAATACTAATAGTATGATATCGGTGTTACTGTTATTGGCCTAAAAAGTTGAATACTGGCATCAGCTGATATTGACATTTTTGCCAATATTTGCAGTTGATAAATATCCACCATACACATTGGCCATATATTGGCAGTAATATCAGCAAAAAACACAAATGTACCGTATCGCCTCACCTCATCATCACTGCATGGGTACATTTAAAATCAAGGTGGTTTTTTTCTTTCAAGAGTTAAATGTTTTTTTTTGTACATCTGTTCCTTAAACTAACAGACTCTCACACTGAAAGCAACAAGTCAATATTTGTAATGTTAAGACTCTCTGCTCGACAGAAATATTGGTACCAGCAATAATTCATTGGAAATATCTGCAGATCGGATATTGGCAGAAATCCAATATCATGCATCCGTAACGACAGCATTTACACTTTTCAGGAGTTGATCTTAAGTTCCTTTTTCCTAGCAAGCTACCTGGTTTGGATAAATGATTAGGTTGACAGATTTTCTTAAAAAGAAAAAAAAAAGCAAATAAATAGATCATGCTTATAATCGTTTGTCCTGTCTTGAGCGAGGATAAGTGTGACTTCTTATTTGGATAAAAACCTGCTTTCATTTTGAAAGAAAATAAAGGACTTCTGACAGTCAACAAAAGATGCTTAACCATAAAAAATGCGTTTAGATGCAAAGGTAAAGCATTTTTTTTTTTTTTTTTTTTTTTTACATAAGCTGCACCTTTTTACACCTGCATTTACCTGCTGTCAATAAACTGATCCAACTTATGTACTGGTGTATAAAGCTGAGACACATCGTCATAACTTCCAGTGCAGGCCACTATCACACTCTGCACAAAAACTGCCATTCAAAGTTTGCTGACACTCACTGCAGTTTATTGTAAATGGCTGCTTTGCTGATCAAAATATGCAGGTAAATGCAGCCATTCAGACAGTGCTTTCAGGCGTTGGTGCCACTTTTTAACAGCTTTTCTCCCTCATAAGGGTCATAATTGTGCATCTTAAATGAAAAACTAGCAGAATGTGAATTGAATGAACGGTGCTTTGCAGTAGTTTGTTTAAAAGGGCTCCTCAGAGGCAACAGATGGATGAAGGTGGCGTGACTCTTACAGGATGTTGATCTGCACTTATTGCCTCCACAGGCAGGGAGCTCAACTACCACAACACAGCTAGCATAAGCACAAACCCCGTATGGCAAAGCAGACAGTGCAAAATGAGCTGCAGAGCTGCAAAAATGCATGTTGTGGACTTCATTGGACACAATTTAAATTCCATCATCATGCAACTGAAACAACATTTCTTCTGGGGTCTCCTAAAAACTGACGATGGCTTTTATATCAGTACGACTTATATTCTAATTTAATGGTACATGAAAATGGCTAAAGGAAACAGTAAAAAGTTAAATGCATGCAATCACAAGGTGTAAATAAGTTTGACTTGTCCACCTATCTTTCCATGTTTTTTTTAAGTGAACCGAGACATTCAAAGGAGCAGTGGTGTCCTTATTTTTACCACTTTGAGAGCAGTTAGATGTTACGGATGGTGGAATCTAGCTGCTGTGGCATGATAGCAGCTTTAGTATGGTGTGCCTATCCAGCAAAATATCACAAAGTATGATTTATTATTAATACAAAAAGATTTACAGCATGAATTTTGGATCCGAATATTATTGTAATGAACACATGAATGCGACAGCCCTATTTTAATTCCACACTTGGGAATGGGAGACAAATAATGGGGAGGATTTTTCTTAGTACAATACAATACGTTGGCTGGATCACAACAGGTGCGGGGATCTTTTCTGAGGGGTTCAAACCTCTTGATTAGTTTTTTTCTTTAAATAATAAACATACACTCAGATATAACCATTTCTTCCATGTTAATAGGTAATCAACTCTTAATTCAAATCCTATACAGTCTGTACAGAGGAGATGTTAATTAATGAGGTACCAAAGCATCATCACTACTATGGTGCGAGTCTGACATGATGTGGTAAACTACTTTAAAACCATTATCTTAAGTACTAGGCTTAATGAAAGCAAATTTGATCATTAAATAAAACCTTAAATTACAACCTAAAGTCATTTTGTAAAGGCACTGTTTACACCTATGAACTGATGGATAGACTTCACCATGAGGCTAAACAGTTGAAGTTCTGCTGTGTTATTTTCTTAGTAAAGGAATGATCCTAAAATTAATCAGTTAAATAGCTAATAACCGTTGACAAACCAATGCAGGGGTGAAAAAGAGTTTGCAGTTGTGAGGTCAGGATTTTCCACAGGAGAGTTTGTGTTTGTGTGTGGTTTCCTGCTGCTCTTCTCCTCCTGATGTTTCAGGACACACACCTTCTGTTTGAGGGACAGCAATGCCGAGGGTCTGCTCGCACTCCCGCCTGACATTAACTTCTCTCTCTGTTGAATCCTCCTTATTTTGCTGCCTGTTCGTCTCTGACACCCACACAGAGTGACCCTCTGGCTCCAGTGCTTCTTATAGACCACGCCACGACCTCCTCACATGATGGAGCACTGCTCTGCTGCCCCCGCCCCAGGGCCTCCAGAGAGATTGAGGGAGTCCATGTCGAAGTTAAGGCCTGGAGGCTAGAGAGGAAGAGGAGAGTTGGAAAGTGGCCTTGATTTAGTTAGCGTGTGGTAAAATATCCATATATGCAAATTTTTCATCTGTCAAGTGACTTGTAAATACAGTTAAAAAAATAGGGATGTGTGTGACTGGCCAAACTAGAAAGCACTCAGAGAGCGCCAACTTCCATCAATGTAGCTCACATATTACTGTTACATCTATAAGCAATAGTTTCATGATAAAGTTACCATCATAATATGATTCATGACCCTGAAAACACACGCCTAGCACTCAGAATCATGTTGATATCATTATTAGTTTGACAGTTATTGAGCAAAAACGATCGTTGGCTAATGGCGGTTATCTGGATCACCACTAAAATCTAATCATTTTATGTTGGGCCATAACCAACATCTCCTGAAAATTTCAGCAAAAGCCGTCCAGTAGTTTTAATTGAATCTTTCTTGCTAACAAATAAACTGACAAAACATAACCTCCTCTGTCTCCATAATGTTCAGAATGGAGGCAAAGCTTAATTTTTATGGCTTGAAATGGCAGCATGAATGAGTCTAAAATATTTATTTGAGAGGTAACTGTGTCTTTGCTGAAGTGCTGAACAGGCTGTACTTTGGTTCCATTCATATTTACACAAGAATGTAAATTCCTGCATTGCA
Organism: Cetoscarus ocellatus; assembly: GCA_037902135.1. NCBI lineage: Eukaryota > Metazoa > Chordata > Actinopteri > Labriformes > Labridae > Cetoscarus > Cetoscarus ocellatus. The sequence continues at coordinate 581,937 of JBAMNC010000335.1, forward strand.
ATGTTCCTGTTTATGTAAATCATAATATTAACCGCACATTTTCTCTTTTTGCTGACTGGTAGAAGTGGAGAACTCACCGTATCACCAGCCAGCTCTTTGGGAGGTTGGCCGAGGTCTTGCAGCTGTTAGAGAGAGTGTCAGAGTCTGTGGTGAGTGTCACTGACAACCCAAAAAAACAAACCATGCCACCGTTTGTGCACTTTGCCATCCGCTGACAATGTAAATGACCATCTTGTGTTTTCTATCTGCACCAGTTTGAATTTTTTTTAGCCTGTTAAATAATTGATTTCTCCTCTAACAATTTTCCTCTATTTAACTTTTCAAGCAACCAGGAGGAGAAATAAGGAGTGTGTTTACCTTTTGCATCAGGTCCATGATGTGCTCAAACGAGGTCTCTTTATCTTCAGTTCCTTCCTCCTCCTTCTCGAAGTGCTTACAGATCTCGCCCATGATATTGGCTTGCTGGCTGTAGCGCTGGTGGTCCTCTGGGCTCAGGTTTGGTTTATTGCTTTCCAACCACTCTGGGTACTGTGAGGGTGATGGACATAAATCTGTGACAGTTTCTAGTGAAACTATACAGCAGTGATCATCAGCAGGGCACCTGGGGACCACATCAGGCCCCCAAAGCTTCCCATCTGGCCCCTAGACCATTGTGAAATTTCAAAAATGTGAGGTAGACAAATCTGTTGTGGTTTAGAGGGGATCTTTTTGTTGTCACATGCCTATAACTAAATCAATCTTTATCATTATACACTGTTTAATTATGAATGCAACCCCCAAAACAAGTGAAACTGAACGAGTTTTATCAGAAATTACTTTATGTCTGTTCTGACACCTGAAAGCTACTGTTAGCAAGTATTAAACCAGATTAACTTGTTACTAAAGAGTCAAAACATGATGGAAAACGTGGCACTCCCAAAAAGGAAGAAGGCAAAATATCTTTACTGTCCAATGTGGCTGGCAGCAGTATGGGTGTTATGGACTGATCTTTTTTAGGCAAAAATGCATAAAATTGGGGAGAAAAAAAAGTTAAACAAATCATGGTGTGTTCATGGTGGGATTTAGAAGTGGGGATTCCCAGTAGCTTGAAGTTTGCTGGTAATTGGCTAGAAACTGGCAGTCATTTGGCTGAAAGGGAGAAATTGAAATGGCTGCATCTGTGCGTTATTTAGACCTTAATATTGATATTATTGTGTTGTTTTTTAAATCTGGGCCCCCTAATGTCTGTCAAGCAAAAAAAATTCCCTTGTACAAATGTTGTTGAAGACCTCTGGTGTAAAACATAGTAATGAGATAAAAACCTTAGCAGTGATCTCCTTAAGAGATGGGTAAAGCACTTCCTTGGAGAGCAGATTCTGCATGATCGACTGCATGATGGGCAAGATGTTACCATCATCTCCACCTCCTTCTCCACCTTCTTCCAGTCCCAGGCCTTCAAGAGCTTTGACCAGGTCTTCTCCAGCCAGACCTGATGACTGAAGAACAGTAGAGACAGTTTATCAACTGTTACATAACAGTTCCCATATATTTGCTAAATTCACTCTTTACCAACCTGCAGGTTATCTGCGTTTTTGGCCAAGCCACGAAGGGTTTCTTTAAGACAAGAAGTGAATTCTTGTTGGGAGGCAGTGTCAGTGCCTGTACAAATACAAAGACAGCATTTAGGCCACAAAGCAGAAACAGCTAACACAATATAAGGCACAAAATATGCAAATAAGCCTTACCAACTTTGCCTGCAGCCTCTGACAGCTTATGGAAATGCTGCAGTAATTCTGGCTCCTCCTGGGCCAGCTCGGTCATGGCTTTCTCCCACTCCTCTTTGGCTTGCGCAGCCATTTCGCCCTCAAACAGAGTCTCAAAGAGCTTACAGTCCTCAAGCAAAGGAGGCTACAGAGGGAGAACAAAAAACTTTGAGGGAAAATCGTATCAAGTTTTTAATAAAAATGGTGGAAAACAATCAAACAAAGGTAGTTTCCCTGCTGTCAAATGCAACTCCTGCATGCGCCTTTTGTAATTAGACTGTTTAAATGGTCCTCAGGTCTCATTGTCAAACAAAGCCTAATGTTTAAAGTTTTGTAATGTTATCACATATTAAAAAGTTTACACTAAAATGGCACTAACAAACCACAATTTACACCCAAACAGACCTTTTCTGCACCACTGCTGGCTGAGGAGGAAGCAGCTGCAGGCTCTGGGGGTGGAGGAGCTGATGTCTTGTCAAAATCATCCAAGGCACCTTTAACACAAGGGAGACAATACAGCAGTTACTCCCTGACAGAACAGTTAAATAGGGATGCATGACATTGGATTTATGCTGATATCCAATATGCCAATATTTCTCGTCAAGACCACAAAGGCTCTACTTTATGAAAATTGATTTGTTGCTTTAATGTGACAGTCTAACTGTGTGAGGAACAGATGTAAAACAAGAAAAACAACATTTAACTCTTGACAAAAATGAAACTTGATTTTTTAATGCACCCATTTAGTAATGATGAAGTAAAGCATCATGGAACATTTATTTACTTGATAACTACTGATATTATGACTGATATATGCCTAATATATCGGCTGTAAATATTTGCAAATTTTTCAATATCGGCTGATGCTGATATTTAACTTTTTAGGCCATTACCTGCCGATACCATGCAATCATACTGATGAGATCATGCATCCCTATAATTTAACAACACCAGCATAATAATTCAGCAACTAGCCTTTCATTAATGCTCAAATGCTTGAGCTCCTGCTGCAGAAAAAGAAAATGAACAATGTAAAGTTGCTAAAACAGTCAATGCAGCACATTATGATGACAACAGCAGCTCAACAGTATTACACTGCATGTTTCAGCTTCCTTCATGCTTAAAAAGTAAATTCTTCTGAGCAAATTTTGATCATATCTGAAGCTTTTCAGAGCTGCAAAAAGACTCGTACATCAATGTTGTGAAATACACTTGGATTACAAATCAGAGGTTGTTATACCAACTCAATGCACAATAATTTTAATGCTATTGTGTAAACTTTTCATAACGTAAGCAAAGCCACAAAATGTCCCTACCTAATTATGTAGGGATACATGTCTTCAAGAGAAATACAGCTGTATGAACAATTTGAAAAGACATTGGTAGAACCACTGATTACCTCCGTGAAGGAAGTTAATATGTTTTTGCTGGCAAATTTTGATCCAAATCCAGATCCTGGAGCTTTTAATGAAGATTTGTTAACACAGCACATAGGGCATTTTCCTACATTTTCAGTAATAACTTAGCCAAGAATGTCAGAAATGCCTTTATGGAGGCTGTGCTCTCAGGGCACCTCTGGTTTATGGTATAGAGTAGAGTAGAGTTGTTTTTCCTGTTTTGGGTCAGTTCCTTAGACAAACAGAAGGCCACTAAAAGTGATGGGTGATCTCTTGCAAAAGAAAGGCTTTGTATCCCTTAAGAAATAACATAAAAAACAAGTACTTTACACCTTGAAATAATTTTGAATATTTTGGCATTTAGGTGATCGGCAAAAATCAACAGCAGTGAAAACTACATTTTTCTGTGTGAAATTAATTAATACCTTAAAAACCATCATTCAAATAAACTTCTTGCATTTAACTGTAACAACTTACTTGATTGAACTTGTGATTAAGAAACTTAATAAATCTCTACTAAAAAGTAATATTATATATATTATGCAGTGATAATAAAAGAGTGAATGATCCAAACAAAGAGTCCATAAAAATAAAACACCGGTAAGTGCTTTCAGCAGCAACTACCTTCACTGACAACATGACCGCCATGTTTAATTACGTTTTCATAAAAGCTAAAGGCAATTAATAAATTCAAGGGCAAATAAATTAAGTCTGAAAACAACACAGATATTTAGAAATATAGCTACAATAAGCAAACAATAGTAAACACGGAGTCCTACATTATACACCAAAATGTTGTATTGACTTTGGTTTGTTTGTTCTGGCGCTTGATAAGACAGAATTTCAACCTTCAACTTGAGCTACTTGTCGATATCTAGGGCTCAAATGAGTGGTGTACTAGTTCAACGAGTTACCGTGTTAACTGGTGCCTTTGAACACTCTTTCTGTGGTTAACGTACTTACAACAGCAGTTTAAGAGCAAAGTGTTGAAAAAATATATATTTAAGAATATCCGATGAGTATAATGACACAAAACGTTGAGGGAAATACCCAAAAAGAGCACTGGCGTTTAAATCAACTGTTCCAACTACGGCAGCCACGGAAACATCCGGCTGCCAACACCAGCCAACACGGTCACTACTTAAACCAAAACAGGGGTCCCACCAGCCGCTCAAGCTAACAGGGTTACCAGAGCTCCCAGCGCAGTTTTAACACTACAACACTCCTCCGAAACAAAGCCACATCAGACACTAAATGCTGTTTCTTACTGTCCAATAATTCATCCAGCTCTGCATCGTGTCCAGTGGAAGATTCTCCTGCTCCTGACGCCATGATGTTACACCTTCACCAAACACCCGAGTCCCCGAAAACTGACGTCTCTGACTGTGAAAATGTCGCCGGTACAATTACGTCACAACTCCAGATTTGTCTTGAGATTTGGTGACGTCTTGTGGTGAAAATTAAAACTGCAGACAAATGTCCGACAGTAGAAACTACTGTATTATCTGGAACTCATCTGTTTATAAATGGTTACAAACTTCTAGGTTCCGTTTTACTCTAAAGTGTTTAAATAAACAATAAAAATGCCGACCTGTTAGAATTTTTGTTGGTTTAACTTTTGCCCTTTGCTCATCAGATCTTTTTGTTCTTGATGAAGTTTTCCCGTATTGTGTGTCTGGTGAGTTATTAATTTGAATGACAGTGTAATTTAAAACTTAAATTAAAAAATACTTAAGATTTCTTTTGACAATTATATATACGTTTTAATTTGACATTTTTCTTGGTCTTTATTTGTGTTATTACTCTTTTTATTTTAAAGAATGAAATGCAAGTCATTCCTAACAAAACAAAAACTGTTCCTACCTTGTGTGTTTTTACATTTAAAAAAATCTAATTTAAAATGTGGCAAATGTTTGTTTTAAACATGTTTAATATATATTACATAACCTATTTATTAGACCATCTCTCACAAAACCAGAAAGCATAAATATTTTAGAGATCTTTCAAAAACTTGTTTAAAACTGAAAGTGTTATTGATATTGGACGAATATTGTTAAAAGGAATGAGAAATTTCAAGCTGATCTCACCATTTACACTCAAACTTGAGCCGCTCACTGGGGCTTCTCTGTGAAGTCAGAAATAAGTCAAGCATAACACCGAACCACTAAAACTATTTTTAATTTTAGAAATGCAAATAAATTACTATGATTCAACATCTTCATCATCAAGCCATGATAATGTGCGTCATTTTTTTATTTTTTTTAAAAAGTCAATTTGAAAACTCATGGATAGCAATAATTATTACCTCCGCCAAGGAGGTTCTGTTTTTGCCGGCGTTGGTTTGTCTGTTTGTTTGTTTGTTTGTCTGTGTTCAAGATAACTTGAAAAGTTATGGACGGATTTGGATGAAATTTTCAGGAAATGTGTGGAATGGGATAAGGAAGAAATGATTAGATTTTGGGACTGATACGGATTACCATCTGGATCCAGGACTCCTTTAAAGTCCTGGATCCAGGACTTTAAAGAAGTCCTGATTGGTGCTGATTGGTGCTGTTGTCATGGTAACCGTAGACTGGGGGATTTCCAAAACAGGGAATACAGACATGTGCATACATGTATCTGTCTAATACATGTATGCATGTGTGTTAGGGGTGGACTGAAGCTGCTTGGCGGAGGTCTGTGCCCTCTGAGTGCTTTTCTTGTTATTATTATTATTATTATTATTATTATTATTATTATTATTATTATTGTTGTTGTTGTTGTTGTTGTTGTTGTTGTTATTACAGCAGTAATAATAGCAATAAAAACAAAAAATAAATACTTTGGATTTGTTGTTTTGAATTAATTGTTACTAATTTCTTAAACACGTTTAAATTAATCTAAGCTGTCACTAACATATGCCAAAATAGCAAAAAGGAACAAATGAAACAATATTATTTGAAATATTAATATTAATAATATCAAAACACAAAAACAAAAAAATAACATTACTGAAATATTAGTCTCAACTTGAACTGAACAAACAGCTGAAATAAAGATAAAGTAATCACTAACTCTGGTTAAATGTGAAAGCAGCACTTTAACATCAGTGAAGCGAGGTCTGAAGTGCTCGGAGTGAACTCACTTCCTTCCTTTTCTTCTTCTACGGTCAGGAAACACACTTCGCCTTCTCCGTTTGAGCACGGCCCAGTAAACAGTAAACGGTTGTCATGGTGACGTTGCAACAGTTGCTATGGGAACAGTCCCAAATAGTTTAATGTTGAGATGATTCAGTCACGAGTAATGACAAATATTTATCATTATCACGGTCTGTGTGAGCAGTAACGCTGATGAGCAGGCTAAAAATGAAAAGATGAGGACATTTCCTGTGAGTCATGTTAAAGTTTCGGGGCTTTCCGAGGGTCAGTCTGTTCTCTGGGGTGTAAAAACACAGAGGATTTGCAACAGGACTTGTTGTAACAGCAAAAAGTATGTCTGTTGAAAAAAATGAAACATATTCAGGATGAATAAGCAGCACTAAAGCCCCCCTTAATCATATCCAAGCAACCCTGGTATAATATTTACTGGGATAGATACTCCATTAGATTTTCTACAAGTTTACAGAAATATAACAAAAAATAAAATTTGATGTTTTAGCAAACATAACATCATATTATAAATAAGCCGTCCCAAAACTTAACACCACAGTCAAGCTGAGAATTAAAGTTCCAAACTCTTTATTTCTCTCATGAACAGATTTGAGTATAGACATTTAATTTTGCTGTTATGTTCCTTTCAGTATTTTCCTTTTGAATTTACTCCGGGACCCAGCAAACTCTCTCCTGTTACCTGTCATGCCTCCCACAGCATGCATTAAATCTTAAAATCAGGAAGAAAGTGGCAGAATAAGATACTTAATGAAAAAGTCACCAGTTAATTCAACACCGATTAAACCGTAACACTGGTTGGACAAATATAGGACTTTAATTTAAAACAAATAATCTATTATTTATGTGATAATTACCTACACCAAGGAGGACACCTACTGGACAGATTATAATAATAATAATAATGATAATGACCCAACTTAAAAATGATTTGATTTTGGTGGTGATACAGATAACCGCCATTAGTGAACAATCATTTTTGCTCAATAACTGTCAAACCAATAATGATGTCAACATGATTCTGAGTGCTAGGTGTGGGTCTTCAGGGTCAAGGAATCATATTATGATGGTAACTTTATAATAGAACTATTGCTTATAGATGTTACAGCAATATGTGAGCTACCCTTGGTGGAGGTTTGTGCTCTCTGAGTGTCTTCTGGTTAACTCTGCACTTGCTGAAACTTGGCCAACACCAGAACTCTTCTCAGTGTTCTGTGTGAGGTTTAGTGCATAAGAATTCAGACTGAAGAGGCGTTTTCATTGACATGTCTGATTAACAACTCTGACCTCTGAGATCAAGTGGGACGTATCATATGTTCTGGAGTCATCTGTGAACTATGTAAGCTCATGAAAATGAGTAAAAAAGGAGACCTTCGAGGCAAATGATATAATTTCTCAAACCTGTTAGAGCTGGTTCTTGACCACATCCCTGGCTAAGGCTCAGCAATAAGCAGACATATTTTTTGCAGCAGGAATACATTTGTTGTTGTCCATGAAGTGAGTGGTTCAACACTTATAAGAACCTTTGCAGATCAGATTTTCCTCAGGAGTTGACAGCCTTATAAAGCTGATCCTAAAATGCCCTGTCTTCTTACAACATTGCAGCCTCCAAACATGTGGAAAAAAGAAGAAGTCAGAGATGCCCAGAGCAGGAGGTGAACCTCAGCTGCACTATACTGGGTGTGTTCTCCAGGCTGGAGGAGGAGAAGGAGGAGAGTCGCAAAGATGTGAATTATGGTGGAGACATTTGATGCCTTATTTGGTTTGCTGGGCGGGGAGCTGCTCCTTCTGAGCTGCCCGTCACAGAGTCGAGGTGTTACAATCTGCTGCTGGTCGTCCTTGAGAACAGAGCCCGTCTGCAGACCAGAAACACGGAGGTAAGCACTTTTTACTACACATGAGAATGTGAAGTTTTACAAGAGAAGACTCAAGCTACTTGTTGCACCAGGAGTGAAATAACACTCAGCAGCCAGAGTGATGCTGTGTTTTTACAGGCCAGGGGACTTTTTCCCAGCTTTTACAACAATATTCAAGCTTTTATTTTGTAGGGAAGCATCACTCTTCCTCTAAAACATTTGTGGGAATATTTCTGAAAAACAGAAAACGTTAAAGTAGTGGGAAAACCATAAAAAGTGAATAGCTAAAAACTTGTAACTAATTTAGGTATTTATGCAAAGTATTTTAATAGATTACAGGTTTTTTTTTTTAAATACATTAAGTCACATAGTATTGGGACATTTACAAAGAGAAATAAAGAAATGGTAAATGATGTATATAAGACCTATGATCTATAAGACCTTTCGTATGAAATGTCATCATATACTGGTTTATTCTTTTACGTGGTGACAAAATCCACATGTAAAATAAAAGTTTGTTGCACATAAAAAATTGCAGTATTCTTCAAAAGTTGATTTCAAACTTCTTTAAAATTCAGTTTAAAAACATGTTTTCTGTTTGTTTTCATGAGTTGGTGTTCAGTGTAGACTGTAGTAATGTGGTGTGTGCACTGTGGTGTGTGTGGTGTGGTGGGTTTTGGGTGCGGCCGGCGGCACACCCACCCTCTCCGTCTATGAATGAACTTGAGCGGGAGCCTGAATATACAGCTGTCATGCTGTCACAGCAGGGGCGTTCCCTGAGGGGTGGCCAAGAGGGGCACAGGCCCCACTTTTTGAGATGTCATTGGCCATCAAAGGTGCCGTAAAAGGGGGCATAAGTATTGACAATTTTAAGACTGACAGGGGCCCTGAAAACATTTAAAATTGGCCTTTTCCATAAGTTGTAAATGTGTCCAGATAAGTTAAGACTTTGCTAATATGCCTTTCTCCTGTTTTAATTGCAATGAGGCATCATTCAGGTCGCCTGCATAACCGTGAAAGAGCTAAAAACAAACACAAAACAAAACAAGAGAAAAGACAACACTTTAATCTATCATGTGGCTGCTTTCGCTGGGGTAAGGACAAATCTGGTAGACTACTGGTGTCCCCATCATGTGGTTTTCTAGATGAATCATAGTTTTTCCACTTTTAATGCAAGCAACTGTGTAGGGTTGGCTTGGACTGCTCTGGTGGGGGAACACAATGATATCCTTTCATAGGGCCCAAAATTTCTTCCAGCACCCCTGTTGGCCACCCCTGTATCCTGAACTTTTATGAGCTTTTGATATATTACTAATGTTGAATCAAATTAAGACTAAAGACAGAGAAAATGAAAATCTGAAAATCTAAAATAAATTTACTGAAAAAAAAACAGTTTCTGTAAAGATAGGGAGAACTGAAGCATTGGTTTTTTCATTAATCTGACTGAAAATTTACAGACAATTTAAATAAAAGGTTGTTTGCATGTAAAAAAAAAAGCAGTATTTTTCGAAAAATTGTTTTTAAACTTGTTTTTGTGAGTAAAATTAAGTTTTTAGACGTGTTTTCTGTGTTTGATTTCATCAGTTGGTGTTTAGTATAGACCGTAGTAATGTGGTGTGTGTGGTGTGGTGGGTTCTGGGTGCGGCCGGCGCACACCCACCCTCTACATCTATGAATGAACTTGAGCGGGAGCCTGAACATACAGCTGTGACAGTGCAACAGCAGGGGCGTTCCCTGAGGGGTGGCCAAGGGTGGCATGGGCCCAACCATAGTAGTGTTTTTGTCATGTTAGAGTTAGTTGCAAAAACAGAAATTTACAGTGTTGGATAATGAAGGGAGCTGTACAAAACTGGAGTTTCTCTAGTCTTCCCCCAAGGCTAAGTGCAGGAGCATCATAAGTCACATACACACCCTCGGATGGATTTATGCACTAGCTGGCCAAAGCTGCAGTGTGATGGCCACACATGCAAGGGCCCCAAGACTTAAAAAAAAAGACCCTGTTTGTTCGATATAACAAGGCACACTTTGCCTCTCAAGTCAGCAGTTGGCCTCCTCCTATATGAAGTCATTTATTTAAGTGACATTCTCATTAAACAAAATGAGAATGCATGGAAGTTAAAAGCTGTAACCAGCTATCTTATGTACCCTTGAATGGCTTTATTGTAGTGATGCCATTTATACTGAAAGCATGTAGCATGATGAGCGGGCCCAAAAAACCAATAGCCTAGGGGCCAGTGACAACCTTCATCTACCACTGAACCACATTAAAATGCAGATTTTTACTGTACATAAACATGTATACAACCTGTTTTAATCCTTTAAGGTTCCCACCAAGAAAAAAGCAGTCAAAAAAATATTTCTTTGCATTTTTTATTTCCTTTAGGCAACAATAACAATAATCAATTGTTTTTTTCAGAACATACCCACCAGTTTTTGAAATTTAATCCTTTACCAAACGGTAGAGATGTCACTTTATGGTAAAAGTGTATTAAATAAATAGTGACTTAAAATGTGCTTGACCAATTGGTTGAGAAGAACATTAAAGGGTTAAAACACTATTTTGGTCTAATAAGTTTAGAAATTTATGGGCATATGCTGCACAAGCATGCAGCGCAACAACTCATACATTTTAATTTTATTCCTTATTTCAGTTCTGTATAATAAGTGGCTGATATTACTGCAAGCCTTGGCCATGTTGCTGTGTGTCAGGAGGCTAAGGACCCATCTAAGCTTGTAGCACAACCCTGAAGTTAAAATCACACTGATACCCTTAACAAAAAGCCTCATTTTCATGGGTTTGTGGATTATTGCTCAAATAAAGCTTTGTGGCAAAAAAAAGAATTGTTCACACAACTTGCACATTTTGTTCATCATGAAAATCTTTACAAATGATAGATAGAGCATAGGTACAATCTTGCTATTGTCAGGCTATGATGGAACTACAACATGGCTGTTTCCTCTAAGTGTGACGGGTGATAACAGCTGTAGCAATCCAGTATTTAACATCTATTTTTAAAGAAGATCAGAATTAATGGTGTTAAAAAAATGAGCTGAGGTGCTAAATGTCCCCTCTCTTCCACAGTTTAGTAGCCATTTCTGCTTCACTCTATGGGTTGATCCAAAGTTAGTTTAAGACGATGTTTCCAACATGGCGGCTGCCTTTAAATGGCCTCTGAAGCCCCATTTAGTGATTGAACAGCTAGCGTCCCTCAGGCCTCTTCCAGTATTTTCCACAGGCTATGGTTGCAAAAAGTGTTGGGAACCTAAAACCAGTTGAGAATCAATGCAAATAGTAAAATGACTCAAAATCAAAAGTCTATTTATTGAACAATTCCCAAATCACTTCCTTCAAGGGGGCCACACTCTCATCAGAGGCGATAGATGATAACAAAGAAGTGAAGCACCAGAATATTGCTGAATTGTTTGTCTGCAAAGAACAAGATTGAATATCAGGACTTTTATGTTGCTGACACAGAAAACCTGTATAGAGCTGCATCTTTCCGTACAGAAAATCCACGGGAATAAATAATGTAATCAAGAAAGAATTGGATTAATAGGCCTGACTGATACTGGCATTATCAATAAAATCTGATCAAGTCCTATCACTAGTTGCAACTGCACCTAAAAATTCCTGCAGGGGAGCTCTTGCTGGTCATTCAAGGACGCAAACATGGCCTGATTGTTTAGTTTAATCCAGTTTTATATTTATTCAGGCAACGCTCAGAGATAATCAGATCTTTTAATAAGTGGAAGGTATTGTAAGCATTTTGTTGACTCTGTGGAGGCACCATGAGAGCTGAGCGGCTCAGGTGCAAAATCTGTAATGATCTGCAGGACATTTGGTTTTAATCAGGATCAGCTGAGATCAGGTTTTATTTTTCTCACAAACACACATCTCATAGATCTTCTCCTGAGACATTTATCTTGTTGATTTTGGAAAACAGAGCAGTTTTTTTTTATTTGCAGTATGCTTTCACTGTTTTGAAACACTTTAAATATTAGACTTTGGACAAACACTTTAAAGAGTTTAGTTTAATATGCCCTTTAGTATGTTTAACATGTCTCTTCTGTGTGATAGAGCGCTTGCCAGTCCAAAGAAATCTGGGCACAGCCCTGTGTCACACACTGTTTAAGGTCAATTTTTACAGTCTCTTTCGAGGTTTCTGTAGATGTTGTAAACATGCCAGAGTTGTGTTGAGTCCCACAGAAAACAAGAGCCTTTTTGTTCCTGATTCACAAGCAGAAAGTTTCCCTTTTCTTGGAGTGGGTTTGGCAGCCAGTTTGTCTACAAATGGAACGAGGTGTTCTTTATTTATTACAGCAATGACTCTTAATTTAATTAGTCCCAAGACCCAGAATCACCTCATTCATCAAATTACCCAAATTACTGAGTTTTCCACCAGACCTTATCTATCTGTAAGGAAATGCTCTTCCTGATGTTGAGCACTAGTAGGCATCATCCATATTATTAATGACCTTCAGACAAAAGTCACACGTGTAAGTGGAAATGAGGTGTAGCCCCAAATTGCTCCTCTGCTGCGTCAGCGTTGTGTAGATGTGTCCGAAAATGTAGCAGTGTGATTATCTAATGCTGACAGACACTAACCATCGCTAACCATCAATGTGTGAATTAGGGCTGAAAATCACAGGGCAGCTCACCATGTAGTACACAATCTATGACCCTCTGGCTGAGAAATACGGACACAAATTTTGTATCTCAATATTTTGTAGCAGAATGGTGAAATTCAGTATATACATTACAATATTATTTCCAGATTAAAAATTATGAAAAACAAAAAATTAAGCTCACAGCAAGAATTGTTTCAATCAGTCTTTATTTGTGTAGCCGCAAGGGACAGAGTTTGCCCTTTGAGATGTGACACTTTGTTTTCATGAGGTTCCCCATGTCTATGTGGTTGTAAAGGTATGTATGGGGGTTCTAATATTGATATTAACTACTATAATGATTATCAGCCTGCTTCACAAGCTCAACATTTACCTTTAAGGAAAACTGGATTTGTGATAAAACAAGTTAGAACTTTGTCAAAACTGTTCTGCTCACTGTCAAAAACAGAGTAACAGAACAAACATGGATGTATGTTCCCCTGTGGCTTCAAAACATCGTAAGCTTTTTTCCTGATCCTCTTTCACGGCACATTCACAGCCAACTTTGGCACTGACCTCTGAGTTGAGAACAACAATTTTTAGAGACATTGTGAGTTTTTTTAGGGTCTACATGATGTGGTTTTAAAATTTTCCAGTCTGTTAAAATGTCAGTCTGGTGGAAAATGCTGATTCCTGTGTTTTCAAATGTGAACTTAAGTTTGCCTCACTGAGACACACAACAGCTACAAACTAACAAACTGGTATGAATCTCTCACTCTTACACACAAACACACTGAGATAGTTTGATAACAGAGCTCCCTCTGTGCTTTGCCTTCGACCCACCGATAAGTGGATTATGGGTAAAATCAAGTTAAGGATGTTGTGTCATGACAACCAAACAAACAGGCTGAACATATGACCTCTCCCCCTAAGACAAACATCTGCTTTGTGGGATGTGAGTGTGTTAGTGTGGGTGGGGAAGTACGGACCAAAAGTCATATCTTGGTATTTTTCTACCAAATTGAAATCAAAAAGAGAAGTAATTTTTTTTTTTACACAATATATACACCTCATTTTTTAAAACATACAGTAAATTATAATGGATGGTTGTTGAAGCATCGTAATCTTCAATACAAATCTATCCAACCATCATCATCTATACTGCTTATCCCTTTCAGGGCTGCAGGGACTGGAGCCTATCCAGCTGACATTGTGCAAGAGTCGCCAGCCGATCACAGGGCCACATAGAGAGACAAACAACCATTCACACTTACACTCTTATCAAGGGCAATTTGGAGTCACCAATCAACCTGATGAGCATGTTTTTGGACTGTGGGAGGAAGACTGAGTGGGGATCGAACCAGTAACCTTCTTGCTGTGAGGCATAATACAAACTTGTTACTTACATGTTTGATACCAAGGCAACAAAAAAGTAGGGATGATAAGATGTTATTGATACCAAAGCCACAAGTCATGAACGGGACGACAGCAGGAAGAGACGGTGCAGAGATTATCAGATGCTAACAGCTTCAGTAGCAGCTTTATCAGATCTGTATGGCATTTCTTTACTAGATAAAAGCAAATAACAACATACAAACTTCTCTTTAGACCTTTTATTTTTGCTCCACTTACGACAAGTTTTGGGAAGACTTTGCTCTCCAAAGTGTCTCACTGTCTGTCCTTTACGCTGTGGCATTAGTGCCCGCTCAATCACCTGCCGGATATGCTCCTAAAAGGTTCTTCCCCCTCCTAACGCTTTCTATGGGCTCTTTCCAGATGGACCAGTGAAATATATTGAACAGTTTCATCTGGTGTTTCAGGTTAACAAGTGATGGGAGATACCAGACTTTTTCAGACTGATACAAAACAGATACTTTTGCTATAATTTTATCAATACCAAACATCTCCTGCAGTGCACATGAAATGTTTCTGATTTTTATTTTTTTTTTGTATTTTTCATTGATCAGAAGCACAAAGGAAACATGTAACTCACACTCTGGACCATCAGATCTTTAAGTACGTTTTGTTTGTAAGTTTAAGTCCAAGAACATAAATTTAGCAGATATTCCACCATTAAAGACTTAAGTGACATGTTTTTGGGAGGACTTGATATTTATTCCATAAATACAAATACAATGAGACAAATGAAATACATTAACAAACTGTACTAATGTTGGCTTGTGTTACACTGATTTTTAAGTCTTTTAGAGAATTCATAAACAATTCTACATTTTTTTTTACAATATTTTTTAGTAATAATCAATAAAATTGTGTTCTCTTTCTGTCATTCCTGCATTAGTTTGTCACAAAACTATATTAAGTTTCTGAGCGTAAGCTTGTGGGTTCAGCTGAGTGCTGTTTGATGTGCTGCCTTTGCACAAAGAGAGAACGATTGAAAACACAACTTCACAGATAGACATTTAGTTAGAGTACTTGGTATCGATATTTCAGGAAAGTAATTGATACCCATGAAAGTATTGATACTTCCATACTTGAAATCTGACTCTGGTCTCAGAATTTGAAAGAGAAACTGTTCCTGATTTAGTCCTGATCTTCTGTCCATGTAAACTTTACATTTAAATAGATTATCCAGTGTTCAGCAAGTGTATTACTGCTGATGATTCTCCGCATTAGGGCATATCATCTTACCTACATGAAACTGTATTGATTATCTTAAATACTCAATCTGTTACCCAGCTCTAGGTAAAACTCTCCCTGTAGCTGCATGAAGAGTGAATGTGCAGCGAGGCATGATGCTGTCACATCCTGTTTGCTGACCTGCTCCCATCCTGAAGTGTCACACCTATTTTCAGCTCCTCTTCCCGTTTGTCGTGTTTACCATGCTGAGCTTTAAATAAGGGTCCAAACTTTCCAAACTCCCGCCTTGTTTCTTTCTTATTTTTCATCACTCGGCCATTTTCCTCTCTAGTTTCTTCCCTTACTCGATTCCATAAGCAGAAGCAAACTAATGGCAGCATGAGTGGAGTGATTGATTTTTCCATTACGACCCCCCAGTATAGGTTTATTTTGAGTGGTTTACATGAGGCATAATTGGTACCCTGACTTTAAAGCTGGGGTGGGAGTATAGAGTAAGGAGAGGAGGGGGGAGGTAGAGGATGGAAAAGAGAGAGAGAGTAGCCGCCCTATGAGTAGAAGTTGGCAGATGTGACAAAGTTAGCAGTTGTTTCGGCAGCAGCCAGACTGCCACACATCTGGAACACATCAGTAAGCTGGAAAATCTTACAAGAAATGAGGAAGGAGGGGGGAGGAGCGGTGAGAGAGAGGGGGCCCTGTGGTGACTCACTTCCCTGCTATTTCACTCCATCACTTTGTTTAAACTTTGTGTCCCTCTGCAGCCCAGGCACAGGGCTTCCCCCGTAATCCTCCCTCTCCTCACCCTCCCTCCCTCCTCCTCTGCTCTCATATGACCTCAGTGAATTGTCCTGCCGGGGATTCAGGGTTCACTTTTTCCATTTTTGACTCTTTTTGCTCCATCTTTTCCACCCCTTCAGCTCCTCCCCCTCAGGCCTTTGGGCGTTTTATGGGTGTCTAATGGGACTAATGTAAACAGGCCATTTCTCCTGTTTGGAACTGGTCCTGAATGTAAACCTGGAGCGGGGAGGGAGGACTCCAGTGGATGATGGGTGTGAGGAGGTGTGAAGCAGGACAGCCGGTGTTGTCGGAGAGTTTGTCCACCTTATCTCTGTGAAAGTGTCTTTTATTCTTAATCATTCACTCATTTCACGAAAGCCTGAAACAGGAGATCAGCCAGCTTAGGGTGAGCATACACAGTGATTTTAAAGCATAGACCTCAGAAAGAATTGGACGAAGCAAAGTGAAGACGTCATTTGATTATGAAAGGAGCCTTTGGATTGTTAATTTCACCAAGGAGGTTATGTTTTTGCCAGCATATGTTTCTCTGTTTGTGTGTTTGTTTGTTTGTAAGATCCATGTCCATGTCTCTATCATCAAGGTAAATTTCATCTGGATCTGATCCAGATTGACATCACAAAAAAACATTGAACTTTATAATGGGCAATTGGCTACATTCAATAATTCATATTAAATCAAAATATTAAGTGATGCTCCACGTGTGCATGCTCCATGTCTTCTTCTCTGATGTTGGTGTATGTCTGCAGCAGTGTTACAGGGTCACCTACAGGGTTGGCATATTTACTACAGCGTTTTCAGTTTTTTCATGCGGACAGTCCTTACAGAGAATGTTTTAAAAATGCAAATTTTTTCATCTCCGTGTGGATAGACCCTGAAAGGCACACCCTGGCCATGTGCCAATGCAAAATAAAAACATTCAGCAAACTGAAAAAGTTATCCAAAATGATCAGTGACTCAGTATAAGAGTGAGAGCAGAAATGGTCTCCGTTGATAAAGAGATGTTTCTGCAAGTTTTCCCAAACACTCCACAAATTTGTGGTGCGTTTTTTCTTTTGATCAGGGGCAAGAAGTTTTGGAACAACTTTGGCAAACACTTTTCTAATCAGTTTCTTTGCAAAAACAACTTTCATGCGTGGTTAAACAAGGCTGGATAAAAGCAACATTCAGCAGCAGAGAAAATCGCCTGGCAAGCGAGCTGTTACATGGGATAATACAGAGGACACACTCCCCACCTGGTGTCATGCAGTTTGTGGAAAACAGTGTGTACGTGGTTATTTTCCAGTGGGACGTTCAGGAGCCTGGAGTCAAATTTAGTGACATTTTGTGGTGATCACAACTGAAACAGGGGGAGGTTGGGATTGAAATAGACATGAGCAGAGCTAATAAAAAATTCTGCATCTTGGTAAATAATCAAGCTAACAAATACATACTTAACTTTAGACTATTTTTCAACAAAACATGCCCCAGGATAAAAGGGACATAAACAAATTAATTCTTGGCATAAAAGTATCCAAGTTGTTTAGTTTTTCTACTTAAAAGATCTTTAACGGTGAATCAAGATATATGACATAAACTCTTTCCAACTGAGCCACTACAAATAATAAAAACTGTAATTCTGTGACTGTAACAGGTTGTTTCTGTCTCTCAGAGTTTGACTTGTATCCTGAAGCTTGTTCTGATCCTACATTAGTGAGACGAGATCCCTGGACGTGGGAGTGGAACATGTGAGGAGGGTTCATGTTTACAGCATGATGACAGACAGACTGTAGGGTCGGTGGAGGCTGCAGCACCACGCTCGTCACCGTGACCATGAGGGAATGTGAGAGTGAAACAGTCTGCTCTCAGGACAGGACTGTTGCTACAGGGAGAGCAGTCTGGAGTTTAATATGAGGCAGAAAATACAACAAAAAAATCCATAAAAGAGGGTAATAACAGTCACCTAATAATCTAACGAGACTTAAATGTGCTTCAACGGCTGCTTGCAAAGAGCGGTCTTTATGTCTGTCATAATTGTGTTTTCATGCTTTCACTCGTTGTCTCAACCATTCATGAAAAACAATGAGGACACTGTGTGTGTTCACAGGGCTGTAGTGGGAGTAAAGAGCCTGTTGAGCAGAGCTGTTGCCCTCATGTGGTCTGATCTTCAACCTTATTTAGAGGTCAGAACAATCAAAAAGATGCCATGTTTAAAGGCATGTGACAGAATCTGCCAAATGTGATTTGACCTGAGATACCACTACAACCCCATGCACAACTTAGGAGGAATAATAGAATTTTTCTTTATGATCTTTGATTTTATATACTTTGTTTTGTTTTGTTTGCAAGTGATTGAAGAAGTTACTTTTGCTCTGATTGTTTCTCTAAACACCATTTTGGGGCATTAGAGTGTGACATAACATTTAAGAAAATACTACGTTTGGAAAAAAGGTAAAGGTATAAACAGTAAACACTTGTTTTGTTGCATTGAAGAAATTGTTAAATTGGCTTTAATTCTTTTTTAAGCAATACTATAATGCAATACTACTTGTGTTTGAGTTAAGATACATGAATGTTGCTATAATGAAGTTTTATGAAACCATATATAAATATATGTATTATATTTATGTTAAATTGACCTTAGGTGTAAGTGTGTAAAAGAGTGCAGGTACTAGACTGGCCTGCTTGCAGTACAGACCTGTCTCCTATTGAAATTGTGTGGCCCATTATGAACAAACAAAGAATGACAACAAAGATTGTTGAGCAACTGAAATTGTACATCAAGAAGAATTTGAACGAATTACACCTACAAAGCTTCAACAATCATTTCTTCAGTTCACAAATGCTTACTGAGTGTTACTAAAAGGAAAGGTGATGTAACAGTGGAAAAGACGCCCCTGTCCCAGCTTTTTTGGAACATGTTGCAGGCATCAAAATTAAAAGGAGTGAGCATCTGCAAAACAATTATGTTCATCAGTTTGAACATAAAATATCTTGTCCTTGTGGTGCGTTCAATTAAATAAAGGTCAAAAAGTATGACTAAACCATGATATTCTGTGTTTATTTATGTTTTACACAGTGTCCAAACTTCACTGGAAGCGGGGTTTAGACAATCTTTCACACACTCACACCTAAGGCCAATTTAAAGTCAGTTTGTGGGTATTAAAGAAACCACACAAATGCAAAGGGAAACACAGAAATTTCGGGAGTCAAACCCAAATGCACTGTACTGTGAGCTCGCCCAGTGCTGTACTCATGCTGGATTCATGTTGGGTTTGGATATATGTATTTGTATATGTATTTATTTATGTGTATTTTATATGCATATATGTGTATCTATAAAATGAAGATTATGGCTTCGACCTGCTTTATCATAAAGTGTCTTGAGATACCATTTGTTATGAATTGGCACAAATACAAGTAAAGACTGACTGATTAATTGAAACCAGCAACTCTCTTTCTGCAAGGCACCAGCACTCCCTGCTGCACCACCATGCAGCCCTCCACCCAAGTTACACCAGAGGGATATTAGACTTTTTGGAGAGGCAGCTGTGACGGCAGCTGTAGCTCTCCTATGTCTCTCTAGCTATCTTGTTGTAGAATTTCCATTATGTACATTTTTAACACTCTTTCCCCTCTTTCTTTTTACAATTTCTCTTGTCATCTCAGGGCAGCTGATGGTGAAAATCTAAAGAAGTGACTCCCAAAGTGAAGTGACTCACATCTCTCAGGAACCTTCCCCTCAGCACCCACTCCGTTTCCAATCATGCCGGTAGTCATCCAATCCAGCCCCCTCCTATGGACACGGTTGGCAGCCCTGGTCTTCTCCTGCGTGGCCTTTTCCGTGGCAGTTCATGGCGCCCAACTGCACCACGGCACAGGGGACTGGTGCATCTTCTGCTGGGCCTTCAGTTTCGCTGGCACTCTCCTCATCCTCCTTGTGGAGCTGTTTGGCCTTCAGACCAGAGCCCCGGTCTCCTGGAAGAACTTCCCCATCACCTTCGCCTGCTACGCTGCCCTGCTGTGTCTGTCCGCCTCCATCATCTTCCCCCTCTACTTTGTCAAAGGCATCTCGAGCCAGAATGAAGTAGGCACCTACCGCATCGTGACGACCGTCTTCTCCTGCCTGGCCACCATCGCCTACATGAGCGAGGTGAGCATCAGCAAGGCGCGTCCTGGAGAGGTGGCGGGATACATGGCCACCGCCCCTGGCCTGTTGAAAGTCTGTGAGACCTTCGTGGCTTGCATCATCTTCGTCTTCATCAGTGACCCCGTATTGTACGACCGCCACGATGCGCTCAAGTACTGCATGTCCGTCTACTGCATCTGCTTCATCTTGTCAGCTGCCATCATCCTGCTCTGCATCGGCGAGTGCACCGGCTGTCTCCCCTTCCCGTTTGCTCGCTTCTTGTCTGCCTACGCCATGCTGGCAGTCGTCCTCTACCTGTCAGCGACCATCATCTGGCCGATCTTCAATTTTGATCCGAAGCATGGTGGAAACAAACAAAGGCCCTCCAACTGCAGCATCACCATGGGTCTGTGCGCTTGGGATAAGTGCATGGCGGTGGCCGTGCTCACCGGCGTTAACTTCATCCTCTACCTGGCGGATCTGATCTACTCCACTCGCCTGGTGTTTGTCAGCTCTTGAGTAAAGAAGTAGTCAGTCAGGCCTGCAGTTTGCTCCACATAAGATTAATTTAGCAGTTTTGTAAAGGCTCGGTAAGTGCTGTTAAATACAGTACAGCACAGCAAGTATCTCTGCTCTGTTCGTTCAAGTTCTGGGTCATAGTTAAGGCAAACTTCAGTTAAAAGTCAAAATGTTTGATATCTGCATGCTTTTCAACACCAAATATTAAAATGAAAACACCAAAAATTGCAATAACCTTTGAAAAACAGAAGCTCTTCATAAGATTTTTCAACAAAAGCGTCAACAATCTAAAGACAGCACTGCCTAAATTTGCCATGTTTGAATCAGCAACATGCATGAAATTTGTTTGGTGTACTTTGGTGCCCAACAAATCCTTATGTTTGGGGATTTTCCCTCTGCTGTCAGAAAGTCAAAGTGGATTCTTGCTTGGTGGCTCCTTTTGTCCCTTATCTCTTATGCTCCTCTTCCGCCTCCAACATCGCTTTTCAATTTCACTGTCAGCACATCTTAGTTTGACTCGACACAGTTTTGGCACTACCCGCTTTGTTTTCCATTCCAGTTTAAACTTTGACTATACGTCTTAAAGCTAGGCATGGTCTTTATAGCGTGGCTGCGTGAAACTACAAAAGCATACCCACTAAAACAAAAGATGAAGCAATAGAGCTGCCATCCCCCTCTGGCTTAGTGGCTTTTTGCTAAGGTAAGTAGGTAGTAGGAAGCATACTTTTTATGGGGGAAATGGATGACATGGATGTTACAGAAACGTCATATTGTTTTCTGTGCAAAACAAAATGGACAGTTGAATCTTTCTTTCCTTTTGGTGACCCCAAAAAACCAGTCAGACATTTCCAAACTTTAGGGTTTATCATTTATCATTTATTTGGAGGATCTGTTAACTCCTGTCATTCAGTCTGTTTGAAATTTGCATAAATAATGCAAGAGTTTACAACAGAACAAATTTGGAGTTAAGTTGCCAAGAGTGCTTATGTAATAGTTGACCCTGGATGTTTAAGTAAGAGATAATGTATTGGGAACATGTCCTGTGCAGCTGCTCACGTTACGTATTCAAACCCAAACGTTGTACTTTAATGCTCCAAAACTTGTTTTTTTGCCTCTGCAGACCTGCCAAATTAGATTTTGTGTGGAGTGTACTGCCATCCTGAGGACCATGTGGGCAGAAATGACAGATAGGCTGGTGGTAATGGCTATGTTTACACATACAACAACCTTTTCTTAAATTACAGAGGCTTTCTGTTCATGTGTTGGAGAGTGTAAATGTCAATCCAGAGGCCTGGATAGACTCAGATCTGGATTGTAAGAGACCTGAATGTGATTACTGGTAAATGCTGATCCTAAAAACCAACGCTATCATTGTGACCTGTTATAATACACAAACAACAAGATATTTTCATGTATACAAACGTGGTATGAATATGGATTTAAATAAGCTATAAACAGAATCAACCCAAAATGCAAGGCCCATGTAAACATAGTCTGTAATGACAAATGAAGAAAAACCAAAGACAATGGTGGCCTATTGTGTGTTTTTGTTTGAACTTTCTTTTTATATTGTGTATGTCTGTGCTCTGCATAAAGTTTGTTGGCCGTAAATAGACTGCAGAGAAGTATTTTTTGTTGTTCTGTTTAAATTGGCAACCTGAGGTGTTTAAGTTTTGAACCTGTTAATTATTTGTATTTTTGTTGTTAAATGAAGAGATTGTTTTGATTTGATTGTCCCTCTCACGCTGACCATTCACAAGACAATTTTGAATTTAAGTTGTCATAAAAATCACGGGAGACCTCCATTGGAGGAGAACAACTGACACAGTAAGCCTGCTGTAAAAATGGCAGAGGCGTCTGCTGCCATGTTTGTAAGCTGTAAAAGTATGACACATCTGGCTTATGGTGCATCCATTTCTGCTAATTTGTGGCTCCAACTTCATTAAGAGAAATGTACTGACAACACATATAAAGTTTATTTGGAAAAATGATCAGTTAGCCTGAGATTGGCTCATTCATTAAAATTGGGCCCAAAATCTGGTGTTAAAATTGTCCTGTGAGTAGTCAGCTACATACAACTCTGAGACTTGAAAGTGTGCAAAATTAGCCACATAGTGTTGCTAGGCTACAAGATAAATGCTTGGCTAGCATTTTTCCCTTGTGTTATAATACATGTGTCTGCATAAGCATGCTTCACTAAACTGCACAAATATAAAATATTCATGTGCAAAATCATGAAATTCTAAAAATGTATAAAGTGCACTATTAACATACAACATGGTGGTGATCAAATTCCTGGTGTCTCCAAATATTAAATCATAGGCTGACACTGACTCAAACCTCTGAATTTGTAAATGTTGCTGATTGATTGGGTCTGGTGACTTTGTACTGCTGTACTCAATACTCAGAGATGCAGACGGAGGAGATCATGATCATTGTTGTTAGTGATATATTCAACTTTTATATTCCACTGTTTGTTTTTGTGCAAACCACGTCAGTGTTACATGAAAATATAATCCAGTGTTAAAAATAAAACCATGTTAAACAGATTTCTATCTACTGTTGTATTACTAAATTTACTTGTATTAACTTGTTGTATTAATATGTATATTTAACTTACGTGTAATGTGCCACCTTTCAAAGATTTATTTTTGTCTTAATTAATTTGAGAAGTTTCTTGGTGACAAGTTCTTTTTAATTAAATAATGTATGGAGGGATGGACAGACAGAAGGATGGCTGTTTGAATGGATATAGGGATGGTTGGATAGATGAAGGGCAAAACGGATGGATGGATGGATGGATGGATGGTTAGTTTGATAAAAATAAGAAATACAAATCCAAATGAGAGGTTGGTTTGTTTGATGGATGGATAAAGGGAGGGAGGGAGAGATACATTAATAAATGAATGGACAAATAGATGAAACAATGGATAGATGAAAAGATGATGGGATGTATGGACAGATGAATAATTTAATAAGCAGGTGGATAAATAGCCAAGTTAATAGTTAGTTTGTTGGATGAATGAATAATTTAATAAGTAGATAAAATTTAAATAGATAGATAAAATATAATGAATGGTTGGTTTGTTGGATGGATGAATAATTCAATAAGTACATGGATGGATGGATGACTAAATGGCTAGAAAGCTGGTTGGTTGTATGGCATATTTAAATGGATAAAAGAAGCGAGAGATACATTAACAAGTGATTGGACTAAAAGACAAATCAGTAGATAGATGACAAGATGAATGAATGGATGGATGGATGGATGGATGAATAATGTAATAAGAAGTTGGATAAATAGCTAAATTTATAGTTAGTTTGTTGGATGATTGAATAGTTTAATACATGGATGGATAAAAAGCCAAATGGATTGATAAAAGAATAGATGAATGGATGAATGGTTTAATAAAATGATGGATAAAAAGCATAATGAATGGTTAGTTGGATGGATGGCTGGATGAATAGATGGATGGATGGATGATGGATGCATGGATTTAAATGGATAAAGGAAGACAGGGAGGGATTGATGAATTAACAAATGAAAGGACAATTAGTCCTCTGGATGGAAGGATTTAGACTGAAAACACTTTCATAAGCATTCAGTTTCAGTGAACTCGTCTATGAAAGCCTCCCATATCGTCTCTTTGATGCATCTTCTGATTTTCTTGTTTCAAACCTTTAGGAAACCATACTGTAATGATTCGATGTTATTTTTCCTCCTCATGGACCCATCAGTCATGGTGTGTCTGCCCTGTGATCCACATACATAAATACGAACATGCCAGTGGTTGGACTTGCTATTGCGGAAGCCATGTTTCCCCTGACGGAGGGTTCAACCCCTCCTTAAACAAAACAAACTACATGACATGTTATTGTGTCAGAACTGGGCGTCGTTGTCGCCTCCTTTCCTGGCTGCTGATTTATAGTAGACTTAAATGGTTACTGGGTTCCCCTCTGCTCTTCAGAGGCGATGGTATTCAGTACTTCAACCCCCTCAAAAGTCGAGTCTGGGGCCTGAGCAGTCACAAACCAGCAGGCTCTGATTTGGTCTGTATAAATGGAGGGGAAGTTGCTGTAAAGGGAGGAGGTGATCAAGTCAGAAAGACTGTTCAGAGGTTATATAAACAGACAAGCATGCTTAGATATGATGATAATATAAACTAGAATGACTTTAAGTTTAGGCAGGGTGCTCTGAATTAATCATCACACTGAAGGAAACTCTCTGAATATACTATTGTTCCCCTTGATTATTCCTCCCCATTAATTATACCAATAGATATTGTATTTTATAACTTTGGAAAGCCAGATTAATCAAATTTACAATGAGGTACAACTTGTATCGTGCATTCTCGGAATGAGCAGCACAGCTAAACAAGTGGGTAGTGCCCCTAAAAAAGTGCCAAAATCCCCTGTAACTGGAGGTTGGTGGTCTAGTAAGAAGAGTGGCAGCATTATTTGGTGTCAGCCCCGGTACCATTTCCAGACTTTGGACCAAGTTCTGTGAGACTGGTGAAGTCAAAGACAGACTTTCATGTGAAAGTCCTAGGAAGACAACACCCCAAGAAGACCAGTTCCTCACCCTCGTTTCACTGAGGAACTGTAGGCTTTTTCCAGGGGAAGGATGGATTTTATTTTTTTATGGTGGGGCACTACCCTCACGTTTAGTTGTGTTGCTCATTCCATGAATGCACAATCCTTACAAGTTGCACCTTCTTGTAATGGTGACTAATCAGACTTTTCAACGATATAAAATACAAAAACCCTCTGCACCTGTAAGCTGGTGCTCTGGCTTAGTTGGCGTCAGACCTGGTACCATTTCCAAACTAAGTTCTGTGAGACTGATGACAAAAAGGACAGAATGTGAAGAGGGCGTCGTGGGTTGACAACACCCTTGGACCTTTTTACGCTTTGCTGTGTTGCTCATTCCATGATTGCATGATCCTTACAAGCTCCTGGTTGTAAAATTGGCTAATCAGACTTTCCAATTTTAAAACAATACCAACTGGAATTATAAAAGGCTAGAAAAACTGGCCGTAATAATGTTTCCAAGCTTCTTCTGAGGATTATATAAACACTTCTAGATTTCAGAGCATTTTAGTCTGTCTGTGTATTCTTTCAATTTGGCCTTTAAAAGTTAATCTTGTTAACTTAAGCCTCAGCAGACATGAGGTTAGTCTTCATTTACTTATCTGTAATAAACCTCTCAGTGAGCTCTGCTGCTCTTGTACACAGTGACTAAATAAATTCCCGGCCTGCCCACTGCGATCCATATTAAGAACAAAGAGTGTAAGTCATCAGCACCACAATAGCCTGATACAATCTAAGCAGAGAAAGTACTCAGCCTCAGACCCAACATCTTGCTTCCTCTCCTGCAGCGGATGTGTTTTTCTGATCCTGCCAAGCCTGTGTTGTCAAACAACAAGCTAACTCCAGTAACAGCATGAAACACGGCTGAAATCAGGCCACTAATTAAAACAGGCACAGATATGTGGAGCGGTTGGAAAGGCCCAACATTCCTCCAGTGCTGAGTAGAGGGTTTCCTCATCGTCCCACAGTCATGGTTTGTTTCCTTCTGCTCGACTTCACTCTGAACTTATTTTCTTTCCAAACTGTGAGAGTCTCAAACGTAAACAGCTGTGTGAGCTCTTAGCAAGCTACAAGTGTAGTAATTTGTTGGGTTGTTCCCTAAAAGGCTCATTTAGTGTAATTTCATCACATTTGTGTCCTCTGACTTTACAATGACCCTTTAGTGTGTTGTAATCTGCTCACAGTTAAAGGATCTCCTGTTATCCACGGGATGTGAAGGGGAACTTGACTCATTTTAAACACAAAGGTCAGCTCATCATGCTGAGGACTATGTTGCCATGAAACAAAAAGTTTTACCGAACATCATGTGCATCTCTTGAACAGGGGCAGAAACACCCTCTCTGCTAGTTGAGAGTGATGTCAGAAGAAAAATACCTGCTCCTGAGTGAGATTATCGCTGTGTCAAGATTTGGGTAAGCATCCTTTAAAATACATGGCCATCTTTGGGCTGAGTTACACGCCTGTAGAAAGAACTGGATGAAGCATCTTGATTATCAAAGGAGGCTAAGGGGCGTTGTTAAGGCCAATTCATGGATGCAGCCATAAACTTCAGATCAACCTAACAGACAGAAAGGTGGGACTTAAGGTCATGAAACCATTAACTACTGCTTGGGCTTGTAGCACTGTGCCATATAAAGAAAGTGGATTGTATATTTATGATGGGCAGGTACTGTGAGAGTACATATATCTATCTATCTATCTATCTATCTATATATATATATATATATATATATATATATATATATATATATGTTTTCATTCATTCATTCATTTTCTATACCACTTATCCCTTTCAGGGTCGCAGGGGGACTGGAACCTATCCCAGCTGTCATTGGGCGAGAGTCTGGCTGGTCACCAGTCAATCGCAGGGCCACATAGAGAGACAGACAACCATTCACGCTCAGGCTCATACTCAAGGGCAATTTAGAGTTACCTATCAACCTAATGAGCATGTTTTTGGTCCGTGGGAGGAAGTGCCCGGAGAGAACCCACGCATGCTCTGGAAGAACATGCAAACTTCAGACAGAAAGGCCCTGCCCAACCCAGGGATCGAACTGGCAACCGTCTTGCTGTGAGGCACGTGCACTTCCTGCTGTGCCATATATTGGTAATGGCCCAACTTAAAAAAGATTAGATTTTGGTGGTGATCCAGATAACTGCCATTAACGAATTATTGTTTTTGCTCTATAACTGTCTAACTAATAATGATATTAACATGATTCTAAGTGCTAGGTGTGGGTTTTCAGGGTCAAGAAATCATATTATGATGGTAACTTTATCATGGAGCTACTGCTTAAAGATGTAACAACAATATGTGAGCTACCTTGGCAGAGGTTTGCGCTCTCTGAATGCTTTCTAATTTGTATTGTTTCCATGAATAGTGAAAGCTGGTAAAGAATTAGAATTCTGTTCCAGTATTGTGATCTGATTTGTAAGTAAGGGGCAGGATTCGATAAGTTTCCTGTTTCATTCTGTCTCTTCTCAAACTGGTTTGTTGTGTTGACACGTGTATGTGCTCATAGGTGTTCAGTTTACTAGATGGACATGTACAGTTGTTTGGTGTGCAAATGTATTTGTTTTTTCTTTGTTTTTTGTTTTTGAAAGGATTCTTCATTTCATACATCTAAAAAGAAGCCTATATAGTGACATTATTGCTAAAACTGAATGCAAAATTATTTGTGAGAGCTCATGTGGTTTTTCATCTTGCAAAGTAGCTCAATTTGCAGGTTTCTGTATGTCAGCTTAACTTCCGTCGTAACTATGACAACTAAAAGTCAACAGTTAACATGGTTACCAGTTTAATGGTACCGCGTGGCAATGCTGATGGAAATGCTTAGCAGCAAATCTTGATAATAGAGTCAAACACAACATGAGATAAAAATGTTTTTTACAGATACCTGGCACTGCTTTTACAATCTTGAGAATAAAGTGTCTTTTTTAAAACTGAAACACTGTGAAGAAGTGACATTTGCTTCAGCCAGAGCATTATTACTTCATAAAAGTACTCATATTATAATATATAAAATAGTCATACAATCTTTAAACTGCTAAATTCTATTGTTACAGTAGAAAATAATACATCCAAAAGTGTTCAATGAGCTATTTAAAAAGTAGATTACGCAACTATTTCCAGGTTTTTTCTTACTGTAGTGATATTTTCAGAGTGTGTTTTCATTTTCTTCTGCCTGAGAAGGAGCTCTGGGTCCTTTTTAGTCTGAACTCAAGTGTCATTAACAAGCAGCTGGATCAGTTTTACTGCTCTGTATTTCTCCCACATACCTGTCATCCTATAGTTAGCTGGTCTTCAGGGATTTCAGCTTTCCTCTTTTAGAGAGCAGGTTTAGACATAATAATCCTTCTGTTATCACATACTAAAGGGCCACTTTCTGATCTAATGGAGGCTTTTCCATCTGGGGAGTAATCGGCGGATGTTTCATGAACCTGTACCTGTCAGTCAAGCTGACTCAGAGGATAGT
This sequence comes from Cetoscarus ocellatus, assembly GCA_037902135.1. Classification (NCBI taxonomy): domain Eukaryota; kingdom Metazoa; phylum Chordata; class Actinopteri; order Labriformes; family Labridae; genus Cetoscarus; species Cetoscarus ocellatus. The sequence goes on from JBAMNC010000335.1 coordinate 610,766, forward strand.
TTCCACTTTTTTAGGATTTTATCGCCCTCTGCTGGCTCAAGACACACAGAAGATAGAGGGGCATGCTTTCACACAAGTAAACACAAGTAAACACAAGAACTGATAAAGCAGGGTGCTTTGTCACTGAAGTTGAAGCGTCTTTAAGACATTAAATTAGTAAACTGAACTCAATGATAAAGGCTGGATGTCAAACTATAATGAAATATTTCAGGAGGTTATTCAGTATTTTTATATTCTGGTGACCTTTTTTTTATTATTTCTATGCTGGGAAAGTTTGCAATACAGATAAGATAAAGAGAAATAAAATGTTGGAGATCATAGTTTAATTTCAAATAGGCTGCCAATAAATTATTAACATGAAGGAACAAAAGACAAATTCTGCAATGGAAATATTAAAAAATCAAAATATTTCCATCATTATCTTTGGGTTTTGAGATATATTTAGTTTTTCTGAAAGAAATTAGTGAAACTGATGTCTTGTTTTCTTTAAATATATTGGATTGGATAATCTTCATTTTTTAAATATAGGAATAATAAAATATTACAGTGAAAAAAAACAACAAAAACAACAAAAAGTGAAAACATTATTACGGAAATTCTTTTAATACTAATTTTGTTCGTTCGAAATGGAGTAGGAAGAAGCTAAACTTATCTTGTCCTACCCCATTTTTCATTGGTGTATTACGTAATCACTAATCAATCAGCAATATATATCATATATGCATCGCTCCCTCCACTCACTCACACCCCCATAGGCTTTGGTGTATGGCTGCTCAGCATGAGTCTGGGTCTACTCAAGATTTCCTGCCTGCTTATCAGAGGGTTTTTCCTACTTTAACTGTAAGTCAGTAACTGTAACCAGATCTGGCCCAGTGCTCATGGTGGATTCATGTTGGGTTTAGAACTATTTATATGCATGTATATAATTATAATAATAATCCATCCATCTATATCACTTATCCCTTTTGAGGTCCTGGGGGGCTAGAGCCTATCCCAGCTGACACTGGGTTAGAAGCGGGGAACACCCTGAACCCGTCACCAGCCCTTTGCAGGACCACATAAAGAGACAGACAACCATTCACACTCACTTCTACCTAAGGGCAATTTGGAATCACAAATTAACCCAACAAGATGTTTTTGTTCTGTGGGAGGAAGCCAGATTGCCAGAGAGAACCCACGCATGCCTGGGGACGGATTTATTGTCTGAGCGTCTATGAGTTCGTCGCTACCATAAATTATTATCTTCAGTCCTTTGTCTCTGCATCGCCACCACCCACCCACCCACCCAACTATCAGCTAAAAATACATCACTTATAAATTCTCATTTTGATGCTGTTGTATTATTCACAGTAATGTAAATATTACATTCATGATTGGCTATATGGATTTATGTTGTGTGTTGGATGTGAAGAAAAAATGAAGCGTTTGTCTTCAGCCTGCTCTATTGTAAAGTTTCTTGAGATAACACTTGTTATGAATTGGCACTAAATCATGATTGATTGATTGATTGATTGTTGTGCCCCAAAACCCAGGAGGAATCTGATGCAGACTCTACTACCAATATAAAGTAAATTCAGAAGTTACACAAACTGTTTTGTCCCACTCCTAACACAAATGTAAATTTTACTGAAAAGAGAGGCAAAAATTATGTTTCTACCAAAAAGAAATCCTAATAGCCAGAATTAAATCTATTTCAAAAGTAGCTATTACAGTTTTCACCATCATAAAGCTTTAGAGGATCAACACAAAACTTAGATAAAAGCCTGACTACATCTGCTTACAAAAACAAGGTTAGACACACTGTTTAGTGGTAACAGAGATATAAATAACAGTAGTCCCCCTTTACTTTTGTATAAAGAAAAGGATGTTCCACCTCCAAACAAAAGGATGTTGAATAAGTAAATTAAGAGCCAAATAAAAAAAAAAAGTCACTGTGAAATTGAAATGTAATGTAGATGAAAATCAAAACATGCTTCATGTAGATTTCTCTTTTAAAACAAAGTAATATATCACATTAGAAAAAAAAAATGCTGGAGGTCGCTTCGTTAGGGCTTGTTTTTTATCGACCTGGTTGCTTATTTCAGTAGAAAAATCTGGCAACACTGATCAACAGACTACAGCGCTTTTAGCTCCACCTTTTAGGGGTAAGTTAGTACACACAAAAAGTGGGACAGTGCAGGTGGGTAATTTGGGTACACTTCTCCTTATCTGACAGTGGAAACACTTGTAACTGCATGCCATACCGAGCCAGACTCCATTTTGGAAATGTAGCTTTTGTTCCCCTGTAATGGCGTTGTGGCGTTCACAGTGAACCCAGGGGCCTAAATACCACCTGGAATTGGCAGTCTAAATAAGACCAAATCAGATATTACTGGGGGGTCACAACACTTCTGCCCACCCCCACTGGACACACCCCTGGAATAAAGAAGGAGAACAAAACATTAAAGTAAGAAAAGACCCTTGAGGGCCACTAAGAAGAAAAGTTAGCATGTACATTGTAACAGCCAGAATAAATAGAAGACTTCAGTTTAATACCACAAAAAAGCGGCCTCAGGGGATCAAATTAAAAAGCTTAATGCATTAATAATGTCAGCCGGCGGTTTGTGCTCGGAGTCTTTCCTTCCATCATGTTTGCCACATTCACTTCTCATAAACTTTCCATGTGTAACAACCTTTCCTGAGCTGCAGCCAGACAGAGAAGCTGGAGCTGGAACAGTCAACGTCATGAAGGAGTTATGGCTGCAGATTCAAACAGTGAGGCTTTCTTTAAAAGATGTTCAAAGCTCCACACCAGCTATATCTATCCCTTACTATTAAAGCCTCTTTGGTCTGCAGCTCCCAGCATGCCCATGTATGGCTGCGCTGAACCATTTTAGACTCATAAAACTGTCAGGAAAACATATAATGCTGCTTTAACGTCTTTTTGATTCTTCTCTGCTTTTGTGTCCTGCTATGAATAAACATTTCATCTTCCTTGAAGGATTTTCTCTTCAGCAAATAGTTCAGAGAGAAGAAAATGAGCTGTTGGTTTTCAGCAGATTGAGTGAGTCTTTGAGTGCTTCCTAAGGATTTAAAGACGTGTCCAAGCGGTCTGGATCCACCAGGCGTCACTGTTCCTCTAGACATAGCTGCTCTGTTTACAGGGGAGCTAACAAACTATTTCTCATACAAACCTTTCAAACAGCTTCAACAGACAAGGCTGAGTCATATCAGCCTTAATGAGGCCACACTTAACCTCCACATGAGCCACAGACTCCACATCGACTCAGAGAAAATGAAGCAGAGAGATTGTTTGAAGGTGAATTTCAACCTGACCAATCGGTGAAGTCCTCACTAAAAATAGGAATTTGAGATGTTCATCTGCTAGTACTTAACTGCATGAAAGCAGCATCGGGAATATTTGCAGTTTCTAGTAACAGAAGATCTTAAATCACTTACAAGGCCTGGCTATTAAATAATGAGACTCAGCTTATTAGGATAAAACCATATGGTGCAGAGTCTCACCGAGTGTTAGATTCAGATTCAGTTATTACCTCCGCCAACAAGGTTATGTTTTTGCCCGCGTATGTTTGTTTGATTGTTAGCAAGATTATACAAAAACTACAGGAAAGATTTTGCAGAAATTTCCAGGAGATGTTGGTAATGGCCCAACTTAAAAAAGATTAGATTTTGGTGGTGATCCTGATAACCGCCATCAGCAAACAATTGTTTTTGCTCAATAACTGTCTAACTAATAATGATATCAACATGATTCCGAGTGCTAGGTGTGGGTTTTCAGGTCAAGGAATCATATTATGATGCTAACTTTATCATGGAACTTTCAACAGCAATATGTGAGCTACCTTGGTGGACGGTTGCGCTCTCCGAGTGCTTTCTAGTTCTTATTTTGAACACGCAAAAACAAACAGAAAGGGAAAAAACCAAATAATAAAATATCTTAGAATGCAAAATTGAAGAATATCCTCATCACAGGCCATTATGTCATGTGGCTCACATGATGAAAAGGAGAGGAAAGAAGTATACGCTTATTTAATCCCACCCCTTCTCCATGACTCATTGAATATTATCTTTGCTGCTTCCTTATTAATGTGTCCATCCATCCATTATCTGTGGCTCTTATCCTTTTATGGGTCGCGAGGGCTGGAGCCTATCCCATTGGGCACGAGGCGGGCTACATCCTGAACAGGTAGCCAGTATCTTTTAGAAGGAAGGGAGGACGTCTTTGGCCCTGCACCCATTAAATTTAAAGTTTGTGTTTTATTTTGTTCATTGCTAATATGTTTCTTGTAAGAAAGGGGCAGATCATACACAATTCTTTCTGCTCCTTTTTATTCATAACTGGTCCTATTTTTGTGTTGACGTGCCTTCTATTACTGATAAATAATGCAAACATTGAAAAGAAAGAAAAGAAGAGGCTTGGCAAGATAGATCTGTCTGAATACAGATATTGAATCAGGCTGAACCAGCTGCACTGCAAGGTTAGAGACATCATGCTGACTTGAACAATCAAGCGGCCCTGACTGTCACTGACATGAAGGCTCAAAAGTGTTCTCTTCCTGTAGGATGGATAAGATGTCTGCCACAGTAAGGAATAATATCAGGAAAAATAAATAGCCACGTCTTATGTTCTAAGGAAAATCATTTCTGTATTAAAGTAGGACTGCGGAGGAAACACAATCTCGCTTTCTAAACTGTTTGGTTTTCCAGTCTTAAGCCTTTTTCCCCGGTCCCATTATTCTGGATTCTCTTTGACCGAGACTTCTGAGAGAAAAAACACGCCAAACCGGAGTACTTTTCTTGTATAATTTATGTTGAAAACAAGTCAAAACATTTGTTTCCCTTTATAAAACCATATCAGTTACCTGTGGTCACAATTACAACAGTGTCCTGGTGATCGAATTCCCCTGTCAATTATGCAGCGATGCATCTTAACATTGAGTGCATAGTGGGTTTTAATTTTTGCTGCTCAGAGCTCAGTTTGGCTGGTTGTCCATCTGTGAGGCTGACTGGTACGACTGGATGTCCTCGCCGATGAACTCTGACACTGTGGAGGGAGAAGAGACAATCACAGTCCTGGTTAAAGAGAAACATTTTTTATAATTTTGTGCCTTGCCTCACTCCTGAGTCCATGACAATTAGATAGACACCATTCTTTCAACTGTGTGTGCAGTAATAAGATATAAACGACCAAAGCTCCAGACTGCTAATTAGCTTAGCTCAAAAACTGGGAGTCAATGGGTAGCGTTAGCCTTCCTCTGCCTACAGTCATCAGATAAACTCTTCAGCAACTCTAAATGGAATTTAGAGAGACTAAGATAAGCGCGTTGCGTAATTTTCGAAAGAAATACATATGAAACTAAACCCCGAAGAAATCTTCCTTGTCCTCCCTTACAAAGTGGGACTAGTACCAATCTTCTTCTACTTGTAAGCAGAGGCTTTGTTTCGTTGATCTACTTACAAGCATGTCCATGGTGGTTTGAGCATGTGCCCTGCGGTTTAGTTTCATGTGTATTTCTTTTGAAAATTACATAAAGTGCTAATCTTAGTCTAAAAATAGATAACATAATGCAGTAAAAAAAAACGAGTCAAAACAAGTGCACAGCACAGTTTAGAGTAACATCCCAACTTCATTGGCACTGAGGTTTGTACATACTCCCTGGACATGGTTACATCTTCTTCTACCTTTGTTTTTATTTTTTAAAGAATATTATCACTGCAGATATTACTCTGTGTATGATGAAGATCAATCCTCACCTTCCTCAAACGTGATGTGATGCATTGATGCAGAGCTGGTGAACTCCAGAGGACACTCCTGGATCTTTGCCTCCCTCTCTCCACCGTGTCCCGTCCCTTGCACCCTCCCCTGGGGGTCCCAGCCTTCGTACTGGGAGTAAGGCACTTGGCAGACGTCCTGATATGGGCTGAGGGTGGAGGGCGGTGAGGGACACACCTCCTGAGGGTAAGAGGAGTACTGGGGGTAAGGGGAGGTGGTGAGGGGAGGCAGTGGGGAGGTGGAGATGGGACTGCCGGTGGGGAACGGGCTGAGAGAGGAGGAGTGGGAGGGAGAGGGTGAGGAGGACAGGTAGGGTGAGTCCAGCCATGGTGAAGGGGAAGGGGAGGGGGGCTGTGGGCCACGAGGGTAGAGAGGGGGGAGGAGCTCAGTGAAGCCCAGCTCCAGATTCTCGAAGCTGGGGTGACGCTCGGAAAGGGGCGCCCTGCACCCGCCGGGATCCTCCAAGGCAGAGTCGGGTTTAGAGCAGTAGTCGTCATGGTAACTCATTGAAGGGCAAGGTGGCGAGTAGGTGGAGGGATAGGGGGGCAGGTGGAAGCCCAGGCCCCGATCATCAGCCATGGGGTCACCTCTCATGTGAAAGCCACGATCCATCCGGGTTTGACCACCCACAGGACACACAGGACCCCCTTCCAGAGGGAGAGCAGATGGCCGAGACAGCAGGGGGTCTTCCTCCTTAAACATGACTGAGGGAGGAAAAAATGGAGGATAATTATTTTATAAAAAAATGTCACACATCCTCTTGAACAGGACTTTGCAGTAACGTTTCACTGCTCACAGAAGAACAAAGAACCCAACAAACAATAAACAAACAAATGGACAAACAAATGAAAAACACAAACCTCTTTGGCAGTTTGTTTGATTTCAATCCACATGTAGAAGAACAAGCTAAGACAACATAGAATGATGAAAGATGCAACATCAGGACGACTTTTGTACCTGTGTTTGTTCGTAACTCGGGTCATTTTTACACCTACAGCTTGGTTGCTTTGTTCTGATTGAGCTAAAATAAACACTACAAATCTGTAGATTTTCTTTGGATCATTTCATGTTCACACAGCAGTATATAGAAAACGAGTCCAGGCCGAGTCACACCAGCACCTTCCTCAGTCACATAAAAGGCCAGAGCTGGCCTTTTTGTTACAGATGGAGCCACTTGAATTTTTCCCACTTGGCTTGGCTGGACTGTGGCTGGTCTGGGGTTGGACCTGACCATGAGATCCCCTTTGTAGCCACTCTAATAAGGGCAAAGGTTGAAGCCCACTGTGTTGTTAATATTGTGGAGGAAGCGCCATCTCGTCGGGAAACACCCTGTAATTGCATGAATGGGCACGCAAGACCCCCCTCCAGTGGGATTTTAGGCACAATTTAGGCACAACTCACAGTGACTGGAAGTTGGCTGGTGATTGGCTAGAACTTGGCAGGCTTTTGGCTGGAGTGGGAAAATTGAAGTGTGCATTATGTGAAGGAAGCCAGCAGCCTACGCTACCCTCCAAACAATAATATAATAGCAGAGGTTTAGGTTTTGTAGGTCATTTGCCCTCATTGGTCACTGTAGAAAGCTTCCAGTGGACACAAAACAATCAATTTAAAACAGTTAACACTCACTGGGTAGATACTTGAAGCAGTGAGTGCTACTCCGTTTCCTCTTCCCATTGGAGACGTAAAGACTAACGGACACCGGTCGACTGACGGACAGGTCGCTGTAGGCGGGGACTCTCACACACAACAAACACTACAAAGAGAAAATAGTCGTAAACTTTTAAACCCACAAATCAAGGCAGCATTATGACATGTTTGAACAGCAGTAATATCTTACATTTCTTGTAAAGCCCATTTCCTGGTTTAATATCACTAAAGTAAAAACTCACCTCATTGCTGTTGTCTCGGTCTACATGGGCTTCCTCCTCCCACTGCAGTTTTCCATCTGATAGACAGACACACAAGGCAGGTTTGGTGTATTTTTTCAATGAATTAATCAATCAATCTTTATTTGTATAGCGCCAGTTCATAACAAGTGTTATCTCAAAGCACTTTACAATAGAGCAGCCTGAAGCCATACTCTTCAGTTTATAGATACACATATATGCATACAGTGTTCAGCATAAATGAGTACACCCCTTCAGATGTGTCAGAAAACCTTTAGTTTCCTTTCAAAATCAACATTTTCTATGGCATACTATACCACAAAATACTCCCCCAAATGTGGGCCATTGATTGCAAACAAGATTTTTTAAGTTGCACACAAAAAAGTATTTTCCTCAATTTATATCAGGATGCAAAAATGAGTACACCTCAATCAAAGGGGTGGGAGCAAAGCTAAATTTTAGTTATCAAATTACCCTTATTTTCATATAATGGTAAAAAAAATGTTACGTTAAACTCGGCTTTGCCAACACTTTGGAAATTTGTTCTTTGTTCATTTAGATGTTGATCAATACATTACTTTTAATAGGGGGTGTACTCGTTTATGCTGGGCACTGTATATATAAATGCATATAAATATATATATTTGTTTATACACATGCATACATCCAGAGATGTGTCCATCCAGGCAGAGACAAAGGGACTAAAAATAAGAATTTATGATAGCGACAAACCCGTGGACGCCCAGGACATAAATCTATCCTCAGATTTATGTCCTGGGCTGAATATTTTTGCATGAATAAAAAAACAGTCAACAGGAACATTTATTAGAAAGCATGAGCATTGTTTCTACCTGGAGCTTGCATGTACAGAGCCTGGGTCTGTTGAAGGTGGCAAAGGGCCATGTGATAGACTATAACCCCATTCATACTGCTGTTTCAAGCTGTGATATTTACATCCCTGTGATATTTCACCGTCACTCTGAGCATCACAGAGAAAGAATAGGGGGAACGGGTTGACCACCATTTGCCCGTCTCCAGAGGGAGTAACAGAGGCTTAAAGTTGGTGAGTGGTGGGCATGCAGACTCAGCCGTTTCTTGCTCTCTCACATGCAAATTGACACAAATATCACGCCCACAGAGAATCAATATGGATGTCTCGAGGTGTAAAGATGACAAATATCCATTGTGGTGCTTCTGCATGAGGTGAAAGGGGCTCATGTGACTTTTCATTAGTATTTTGGAAAACAAGCGAGATTGTCTCTTTACTTCATTATTGCACAAGTGCTGTGTGTTTCTTTCAAAAGTATCATCAGCACTCCAAACTTTTCAATGCACCTCTCCCTGCTGCTGTCACAGTCAGATCACAGCAGCAGAAATCACAGTTCACACTTTCATTGTTACTGTGACAACACAAGAGGGCAGCACTCTTGATTGTGAGGTTGCAGGTTCAAGCAGCTCCAGGTGACACATGGCGATGTGTCCTTGGGCAAGACACTTAACCCCAAGTTGCTCCCACTGCTGTGTCAGTGGCGTGTAAATGGGCATGAAAGGGTGTGAATATGTTAGCTGATACTGATGGATAACTAACATAGAAACTCTGAACCATCAGTGAGTGAATGTGAGAGCGAATGGGTGTGAATGGGTAGATGTGACCTGCATGTAAAGCAGCTTTGAGTAGTAAAGACTAGAAAAGCACTATATAAGCTCAAGTCCATCAACCATTTTTGATTCAGCTGTAGGATTTGTCTCTACTGTCACTGATGAAGTGCCTCCTCAGAACACACAAGCCCCTTCCCAACTCCCACGACTCTTGTGCCCTTGAGCACTCAAAATGGGCGCTCCTACTAAGGGCCGCAAGACCATAGGCTGTCCCATTTCTCAAGTGCTGTCGTCCACGGGTGCCTCTCTGTGCCCTTCATGCACCCTTCCTGCAAGCACGCATCAGACCGTACTTCCCTGAAGACTTTTACTCAGAATCCCTTGTTGTGTTGCAGAGTTTTTAGCAGTTGAACAATGGGAGAGCAGAGCGGTTGTAACTCTGGAGATCTGATGGGCAGGGAAGCCGATAAAAGGTGACTAAATGGTGTGATCAAAAGTTAAAAAAACAAGAATGTATGTTAAAACAAAGGCATACTGAAAAAAACTCTGCTGAAATGAAGTTAATGTCCACTGACAAACAACATAAAATGTGACAAACTTGACTTTTTTTTACTCTTTTTTACCACACAGGGACAGACCAGATGGTTTTGAATTCAGTAAAGTTCAGGGCAGAGATGAGCAACTACTCATGAGGCACAAAACAGACATTTTCATGAGCAGATGGGTCAGTGATTAACTTGATAAGCTTGTCTAATAGACGGACATGTCAGTAAATTCACCGGGCTGATCCCACAGCAGTGTGAAAAAACACTGGAGAATGATTTTCCTGATGATGTACTTGAATAAACAGAGCTGTAAGCATGGCCTTTGTTGGGCTTTGTTACCTCTGCCAAGGAGGTTAAGTTTTTGACGGCGTACGTTTGTCTGCCTGTTTGTATGTTAGCAAGATTACGCAAAAACTACAGGAAAAATTTTGCAGAAATTTTCAGGAGATGTTGCTAATGGCCCAGCTTAGAAATGATTAGATTTTGGTGGTGATCCATATGACTGCCGTTAGTGAACGATCGTTTTTCTCAATAACTGTCCAACTAATAATGATATCTACATGATTCTGAGTGCTCGGTGTGAGTTTTCAGGGTCAAGGAATCATATTATGATGGTAACTTTATCATGGAACTATTGCTTATAGATGTAACAGAAATATGTGAGCTACCTTGGCGGAGGTTTATGCTCTCAGAGTGCTTTCTACTTTGGTTTTTTTCCTCTTTTACATTGTCTCTTGAACGCAGACAGATATCTGAACAGTTTATACTCTTCTGCACTCAGCAACCTTTAGTGCACTTTCAGCAAATTGTACTTGCAGGAGGATTTCAGGGCACAAGTGCAAGTATTGGGACAGGGCAACAGTCTGAACTATTTCATAACTTAATTCTTCCCTCCATAATTAAAATGTATTTTTTAACTCCTTCCCCAGTTTTATGCCTTTTTACATTTTTATTTAAATTAATACAATTCTGAATTGTTCATCAGAATCCCCAAACCTCTGATCATGCATGTCCAGAGCCTGGGTCTGTTAAAGGTCTCATGGCTGACAACTGGCAGTCCAGGGGCCACATGCGGCCCCCCACCTCACTCAGTGTGGCCCCCCAGGCCTTTCCAGATGCAAACATGTACAAAGCAGGACAGAATCTGCCAAATGTGATTCAACATTAGAAGCCAATATAACACCAACGAGTTATTATATGTGATTAATGAGTATTTGTGTGTGTATTGTTTCTCTTAATCTCTTGTACTGTATCATTAGAACATAGTATAAAGTATTGGTAAATACTATATCTAGAAAAAAATGGCATAAATTAATATTTCCACCTCAAAAAGCGATAAACACTCCTTGGTTTACTGTTTTAATGAGCTTTGATGGTGTGTCAGGGTAATTAAATTATGTACAATTATATTTTTTATGAAAGATTTCTACATTATATTTTTGTTTATTTATTTATCTTTCCCATGATATCCAACAATTTGTGAAAAGAGGCTCAATGTGGCTTCTTGGTTATCAAAGTTGCCCATCCCTGCTCTAAAATCAGACAGTATGAGCTTGTTTCCTAACATTTTTCTGATCAGATATCTTGTTGTGAAGCCTCATGATGTAACAACACTCCTGCTATTATTAGCCTAAACCACTTGGGTTTTCAAAAGTTCACTAAAGTGCAGATTAAGAATAGAGCAATTTTTTTATCCCAAACTAATTCCTGACTTTTCCCTTAGCCTGAAGGTTTTTCCAGTCCCCTTCAAGATCAGAATAAACATGCTTAAGACTCCTCTTTGGGGTTTTTACCTGTCCCTCTCTCCATGAAAAGGACTCTTGATATTGGCAGAAAGTTAGATCCGCTCAGCAGAAGCTCCTCTCCTCCTTCCACAGAGCAGGACGTAAGACTGACGGACTCGATGACGGGGAGCTCCTGAGCTGAACGCTGAGCTACAACAAAGAGTCAGAGAATTAAAAAAAGTCTCTCACCTCCACCACTACACCTCTTATTTACCCACAAACCAAAAAATATCAATGTAAAGGGAATTATTCTCCATAAATCTGCATCAAACCAGCTACTCACAACATTCAATAGGCAGGGAGGCGACCTGCAGAGCCAGAACTCGGCCAGGCGGGGCCACAGGGGGCGCTAGAGGGAGGTGGGTACGAAAAACCAGCCGTACACGAGTGTTTTTACGTCCAACGTCTGTTTCTCCTTTTCTCAGCTCGATGTCCGAGTTCCTCAGCTTCAGTATCCCGGCACAGTCAATGCTAAGAGAGGCACATTGCACTTTATTTACCATCAATACAAAAGTTTCAATATGTGTCCATATTTCTTATTTTTCCCATATTTCTGTATCTATTATGCCCTCCTGTTGTACAAGGTAAGGCTATTAACGAAAGGACTAATGCTGTTATATAATTTTATTGATCATAAACATTTATCAGTGTCTTTCTCCTTCTTCATCAGCACACTCTGCATTCAGGTCTTTACTGATCAGAACAGCGCAGCAGGTCTTCTTCAGGCAGTTTTCTCAGAGCCTCTGTTGTTACCCCCGCCAAGGAGGATATGTTTTTGCCAGCATATGTTTGTTTGATTGTTAGCAAGATTGCTCAAAAACTACTGGACAGATTTTGCTGAAGTTTTCAGGAGATGTTGGTAATGGCCCAACTTAAAAATGATTAGATTTTGGTGGTGATCCAGATAACCACTATTAGCAAATGATCGTTTTTTTGCTCAACAACTGTCTAACTAATAATGAAATCAACATGATCCTGAGTGGTAGGTGTGTGTTTTCAGGGTCAAGGAATCATATTATGATGGTAACTCTATCATGGAACTATTGCTATATATACAGTACATAAATACATCAATGTTTACACTTTGCAGTGTTAATATAGAGTAAACACTTGAGTAGTTAAAAATAGACTCAGAGAGAGTGCATCCATAGCACTACATAGATGTGTTGATCAAAAGTCACACCGTTAAGTGTTACAAATTTTTACATTCTAACTCCCAAAACAGTCAACACTAACACTTAAGTTAAAGCACTAACTCTCCAAAAAGTGTGACAATAACACTTTGTGGTGTGGACCCATAAGGACACTTAAGAGGTGTTAACATTAACTCTGATAGTGTATGAGCCACATAAGCACACTCTTATTATTTAACAGCCATACCTCATATATATAATTCTTAGTCTGATTCTGAAACAGGAGTCCTCATTAATATTGGAATAATATAATAATATTGGAAAAGATAATAATGATTGTGTGAACTAGAGCTGGATAAATTAAAGGAAAATGCATTACTAACTCATTATCAACATTACAGCCATTTTTAGCAGCAGTCAATTTCTCTGCTCATCTATTCTCACGTCCCGTTTTGTAGAGACAAAGTTAAATAACAAGACAATCCATAATAACACTGACAAGGGAAGTGGAGCAAAGTGCTGATCTAATTTCTGCAAACAAATGCCTCATAACACAGAAATGTCTCTCCAGTATAAAAGATATATTCAAGCACTGGTTAATAGAAATAATGCTCTTCATCTATAATCTAACCTGCAGTCTTTAAGCTAAAGTAAAGAGCTGAATAAAATGCACAGATTGGACTTTTCTCATTCGTTCACAGGAGTTGTTTAATGTCTCATCATTACTCACAGCGCTGTCATGTTGTTCTCGGGGTTGAGTGGGATATCGAGTATTTTGGTCCCTGCCTGGACGCTCTCATGACTGGCAGTGCCCACCATCTTCCCAGTCACTCTGAGGGGAAACAATGAATTTATCTTGAGTTTAATGTTTCATTTTCACGTAAAACCAACACCGCAAAACTCAAATCGGACTTAATTTTTAATATAATATATAAAAGGCAGAAAACTGCCTGAGTTAGTAAACAATTTAAATAAAAATGCAATTAAATAAAATAAAAAAAAACTGCAAAAGTAAAGCAAACGTAGCGGACAGAGAAAAAGAACTTCAGCAAAAGAAACAAATGATGTGTGTAAAATAAAGTAGAATAATAATAACACAGACAATAGTAAATCAATAAAATGAAAAATAAATAAATAAAGAAAATAGATCACGTGTTCATAAATGATTGTATATAAATACTGGTAATATTATCTCATCCCCAGCACATGTTTATAAAAATACACATCCGTGGATGTTTCACATGTGCAAGCATGTAAAATATAAAATAAGCACAGATCTATAAATCCGGATTGCAAAGGTGGAAAACAAAACAACAAACACACTAAACAAATAAAAAAAACAAATGAATAAAAAGATAACTAGTTAAAAAATTATTGTATATAAATACTTATAATAGTATCTTATCCTCAGCACATATTTAGAAAAATGTGCATCTATAATCATGTTTCACATGTTCAAATAAGAAGATATACACAAAACTATTAATGTCGATCAGGTGGAAAACATAGCAACTAACAGACACACTAAAAAATAAAAAAAACAATAATAAATAAAAATAAACTAAAAAATAATACTTATTAAATAATAATAATTAATTAATAAAATAAAATGATAAATAAAAATTAACATAAAAAAATAAATGAATTTCCATAATTATCCCCCATCAGTTACTCTTAATCAAATAAGATACTGTATTTGTCAATGCAGCATGTAAATTAAATTATTATAGTGTGAACCTTCCATTTTAAAGAGGTCAAGTCATGCTCTTTTTTTAGTTTTATCCGCTCTTTTTTGTGTTGAACACGTATCCTCCATGCGATAAGGCACCAAAACGAAACTAAAGTGAATTAGTTAAACAAACTGTCTTGTGTTATTTCATTCAGATTTCCAACATTTCATTGACTTTCCATCCTGAGAAAACTGCAGTGAGTCCAATAAAATCCCTGGGCTCACACTCAAATCAGTTGGTGGTGAGTTATGTAATGGTTAAAGTCTCAGTGGTCAGTTTTTTTTTTTGGTGTGTGTTCCCCTGAACATCATAAGAACACAAAAATGTTGTTTGTTGAAAACTTTAAAATGAAAACACGGGTCAGTACCTGTGTATCTGATAGAAAGGATGAGGCCTGATCGATCGGTCGTCAGCTGTTCCAACAAACACCTGAAGGGAGAGCGGCTTCCTCTCTGAGTATCCACACAGCTGCACACACACACACGCATTCACACACACACACACACACATGCACACACCAAAACACAGTGAGGGGCGAATCAAACTGTGATGAGGCCACAGCACGTCCTGAGACTCCGTCATGAAAACACAACTTTACACGACAATTCCATTTAAGCTTTGTTAGGTAACATGTCAGATACAAAGACAATTTAACGTCATTATAAAACACAGATATTAACAAAGACAATCTGTGAAGTATGTCAGAGCAAAAGATTTGATGCATATACATGTGCTCAGAAATAGTCAAATTATTTTGTTAATTGTACTAAAAGTGAAATTTGAAGAAGCATAAAACATGATAGTTAAACAGAAATTTTAATAAATTGCTTTTCTTGAACTCAGACCTTGATTAGTAAACCTCAGCTGGCCCCCTTGTCTACTTCTTAATGAGAAATTCCAACAAATTTCTGATATTTTTAACCAATCAGATTTATTTAGAGGGATAGTTAAAGACACACCAACAATTTTTTTCTTTTTGTGTCTTGCCTCACTCCCAAGTCCATGACAAGCAGATCGACACCATTCTTTTGACTGTGCGTGCAGTAACAAGAATAAGATGGGCAGAGCTCATCCGCTGCTAATTAGCTTAGCTCAAACACTGGGAGTCAATGGGAGGCATTAGCCTGCCTCTGCCTTCAGTCATCAGATAAATTCTTCAGCAACTTTAAACACTGCTGCTTGTTGTGACTCGTTTTTTTACAGTATTATTTTACGTTATCAATTTTTAGTCTAAGATTAGCACTTTATGTAATTTTTGACAGAAATACATACGTAACTAAACCACAGGGCGCATGTGCAAACCACTTTGGACAGGCTTTGTTTTGCTGACCTACTTACACTGTATGATTTATGTATACAGTATATTCATGTTCAGATTGAAGGTATATGAATAAATATGTATACACACATATATATATATATATATATACTGTGTGTATATATATATATATATATATATATATATATATATATATATATATATATGTATATATATATACACACAACCAGTATTTATACAGATAAATATATATGAGTATATACGTATATATATACATATATATAAATATATATACATACACACACACACACACACATATCTATATATATATATATATATACATATATGTGTGTGTGTGTGTATATATATGTATATATATATATATATATATATATATGTATATATACATATAAAATATAAATATACCTAGAAATCAATCTATTCTGTATTAACAGTGTAAAATACACTGGACAGCCTGTTTTATCATCTGTAAGCATAATTATCAGTGTCATTCATTAGTGTGTATACAAATACTGGAAATGCAGCTCTGTATTGCGTGAAAATCTTCTATCCTGCATATGTTATTCTTGTTTCTGGGAGTATTATGTGCACTGGAGCACACAAGAATATTGTTCTTGGGAGAATTCACTGTCTCTCAGCTCTCTTCTGTCGTGAACTTTATACTGAATTGTCCAACAAATCCTCTGATATTTGAGGGTAGATGTGTGTTGTTGTGTATCCTGTATTAGAGAATCAAGCTCAGTAAAGTGTGGTATGATCTTGTGGATGTGTGAAAATCTATGATGCTTCTTCAAAGTTAGCAGAAACACTCACGCCACAGACTTTAGACTTTAGACCAGGTATGAGGAGGTTTAAAGTGCAGTCAATTTCTGTGTCCTCTAGTTAGGAACACACCAGTTTTGCACCTAACCACCCCTCACTTCAGACAAACACACTCCTAGGTGCACACTGGAGCACATGTTGATTTGCTTTTTAAACAGCGTGGGCGCCCTGCAAATATATAACACCTTTGTCAAGAGCAAATTAGAAATGACACCTGTGCTTCACGCCACAACTCTTTGCGCCAGTCATAACATAGGGCCCTCAAAGGTTTGACAAAACTAAGAGCCCTGAAAGGTCCAGGAGAAGCAGTGTTACTAAATCCCACTCTTGAAAGGTTCATGGATCTCTACCACCAGGTAACTTCTGATCTGTTCTGCTCCTCAGTTTTCACAACAGTTTCTCCATCCTTCTTTCTAACTGTGACTCCATCTGAAAAAGTTTTTACTCTGTGCACTCCGGTTCATAATCAATCACTAATTTTTAGTACAGCTTCATTGGATTTAGTGTTTGCTGAAACCCTGACCTGCTGGCCTGCAAGTCTGAAGAGTTGATTTGCTTCCAACTAACCCCTTCCCACTAAAAAATGACACTCTGTTTACAAACAAAAACAGTCTGTTACCACCTACCGTAGCAGATTGGCATGCCCAGTCGATATGTTCCCACATCTACTCTGGTATGCTGACAATAGTCAATCTATGACTGTAGCTGAACTGAATGGTGCATGCAAAAACATTAACTTTTTGGTAATCAGTTCTCTGGTTAATCAGTGTCTTCTCCACATTTGTAACTTTGTGTTTCACCTTGACTACCGGGTGTCCTGATGGCGCCGCCTTCACAGCTCCTCTGCTCCCCTCCGTCTCGTAGTGAGCTCTGTGGTGTGGCCGGGGTTGCACCTCGATTCGCAGCTCGTACTGGTCAAACTGGGACGGCAGCGGCCAGTCGAGAGGTGGAAGAGCATTGGACCTAGAAAATCAGCAAAAGATTGTCATTGGTTTTACATATGTATGCAGGAGAGATATCTATGGTCTATGAGAAATATACGAAGTAGAGGTTGCAATCATAACATCCTATATTGGACTGGGATGTTTTTTTGGACAACACAGTATTTATGTACTGAAGTCTCAGCAAAAAAGGTCTCTGTGGTCAAAAAGGACTCATTTAATGTTATTCTGTCTCATCTGAGAAGTTTAAAATTGGTTTTAAACACAGAAAAAACAAGCTCATAGTCTTTTCAAATTCAAGTGAGTTACCAGGGAATATCCTGACTGCTGTGACTCAACAAGAAAATCCAATAGAGCTGGTCTCAAACTGTAAGTATCTGGATTTTCTTCTGGACTGTGAGCACACATCGCAGGCTTAGTCACCAAACTCAGGGTGAAGCTTGGGTTCTACTACAGAAATAGATCCTGTTTTTCACTTAGAGCCAAGAAACTCCTTGTGTCAGCAACATTTCTTCCTTTGACTGATTATGGAGATTTGCTGTATATGGGTGCTTCGCTTAAATGTCTTCAGTCCTTAAACACTGTTTATCACAGCGCCCTGAGGTTCGTCACTGGTGATGGTCACCTCACACATCATTGTGACTTGTAGGTCAAATCTGGCTGGCCTTCTTTAAGTGCACTCAGGTATACGCACTGGCTGACCCTGATTTATGAGGCTCTACTTGGCTTATTTAAGTATTTTTCATTAGAGAAATAAAAGCTGCTATGCCTTAAGCTCCTCTGATGTTCTCCATCTCTCTGTTCCTCACGTCAGAACTGAACTGGGGAAGAGAGCGTTCAGTTTTGCTGCCCCCACAGCGTGGACCTCTCTACAGCCTGAGCTGAAACTCTCAGAGCTTATTTCACTTGGAGCCTTTCGGTCCACGCTGATGGATAAACAGCGTGAGGCCATTGAACAGCCTCTGTACTTTACTGCAAGACACCTTGCACTCACAAAAATGTGTATTCTAACTTATTGTATATTGTCACCTCTCAATAATGTTTGTTTCATGATGTATGCTGTTGACCTCTTGGCCAGGTCACCCTTATGAAAGAGATCTTGGTCAAATGGGTTTCATCTGGTTAAATAAAAAACAGGGAACCCACCTTACCTGGCTGCCTGAACAATGGTAGGACATCACACCAGTAGGTCTATTCAGGGTGTGGATAGGTTGGGGAACTAGACGCTTTAAGGAGCTGCTTTATTTATATTAAGCCAGAAATGCAACCAAAATTACATCTTTAAAAAAATTAAGGTGGTCCAGTCCCACAATTGTGTGGCAAGGGTTCAAATGTAGTCTGTAGCTCCTTCACTGCATGTCCATTCAGCAAAATTTATAAAAGTGGGCAAACTTGTTGTCAGCCCTAGTTGCTTTGAAAATATATTGATATGTCATAAAAAACTGATATGTTGCCCATTCCTCTGTTGGTTATCTTTACCTCCGCCAAGGAGGTTATGTTTTTGCCGGCGTATGATTGTCAATTTGTTTGTTTGTTTGTTAGCAAGATTACGCAAAAACTACTGGATGGATTTTGCTGAAATTTTCAGGTGATGTTGGTAATGGCCCAACTTAGAAATGATTAGATTTTGGTGGAGATACATATATTTGTCTGGATGCAAGAAATTCCCAAATTTAAAAAAAAATCCCATAAGTTAACATTGGGCAATTTAAAAAAAAAATCATATCTCTGCCATTTTTAATGAATTAACTTCCAATTTTACAGGATAATATGGAGTCCACGTTTCTATCACCAAGCTAAATTTCAGCTGGATCCGATTAAGATTGATGTCACAAAAAAACATTGAACTTTATAATGGAAAATTCCACTGACGACATTCAATAATTCATATAAAATCAAAATATGAAGTGATGTTCCCAAAACATGTTTGGTGCAGATCCCGGCACTACTCTAGATCTGGTGATCCACAGTTGTATCTTTTACAGGGTTGTGGAAAAGCCATTGCTGGAACTGAGCTGCTGGGCGGAGGTCTGTCCTCTCTGAGTGCATTTCTAGTTAAAAATATTTACTAATGCGCATCCTTGCCTGAATAGAGGGCTGTGGGCGCTGGCTCGGGTCCGGCCCCAGGCTAAAGCAGGGGGCACAGAGAGGTAGTCCATGCCCACTGAAGGGGGGTCTCTCCTAGTCTGCTGTGGCTCTGGCAGCAGGCAGGGGGAGCTGTGTCCTGGAGCCTGCTCCTGATCCACCTCCCTGGGAGACAACTGTAACAGAAGACATGGTTCAGGACTTCATAATCAAACACATTTCTTATTATTTACTGTTTTTGTGATCTTTCAAATGTGTAAAATCACCTGTTCGAGTGACGTCTTCCTGGTTTTCTGGGGGATGCTGAGCTCACAGCTGCCGGGCGGAGCTTGTGACGGATGAACAGAGTCTCCACCCTCCAGGTTACATCCCAGCAGGTCCTCTGAGTAGCTCCCCCTCCGTGACGTACAGGGGGAGGCCAGGGGGGAGTTTCTACGTTTTTTACCTCCGGGGGAGGTCGGCCTTGAGGATGGAGAGAGCCCAAAGTTGATGCTGGCTTCATTCAGCTCCTCTTCTTCCACGAGCAGGGAGTCACAGCTGGAGGCGGGGCTTAGCCAGCCACGGGAGGAGGGGCTGGAGGCGGGGCTGGGGCTAAGGGAGCCGGGGCACCTGTCTCGGTAGCTGAAGGGGTCCAGCAGCGGGAGGTAGAGGCGGTCACGGTCCCAGCCACCACTGCTTCCCCCACCCATGTCCCAGTAACTGGGGATGGTGGGTGGTGGGTCGTCCTCAGGGGAAATGGTCGTGATCTGGATGCTCGGACACTCAACCACACGGGACTCTGAAACCTGGAGGGAATGTATTAAAAAAATATAAAAACTAAATCTTTAACTGTCCTTTACCAGGCAGAAATTTACAACACAGACTCAAGTTTCTCTCTGACAGTTTAAGACAATGAACCCAAACCACTGCACTGCAGTTTACTTTAATCTTCCACTGTTTGATTGTGCTTCTTTTGTTGTAACTCGATGTCATAAATGAGATAAATTTTAATGAATTTTTACACTTTAGTAAAGATTTCCAAGAACACTAGTATATCTGCTCTGTCAGCTCCTAAGGTGAAATTATGTGCAGCTTTTCTCTGATAAAACTTAAGTTTCTTATAACTAAAAATTAAATTATTGTTTAACTTTGAACAAAATGATTTTGTCTGTGTAATTGTTTTTGTTTGTTCCTGTTAGAACAGTCCTTCTCGCCTGATTGAGCCTCATAATGCATTACTCCACATTAAGAAATCAGAACTCAAATTAACATTATTAACCTCTTAGATAGCACGGTGGCGCAGCAGGTAGTCTACATGTCTCACAGCAAGAAGGTTACTGGTTCGACCCCCGTGTTGGTCAGTGCCTTTCTGAGCGGAGTTTGCTTGTTCTTCCCAGTTCTCTCTAGGCACTCCGGCTTCCTCCCACAAATGAAAAACTCAGTAGGTTGATTTGTAACTCCAAATTGTCCTCCATTATGTGAGCATGAATGGTTATCTGCCTCTCTATGTGGCCCTGTGATTGGCTGGCAACTGATTCAGGATGTTCTCCGCCTCTTGCCCACTGTCAGCTGGGATAAGCTCCAGCCCCCCATTCAGCCCCCCAATATCAAGAAAGGAATAAGTGGTATAGATAATGGATGGATGGTAAGATGGATTTCATTCTCTTAGCTCTATTTAAAGAACAAAATATGACAAGAAATAACATTTATATTTCCCTGTTAAGTCAAACTACATAGCACACAGTAAAAAAAGTCTAGATCAATGAATATTTTTGTACTTTGTACTTGAATACTTTGTACTTTTGTAAGGTGACCTTGAGTGTCGTGAAAGCCGCCCTTAAATAAAATGTATTATTACTAATATTTTTGTTAATTTGTGATGTTAGAATGAGAAAAACGTTAAGAATTATAAAAAAGTCAACAGTAAATCACACATTAAGTGCTTTAGAATATCCCTCAATTATTATCTATACTGCTTATCCCATTCAGGGTCAGGGAGGGGCTCGAGCATGCATAAGGGCATTTTGGAGCCACCCATTAACCGAAAGAACAAGTTTTTGGTCTGTGGGAGGAAGCCAGAGTGGCCAGAGAGAACCCACAAATGCACAGGGAGAACATGCAAACTCGCACACAGAAAGGCCCTGACCGAAACGGGATTAGAACCAGCAATGTTCTTGTTGTGAGGCACCTGCACTACCTGCTGCACCACCCGTGCATTAGAAAGACAATTAGAAATAGAAACCGATAAATCCACAAAGTTCAACACTGATAAATAAAAATCAAGTTACTTGTAACATAAACATAATAATTAGACACATTTAAAGCTCATTAAAATTAGAGCTTAACAGCATTTGGATATTGATGCATTAAGTAAATAATTTAATGGCATGTTTAGCTTTAAGGTTGATGGAGCTTCGAACTCTAAGACTTTTGGCAGCCCTGGGGCCCAGACCCCAGGTTGGAAACCATGAGGTTATGTGTTGTGTTAGTGGTGCAATGGGGTGTAAGTGAGGTTAGGGGTCCTTTTAATCTTCTGTCATTTTGGCATAAGTACCTTATATTTCTTTCAAATATCCTCTCTCCCTCCCCCCCCGTCCTGTCTATCGAGGAAGGTTGTCTCACCTGAACAGAGCGTGCCGGCAGGCTCTCGTAGGTCCCACTGAACTCCCTGACAGGGGCTCTGCGTGGTGGTGGGGAATGCATCCCAGCCCTCTGATTGGCTGAAGGTGGTGGACTAGGGATGCTGATTGAGTGTCCTGCATGATTGGTAGCCTGGTGATTATCTGTTACTAAAACAAAAAAAAAACAGAAACATTTTAAGTTTGATTTAAAAGTTTGGACATGAGTGTGTTGACTTAAAAGTCTAGTTCAGGTTTTTAGTTAATATGGGTGCCAATAAAGGAACTTGTGAGCCTTGTCCCTGGGGGGAGGTAAACAGGGGCAGACTATAGCTGGTGAACTCAATACAAGGTGCCACTGAAAGCCTCACAATTAACCCACTTATAGATCAAAACTACAAAAAAATACATTAGCTCGACAATATGCTGCAGTAAGATCCTTTACAGTGTTTAGCTTTTCCTCAACAAAACCCCTGTGTTCAGTACTTTAGTATGTTGGGATGTAATGGTTAAGTATCTCTCCATCACACTGCAAAAGCTCAGATCTTTACAAGTGTGTTTGTCTAATTTCAGGTCAAAACTGTCTAAAGCACTTATTTTATTTTATAATCACTCAACACGTCCAGATAAGTATCTTATGACAAGGAATAAAAGGCAAAAATAAAGCATTTAATTGTTTGTAATGATAAGAAAGTATCTGCCAATGAAACAAGTGAAGTATTACTGTGTGAAAGTCTTAAATTCAGCTTTAATAACTACTCTGGATAGAACATTTCATTTTAAGACCCTTCAAGGTAAATTTGGCTCGCCTCATTGGCAGATAATTTAACTTATTACAAGCAGCTCATGCCTTTTTTTTTAGTTCTGATATCTGCAAATAAGATGTTAATCCAGACATGTCCAGAATTGTGACTTAGAATAAGTCTAGTGATATTTTTTGGACTTGAAATTGGACAAATGCTCTCACCTAGATCTGAGTTTTTGCAGGTAAACAACAAACACAAACTTCACCAAAACTGAACTAAAAATGAGTGACTTTGACTCTAGTTACAACGACATGCCATTCAAGAGGGCTCAAGAGGATATCTTTATGAACCGGAGTACATAGAGGAAGAACTTCTGCAGATTGAGTCACTGGTAGAAAGAGAGATGGAGAACGGAGGAGCAGGACTGATCACAAGTGACCTGGTGATTCAGATGCATGAACTGTGAGCCCATGTCCACAAACTCGGAAGCCCATTGCCGTCATGGGTGGTTTTAGTAACATGGCTTCTCCTGGACCTTAAATCAGAGCTCCTTAATTTCCTCAAAACTGCTGTTGTGTGTGGTAGTCTGGCTGAAGGATACACAGTCCTTCGCTGCATCACAAAATAGTTCCAAACACAGGGGCTTTGTCGAGGAAAAGTTAAACACTGTAAAAAATCTTACTGCATCATATTGTCGAGCCAACATAGTTTTTTGAGTAGTTTCAACCTATAAGTGGGTTAAATACGAGGCTTTCAATGAGACAAAGGGTCAAGGCTCACAGGTTTCTTTATTGGCACTCATATTTAATACAGCCATGGATCTCTAGCAGCCCCACTTAAAAATACCCGAACTGACCCTTTAAGAGTTTACCGTTTGATCTTTATCCTGGGAAAGCATGGCAGCTTCATTCATAAAGCACTAATCACACATAGATTTACTCCAACTTTCAAAGTGCTCTACAGAACAAAAACCTTCATGCCATTATGGTCACTACAAGCACAACATTAAGCAAAAATAAGAAATTAAGTAAAACACCCCACAATAAAAACAAAAGAAAACAAGCTTAAACACAGACTCTATATTGTTAATTAAATTTGTTGACATGTTTCTTCTCTAACTTTTACTCCTCCAATGTGCACTGTTACCTAAACACATTTGTTTCTTGACTGCTTTGTGCCATAAAAAAAAGTTTTTCTAAATGTTATGCAGAATTTCCTGTTGTATGCTGTGTTTTTTCAGGTCATGCATTTCACCCCAAAAGACTGCAAAAACTAAAAATGCTCTGCTCCTTTACATGTAGCATGAGAAACACTCATTAGATGTCGATCACTACACTATAAACACTACTTTGTGGTAAGAGGAAATTCATTTTTTATTATCAACACACATAAATCAAACATTATGCAACAGCTTACTGATCTGTGATTGCTGCCATATGAAAAATACATGAGACTGGAGCATTTCCTCAGGAAGTCTTTGAAGCAGTTGAAACAGTTTTTGTCAGTCTGAAGAAAGACTTGGACATAAATGGACATAAACTAACACCATTTATAGTTTTGTTGGGAATTTGTTACCATTTTCAGTTTTACATTTTTAATATAAAGGAGAAAATTAGCTTAGCGTGGCATAAAGGCAGCACACACTGAAGAGCTGGAGGTGCCTGTTTGGTGGAGTGAGTGACAACCATGCACGTACCAAATATGAAGGCGTTTGCTTTCTGCAGTCAGCCTGGGCTCGGTTCATTTAAAGTGTGTCTGAAGAAATTACCCGGGTAAAGTCCGAGTTAAAAACACAGCTGTTAGGGTTCACTCATCCTGTGCAAAGTGCAGACAATTTCAGGGTTTTTTATGCAAGTGTTGGACTTTAAAAGTATTTAGTAGAGCTTACTATCATACCAACACCTTGTCATGCCTTCAGGTCAGCAACAGGTGAGACCAGAGGAAAAAATTACTGTGGACGTGCTTATAAGTAGGTAAACAAAACAAAGCATGTCCGCGGTGGTTTGCGAATGCACACTGCGGTTTAGTTTCTGAAGCATTTCTCTCGAAAATGACATAAAGTGCTAATCTTAGTCTAAAAATAGATAACATGACAAAATGCGGTAAGAAAAAACGAGTCACAACAAGCCCACAGGACTGTTTAGAGTTGCTGAAGAGATTAACTGATGGCTGCAGGCAGAGGCAGGCTAATGCTACCCATTGACTCCCACTGTTTGAGCTAAGCTAATTAGTGGTGGGCGAGCTGTGCCCGTCTCTTCCCTGTTACTGCACGTACAGTCGAAAGAATGGTGCCTATCTGTTTGTCATGGATTCGAGAGTGGGGCAAGACACGAAAACAAAAAAATGTTGGCGTATCCCTTTAAGCTTCTGTTCACCTTTACCTTATTTCTGTCATGAGTCTATAAAACCCATTCAAAAGTCCCAAAGACAACGTAAACAGTAGCACCACCTGTGCTCTACGGTCATCATACAGTCCAACACAGAGCTCAGTTTTCTAAAGCAAAACTTGCTAAAATAAACCCAAGGTTAGGTGTCATGATAACCCTGTTGATTTAGTCCACATGTTCTGCTCACGTCCTACTCTGGGAACATATTGGGCCATGATTTTTAAGACACAGAGGCACTTGTGGCACAAGTTAAAAAAAAAAAAAAAAAGGAAATAAAACATGTAATGATGTACTTGACTTGAATGGTGATTTCTCAATAAAATGTTTAAACCAAATGGTCCTTTAGACTTTGGGACGAGGAAATCACAACTGCTCAAACACTGACTCTTGTGCTTGAGGACTCATTCTTGCACTACTCTATGGTCGCTATCATGCAAATGCTCCTTATTGTGAAATAGCAGTAATTTAATCTAAATGGCTATCTTTCTTATCCTTGAAAATGCAGAAAAACAATATTAGATGATGATTTAAAAATGACCAGATGTCCACTGAGCACACTAATCCTGTGTGAGTACGGCTTCTGTTTGCTCAGTGAAATGACAATAATTGGGCAGGTGTGATGTTTGGGTACTGAGAAATATCAAATGTTTTCTTTATTTTTTAGAAACTTATCACATGCCACATGGAAATAAAATAATATCAACTTTCTAATTCAAGATAAGCATTAAAGGGAGAACAAACCTCAGCTCATGATGGAATAAATAGAAGAAAGTAAATATAGAGTCAAATAGTCTTTACATAAATATGGCCAACTAAAAGGCACAAAATAAGGTCATGCATTCATTTATTTTATACACAATATGCAAATAAATAGAGATACAGGACATTATCCGCATAATATCAACATCAGCAGATGTTACAGCCAATACATCAGTCATGCATATCCCCCACATATATCCAATATTGATATTAAATATTATCCGTAATGCTTCATTTCATTATCAGGTAAAAGTGTTGTTTTCCTTGTTTATTATCTGTTTCTGATAAGAATAAACTGTTGTCATATAATAAAAAAGAAAATTTTAGTAAAGTGGAGGTGGAGTACTCTTAGTAAAAAGTATTGGTATTGGTGATAACTGGTTCAAACATACTGGCATATCTGATGTAGGCAAAAATCTAATATAGAGCATCCCTACCAATAAACAGAAGAAACTCTCTCTCTGCCTCAACATTGCCCTTCGAGAGAACTGGAAAGTGGTATGAATCAAACCGCCCCTACTGCGGATATTAAATGTAAGGAAGATGGTTTAGGTCCTGTGCACAAAAATCTTCAACAAAACTTCTCTTACATCACCAAACAATCATCCAGAAGATCCCACAGTTGAGGCCACAGTCGTCACCGCAGCAGTTCCCAAACGTGAAGCGCTCTGCCTGCACGTGGAGCCAAACAGTAGTTACTCTGTAATGACTGAGGCTCCATCTCATCATTGTTGAGCTGGATGGCGACGGGCCACAAAGGCAATTTTTGGGCAACACGGACACACAACTGCAACTGCCAACAAATTAAGACTTGGGGTGAAAAGCTCTTCAAATGTTTCCTGGCAACAAAAAATATTTCCAAGTGATTAAAGCTGCAGGGCTGAGGCAACTCTTCTGCTGGAGGACTTTTCACATGAAACAATGATTTAGATGTTTGCGAGCAGACCAGCAGAGAAGTTTATGAGCCTCATAACGTACCTAACGCTTATTGAACACCATAAAACTGATTTCAAGTGTGCAACATCTAATATACTGTACTCTTTTGTTCTGTGTCCTGAGCTGAACTTCTCACACAAATGTGATGTTCAAAAATAATCTGGTTCTTAACCCATGGAGCAGTAAATCGCCTATGGTCATCAAATGATTTGCAGGATGGACAAGTGCTGAGTGTGTATTTGTATATATCCCTGAGCGCAATTTCCTTCCAGCTTTTGCCTCTGCCTACAGTCATCAGATGAACTCTTCAGCAACTCTAAACAGTCCTGTGTGCTTGTTGTGACTCGTTTTTTTTACCCCTTTATGTTACGTTATCTATTTTTATAATTACATACAGTGTTAATCTTAGTCTAAAAATAGATAACTTAACATGACGCAGTTAAAAAACAAGTTGATTCTGATCCATCGCATCATCACAGCCCATCAAGCTAAAACATCAGACCGTATTATGAATGTAAGGAAGGACAAATGCCCCTGAACAAAATCAACTAGATGCCCAAACCTCATTTTGAGAAGTCTTGCCTGCCAGAATTTTTCACGCATCATCTATCTAGTCTGACACTTTGACCCCAATGTCAATGACTTGTTTCTTGACACTGAGCAACACAGTTCTTGTTCAAATCAAATCCTTTTTCTGTGCAGGGGACTTCCTCAAAGGGATATGTCAAAAAGCTTTTCAGAGAACTGAAGAAGCCTTTTGGAAGAGAGGCGAAACGTCTTCAAGAACCTCTAGCAAGTCCAGTTCCCCTTTTAACGAAGAATTGGATAATCATGACCTGGATGACTGAGAACCTACACAGACATGAGCTGTCTTGTGCTGAGAGAAGAAGAAAACAACAAACACAAAAAGATTGTGGGTTTGTTCTCATGTGTCAAGAGCCTGGGCTGAATGTGATATTGTCAAGAAAACCAGATCAATAAGCTTTGCCAAATTATAACTTAATAAGCACACGTAATATCAAGTGCAAAATCCTGACTGCCAAACTTTGCCTTCAGTCAGATGTGATCTAATGTATATTCATATTATAAATATTGTTAATGTTAATAGTGTAAATTCTTTGGCCTTATTTATAGTCTCACTTTTACTTATTTTGTTTATTTTTTTCCTTCATAGGGAAGTTCATATAGCTTAAAGACTCTGCATGTTGCAACATGCTTTCTTAATTTTTTACTTGCTTATTTAATTTTTTATACTCTTATCTTATGTTATTGTCTTTAATTGATATTCCTACTGCTACACTGTGTACAAGAGCAACTGAAACAACCAAATTTCCCCTTGGGGATTAATAAAGCATTTCTGATTCTGAATCTGAAATACTGTTATGAGTAGTAGGTGTGCTGTTGACTTCAGGTCAGTGTGTCAACCTGGAGAGAGGCTGCAAATCTCTCTGATTTGGGACTGCTGGGCATCGTAAAAGCACCCTAGTGTGTCAAACTACAAAAGCATTTTTCATTCCCTACATCAAACTTCAGGCCCAACATTTGACGATCTTCTGTGACCACAAGTCTGGTCAAAATCTGTCTGAAATCATGACATCGACACGGCTATTAAACACATGAAGCGAGAGTGGCAAGATGGCGTGACTTTGTTCGGTTTGTCCTGCTGGTTTGCATGCGATATCGATCAAAATTAAGAGCTGAGGAGACAAATATGGACACCAGGAGCGACAGTTCAGTGAGAGGAGGCCCTACAACCCACGATGTACACGTATCACATCAAATGAAGGATTGTTCTGCAGTTTACTTTCATGCCTGGGTGTGGTTAGACAACTGTATGCCAGTGTGGGCGGGAAACAAATGAAGGAGTGGATGTGAGGATATGAGGTGTGTGTGTGGCGTGCGTGGAGGAAAAAATGAAGAGATGGAGGTTGAGCGGAGGAAGGAGGGAGGTGTGTGTGTGTGTTCAGTGCGTGTTCAGTACGCAGAGGTTCCTTCCCAGATGGCAGCTGTTAACTCTGCTCACACGCACAGCTGATTAGAAACACATTGAGTCTGAGGGCTGCACGCACACATGCACAAACACACAAATGCACTCACGCAATCAGGAGCACACTCGCATATGCACACAGCACAAACACACAATAACAAAGTGCTCACATGCTTACAGATGGAGGCACGCACACACATACATTACATGCAAGCTACACACTTCACATGAGCACAAGCATGCAGATGAAGGCCTCCATTAAAGCACATGCAACAGTAGGGCTGGGAAATATATTGAGTTTTTAATATATGTAATATATTTTTGAATAAGACATACAGTAAGATGGTTAGGGATGAAAACTGATACAGTTTTATTGATCATTCCATTAATGATTCTACTTATTGATCAGATTCTTTAAAGGGATACGCCAACTTTTCTTTCTTTTTCGTGTCTTGCCTCTTAAATGCAAATTGCCTGCAAATTTGAGAATGGCTCCCCAACGAATGGCTCACTCACAACTGGAAATCGGTTCTCATCGTTCACTTAAAAGAACTGTTCAACAGACTCGACTGGTTTGCGAATGTCACATCTCTAGCGCAAAGTACAGCGGAAGTAGGTCAACAAAACAAAGCCTCTGTTTACGAGAAGAAGATAATACAATAATAGTAGAAGATAATATAACATCACATGGTATAAAATGAGTCACAACAAGCACACAGTACTGTTTGGGGTTGCTGAAGAGTTTATCTGAAGACTGTAAGCAAAGGCAGGCTAACACTTCCCATTGACTCCCAGTATTTGAGCTAAGCTAATTAGCAGTGGGCAAGCTCTGCCCGGCTCTTCCTTGTTACTGCACTCACAGTCCAAAGAATGGTGCATACTTTTCTGTCATGGACTTGATAGTGAGGCAAGACACGAAACAAAAAATAGTTGGCATATCCCTTCAAAATTACTTTATTGATTCCTGCTGACTTTCTTTGTGGAAAAAAGTTGGCTACTACACCGGTTTTCAGTTGCAGCAATGTCAAAAACATGACACTCCTGATATTCAATGCCCTGCTGCATGGATATATGCTACTTCAAGTTTCTGCTGTTTTCCATTAACTGAAGGTTGTGCAGTAAGTGTCTTCTTGTTAAAAAAAATAACATTTTGACCTCCTCTGCCTCCTGTCTGCCCTGATTTGACTTCTTTGTTGTTGTTTCTGCTGACTGCCTGTGATGTGAAAGTGATGTCCTTGATTTGCAAGTCATGCAGATCAAAGTAGAGGGAATTTACAGGAGGAATTCAGCAAAAAGGCTAATCGATTACTTAGGGGAGCTGTTATTGATTCTTAAATGGAATTAGTTGTCCATTCCCATCCCTAAAGATGGTATAGTTTATAATGATGTAATTTATTTTGCCCTAAAGGAAAGTGACATATTTTCTTTGTCTCTACAGATGTGTTACTGAATAAGAGCATTTATGAAAAGAATGGAAGCTAGACCTGATGCTCCAACACTGTAGACAGTAAGAGCCACTAACAGATATATTTTGACAACAAGATAATGTGTTTGGATAGTGAAGCATAAATTATGAGTTATAGTTATAATCAAAAGATGCTAATACCTGTTTGATATGATGGCAACACAACAGAAATCCTTTTCACCTAATTTGGGCTGTTAAATGTTGCAGACAAACTCCTCTGCACTGTGTAAATTGACACCTTGTTGACTTGCTGACCAACAAATCAGAACCAAAGTGTCCCTATTTTAATGCATTGTAGCGTCATTGTTACAATAAATTTGTGATTTCAATATTGAAAATCACAAAGGAACTTTCCCCCATGCAAAGGTCAAAGAAAAAAATAATATACAATATTTGGAAGTTTTGAGCAAAAATAATAAGGTAGTTTGTTGATGTGCGCAACCAGTGACATTATTAAGGGCATTCACAAGTTATATTTTAATAATTTTAACAAATCCATATTGATTTTACATTTTCTTGATACATCCTACAGTAGTTTAGTCTTAATTCTCTCACTTATGCCTAATAAAAAAATATATATACAATCAAATGAATTGCAGCTGAATAAAAAAATTAGTCAAAAGGTGGGCAGAGAGAGAGGCCAGCAACAACTGATTTTGTCTAACCTAGTAACAGTAACTGAAGAGGTCAGAGCTTGATAAAGTATCACTTCCTGTAAAGCCAGGAGTTTGATAAAGGGTCAACTGCACCAGTGAGTTCAAAACATTCAAAAGAGTGTGTGGAGTGAAGAAAACCCCACCGTTTCCATTCACTTTTTCAAATGTTGTCAACTTACCTGTGCAATTTAGACAGTGTGCACAGATTTATCCACCTTTTAACCAAGAGAGAGAAAATTCTAAAATACATTGACAACATTTGGAAAATTAGGTGGAAGTGGCAAGCAACCCTCTTTCTTTGAGTCTAGTCATATGATGTATTAGCATGCACTGATATCTGTTTCAGTCAATGCAATTTACTTGCATGCCTCTTATGTGAATAACAGCCCATCATTTCTGTCATTTTCCCCAGTGAGTGATAGTATTGCTCACCAACCTGTCCAGAATGCCTTATTTAAAAGAAAAAAAAGAAAAGTCAAAACATGTTGGGCTTTGGTTTGATATTAATCAAAATATCCAATGCTTTTGGTCACTGTAAACCTTGTTTCAGGCATTAATCTGAAAAATAAAACTACTATAAAATCTCATAGATTTTGAAAGGAGGGATCATAAAGTCCCGAAATGCTTACTCATTTTCATGATTTAGGACTCACTCCTGCCCCTCCCTATTTTCATCCTAATTTATGAGTTTTTTAATGGACAATGCCAGGTATATTAGCGGAAAGAAGACCAAGAATGAGGAAAAAGCAGAATATGAGGAGAGCAAGGGCTTTCATGACAGGGTTGATGACCACAGGACCACAGGAGGAGGCTATGGATGTGTGAGAGAAGCAAAGACTTCTGGGACAAAATTGTGTTGGTACACTCAATGATTAAAGATAGTCTCTTTGAAAACAGGTTGGCAGACTGCCTAAGATCATATCAGCGGATGGGTGGTGTTTTATACCTGCCAGTATGCATATTAAACCAGTCTAGATGAGCACATCCCAGACCATCTGAGTATGTAGTCTTAGGGTTTTCAGTATGCATTTTAACCTGTACTTAAGGTTAGGACATTTACTTGGTATCTGAATGCCCCAAATTTATAGTATAAATTCATATAATGAATCAATGACAGTTGTACCCACTTTTCCAAATGATTCCAACATATTTGTACACTTATCCAGAGTGTTGCCTTGTTTGTTTAAAAATATAACTGATAATCAATAAGCTTTGGTATGTTTTGATATCATTGTTCATTGACAAAATTTGATTTTTTTTTTTTTAATTTAAAAACATGGTTTTAAAGAGTATTGAACATTTTAAAACTCTACATATATGGAGATGTTGCTTATGTTAATGTAAAATTCAGATAGTGTGTGAGTTTGTTTAAATATGTGAGACAAAAACATTTCCTAATATTGAGTGTCTAAGCATACATTTTTACTTTTTTAATTATTTCATTTTAGCTATCAAAAACTCTTGCACAATCTTTTAATTGCCAAATACAGCGACAACATTTGGAGAAATGGATGAAACTGGAAACACTTCCACACAAACGCTGAATAGTAGGGGGAGTTGGTGGTTCGGTTTTTAGAGGCAGTCGTTGGTCGATAGGATGATGGAGGGTTTATGCCCAGCTAAGGCTGTCACATGTTGTTGAGTCCCTGAACAAGACACATTCAATATAATGTTTTTACTGCTGCATCAGTGATTTGTAAGCCGTAAAAAGGCGTGACAATATTGGTGAATACTTGTGAACAACTTACACAGAAATGTAAACAATCAGTGACTTGACTGTAAGAGTAAGCAGGTGTGGTTAGTTGTGACCTGCAATGAGAGGGCACTTTGAGATACACTAGAAAAGTCATTTACAAGGTCAAGTCCATACACTGAGTCCAAAGTGTTGGTGTAATTCAGACAGTGCGCTCTCTTTTTGTCTTTTGGCTCAAACTAAAATTACACATCATTAATTTTCTGACCACTGACTGTTAAATTGCAGGAGAGTTTATCATATTGAAACACTTGGCCTTGAAGAGTCCAGAAAAATTTAGAAACTTCAGCGTTAAGAATTGTTGTTGATTTTTTTTTTGTGTCAAATTTTGATAGGAAATATGCCTGATTTTTTTTTGGACTGAAAAACAAAAAAAGAGTCACAAAAAGGCATCTAAATCAAACCCTATTGATGCCCATTTGACACCAAAAAGAAACCATTAAATTAAATCATACATAAATGAATGTTTTACATTGACAAAATTTGCAGGCAACCTCATAAATACTGGCTCGATTACACAAATACATCTGCAACATTTGGAAATTTTTGATGGAATAGTGAGATGTCCTGCTTTTGCTTGCTCCTTACTCATGTTACCACTGAAATAAATAATTAATAATAAATCAATTTGAAACACATGGTTATTGAGAGTGTTTACATTTTTACTTAGTTGTTGCCAATCAGGGTCCGACATTGACAAACAAAGAAGTACCAGGTAAAAAAAGTTCTCTTTGGGGCTTCAAGTCACCAAATTCACACTATTAAATGAAGCGAGGCACATGTATGGGACACTAAATCAGACAAAGAAAATCAAAATTATATGTCTGTGTAGGCTCTCAGATATTTAGGTCATGGTTATCTGAAATTTCTTCCAAGCTGGAAACTGGACAGTCCGAATATTGGTCAAGGAAGAGGGTCATTTTGGACGTGGAGTTCAAGAAGCCATCCATGTTAAGCTAGAAAAACCCTCTCTGAACAGACAACACTTTTTTTTAATCACCCATCTACAATGCAGCTCTGGACTCTCTCCACCAAAAATGTAAACACAACCAAACTAAATCATGTGACAAGGACCCAGAGTCACGTTCTCAGATTGGGATCATGCTGCTAACTGACAGCTCACATGTGACATCTTGATCATTTGCATACCAATGGCCAACCTGGGCTTTATATTCCAGCTCTAGGCCCAGTCACCTTTAAGAACCGAGGAAGGCTTTTGAAGAAGAGGCGAAAAATTTCCGGGAAGCCTAAGAAGTCCAGTTGCCAGCTTTGGAGAGACCTCGGATGATTCATTCGGTACATCCTTCAATGATCATTGCAGACAGAGCTTAGGCTCTGAAATGAGAATCATTCTCACTTTCTTACAGATTATTTTAACAGCAATACAAGACCCTCCACCAAAGTTTTATACGATTCAGTTCCTGCATGACCTCTTGGTTTTAAGCTAGCTACCAAATACATTTAGCTTGCGTGTTCAAAAAGACTTAAATTGCCGTTTTCTGGCCACTTTAGTAAAAGCTGAGTCATAAAAATATAGATGACCTGAAAACTATCAACACAAAAACTAGAGGTCCTCTGAGGGCACAAACCTCTGCCAAAGCATTTCCAACATTGTCGGGGGAGTTATTGTCAAATATGTGGAAAACTGCCCTGTTTCCCATTGTTTCAAAATGATAAACTCTCCTGCAATGAGAAGTTAGAATTTTTGGCAAAAATGTACAAAAACTGGTCTATTATTCAATGTTAACAATTCCTTTCAACAATTCCTGGACCCACATCTGGATTCCAATCACCACCAAAGTCAAACTACTCCTTCCAAGGGCCGTGGTCAACATTCACAGAAAATTTCTTCGAAATCTGTTGAGAACTTTTTCTGTTCTTTGCAAAAATCTAGAGAAATAGGTTCTTGAACATCTCCTGAATCCTCATCCTAATTTGGATCACCACCAAAATTGGAATATAGCTTTCTTGTACCATGACCAACATTCCCAGAAAAAGTCATCAATATTCATTTTGAGCTTTTTGATTTATTAGCAAAATTGTGTAAAACTGCTCTATCTAATGGTTACAAAACATTTTTAAAAATTCCTGCATCCACATTTGTATTCCGATCACCACCAAAATCTAATCACTCCTTCCTTGTGCCATGACCAAGATTCCCTGAAAATGACATTAAAATCTACTGAGAACTTTTCGAGTAATAATGCTTACAGACGGACGGACAGAAAAATGAACCAACAAACACGGGACAAAAACACAACCCTCTTGGCAGAGGTAATAATATCTGGATTAAAAATGTATTCAACCCTACAAAAATTACAAAATGTCTTCCACACTCACTTTTTGAATCTAAAGAAACAGTGTGCTATGTTTGGCTTCACATGGGAATGTGACCATCAACCAGTGTGACAACCAACCCAGGTCTTCCCTCCATAATGTACTTGGCTGGTGAATTTTGTTTATCTGCCACCTTGACAGATGATTGAAAAAGTTCATTTAAACCCTGTTGGAAAAGTTTGAGTACTCTTTAAACAATGTGCACATCTTTGACTGCAGTATTTGATTATTTAAAATGAAAAATTGACCCGTATCGAGTGCTTTGGACTTATATTTTTGTTGCTATATAATGAATAGGTATGGATTTGTCTTTTTTATTGCTTTATTTCCCTACAATAATCATATTTAAGTTTTGGATTCTGGTTTTGAGACAGCTTTTTTTTTCTTATCAGGAAATAAACAGAAACTTATGGTTTGACCCTACTAATAGAAAAAAAGACTGTCCTTATCGCCCAGCCCTACTGTGCGCACACACTCTGAGGTTCCCATACATTGTAGCCACCAGCTCTGTGTCCCTTTTACTTCTAATGTTACACTTTAAACCATCCAATAAATGAGTCTGACCCAGGCTGCTGCTGCTGTTGATGCAGTTGGAGGGCTCCAGGCACAGCAGGGCTCCCTCACCCTCCTCCCCGGGAACAGAGCTCTCCGGCTCGGCTGTGCGCGCCGGGGATGGCCCCTGGCTCTGTCGGAGCGGCGGGTCCTCCTCAAACACCAGCTTGAACTCAAACTCGCCCTCCTCCCAGCCCGAGCCCGGCGCGGCCCCCATCGCCCCCCGGCAGCGAGGACAGGACACAGAGAGAGATACAATCTTATCCCTGCGAGCGACTTCAACGTCCTTGAAGCGCCTAAAAAAGGACAAAGATGGTCCCAAAAGTTTGATCTTCTTCTACGTGTGCGTCATTGCGCAAATCCACCTCCTCATGGAAGTTTTTGATGCAACTCCAGTAACTTTTCCAAACGATGGGGTCTGCTTCTTCTTGCTCGGATGTTTGCAACTTTTTCAGCCTTCATGCCTCGCGGTCCAAATCAAATCTTCGCACATGAGATCTAGCAGATTTCCCCGGAACGTTTCCTGCAGATTTAGTCCCGTTTTTCATGTTAAATCCATCTTCATCCTCAAAGCGTCCTGGACTTCTTCTCCCTCCCCGTTGAAGGCACAGAGAGGAGGAGAAAGAAAAGTTTATCAAATATTTTTGTCGTCCTTTACCCTTAATTGCCTTTGGGTGGGTTTCCCAGCTCCAGTTGGTCCGTTACTCATTCCCCATAGGACCTCTTCTCTGTCACTCATGAAACCCCCCTGCCCAGCCTCCAGCCTTCCCCCTCTCCCCCTCTTCCTCGCTCACTCTGGAGGTTTCTCCTCTAGTCACTTCACATTTACTAACAGGCACTTAAACCCAGCACATCTGGCTCCTCTTAACAGTTTACATCTTATTTTGCAGCAGCCAAACATCAGTTTATCTTAAGTTTATTCCCATATCATCCTTTACATTTTATTTTTGCTCACTTAAACCTAAAAAACAAGTAGGAATTACCCACTGCTTCTGCTCCAAAGGGCCTTAAGATGTTACTATCACATCAAATATAAAGTTTATGTCTAACTTGACGTTCAGCGATAAAGACACAACTTTACATTTACACTATACTTCAAATATTTAAATAAGACTGCAACAGCCAACTTTTTCATTTTCATAACAAATTCTAATCCAATTCATTTAAATTTACAAAACACACTGAAAAAACAATCAACATTACCAAAGTGCTGCACAGTGACTAAGGAAGAGAATAAAAGGGAAATACTATAATAGTGTCTTGAGATAAAACTTGCTATGTATCGGTGCTATACAAATAAAGATTGATTGATTGGTTGATTGATATGATTTACAACCAAATAACAGATTACTATAAAAACATATAAAACTCATTAAAACACAGAAGAATGTAAAAATAAAATCAATAATTTGAACAGAAATTAAAGGCCAAACTTAAGAAAAATAAAAGCATAAAAACAGGGTCCACACAACTCTCATGCTGAATTAAAAATGAACAAGTAAAAGTAAGTTGAGACAAGATTTAAAAGTTGGTAGGGTGGGGGAGGTTCTGATTTCAAGAGAAAGGTCACTCCATATTTTAGGGCCCACCACAGAAAAGGCTTGGATACCTTGAGTTTCTGGCCTTCGGGACGACCAGAAGAAGCTACTCTGCAAGGCCTTAAAGATCTCCACCACTTGACTGGGTGTAGACTATTAAAAGATCAAAGATGTATCAAGGTGCGAATCCATTTAAAGATTAATTAAATCAAAGTAAAAAAAAAAAAAAAGCAAAGCTCAATGTGCAATAAGTTATTGTCAAAAATGTGGAAGACTGCCCTACCTCACACTGCTGACAAATCATCATCATCTCCTGTTCTCCCACATCCCAAAGGTGCTCTGATAGATTGAGATCTGGTGACTCTGGAGGCCACTGGAGCATAGTGAACTCATCATGTACAACAAACGGGGTTGAGATGATAGCTTTGTGACATGGAAGTTGCCATCAGAAGATATGTACAGTATGGTCATAAAGGGATGGAGATATTCATCAAGAGCACTCATTTAGGTTGTGACATTTAAGTATGCTACATTGGTACAAAGGGGCTCTGAGTGTGCCAAGAAAAAAATCCCCCACAACATCACACCAGCACCACCACCAGCCTGATCTGATGATACAAGGCAGGATGGATCCATCTTTTCATGTAGTTTAGAACAAAGCCTGACCCTAACATCTGACTGTGGCAGAAGAAATGAAAACTCATCAGACAAGGCAACATATTTACAATCTTCTGTTGTCCAATTTTGGTGACCCTCTGTAAACTGTAGCCACAGTTTCCCGTTTTTAGCTGACAGGAGTGGCACTTGGTGTAGCCTTCTGCTGCTGTAACCCACCTGCTTTAAATATGCTGTTGCATGTTTGGAGATGGTCTTCTGCATAACCTTGGCTGTAATAAGAGGTTAGTTGAGTTGCTGTTGCCTCTCCATCATCTCAAACCACTTTGGCCCTTCTCCTCTGAACTGACTGCGACAAGCCCAGAGAGCTGCTGCTCACTGGATATTTTCTCATTGTTGGACCATTCTTTGTGAACCCTTCAGCTGGTTGTGCACTAGAATCCCAGTAGATCAGCAGTGTCTTAAATACTCAGACCAGCCCGTCTGGCACCAACAACAACGCTCCGTTCAGAGCCACAATCATCTTTCTTCCCCATTCTGATGCTCTGCTTGACTTTGAGCAGGCTTAATCATGTCTACATGCTTTAATGCACTGAACTGCTGCCATGTGATTGGCTAATCAGCTGACCTGATGTAGCTCATAGAGTGGGCGATGAGTGTATTTTATTTATTTATTTAATGTTGATTTGTATGGCTCAAGTATGAAGCAAGAGAATGTTGCCGCACACTACAGCATTTATAGCCAGAGATAATTTGCAATGCCTTTAAAAACATAAAAAAACAACAGTAAATACTATTAAAACAAACAAACAGACAAAAAACCTAACAAGCTCAACAATACGGACAAAACAAGTATATACAACAAAACAAAAAACAGATAAAACAGGAAGCACATGATCATTATTGACCACAAGTCTGGGATTTTTACAATGTCCATAAGAGGGTAAAATGAAACTTTGATATGATGCTGAAATGCCTGGAGAGAACCCAGGCATGCACAGGCTGAACATGCAGACTCCACACACAAAAGCCCTGATTGATACGAGGCTCGAACCAGCAACCTTCTTGCTTCGAGGCACGCGCATACCTGCTGTGCCAACTTGCAGCCTGTGTTTTAAAACGATAGTCTCTTTAGTTTCAGGGATTCGTGGGATCAGAGAGCACATAAGAATGTTTCTGGCACTTTGTTAAATCTACACCGCGGCAAATTGAGGCAGTCCTGAAAAAAAGAGGGGGTTCAACCCTGATCAGGAGTCTGGTGAGTGTACTTGTGCAGTGTAATCTGTTCTCTCTGGTGATTAAAAACAAAATAGCATTTCTTTCTGAATGTCAAAAAGCCTCAAAATGTCTTCATATGAAATAAACTGTAGTCAGACACAGTAGCTCCCTGAGGACTTGAAGAAGGGCCTCGTCCTGGCTTTTGCCCGAAGCCTCTGGTTTACTCAGCTGGCCTCTGCTTTAAACATTATGATTATTATTCCAATCATGAGCGGCACTCATGGCAAACAGCTCTCCGTCTTTAAATCTGCCATTGTGCGCCGGCTGCTCGGCCACCAGGACTGTGATGTTAACTGTCAGCCAGTGAACATAAGAGGGCCTACTTCCTGTGGCGACGAACACGACTGCCCCCCTTTTTTGGCCGTCACTCGCCCCTCTCCTCCCCCTATTTCTCCTTCCACATCTTTTTTTTTTAATTTTACCCCACTCCTCCTTCCTTGTCCCTCCTCCTCTCCCTCCCCTTCCTCTTCACTAAAGATCTGTTTCTCATTATCCTCTGCAGTCTGCTCTCTGTCTGAGTCAGGAGACGAAAAACTTAAATAAACACACTCTCTCTGGCTCTCCCTCCCCCTTCCCCCTGCCTATCTCTGTCTCTCCCCTCTGTCCTCCTCTGATTCTCACAATCATTAGGTCCACGTTGTACTGGCGTGTAACGAGGAGCTTGTTTCACTCTCTCTGTCATCCTCTCGGGGTTGTGTGGGCAGGCCTTCGATCCTGGACCGAACTCAAGATGTTGCAGTCTGCCTGGGTATGAAAATGTGCAACCAGTAGGGCAGTGGCAAGAACTTTCTTTGGCCGTGGGACAGGATCCAGAGACAGAGACCCCCGATTCAGGTCCCAAAGTGGCACTATAGAGAGTATGCATATGACGTCACAGCAAGTGACAAGTGAGTGGAGTCACTCAGGGCCCGTTTACACAACAACAAAAATGTCGGACACCTGAGAGTTTTTGTTGCGTTTGCGCCTTCCGTTTCCACGAGAACGGTGCTCGGAGTGCCTGAATCCACAAACTCCGCAAACTCCGCAAACCGGGGTCCTGAGTGAAAAGTTTTGAAAAAGTTTTCATTGTTGTCTCCGTGTAAACAAGAATCACCTTTGTCAGGGAAAATGGGGATGTGCAGCGCGTGCGCAGTACTCTTTCAGATAAAGGTAGCGCGTGCACCTAGGAACAACAACAACAACAACAGCTATGGTCAATTACAAAGCAACATGTGCGCTGCTAACTGCTAACTGCTAACTCGGTTTGTTATCGCTCCTCCAACAAAATGTGAATTTCTTGCATCAACAATCTGACCAGCAGAGATACTTTGTTTTCTTAGCCATTGTTGTGTGTGAAAAGTTTGTCTTCAAAGACGTGTGTTGTAACGCCGCTGTTTCTATACAAACTTACATTGCCAACTACTGGCCTGGCATTACCCCATTTTCAGTCGTTTTCGTGGATCTGTGTGAACACATATCGCTATCACACCGTGATCGTGGAGCGCTTTTGAAAACGCAAAGGAAAAACCTTTCCATTTCTGGTAACAATGTTGTCGTGTAAACGGTCCCTCACTGAGTGTTAACGAGCACAGACTGACAATGATTAGAGTGATAAACAGTCAAACACTTAAATTCAACAGAAAAGTTTATCATTATTTGGAGCTGTAACGTCCACTTTATAATAAAGGTGAGGCCATGATGCTATACCAGTTGGTATCAAATCACCGAGCATACACGCATCCTGATAATGATGTATACGAACCCCACCTCTCTCTCTCTCTCTCTGTTCATTTTAAGTTTTTGTACATTTTTTCATGAAATCAAACATCAATATCTTAAGTGATGTGGCACTGAGGACAAAATATTATGTTTTCATGCTTGTAGTCGACATAAAACCCACAGAAGTCTGATTAGAACGGCTGATTTGGCTTTTTCTTAAGTCCTCAGATTTAACACAAATTGATGAAATAATTAAATTGCTATCACTTCTCTCTGGCCATTTATTGAAGCTATTTTTCATTAAATGAAAGTATCCAGGGTTGCACATGCCTCATAGTTGTTCTCCCCGTGCATGCATGAGTTCTGACCAACAACATCATTAGGTTGATTGGTGACTCCTAATTGTCCTGAGTTAAGAGCGTAAGCGTAAATTTCTGTCTCTCTGTAAGGGCTTTCACACCGGAACAGTTCTGGTTCTGGAACCGGTTCCCTTATGGATTCTCAGAACTTTGGTGCTGTCTTGCAAACCATCCTGTGTTCATCCTGTGTTCAAGTGGGAGGGCGTTATTCTGTGTTACTCAGGCAGAAGTAAAAAACACATTGGCAAAATGGTGGATCACATCAATATTCTAAAAGTGTTTGTTGCTTTCCTTCAGGTTTTTGTTTTCATACAAGTTCAGACTACAACTTGTTCTTTCTCGTACTGCTCCTGAGCTCCGATTGAAATTCTGGTGATGTCCAAATTGACTTCTTGCTCATTTTATCAACACAGAATATGATACACCCGCCAATGATAAGCAGTTGCCAAACAGCATTCAAAAGTTTTTCCTTCTTAGGAAGACTACACATAATCTCAGAGGTTTACACA
This sequence comes from Cetoscarus ocellatus, assembly GCA_037902135.1. Taxonomy (NCBI): domain Eukaryota; kingdom Metazoa; phylum Chordata; class Actinopteri; order Labriformes; family Labridae; genus Cetoscarus; species Cetoscarus ocellatus. The sequence continues at coordinate 652,536 of JBAMNC010000335.1, forward strand.
TGTTCAAAAAACAAGCAGTCAGGACTAATATGAGACTACACTGCATATCAACAAACAGAGTTTATCTGTGGAACAGCTGCACTAAAGAAATGAAAACATGTACAACAATAAGTAGGTTCAAAAACATTTTCAAAAATACCAGACTAGGATGGTATGAAGTAAAAGAGAAAATAGAGTGTAAATCAAATTAGAGTGATTCATGCTGTGGATAATGTTTAGATATTCTGTCACAGTTTTGCTGTTAGCTGTATCAAGCTGTATTATACAGTGTTTCTTTGAATGCCTGAGACTTCAATTTTTTGCGTTCATTTTTGGACAAAACGGGTAGGACTAGACCTGTTATGTTACTTCATCCTTCACCCTTTTTCGGAAAAAAGAAAAAAGGACTCATTGTGAAAATTCCGTACTGATCTTGATCTGCTGTATCTTTCTGTTTTGTCTTCCAATGTACATATATATCATGTTTTTTCTAATTTTTAAGATGTTCGGAGAAAAAAAAAAAAGATGTCACAGAGCTGGAACCACGTTTTTTGGTGTCAGCCATGAACCAACTTACCAGGTTTAGAACCATTTTTTTCCGGTATGGTGAGACCGGCCGGTTCAAAATCAGGTTTGGGAACCGGTGTGAAAGCCCTCTCTGGGACCCTACGATCGACTGGTGACTGATTCAGGGTGTACCCCACCTCTTGCCCAAAAGTCTGCTGCAACAGGCTCCAGCCCCCATGACCCCGAAAGGGATAAGCAGTATAGATGATGGATGTATGAAACCATCCTTCTGTATCGGACCTGGTCATGTGTCATATTGAGGAAACAATGGTTAACTGGATGTTAAAACTGCACATTTAGAGAAAGCCTGAGCAAATCTATTTCACTTTTGATAAACACAAAACAACACTGATACAGAGCAATTATTGTCTCTACAGGATTTCATCCTGTGACTCAGGCTTATAAATGCTGCATTTTAAAAGAAACTTTGTTCCTCAAAAAGTTAAATTTAGTCATCTTTAATCATAAACCGGACAAGAATCTACATGTCCTGTAATAAACCTAGTTAAAAATAATTTGGCCTACTGAAAATGCCTCGAAACTCAGCACTTTTAAGGTAAATTAAAACGTTTCACTGTTTCTTACCACTATTATAAATTAACGTTGTTCTCTGCTACTCATTGAGTGGAACTACCAGGCCAACAGTGCAAACCCTCTATGGAAGTACTGATGGCTTTCAGTCATAAGACCAGCGCAGAGGACCGGAGGGCATAAAGAGTGTCAGCTAGCACTGATTACTGTGAAAAACAAAGAAATGTGAGGGTAAGTGCTGCTCTGGGTCAGGGCATGTAATGGTGATATGATACATCGTGCTCTTCCAGGATACTGGACAGAAGTAACATTGAAAAAGGCAAAAGACCGTCAACAATCCAAACACACGAGAGTTCTTTGAAAATAAAAAGCCAGTAAAATCCAGGGCATGTATTAAAATCTATCATTGAACAGATTTCTCCTCGGCTGAGTCTTCATCAGGACGTGATCAAGAGCAAGTCACAGGAGTTTAAATATAGTGAGGCGGTCATGTGACACAGTCACCTGACTCACAACTGTTTGCTGTAGCTAATGAGGCTAACGAAATAAAACAGCAAAGAAGTTAATACCCTACAGCAGGGATGGGTAAGTCTGATGACCAAGAGGGCCACATGAAAAGCATCCTCATTGCCAATGAGGCCAGTTTTTGGTAGGGATGCATGATATTGAATTTTTGCCGATATCGGATGTGCTGAATTTTCTGAGCTCATAACTGCCAATAGCAATATTGATAACTAAAATTGACCCGTTTCTTATTGTGAGACATTTATATGCATTAGAAAGAGATGTCTAACAAGAAAAACAGCATTTCATTCTCTAAAAATGATACCGTTGGTGTCATAATTGAAACATTTAGTGAAAATGAGGTGAGGCATTTTGGTACATTAATATATTGTGCTGAAATCTCAGCCAATGTGAGGGATATATATGGCTGATAATTATGGCCCTTGTATCAGGTGTAAATATCGGCAGAATTTTTCATATCTGCAGATACGATATTTAAATTTTTAAGGTACTATCTGCTGATACCAATATCAAACCATTAGTATACTGCATTCCTAGTTTTTGCAATTTGAAAGTACTTAAAGGAACAGATATAACAATAGTTGCAATAGAAAAATTATTAACATTTCTTATCAAGTAGCAATACTTAATCTGATAGGCTTTTCAGAGAGATTAGCATAGATGGTAACAGTTTCAGCAGCAGTTTTTATTAGATCTGGACCACATTTCTTATTAAATGAAAAACAAATAACACTACAAACTTCTCTATAGAGAGGATATTTTTGCTCCACTGCTATGTTTTGTCCTGACTTTGTTTTACCAAGTGTCTCACTTTCTGTACTTTACACTGCTGCAGCAGAGCCCACCTACTTCATTATCTGATTGGCCAATAATGAATGTGATTGACGGAACGATCGTCCAATCACCTGCCACATATGCTTTTGGAAGGCTCTTCCCATTCTCAAACACTTTCTATGGGCTCTTTCCCAGGTGGACTTGTAAAATATATTAAATAGTCCCTCTGGTGTGTCAGGTTAACATTGAGAGGGGGGCCGCCAGTGTGGCAGAAGCTCTAACTGAGCATCTTGGACAGACTAATAATACTACTGGTTCAGGAGATTGTGAACAAAATCCAACAGTCAAAACTGAACATATGAACCTAGATGAAGGCAAAATAACAGCAATTTAAATGTGTTTTAATCCCAAAAAGAGATTTTCTCAAATTGAAAAAAAATCTCTGTGTTTCACTGTAACAAAATATCAAAGATATAAAAGGTTAAAAATCTGAAAAAATACTGTTAGTATATAAAAAGGACTGAACATCTGATGTTGTTAAATTGGAGCATTATGAGGTATGTCAGAAAAGTTCCAGGACTGGTGTCACAAAAGATTTATTTAGAATCCAAACTACAAGTTTTCCCCTTCGAAGTAATCCCCCTGGAGTCAAATGCACTTTCCCATCATTCTCTGTCATGCTTTCATGCACTCCTGGAAGGATTCTTCCGGGATCCTCCGCAGCTCCGTCATCACGGCCTTTTCAATGTCGTTCACGTCTTCAAAACGGGTCCCCTTGATTATCCCCTTGAACTTGGGGAAGAGGAAAAAAAAATCACACGGAGCCAGGTCAGGTGAGTAGGGAGGTTGCTCCAGCACGGCGATGTTCTTCTCGGCCAGGAATTGTCAGATGCTCAGAGCATTGTGAGCAGGCGTGTTGTCATGGTGAAGCAGCCACGACTTGTCCTGCCACAACTCTTGCCTCTTCTCATGCACTGAATGAAGCAAACGCCGCAGTATCTCTTTGTAGACATGCTGGTTGATCGTCTGAAGGGGAAAACTCTGAGTTTGAAGTTTGGGTTTGAAATAAATCTTTTGTGACACCAGTCCTGGAACTTTTCTGACACAGCTCGTATGTCATAAAATGACAAACTGATGTTAGTTTTCTGTTTTGTCTACATTTAGAACTTAATGTACTAATCATCCCTCAAAGGTTAATTTGAATACAAAGCTGATTTAAACTGAATAGAAAAGATAAAAACTTGATTGTTGCTCTTTTCCAGTGTGAGCAGCTCAGACCCAGAGTCTCTCTTGTCTTTCTAGTAAAATGGAAAGTTTCAGGCGCTTGTTAAACCAAGAAGCTGAATGGCTAATAAATTGTTTAAAAGACGGCTGCAATGTGATGGATGAGTGCAACACTGAGGAGGAGCTGCTGAGTGTCAACTTTATGGGGGGAGGGGAGGAGGAGGAGAAACAGAAGAGTAAATCATTAGGAAGTGTCGCCCCTCTGTGGTAGCCAGAAGAACAGGTTTACTTCAGCCTCCCTCCACAGTCAGCGTTCACAGCCTGAGGTCATGACTACTGTCTCTTCACAGGAAGGTTTCACTGGATTTCTGACACATTGATTTTGATCTCTGCGTCAGAGGTTAATCAGAGATTCTTTATGGTTGACCAATAAATCAGTTCCTCGGGGTGTTAAAAACCTGAGGACCACTTTTCAACATAGAACAACATATTTCGATACTTATAAAAAATACTTTATTTCCAGCTAATAATGAGGAAAAGAGAACAAAATATTTTAAACAAGTAAAAGTAAAAATGGCTTTAATTAAAATGTAATGAAAGTTCTGACTTGTTGAGTTATTTGTAGTTTTTGCCTTCAGAGAGAGTGGATGGGGGCGAGAGTGCAAGGGAGAACTAGGGATGGGAATCGAAAACCAATTCCAGTTGAGAATTGATAACAACTCCCTCAAGAAATCAATATAATTTGTCCTTTTGTTTAACAATTCCCTTATTCATTTTTTCCCCATTTTGTTCAGCATGCAAGTCAAAAGCATCACGCACTAATCTGAGGCAGTCAGCAGAAATGACAACAAAGACGCCAGACAGACAGGAGGCAGAGGCGGTCAAAATTGTTGTACAACTAAAATTACTGTACAACTTTCATTAAGTGGAAACACCTGTAGGTATGTTACCACAGTAAATGTTAGAGCACAGTCCTGGAAAGCTGAAGCCACATCGTTTTGGGAGTGGTGTGGTCAGATGCAGCTCATGAGGATTTACACTGACACAGGCTGTTCTGAGCACGGCTGAAACGGAGGGGTTTATAGGCATGTCACACTCAAGTATCTAAGTGGATATTTGGGCAAGTGAGTCTAGAAATATGATTCAGGGACATGTTGGACCAGTGTAAAGTTGTTGATAAGCAAAAATATTCATCTACCCATCTATTCATCAATTATCTATACCAGGGATGGGCAACTGAGACCACCTAAAGGACCACATTAATGTTATCCAGACTGTTGAAGGGCCACGCTACTAACTGCAAGATACTTATTATTTACAATAGGACAACTTCGTTATACAAAAGGCACAAATACAGCTTTTTCAAATAACTTTACCAATATTCAAAATTTAAGACTTTACTTATTTTTAATCAAACTGCTTTTTCAGCGCATTAAATGTAATTTTTACTGTTTATTTAATATATTTTCTTACAGCTGGACTTTTTATGTATACAAATACATTAATTGATGCATATTCAAGATTCCTAATTTAAAAAAAAAATGTATGTTAGAAAAGACAATATCAATTTTTAAACTTTTATGGCAGATTTGTCCCTAATGTTTAAAATTTATTGATATTTTATATCAAAATGGGCAGCATCATGGTGCAGCAGATAGTGCTGCAGCAGCAAAGTTGCTGGTTCAAACCCCGTCTGAGTTCAGGGCCTTTCTGTGTCGAGTTTCTATATTCTCCCCCTGCATGTGTGGGTTCTCTCCGGGCACTCCAGCTTCCTCCCACAGACCAAAAACATGCTCATTAGGTTGATTGGTGACTCCAAATTGCCCTTAGGTGCGGTTGTGAGAGTAAATGGTTGTCTGTCTCGCACTGCAATTGGCAAGAGACTGGTTCAGGGTGTACCTCACCCATCGCCCAATGTCAGCTGGAATAGGCTCCACCCCCCACGACCCCAAAACGGAAAAGTGGTACAGATGATGATGGACTTGTGGGCCGCACTGAGAGAGGGAGGGCCACATTTAGCCCATCCCTGATCTAAACTAATGGATGAATAAACTGATGAACATCCCTTTTTGGATTATGAGGTAGTTAAATATGGGAGCTTTAATTATAAAACTTTTTAACTCCCTCAACCCCGGATGACTTTAAATGCACAGTATGTAAAAAACCCAACCAGGGTGCTCGTAACTAAACAAAACAACTGAAGATGAGTCAAAGAGCGTAAAAACTGCACTCCAGAGGTGTGCATAATAAACAGAAAACCAGTGTTTCTGTTTAATGGAAAAACGTCTCACAATGAGGGAGGAACATGTTTATAAAGGGACTTCCTGTTTGTGCTGTAAGTTCCTCTCACAGTATTCCTCTTTCAAAGATGTTTTCCATTATCATGTGAAATATATCCACGACACAGAAATATGAGTTTGATGTGTGGTGAATTCACCTCATGGAGTTTTTGTTGAGCAGAGACCTCCCTTCAAAAAAGAAAAAGTAACACTAAACGTGGATGAAGGTGACAGCAGATCTCTATTGTAGTTGTGAACGTAGAGTATGGGGTAATTTTGCCAACTATGGGATGTTAAAGGGGAAAGTTTAGGTAACTGACAGAAAGTCATGGTGGTTTATCAGAGATAAGCAGCACATCATATGGTCATATGAATATTACTACATGTCCTAATGGCAACAATAGACAAACCATGTCCGTCATCAATCAATTAATCCATTAATCAATATTCATTGTCTTCACCAAGGAGGTTATGTTTTTGCCAGCATTTGTTTGTCTGTTTGTTTGTTGGCAAGATTACGCAAAAACAACAAGACAGACTTTGCTGAAATTTTCAGGAGATGTTGGTTATGGCCCAACTTAGAAATGATAAGATTTTGGTGGTGATCCAGATAACTGTCATTGGCAAGAATAACTGTCTAACCAATAATGATTCCAGGTGTTATGTGTGGGTTTTCAGGGTCAAGGAATCATATTATGATGGTAACTTTATCCTGGAACTACTGCTCGTAGATGTAACAGCAATATGTGAGCTGCCTTGGCAGAGGTTTGTGCTCTCCGAGTGCTTTCTACCTTGTATAGAGCCAGTTCATAACAGGTGTTATCTCACACCACTTTACAATAGAGCAGGCTGAAACCATACTCTTCATTTTATAAATACACAGATACGCATTCATATTATCCATCCAGGCAGAGACAAAGGGACTAAAAAATGAAACTTATGGACACCCAGATCATAAATCTGTCCTCATCATATTTTTCTCTGCTGAATATAGATTTATTTAAGATAAGCCCCTTGAGATTTGGCATCTTGTCTTCAGGGGGTCCTCATTTGTAAAGGTATGTATTTTCGAGGTATAGTCAATAACAACCATGGATAGAGAGATCAATCTAATATTAACATTAACATATTTAATGATCATAAACTGGAGCTAAATGATGTTGATTAATATAGCAGCATCTAGCTGAACTGCCATTAAAATGGGTTTAACTAGTCTGAAGTATGAATTTATGTTAAATGGTGTCATTTCTGTTGATGGTTGATGCAGGATAAAGCACTTGGAGTTAAGCAGGTCCAGAGCAGCAGGTCATTCGTGACTGTCACAGCCATACTGAGATATGCTGTCATGGCGGCAGTCACAACAAAAGACACCTGTGACAACTATAAAAATGAACTATTCCTCTTTATTGAAAATTTGAGGATGTATTTGAGGTAATGTGTTCAACTAAAATACATAAAGATATAACAGCCAGTAAATTTGTAAAACATGAATTTCAATTTCCTAAAAATTCTACATATCCTATCATCTGGGGGGAAGAACATGCTTAAACTACCTAAACACGAAGCTTTTAAAAAAACCCCAACTTGAATTCTTGCTTCAGCATCACATCTCAGAACGTGATTTCTGTGACCTGAGGCACTTTTGCTTCTGAGTGAATTGTGTCATAGTCTGAAGGGAAAGGGGAGTAGAGGTGATTCAGTTCTTGCACAAGCAGCCTGTGTCATCGGTGCTGAACTCGCAAGAGCAAACATGCATGAGGATCACACACTCACATAAAAAAGAAAAGGCACACCCACCAGTTCCTACAAGTCTCTAACACTGACAGGAATGCTTGTGTGTCAGAGAGGTGGAAAATACTAGAAAATCTCAAGCTGAGGCTCAATCGAAGTTATCAAGTGATTTTTTCTTCTTTTTATGTAGTTCCTCGACCCTCGGAGGATGTTTGCTGAACATTCAAATATGACGTGTACAGACAAGCGCAGGGTCAGTCATCTTTAAACAATTATTACGATTTTCAGTTTTTAACATAAACTTTAACAAGGAAAAAAAAACAGGGCTCACAATTCAAGACATTATGCTAAATTACATCACTAGCACAATATATCTCAATGCACAGATTTACCGAAAAAGGTAAGCAGTATACGCAGCTCACTGTCCAGAAATGCAATCAAATTGAGTGAGGTAATCCAAAAAAGGTTGCCAGATATTGGAAAACTTATCAAGACTGCCCATCATTCCATATCGGATCTTCTCCATGTGCAGTACGCTAGTGAGGCCAGTAAGCCACGTCTTGAACTGAGGTACAGTGTCCGACTTCCAGAGGTTTAATATCACTCTCTTAGCAATTATCATTCCATACATTATAGTCCTCTGCACCAAGAGACTATGATTTTGAAGAGATGAAGAAAAACCAAATAATGCTATCTCAGGTTGTGGTTTGAGGACGCAGCCATATATTCCAGGAAACCAGCTAAATATCTCACACCAAAAAATTATTCAGCCGTGGACATGTCCAAAAACGGTGTGTCAGTCATCTTAAGACAAAGAACATCAGTCACTTCAATATTTTTGCTAAAATGTATAAAATTTATAGTTTGTAATGTTCTGCCAACAGGGGCTGCTCAATAAAAAGAATAAAAACAACAATTAAAGATGATGTACAGAGATGTGCTGCCAGCTTCACCCACCTCTGCTGCTGACTTATTGTTTTAAAGCTGCAGTTGTGTCTAGGGTTGCAAAATTCAGGAAATTTCCAAAGCGGGGTACTTTTCAAGGAAAATATAGGGAATGAACCTGGATATTACAAAATTCAAGGTTGACCCCTTAACAGGGATTTTAAATGTAGTTGGGTAAAATATATATTTTAGCATAATCTTGACTAAAAAAAACAAGCTTACTTGGGAATATCTCTGCTATTCCTCATCACATGTACATAGCACACTGCCCACAGTAGTGGTGCAGTCCTCAATCACATGCAAAGATAATTCAAGAACCCTGGACTATTGAGGACACATATTTGAGCCCCTGGACACAAAATGAAGTTGAAATTGATGGGGTGCTGGTTTGGCGGAGTATGCAACTAGGCCTGTTCCTAACACTTGCTTCTGCTGGTCTGGGTTTGAGTCCAGCCTGTGGCCTGTTTGCAGAGTGTTCTCACCTATTCTTTCGAGCCCAGCACTGCCCAATCAGAGTCCTTTACAAACGAGACAACACAAGAAGTGGCTTCTAGTACAGAGATAATCATAGATGCTAACAGCTTCAGTAGCAGTTTCAGATCTGGACTGCATTTCTTTATTATTAAATGAAAAACAAATAACAACACTGCAAACTTCTCTGCAGAAAGGATATTTTTGCTCCACTATCATTATGTTTGGATGAAAGTTTGTCTTTTGAAGGGGCTCATGTTCTGTCCTTTACACCGCAGCAGCAGTGCCCACCTTCCACATTATCTGATTGGCCTGTAATGAATGTGATTGACAGAGCAATCTTCCAATCACCTGCCGGATATGCTTTCAAAAGGTTTTGCCTTCCCCAAATACTTTCTATGGGCTCTTTCCATGATGGATGAGTTAAATATATTGAACAGTCCATCTGGCTTGTCAGGTTGAGGCTGTTGACTTGGTGAAACAGTATAAATATTTGGGGACAATAATGGACCACAGCATACACTGTTGAAGCCAACACGGATGATGTGTGTGCAAAGACACACCAGTGCATGTATTTTTATCAGAATTGATTGAACTTTTTTTTAAATTGGCTGGTTTGGGTCTTTTAAAAATAGCAAAAGCCTGTAACAGATACAGTAGTTACACTGAACTGTAAACATGCTTGCTCACGTAAACTCATGTTGATGAACTGACCTTTTTATACAGAGCCAGAGCAACCAAAAACATCCTGTCAGGCCACAATCAGCCTCTCCACACAGAGAACAAGCTGCTGCCATCTGCTCACAGATGCACTCTGCACAGGTGTAGCACAGATTTAAAAACTCGTCTGTCCCTGGCTCTATTGGCTTCCTGAATAACATCATGTGACCTGATGCCCCTTAATGAGTGTCTATTAAAAATGTTTTAGTGCTTTTTGTGTATGAAACTCAGTATATTATCTTGTTTGTTTGCTGCAGCTGTAAAACAAATTGCCTTTGGGGATGAGGGAGTTTACATTGACCTTGACTCTGCTGACCACTGATTGGTCAGAGTCTTTCCACTAGCAGCCTCATGAGTGGGATCGATCATTATAAAACATGACACATCTATTACTGTTTGCATCATTACCTGCATGGACGGCCTGCTACTGTGGACCTGCCACACTCCATCTGATTCAACCAACGTCAACAACACCACTTAACATCAGTTCTCATTAATTGAGGTATTAAATCAGACATGTCAAACTCAAGGCACATAGGCCAAATCTGGCTCAGGGTAGATTTAGATTTAGATAGATTTATTATGTCTATTATTAATGACCGTCCATTAAATAGCACTCCCACCACTTATACAAGTCCCACAATGCACCAACCTTGCAGTGCAGATGGATCCGCTGTGTCTCTAATTAGGCTGATCCATCTTGCCAAGCTCCAGTCTACAACGATTGTGAGTGGCCTAGAGCAGCAGTCCAATCAGAGTCCTTTAGAGCATGAAGAGGTGGAGCTACGAGCAAGACAACAGCAGAGATTAGCATAGATGCTAACAGCTTCAGTAGCAGTTTTACCAGACCTGGACCACATTTCTTAATAAAATGAAGAACAGACAACAACACCACAGACTTCTCTACAGAAAGTATGTTTTCACTCCACTATTAACGTGTTTTGGCGAGAGTTTGTTCCACATAGTGGTTCACGTTTTGTACTTTGCACTGTGGCAGTAGCGCCTGCCTACTATATCTGACTGGGACATAATGAATGTGATTGATGGCATGATTGTCCACTTACCTGTTGGTTTTGCTTTTTAAAGGTCCTGTCCATCCCCAAACGCTTCCTATGGGCTCATCCTCAGATGGACTAGTTAATATTGAACTGTCCATCTGATATGTCTGGTTAACAGCCGCATAACCAGACTCCTCCCATTGCTTTAACTGTGTTTCTGATCAAGGGTAGCAGAGGAATGGACTTGGACTTAAACTTATACAACACTTTTCTAGTCCTTTTTTGACTACCCATTCACTCACTGATGGTTTGGAGTTTCTGTCAGTTATCCATCAGTATCATCAAACACAGTCTCACCCCTTCTTGCCCATTTACTGACGCAGCAGTGGGAATAAACTGGGGTTAAGTGTCTTGTCCAAGGACACATCGCCATGTGACAGCCAGAGCTGAGCTCAAACCTGCACCCTTCCGATTACTGACAAAGCGCACTATCAGACTGCGCCACTGACACACCAATGCATTGCTCAGTGCTTTTACAGTGACTTTTAAGCCGGCCTGAAAACAAATATGCTGTTCAAATCAATATATCTGATAAATACATAGTCACTCCAATAAATGCTGATCCTGGTTGGACCACATCTTAGACAGTATTATACATATCGGCCTGTTCTGTGAATGAGTTTGACACCCCTATATTAAGAGTGTCAAATCTTAAACATCTGTAATAACCAATATCATTCCACTGCATTTCAAAATATCAACATTAGAACAATATTTCTAAATAGACATTGGCTGTAAACACCAACAGAAGTTTTCATGTTTTCTGGTAGAGATATCAAGCTTATCACACCATGCATCCATCATACTATTATATACTGTATATGGACAAATTCTGACGTCGCCAATCTTATCAGTGGGTTTTTATTGGACTCTTTTGGCATCTTTATACAGATATTTTTACGTCATAGTCATATATTAATTCTATTTTTAGTTAAGCCAGGGTGCAACAGAATTTTGTGTTACTGTGATGGCCTGGAGTTAGTAAAAAGAAGGCTAGGGATGGGAATTAAAAAAGAAAATCCAGTTAAAAATGGATAACAACTCCCTTAAAGAAACAATATCGTTAGTCTTTATGCTTAACAATTCCCTTATCGATGCCTCTCCACTTTGTGATACATGCTTTGCAAATGAAGGATGTCACACTCTCATCAGAGGCGGTCAGCAGAAATGATAAGAAGAAGTCAAAATTCATGACAGGCAGGGGCAGATGTGGTCAAAGTTAGGTCTTAAATTTTGACAAAGAAATGCTTGTTCAACTTTCAGGTGAAAACACCAGAAACCTGCAGAGGCATTCAGGAGTGTCGTGTGTTTGACGTTGTCGCCACTGAAAACCTGTGTAGGCCAACTTTTTCTCACACAGAAAATCAGCAGAAATCAATAAAAGAATTGTTAAGGGATTGAATAGACAAGCAGAATAGTTAAAGACACTGGTATCAATAAAATCTTATAAATTCCCATCCCGAATTAGGGCAAAGGAGGAGAACATTTTTGAGCTGTGGAAGAATGTTTTTATTATTCAACTGGATAGAAAAAAAAAGTTGCAACGTCCAGACAGAAGCCATAATGTTGAGAATAAAGTCAAATATAAAAATAAGCCCTTTTCTCTACATTGTATTTCAAAACTACTCTTCACATTTTGACATTTTTTTTAAAACATTTTGACTTTTTTAACCTTAATCTTATTATTTTCATGAAGAGTATCATGAAAAACAAAATGCCTCTCCTTTTCATTTTTCACATGCCTGACAGAAAAAAGTAGCCAAGAAGAATTAGCCCTTCAGAAAACCACTTAATCACAGTAAAGTGAATAGCTTTAATTGATTATTTCCACCCCTGAGTGTCTTTAAGGAGACCAACATATGAAATAAAGACTTTTAAAACAGGGAGAGGGAGTTTTTGAAGGACACACCTCTTCGCCTCCCTCTCCTGCAGCATGTTGCAGCCTGTGTGGCAGGATGTGATTCAGTTTATTATGGACTGAGCCAACAGCTGCTGTCACACAGAAGAAACTCTATCAGGGCAGCAGCACACGGATAATTCAATCTGAAACACATTAACGGGAAAAAATCGTCAAATCCTGAAAGAGGTCAGTCACACTTACCGGAAAAACTCTCCTCACTTTGGTTTTTGGATAATTTTCTCTCTAAGCCTCGTCATATTTTTTAAATATTTGCCTCTTTTCTCGTCTTTTATTGATCTTACAACTGTAACTTTCTTTTCGTGACTTGATTATTTACACGCGGTAGATATATTACAAACTTATGACTCATAATTTCAAAACTTTGGACTGCTCGTTAATCCCTTGCTATTGTTTTACTGGAAAACAGAGTTACTGGCAGGCTCTGGTAGGTTGAAGTGTTTTTGAGGTTTTGTGCTTTTTTGATCACTTCTCAGGTTTTGTTTTGTTGTATTGAAGCCAAATTGTTACTAAAGATGATTGGAAAATCACTTTTTTCTTGCTTTACTCATATTGTTGTGCTCTTGTACAAGTTTTACAAGGCTTTTCTTCATTTTCTTTAGAAAACAGCGCTTTCGTTTGTGTTTCTGTTATTTGTGACGACCCTTTTACAAACTTTGACATACTTTGATATTCTTTTAACCAGCATTATATCACACTTTTAATTTATGTTACTTGTGGACATCCTCGACTTCACAATCCTTTACTTTATATGATTTTTCACTGTGGACAGCACAAGAAATTTCCTTCAAAGTGCTCTAAGTTTGGCACAAAAATGTATTTTTTAGTATACACTTATGATGACCATATGATGTTGATTTTTTTCTCATTTGTTCGCTTTAACCTTGAACTTCAGTAGTCTTGTGCAGTTCACTCACATGATTTCAAATGATATAATGGATAGTGGGGTCAGGTATTGTTTTTTCTGATACCACAGTTGAATCAATATTTAAACTGCTGTTCCCGAATGCTCTTGTAATCAATTCTTTTAAGAGCATGAACAATATTTACTCTCATTACTGCACATGTGATAATGCTTCTGTCACCTGTAATGTCTTTCTTTAGCTGCAGGGCAATATCTGAAAGCTCACTGAGTAGTCAGGCAGAGAAGATTCAGTATCTCTAGCTCTGATATTCAGTAAACTGAACTGAAATCTGCGCTGTGATTTGGTTCTGTAGTTATCAGATATGTTGGTACATTACTTTGAAAAATAATTACAGTTCTTTTAAGGCAACTTTTTCAATTTAAGTGTTGTCAAAAGGCACATTATCTTACTCAAAGGAATAAAATTGAAGTTGCGTAAATATACCCATCAGACATAGCATTATGACCACCTGCCACACTGACTAATCTGCCAGTTGTCTTTCCTCGTGTGCATCAGTGAGCCTTCGCCGTCCATTAACCTGTCCTTTTTTGGACCACTTTAGATACCGACCACTGCAGACCTGGAATACCTCCCAAGTGCTTCAGTTTTGGAAATGCTCTGACCCAGTCGTCGAGTCATCACACTATGGTCCTTGTCAAACTCCCACAAATCCTTACGCTTGCCCATTTCTCAAATTCAAATTCATGCTTGGACTGTTCCAGTCTTTGAGTCTTAGAGTCGAGTTTTGTTTAGGCTGCGTTGTTGTGAACAGCAAATATGACTTGAAATCCATTGATTCTGTACTTACATACCTTCCCTTTATCAAACTGATGGATTGATGACTGTATCTACTGGCTTACATGTGGGTAAAATTAAATAATGGCAATAGAAAAGTAACTTTTTGTTTATAGATTTCAGTGAATTTGGTGTCTAGATCTTGCATTTCTCATTAGCATCATAGTTGAAAAAGGTTGGTGACCACTGATCTAAACAATATCAAAATATGTGACCTGTTCTTCATGTGAAAATAAACCAGTATATTCTGAAGTCCTGATATATTACTCTGCCCTATTGCAAAAAGAGGACTTTTCAGCATTTATCTGTTATTTCTGAGAACCAGAAACTTCCTGTGACATCAATTTATTCTTTCTGCAGAGACACTTGTTGCATGCCTTTAATGTTGATGCGTGCCTGTCTATGATTGTTTAGTCATACACTCTCTTTTAAAGCCACCAGGGGAAAATATACAATTTGCTTATGTGGGACGAGAGAAAGGAAACGAGGACTTAATAAGGAAATGAGGACTTATGAGGATGTCTTTAGCTCACACAGGGAAATGTGGCTTTGCTGAGGTCATAGAATATCTGAACCAATTACTTTCCCTCTTTATCATTTGTGTTTGATTTTTAAATTTAGCATATATAATTTAGGGTCTGTCTTAAAGGTCAACCCCCCTGTGAGCTCTGCCCTGCCGGGTGCTTCTCTCCATGTGAACAGGCGATTAGAAAGAATCCAAAGAAGAGACACAAACAAAGATAAGGCTAGAGGAACTGTGAATGAATCAAAGTTTGTGTCATAATTAGGCTGTTCTTTGACGCAGCAGTGCTGATGTTTGGCATGTTTTAGCACGCTGACTGAGTGTTGGAGCTCCGCTGTTTGCCACAGGGTCTGATGTGAATACTTTAGAGGCTGCGTCAGGGTGGCAGCCGTCCTCTAGTTCTGGAAACAGCCTAAATACCATAGATGAATATTATTTTGTGATGTTTATTCAGTTGCTTGGACACTGTTTTCCCCGGATCATCAGTGTGCAAAGAAATACATCCACAGGCTTTATTGTGAGTAAGAGTATAAAAACAAATCAAAACAGCAATATATTGTCATATATATTCTTGTGATAAGATTGGATTTGAGCTTATACAGTTCTTTTCTAGTGTCTTTAACTACTCAAAGCAGCTTTACACCTCAGGGCACATCTACCCATTCACTTTCACATTCAGTCACTGATGGTTGGAGTTTCTATATTAATTGTCCATCAACTAACCCATTTGCACCCATTCATGCCCATTTTCACGCCACTGACGCAGCAGTGGGAGCTACTTGGGGTTAAGTGTCATGCCCAAGGACACATCGCAATGTGCCAGCTGGAGCTAGGCTCAAACTTTGCAACCTTCTTTTTTAAAATATTTTATTAATAACTTTCTTACAATACAGACATACAAGATAGGCAAGACACCCAGCAGTATCACAAAAAGTGAAAAAGTAAAAAGAGAGGCAAGGGGCACACGTCTAGATGTCCAAAGCTGACAGCAGAAACTAATTCAAAAAAGAGACTGCCCCTCTTTTAAAATTGGTCCTGGGTAAAAAAAAACAAAACAAAAACAAAAACACACACATATGGATGGGAGTCAGTCAGAATCATCATTCAGTATGCCAAATAAGGCAGAGTTTCTTCATAATATGGACATAACATAGCAGCACAGACCATAATGAATACATTTAAGTTTTATACATCGTCAGAAAGGGTTTCCACACTTAATGAAATCAACCTTCTGATTACCGACAGAGTGCACTACCACACTACACCACCAACACCCGGTGTTGAAATCGCGTCTATCTCATAACCAATGAGCAAAAACCATAACTAGTGTCACACTGGCTCAAGTGCAGCCCGGATCAACAAAGGTCGCTTACAGTCCAACCAAGAGACGACTAGAAGTTCTTAGAGAGCACAAACCTCCGCCAAAGCATGCCGAACATTGTTGCGCAAGTTATTGTCAAAAATGTGCAACACCGCCTTCCCTCACAGTATTAACAAATCCATGAAAAAAAAAGTCCTGGATCCGCATCAGGGTTTGGATCAGCACTACCATCAAATCACTTCTTTGTTGTGCCATGACTGACATTTCCTGAAAATGTAATAACAATTTTTACTTCGTGAGTTATTAGCAAAAATGCGGAAAAATGCCTTTTAGCACAATATTAAAGATAGCATGTCCCGAAAAGTAAAATTTCTTTGTTTTTATTGTTGTTAGAAAGGGCTTGGGGAGCAGAGGAATGTGGTGCCTTTCACTAAACTCTTAGCTCAAAGAGAAATGCTCAGTTTTTTACTTCCTGGGTTTTATGATGTCACAGCTGTACAGTCTCCACCTACATATGAGTTTTCTGCTTCGTCACAGCAGACACCATGACTGTTATGAAAGTCTGCTCTGCAGCCTGTAACCCCTCCTCCCCTTCCCATCAGACATCAATCGGGCAGCCAATCAGTGCAGAGCTCATTATCAAAGTCCTCTGTCGTCTCCCTGCCACATCAGATCTGAGTGTCTCCAAAGGTGAGGGGAAAAGAGCTGCATGTGATCCTCTACTGTGAATTTTTTTTTTCAAAACTTCAATTTAATCCTTGTCCAATAGACACCAAAGATGTAATATAAACAGCCAAACACACTTTGACATGAGACCTTTAAGAAATTATTTTAAATATTCCTGGATCCACATCCAGATTTGTATCACCACCAAAATCTAATCACTTCTCTCTCGTGCTATGACCGACATTCCCTGAAAATGTCATCGAGATCCATTTTGAATCCATTAAGCTATTAGCCAGAATGTGATAAACTGCCCCATCCTGCAATAATTAGAAATCATTAAAGGAATTCCTGGATCAGCATCCACTTTAGGATCACCACCAAAATCAAATCACTTCTTTCTCATGCCATGGCCAACATAGCCTGCAGATGTCATCCAAATCCGTTCATCGTTTTTGTAAGTTATCCTGTTCACAAACAAACAAATGGTCTGATGAGTCTACATTCCTGTTGCAATAATCAGAAGATGGGGTCGAACATTGGCATGAACAGAAGAAAGCATGGATCCATCCTGCCCTTTATCAACAGATCAGGCTGGTGGTGGTGGTGTGATGGTGTGGGGGATATTTTCTTGGCACACTTTGGGCCGCACAGTACAAACTCTGTACTGAGGGCCCACCTGAGTATTGGTGGTGACCATGTTCATCCCTCTATGACTACAGTGTACACATCCTCCAGCAGATTTAAGCACCATGCCACGAAGCTCCCATCACCTCAAACTGGCAGTGAGTTCACTGTACTTCAGTGGCCTCCACAGCTACCAGATCTCAATCCAATAGAGTACCTTTGGGATGTGGGGAAACTGAAGATTTGCATTCTGAAAGATCCACGTTCACATCAAAATCTCCGAGGGATGTATCCAGCACATAAAAGCAAACACCAGGAATTTTTTTATCTTCTATTCTCTGACATTGCTTTAATCTCGGAGGAGGAGGTTCCTGCTGTCAATAAAAATGCAGTGATAATGAGATAATTGAGGAAGTTTTGTAAACAAAAATGTGATTCAAGAGGATATAGCAAAGCAAATATCAACTGATATTCTTTAAGATTTAAGTGGCAAACCCCTGTGCGATATCAGCTTTTAGTCTCACAAAGTTGTTTATGAGACCATAAAGTCAGAGATATGTAGGAGAACATCTGCAGGCTGACTTAATGATACAGTAGAGCTCAGCATGCCACAACACAGACTTGATCAGTATTGAGAGCTGGGGCTCGTCCACTGACGCAAAAAGAAGTAATCATCACAAATTAAATAGATCGACAAAAAATACAGATCTCCATCTCCATTTTGTTTTACTAACACTTACTTCAACAGTGAAAACAGGAATGAGAGCAGAAAATCTTTCATACAGAGCAGGGGATGACATTTTTAATTTATAATTTGATTTACCATGTTGGTAATTCCAACTCTGAACCTTTTCTAAATATATAAAATAATGGAAACACTTTCCTTATAATAAGACAATAACTATTAGAAATTTAAAGGGAAGACATAAAGATAAAGGACTTAGGGGTATTAATAATCAATGTTGACTGCAGTCCATTCATGTACACATGTAAATGCAAATATAACATCACACTTCTGGACCTCTATTAAATACAAACCCCAATTCCAATGAAGTTGGGACGTTCTGTAAAACGTAAAAAAAAAAAAAAAAACAGAAGAAAACTATAAAGCACTCGGAGAGCGCAAACCTCCACCAAGGTAGCTCACATATTGCTGTTACATCTATAAGCAATAGTTCCATGATAAAGTTACCATCATAATATGATTCCTTGACCCTGAAAACTCACACCTGGCACTCAGAATCATGTTGATAGTATTATTAGTTAGACAGTTATTGAGCAAAAACAATCATTTGAGATGGCCGGACGCAAAGTGGAGAACTGTGCTGTGGTCTAATGAGTCCACATTTCACATTGTTGTTGGACGTGGTGTCCTCCAGGCTACAGAGGAAAAGGACCATCCAGACTGCTATTAGAGCAAAGTTCAGGATCCAGCGTTTGTGACAGTATGGGGGTGTGTTAGTGCCCATGGCATGGGCAACTTGCACATCTGTGAAGGCACCATTAAAGCTGCGATGACCCAGTGACCAGGTCATCCGCAACCAAGGCTCATTGATGCATGTGGGGGACGAAAGCTGGCCCATCAAGCTGCTGAAGAAGTTCATGCAGGGCAGTTTGTTGAGAAGAAGCAAAAGGGGGACCAACACAATACAGTATTAGGCAGGTGTTCAAGCCTGATCAGATGTTTTGTTCTGTTTTTACAGCAGGTATTGTCAAACCTAGTAACAGATATTAAGGAGGCTTGATGGTAGGTCACTTCCTGTAAAGGCGGAGCTTGTCAAAGGGTCAATTGACACAAACGGTAAAGCATTGCGACTCATAGGATTTGCCTATGGATGCAGAAAAAAACAGTAATTTTGTGGAAGAGTAGAAAAATTTATTTTGATCTGTTAAATCTTACATGAGAGTTTTGAAGACTTGGAACTATCTTTTTGTTGTTTTTCTTTTATCAGTTTTGAGTAAAGTTGGAAGACATTGTTTTAAAAATCTATGCATGTTTAAAAAATCTTACTTTTTCTCTTGCCTCAGGATCAGACCTCCTCCCAGCATGGACCAGTCCCTCAGTCCTTCCTTCTTGAATTCTCCAACCATCCAGAACGGCTCAAACCCTGAAGACGACAGCGTAGTGAGCAATGACTACTCCACTGCAGTGGGCGCCCTCATCCTCAGCCTGGTCTTCCTCCTCGGCGTCCCCGGAAACTTCTTCATTGTCTGGAGCATCCTTGCACGCACCCGGCGACGTTCGGTCACCACCCTCCTCATCCTCAACCTGGCGTGCGCTGACGGCTTCCTCATGGCCCTCACTATCTTCTTCGTCGTCTACCTGGCCAAGCAGACTTGGGTGTTTGGTGACATCATGTGCAAAGGCCTCTTTTACCTGTGCAACAGCAACATGTACGCCTCCATCTTCCTGATCACGTTGATGAGCGTGCACAGGTTTGTGGTGGTGGTGTTCTCGAGGCAAACTTCGTCTTGGGTCAACAAGAAGATCATGAAGAGGGTGCTGGTGGGCATGTGGGTGCTGGTGATGGTGATCTCCATCCCCTCACTGGTGTTCAGAGACGTGAGAGAAGACAAAGATGAGAGGAATAAAACGAGACTGGTTTGCGCACCCAATCACACCCTGCCAAGACATGTGAGTAGGATCAAAACCAAAACCACAACAATTCTTTTTATTACCTGGACTTATAGCACTAATGTGATGTCAGCAAATCACCTGATGTGCTTAAAGAGATACGCCAACATTTTTTTTTCATTTTTGTGTCTTGCCTCACTTCACAGTCCATTAAAAGCAGATAGACAGCATTCTTTCAACTGTGTGTGCAGTAACAAGAAAGAGACAGGCAGAGCTCACCCACTGCTACTTAGCTTAGCTCAAACACTGGGGGTCAATGGGTAGCGTTAGCCTGCCTCTGCCTACAGTCATCAGATAAACTCTTCAGCAACTCTAAATGGTCCTGTGTGCTTGTTGTTACTTGTTTTTTTTTTAACTGTGTTATGTTACATTATTAACATGATTAGCACTTCATGTCAATTTGGAAAGAAATACATATGAAACTAAACCGCAGGGCACATGCCCAAGGTCAACAAAACAAAGAAGGTCTGGTGGTTTGTGAATGCGCCCTGCAGTTTAGTTTCATCATGGACTCAGAAGTGAAGCAAGACACAAAAACAACAGCATCATCTACTTACAAAGTCATTTGCATATTGTATTAAAAAAGGGGAAAATTGTATTAGAGTAGATGTCATGTTTCCGTCATAGCTGAGGGAGGCAAATAAGTACTTAAAGGAATAATGTGTAGAATTTCTGCACTGAAATGTCTAAGTTATGGTAATCCTCAAATACAGACTGGGGCTTTTATTTACAAAACTGCAGACAGTTCTAGGTCTTTATATGAAGGAGGCTCTCTATAGAGATGTGTAGGAATGAGTCAGAAAACCCGGACTCGAGTTAGGATTTAGACCTTCCTGATCCCTGAGGCAAAAAGTAAATGGATTTTAAAATGGATAAATACCTGAAATAACGTTTGTGGTGAACACATGCATGCAAGATTTTCATCTAAATCAATGAACTGCATCTATTATTGCCCATTTTTGAATTTCAAAGTATTGTTGTGTGTTTATAAGGAGGACGCTAACAAGGACTACATAATTGGCCAGGGACCAGATGGAAAGCATTTCTGATTGTTTTTTAATAATCAGTAATTAATACACAATTGCCACAACCATGAGGACCAACTTGATCAGGTCACTTGATTTTGAGGAAACTCTCAAACAAGAGGTCACAACAAGATGTTATACATTGGAAATATTGTTGTTGCTTCTGAGTTGAACCGCCATGTTTCAATTTCATAGTAGCTTACTGATATCACTTTCACTACATTTAAGCTTAAGATTATCACAAAGAGCAGAATGTGTAAGTTAATAATATTTGGTGAATGGTTGTCTGTCTCTCTCTATGTGGCCCTGTGATTGTCTGGCCAGTGATTCAGGGTGTACAAAGAGAGCTGGGATGGGCTTCAGCTCCCCCATAATCTGTTGAGGGGTAAGCAGTATAGATAATAGATGGATATTAGGGGTTGAAAACTACTTTTTTGAGACAGAATAGTGGACAAAGAAAGATTTTACACTAAAAAGTCATCAGTTTTCTTTAAGTCAAATTAAAGTGCTTTCACTTAGCAACACACAGGCATTCACACACTGAGAGATGGGAAACCCCTTATTTTGAATAATCAGAGACAAATAAAAGTTGATTAAAATGCTAGTTTAGCACCGTCCCAATCACCAAAAATGTGCTGTTTCAGGCGGCTGGAACAGTTCAAATTCATCCTAACTGCAAAAGCAAAGATAAATATACTTCAGTTGTTTTAATGTTGCAGAACGTCACTTTAGAGTACATCAATATTTCTGCAACATATCAGCTTTGACAGTTTTTTACAGGTTATTTAGTAGAACTGATTTTCCACTGTAGTTTATTTTTTGTTTGATTAAAGAACACCTCATCTCAAATGTGTTCATTCCATATCTTATTTTCTATTCTTTAGAAACTCTCTTCTATCATAGTAACATCATTTGTTTGTTTGTTTGTTTGTTTGTGCGCAGGTGAGGTTTCAGTACGCCTTCGAGACTGTAGCTGGCTTCATCCTCCCTTATGCAGTTATCATAACGTGCTACGTCCTCATCCTCAGACGCCTCAGGCAAACCAAGTTTAGCAGAAAGGTCCGCAGTGAGAAACTCATCCTGGCTATTGTTGTGATGTTTGGCCTCTTCTGGCTGCCGTACCACGTTATAAACATGATACAGGTGAGTGAGGACATTTAAGAGATTACAGTTATCACGTTAATACCAGCTATTTGCTTTAGGGTGATGGATCTAAACCTATGAATGACCTCTAATGATGTTTTATTCT